>JAZDUH010000060.1:4986666-5732500 GCA_036419115.1 Scarus forsteni
CTGAGGGAGTTTAAAAATATCTAAAAGTGGAAACTTTCTATGGGAATCATGAGCATTAACTGGAATTTTGGAGTAATTCAAATGATCTTTATCATAACCAAACATAAAAATCACCATGTTATTTTGTCATAGGCAGACATCCATCCAAAATAATACAATTAAAAAAAAACTTTACATTCCAACATATCTGTTGGTAAGTAGCAGATTTTCAAGTTTTAAATATTTTAATGAACTATCAGTTTCAGCATCACTTCATGTCCACAGGCTTAAATGTGTTAGCATCATATGTGATGGAGAATGTACAGCGAATATAGGGCAATATAGGGGGCCTCTAGACCCCTGCAGTAAATAGTGTGCTATGGGTATGTGAGGTTGATTTTGTTGTTACATTGTACAGAACTGCTCCTAAAAAAAGTCAAATGACACCACGTAATGTCTGCAAGCAATGGATAGTTAGGTAATGACTGCTATGCTTTTCGAACTTGACTTGGCTTGAAAGTCAGAATAACAAGAACCAAAATTTAGAACTTGGAAGCAAAGTGATGTGCCAAAGAGTTGTGATGATGAGAAAACACTGATGGTCCAAGTGTAGAATGAAGAAACTTGATCAAAAATCAGTCATGGATTTGTTTTAGGTAAGATAAACCATCTATACCATCTATTGTTTATGCAGAGTTAGTTTTATGAAATGTTGTTATTACTGCGTTTAAGCTAAAAGCCTTTAAAATGTCAATGGGCAGCCTGATTTAATTTATAGTTTCCGTAGAGTAACAATCTCTCAGTGCTCTTTCACCCTCCTTATCAAATGTGTTCACACAGACATGGACTTTTTAATGGCCTAACCATTAAGGGCCCATGCTGAATTTAAACCTCACAACAAAGGCTATGCATTGAGGCAAATCCAGCTCAGGGTTTTGCTCTGGGTGGTTCAACATATTATTTATCATTTCAGCTACTAGATGATTTAGTAACCTTTAAAGTAGGTGCTTCATTTTTTGAGGTGTACATAAAAGCTCTGTACCTTTGTATCCCTGCTCTGCCTCTCTCAGGTCGATCTTTGTGATCGGTTTGAAGTCCACGTCCCACAGTTTGACACAGCCGTCTCTGCCTCCTGTGGCAAATCCCTCCTCACAGGAATACAGGCTGAAGATACCTGCCTATAAACACACAAACAAAAACAAAATTAATTTGTTAGAAATGCCCCTTAAGTAATGAGACTGCACTTATAAGGATAAAACCACATGGTTTAGTCATACAGTGCTGTATATTAAAGGTTAATATTCATGCATAACTGCATGTCTGTAGTACACTTCTGATTAAAGTGCAGATGTTTTTGCAAAGGCATTGAAAATTAAATAGCTTTAGAGTTGAGCAGAACTTTTGACTCTTGATCAAAAGGAAAAACAAATGTGTTGAGACATTTTGGAACAAATAGAAGAGAAAATGTTTTCAGAATTTGGATCTTCTTCTTTGGTGTCGGCGGGGGGGGGGGGGGGGGGGGGGTCTGTGCCTCCTTGGGTCCTGGGACTGTCCCTGGGCCTGGTAGTTTGGGGACTGTATGGGGGTCTCGGTTGCCCTGGTGGCCCGGGGGGTGCCCACGGTTTGGGCAACTACTCGGGTATTCGGTGACCACCTCACTTGCATGCATATACAGATACTCAAGCTCCTGTCGAGACTAACTAAGAGACATGATAGATTCCGTCAGAATATGCTGAGTCGGGTACTCTTACACATCTTCTCACATCCTGTGATGCATGCCACTCCATCTCTTATCCATGTAGGCTCACACCCCCCCTACTATCAAGACCCCACATTTCTGGTGTCCCTGGTTTCTTACAGTCTCTACTTCCTGTATGGACTTAGATCAGCACAACACTTGAACTGCTATCTCAAATCAATAACAATAGACTCTCCATAGGACCCTCCCCCACCCCCCTTCCCTCATCCACTACCCGAACCAGGGTCTTCATCCCTTTCCTATCCCCCCTCCCAAACCCAATACCCGAACCAGGGTCTTCATCCCCTTCCCACTCCCACCCACCCTCCCCACACCCACTAACCGAACCAGGGTCTTCATCCCTTCCCTAACCCTCCTCCCACCTCCACTACCCGAACCAGGGTCTTCATCCCTCTCCTCACCTCCCCTCCACCTCCACTACCCGAACCAGGGTCTTCATCCCATTCCCCCACCCCCCTCTCCCCCCCCCCACACTCTACACATGAGCCACCCTCTTCATGCACACCACATACTTCCAGTATGGGCTTGCATCAGCACAGCACTTGAACTACTATCTTAAACTAGCTACAATACCTTTTTGTTCTTCTCCCAGTTGTCTTGTCTTGTCTTGTCATGTCTTGTCTGTCACTATTTCCCCTTCTTTCACACTGTGGTGTGGCACGGCCCTCCCCTTCAGCTCCCATCAGGGGTTAAATAAAGTTTTATATGATGGAGTAGCCTACAGGGAGGGCTGGTGATGGTCACTATAGCAGGGAATCATATTCACATATCTCTCACTGCTAGAAAAAAAATGCATTAGTCTTTCCAATGCTGCCACCAGACACAGTGCTCAGCTGTAGAGATAATGCAGACAAGGGGGAAAAAAAAAAAGAATAAAAGAATTTGGATCTTCCAAGCAGTCAGAGCATCAGAAAACATGATCTTTACCAAGGATGAGGACAATCTGATGAAGCACCTCCAGAGTTGATTCTTTTCTTTACCATTAAGGGTATCCAAGGGCTGAGGTAAGGAATAATCTACCTTTTGGGGCCATCAACACTGAGGAGGGCTCCTGGCCCACGAGGGGCGCAGCCAGGGACTTCCCCGCCCCGCACAGACACGAGGGCCCACACCACAGTGCAGGGGCCTACGGCCATGCAGGCGGAGCCGTTCCCCGGCAGCGGCCCCAGAAGTGGACCAGGAGCAGCTCCCAGTGTGGAGATCCCCCATGAGGAAACACTGGAGCTAAAAACCATCGTACTAAAACAATAATAAAAATATAAAAAAAGAGATAAAATAACATAAAAAGGATAAGTGCAATAACTTTAAAAAAAGACGAAAGACACTGAGAACTCTTTGTGTTCAATTTCATGGATTAGTCATATTTTTATGAGCTACACCGCATATTAATATGGTTCAACAATTAGAAAGCTATTTAACATAAATATGGTTACGTCAAGCGCTGGTGGTCAGGAGAAAAACACAACATGCTAACAAATTTCAACAAAAAAAAAAACTTCCAAACTTTTTCCTCCAAAGATTTTCTACCATAGAATATTTGTTACTTGTGCCAATCTTAGCAGCATTTTCAGTCAGGAATGAGACAAAAGGTCACATTAGGTTTGCTCACATTTCCTCTTTTATTCTTACTGAAACTAAAAGATAACTTTGTTGTCTCTTATTGGCCTTTGGCTGCACCTTACTGGGTACCATCATAAAAAAAGAGAAGACGAAAAAAGACGCATTAGGTTGGTAAAAAGAATGGCTGGAAGTTTTCACTTCCTTCAAGGCTCAAAATTGGGCTCGAGAAACATCACTGCAACTTTATTCAAGTCAAAATGCTGCCTTTTGGCCGGGACTCCCTTGAAAAAGAGGTTCTTAATCTCAATGGGACCTTCCTGGTTAAATAAAGGTTAAATGAAATGAAAAAAATCTTGACTTGTAATTACTCAAAGATCTGTTTTTAGGAATTGAAGTTGAAATTAAAAAAAAAAACAATGAAACAGTCAAAAAACCACTTGAATTCATGCCTGGGTTATACTGGAGCTGGAGCCCACCCTGGATTTGCCAAAGGTTAAGCTTCCAAACACATTTATCACCTTTGAGGTTCACTGAATGCAGCTGTATGGATGTAAGTGTCATTGCTCGGGGGGGCTGGAAGATGACAAACACATCAATCAACACATACAGTTTTTTCTCCTTTTTTACATTACATAAATCACAGAGGTCTCGCACGGTCAGGCTCCTCTTTAGATATTTGAAGTCTCAGCTCTATCAATAAACTTGCTCCATCAGATCAAACAGACAACAGCTGCTCCAGGACCTCCTCCTCACTTCAAGACTTGAGGTGATTGAGTGTTTTTAGGCTACAGCTCCTAATTTTGGAATGCTCAACCCGTGCACGTACATACGTGCCAAACTTCCATGTATTAATGCACAGTGTACTAAATTTGGGAAATGTTCTTTTAATCTTTTGTCACTGTTCCTTCTGTTAATGTTGATGCTGGCATATGGTATCGACATTAGGTTTATGCCTCTTTTCATGTCAATTTAAAGCACTTTGTGTGTCACTTCTGTGAAAAGTGCCCTGTAACAAATCTTTACTAGCTTACATTCCTCACAGACAGAGAGGTTTGAGACTCACCCCGTGTGCTGCCTGGACCGTTCTTATCAAGTTGAGTCCTTTCCAGATGTAAACGTCCCCATTGAGCGCCCCTGAGTATGTAATGTCATCTTTGGCTGATGCCACACACAGGATCGTCTGCAGGTCGCCTGTTTTCCCAAAAATCCCTCGCTTGGGAGTGAGAGCGTTTCCACACAGAGACCAGAACTATATAGAGAGGGGGGGGCACACAGAGAACCTCTCAGACAAGTAACAACCATGGCTTTGTAAACAACCCTATTGTATGATAAGATATACAATTCAAGATTTTTAATATTCAAAACAAGAATTCACTACTTTTGGTTTCTTTGACACTAAAGGTTTCAACCATGAAAGGGCTCCAGCAGCCCTGTACCTTTAAGGAGAGCGAGCTCCAACTATCAGAAAGTTAAGCAGCTGTTTGCTGATGGAAACTATGTCGGGTCGATTGTGCTTGAGTTTTCTCGAACTTTCTGTTTGGTAGTATTTAATGATGCAGTAAATGGACAGGTGTTCTTCCTTATGTGCATACTGTTTTGCCATATGGACTCAGGAGGATACAACAACAGAGGAAACTAATACTGAAGCAAATATGACCTGGGTAAAAAAATGGCTGTTATGTGTAATAATGATCAATCAAATCAGGCCGTTGAGACAGACTATGCTGCTACGGTTCATAGTGGTGCAGTAATAACAACTAAAATGTAGAAGTATGTTAGCACTTGAGCACTTCCTGTTCCCTTGTCCAAAAGTCTATAGAGTTTTTTAAGGAGTTTTTAACATGATAGTTTTATGATTTTTTTGTCCCCACAAATCCCTTTATCTGACCTTTCAGTGTAGATGAACCAGCCTGATTCAGCGTCTAATCAGAAGGTTTTAGGAAGTAATGCAGTGTTAAACTTGTTCTTTTCCCAGCTTTTTTGGGACATATTGCAGGGATCAAATTCAAAATGAGAGAATACCGTAAAATACCAAATAGTAGCCGGAGCGTTTATTTGCTTCAATCACTGAGCAGACCAGGCGTTTATTTGGGACCAGGCAACTATTTGGAACAGGCGTTTAGTTCCTTTTGCACAAAAAATTTACTTAGCAAAAAATGAAAAAAAAATGGTAACTATAATCAAATTATTTATTTACACTAGTATGAATAACACCTGTACATTTTCAAGGCAAGATTACTGTACCGGCGTTGTTACACTCTTGTCTTCTTCTTTCAACTCAGCACTCTCTAAACACTCTTAAGACTGGTCAGGAACGACTGGAAGTTAAGTTAAGGTCTTACTTCTTTTTTTTCGCTGCACCAGGGTCATGGAGATAAGCAGCAACGTACCGCTAACTGACGTGACCAGCCTTCTGATGTTAGTTAAGGGCAAAAAACAAACAGCGCCAGCGGCAACGTCTTCTTCGTTGAATTTTCAAAGCCCTAGTATGTAAGATTCTGGTTTTCTGCACTGTAGTGGCCTCTGTGGACGTTGAGTGTAACTGCAATATCATGAAACAGAGCGCCTTACACCAAAATGCATTTGTTGACATACAGAGGGAGGAGAAACCGACAGGACGTCTCAAGAGACAAATAACTGTTAAGGTTCAGTCTAATCATGTTTCTTTTCAAGTGTCAGCTGTCAGTTGTGAGCTCAGCATTTACATGTGTGTTCTGTAAACTTCGACCATAGCTCATAGGCTGCGCCCAATAAATTACACCAGGCGTTATTTGGAACGGGCGTCTATTTGTCAAAATGTACTGCTACACCCGGCGTTTATTTGGGACCGGGTGTTTATTTGGTATTTTAGGGTATTTGCAATAATCAGTAAAGTTTATCAGTTTTAACATAAGATATCTTGTCTTTGTGCTTTATTCAATCGAACATAGGTGGTCAATGATTTGCAAGTCATTGCATTCTATGTACATTTTGCACATCCTAACTTCATTGGAATTGGGATTTGTATTAAGACTGGTTTTAGGTGAAGCTTAAAACCTGGATTTTTACAATTGCCAAAGAGAAACTTGTAATAAAACTTCTCATATGAGCTCACTTACTGTTTCACCTTCAGATTCTCTAAACCTCTGGGGTTGAATCACTGATGACTGTGTTTAATTTTGTAATACATAGGTGTATAAGCTGAAATAAACTATTTTATTTTTACAAACCACATCAGACTGTGTCACTATAAATTTATAATGAGACTCAATAATCTCTTTCGTGAGCATTTGCTAAGAGTGTGTTTGGTGTGTGTTTTACCTTGATGTGTTTGACTCCACAGCTCACCAGACGGTTTTGCTGAAATGGATCCCAGCAGATGTCAAATATCTGGAAGGAAATGGAGACATTAACAAACACAGACACACACGCACACATACAAAAACACGACCACACAAAATCTCTCCTCCTCACCCTGTCTGAGTGTCCAGTTGCCATTGCCAGGATCTTCCCTCTTTTCCACTCCCAGATACAGACTGTGTTCTTGGCATCCAGGCCGACTGAGGCCAAACGCTACAGAGGAAGGAGAAAGATTCTTTCATATGAATAATGTAATAATACTAAACTAAACATGATTTGATTTATGAACTTTAAACACAGAGATACATTAAATATCAACAAGTCCTTTTCAATTCAATGCATTTCAATTAAAAACCTTAATTTGTCCCCAGAGAGCATTTTACAGCCACAGAGCAGGAGTTTGACAAAAAGGCAGGAATATATGACATCAGCATAGACAGTCCACAGGATTCATGCAGTATTTTGCAGCAACTACTATTAGTTTAAGTATAAAGCATTTCATTTCTTTAACCAAATTTATATCGGAATTCCTGTTTATTCACACACAAATTTTAGGTGGCATCAGATTCGTTTTTTCTTTTTTCATATACAAAACAGAAGACGAAATATGCACATGAGAAGCATTAGCTAAACAATTGAACTATTAACATCCGGCAATTCAAGTTTATTGGGTTGTTTCTGAAGTTCCTCCGCAAATAACAGGTACATCTTGACGGTTCTCTTAATACAGCACAGTTTAACACGGTTTCACATTGGTAAGTTTAAATATCCACTTATGGGAGTCCATCTTGTTTTGAAAAAGTCCATCTTAAAATGAAGGAGGTCCGTTCTTTAACCTTCGTTGCTAGGAGGAGGAAGTGGTTGTAACCATAACAAATTGATCATCTTCCTGGCTATTGATAGCAGAATTTGCAATAAATACAATTTCCTCTTTTCCAGTCTATCTTAAGGGAGTTCTCCAATAATATAACATTTTGGAGTCAGGGGTAAATCAATGTTCAGTATGGAGAATATTTATTTTCAAATTCCCTTCCAATAGCATCTCAGCTTTGGGCAATCCCAAAATATGTGTGTGTGTGTGTCCCCTACAAGTATAAAGCATTTTAAACATAAATCATAATGTTTATAGTATTTTGCAAACCATTAACTTTGGTCCCAGATGTCCCCAGGTCATATTTTTAAAGTCTCAAACAACTCAGATATTAGATTCTGGCACACCTACACACCTCTCTGCTTCATCCCCTGCTCAGATCATGCTGTGTTAGTGGGAATCCTCATGAGCTGTAATGAGGTTTGTGGACAGAACATGGAAACGCACTTTAAATACATTTTATTTATTTATTTTAATTAAAATTTGACCTTGTATATTGCTAAAGGTCTTTCCATGTTGTTAGTCCTCATCTAAAACACTTGACAGTCAAATAAATGCTTATAGTGTTTTTGACACTGACAATTACAGAAGTCATGTAGCAACAGCCATTTAGTTATCAACAGAGCCTTTGGGACCCTGTGGATGTTCTGTGATGGACGCGGAGATACTCCACGTGTAATCTCAGCTGAACTTCAGCTAAACCTGCTCACAGAGAGGATGGTCATGTTGAGGTGGAACTTCAGATCATTTGACCAACAGCGACTATATGTATGGAAACCGGAAATCCTCAATAAAGCCTCAATTTATCCTCAAAAGAACAGCCAGAGCCAGAGCTCATAGATGTGTACACATTCAGACTGGAACCTCTTATGAACCAGGCTCTAGAGATGTATGACAATCATTTGGTTGTCAGGTTTTCACATCCAGCTTCACGTGGACACTTTGGGTACCACAAGTTTTGACACTTCAGCATGGGCCTCCAGTTTTGGGCCCAGGGGTTGCTGCTTGGTCTTGATCTACATGGCAAACACTCAATTATATTGTGGGCCAAATCTAGCTCATCAGCCTTGAGTTTGACATGTCTGAAGAGAGTTTGAAAGGCCACTGGACAAGGTCTCCGCATTTAATTTGTCTTTTAATGCAAAATGTATGAAAAACGAAGTGTAAAAGTTTCAGATTACTATGTGGTTTATCATTTTAAGAGGCTGTCTTACTTTGTTAGAGGTCTGTTTTCAGTTTTTAATTAGGGAAACTCTGGGACTTGTAATCAAGCAGTGGCACTAATTAGACTGCCTCTCTGTTCGTACATGTCTTGGTCATTAGCATCATTCTGTCAGTATCTAATAAGCCAACTAATGAATCTGTCCCAGGCTATATAAATAACATCACATATGCTGTCTTTGCACTGCAGGCAAAATTTATCAAAATCTAATTTCCTTTGTGACTCATCAGCCAATCAATAAATTAATTTGTGACTCATATCTACCCTTTAAAAAGGTCTGAAACTTAAGACTAAAGCTGATCTTTTTAAATCAGATCTCAAGTGCAGGTCATGGGAATTCAAAGAAGAGTTTGATACCTGCCACATTTTTAAGTGGAGCTTTAAGCAGAATTTCAGGAGCAGGACCACACCTCAATCACGCCTCTTCCTGTGTTCCTTTAAATTCTAACTGATCATTTCCCTCTTTTGTTTCACACACTCGACGCACCCCTCCCTCCCTCCCTCCCTCCCTCCCTCCCCTTTCTTAAAACTTCTTTCTCCCTTCTTTCCTCAGGGCCTCATAGAGGAGGGTTCGTCGTGCCAAGGAGCTACGGCGAATTCCCCATGAAGTTTCCTCAAACTGTTATCTGCTTCACGTATGTTCCTTGTTATCCACTGTATGCAATAAATAATCCTTAAATTCATCCTGTTGATGGTGTGGTCCTTACTTGTAAAAAGTCGTGTTAGTAGACGAAAATCAGATCTGTGCTAAAAAATATATTTTCAGTGTGGAGGCCTACTGTGCCACTGCAGTTTTAAGTAGGGATGGGACTGTCCCGATCCAGTATCGGTATCGGCATCCGATCCAGGCATAATTCACTAATCAGAATTTTCCAAAGTTGAACGGTTTTCAGACATGCTCCAGGCGGCCTTATATGTTGCTACACTCAATATTTTACATTCGAATATTTATTTACTATTCGGTTACGGATATTTATCCCCATATTCGATTGGCTATTCAAATATCACAATTAACAATAAATCAGACATCTGAAAAGGCACCACGTGAACGAACACCCGGAATATTTTTATTTTATTATATTTTATTTGAGGGGGTCGAGATGTTTACAATTATTTCATATGTCACTTATGAAAGCTACATCACTCTACTTGATTTGTGTGCTGTTCAGAAGCAGCAGCCCTTGTGGTATTATTACTTTTTTTTGGTAGTGTAGATAGTGTAGAACAACAGACACTGTCTTCTTGTTACACATTTTATTTCAAAAGTGAGACAACTGTAAGTAGACCTGCTACAAGACCAATACTCTGCTGTTCATATCCAGCAGTCAGTCTCTATCGAGATTGACTGTATCCTTACAGAGTTTTGCAATTCATTCAATAAATGACCAAATCAATTTGAAACTCTTACAGTTGTATATTTTTTTGTACATCTTCTATGTAAATAACTGTTCTGCGGTTAACAAGCCTCATAATCAAATTTTACACATAATTTCAACAATAATGATAATATTAATATTCCAGCAAAAATAGCCCTGGTATCGGAATAGTATCGTATCGGCCGATATCGAAATTCAGGTATCGGAATCAGATTGGAAGTGAAAAAACCTGGATTGGTGCATCCCTAGTTTTAAGTCTCAGTTTACATTATTACACCACTGTGTGTGCATGTCACATATTTCATAACATCACCCATCACTCACTCACTGTCCAAACCAACATGTGATTTTAATCATACAGGTGGAGAAACAGAGCAGCATGGTGGTGCAGCAGGTTAGTACCTGAGCCTCACAGCAGGAGGACTGCCGGTTCAACTCTGTGTCAACCGGGATCTGTCTTTTTAGAGGCATGGATGGGGGTTGATATGTTCCTGCTTCTGAGGACTTGTTAAAAGACGAGAACCAGAAATTTGTACACGTGCAACAGAAGTCAAAATCATGTTACTCTGCACCATGCTGAATTCTGATGGATTGCATTATCCAACAGAATTTTCAGACTGACTGATCATTCATAACTGGATTGTATTGTGAGACTATTAAAGATGAACTTCATCCCCAAAGAAGCGGAACAACAAAAAAACGTTAAAGACTGAGGAGTGATTCAGTCAGTGCCATCACAGTGACATCTTACGCTGCTTTAATTTTTCCATATTTGTACGGATATCTTTGTTTTTATGGACACCACCTCTGTAGGTGATTCCTGACAATCACACATTTTAATATAAGAATTGTCAGTAAGGAATAACTCCCAAAGCCTAATACCAGGATCATACAAATTCATTACTCCTAAAATCAAAACTGCTACAATTTACCAACATTTTTGAGCACAAAACATGTTCAAAGCAAATAACAATCAACTTCTGGAACATTTCCAAGTATTGATTAGGGATTGAAAGGGATGATATGATTTAAAATGCTCAAAATGCCCAGCATACAGACAACAAGGGAATCTATGGGGTCAAACTGGGAAACAGTTTAGGTACAGGTTTAAAGCAATGTCCAAACATGAAGCGGGTAAAAAATCAGTTTAAAACACTAATTTTCGCAAGAGACAATGAACATGAATTGGTTTGAGCATCAGAAGGTATCTGCAGGGATTAAGTCATGTGTTTATATTTGCTGCAGTCTGATTTATCATGTATATGATTATAAGTATGTGCGTGTAAATGTTTGTATACATGTGTGATTATATGTCTGTATATTATATGTATGTATATATGTATGTAGACGTGTGTTTGTGTATGTTTATGTATGTAAATATATATTTTTTGTGTGTATGTATATGTATATTTATGTATAATTAAGTACAAAATGTTTTTAGTAATTTATTCAGTATTTTTTCAGACAGTGATTAAAATAGATTAAAAACCTTGTAACATTTTTATATTTACATAGACTAGGAAGCTAAATAATTGCTTACTGATTAGTGTAGAGGGTGGGGGATTTAATAAATTAAGTTAATAACTTACAGCAAACCCAAAAGACAACATCACATTTGTAGCTCACACAAAGCTATTCATTTTTTTTGTTACTTGTTGAAAGTTTCTCCCCACAAACTTTAAACAAGATGTGAAAAGTCAGTCTCTTAAACAGAATAATGTTGAATATTTTCAGTCTCACACCCTGCTCTGCTGTTTCCCCACATCAATCAAAGTTTGAGCCAAAGTGAACTTTTGCAGCTGAAGTTCAAAAACAGAGGACGTCAGCTCTGCAGCATAAATAGAAAAAGTTCTTGTGGATCAGACGAAAAACTCCCTGTGACTCTGTGCTCCTGCTTCATAATAAATCACCTGCATCTGAAACCCTGAGCTCTTGATTTATTATTAAGGTGGATTTATGATTATTTTATTGATCCTGTGTTTACTCTGATTTACTCTGAGTTGTTACGTTATTGTGACTGAGGTCTTGGCAGGAGCAAAAAGTGCTGAAACAACAGTCTGAACAGTTTACAGTCACGCGCCTCAGACTCATTTTAATTTTTTTCATTTAGACAGAGACCAAACCAAACCCCATGCATTTTACTGAAAGCCTGAACGTACAATCACCTACCTCAGCAAAAACATATATTTTAAATCTGAATGTGTTTTTACATATGCATCAATTTTCCATGTCATTGATTTCTACCATATGACATAGCTTAACTAAAGCTTACATGACTTGATCAGAAAATACTAGGTTCACTTATATCCCTGCTCAGAGCTGACAGATAAACTGCTGAGGCCTGTAATAACATGCAGCTTCAGAGAGCTGCTCCTCACATTTCACTTGCTGGTCATTTTTAAATTAAACACTAACAGTCAGCAGGAAATATGAGCTGCAGGTGTAAGTAAAATGAGCAACAGAGCTTTACAGGACAAGCATTGTGGTGATTAGCTGACAGAGCTCACAACAGTATCTGGATCTCAGTATGTAATGTCCTGGACATGACCATAAAGTACAACAATAGTGTATCTAGTAACACTTTAGAATAACGATCATTTGTAAAACATTTATAAGCTATTAGTAGATGTTAGTGAATAGGTGACTACTCATAAATAAATTACTTATATACATTTGTAAATGGTTATTAAATGATTTGTTAATGATTATGGGATCATTTATAACTTAAGTTACAAGACATGTAAAGGCTATTAGTAGATATTGAACTATATATGAATAAAATACATATATACATTTGTAAATGATTATTAAATCATTTATGAATGGTTATAAAAATAATACGTTTTAGGGTCAGGGTTGGTTTTACGGCAAAGATTTCAGTGTTTTAAAGTGTGTCACAGGACTTTAACACTGTGCTCAGGCTCGCAAAACCACCCCACAACCCAGACAATCGCGGTGATCTGCTTTAATTTGGCCCAGTTTTACTATCGCTGGTATGCTGCTTCTTTCTTTCTTTCTTTCTTTCTTTCTTTCTTTCTTTCTTCCTTTCTTTCTTTCTTTCTTTCTTTCTTTCATTTATTTATAAACCTTTTCAAGCAAATCACATGTGTCAGGAATGTCTTTTGAGTGACCCACTGTTAGGGTCAGGGTTAGGGTTAGGGGTAAGGGTTAGGGTTAGTTAACCAATCATTTTTCATGATTGGTTAACTATCTACTAATACCTGTTAATGGCTTATAGATGTCTTGTAACTGAAGTTATAAATGATGTAATAATCCTCAACAAATGATTTAATAATCATTTGCAAATGCATATTTTTAGTTTATTTATGATTGATTAACAATCTACTAATAGCTTATAAATAGCTTACAATTGATGGTTATTCTAAAGTGTTGCCATGTATCTCCAATCCACTCTACCTTTGTTGTTAAAGTGGATGACTGACCCACAGAGTCGACAAGGAGTATGGATCAGAAACCTCATATTTGGCTGAGGGTTTGTTGTCCCGTTACAATAACTGATTAACTTTTTCAACCACTATAGCAAGGCTAGCATACAGGGTGCCACTGAGCAACGTATGTAAACAGGCCATGGAGACATACTGGACAAAAAAAAATACTATGTAAAATATGTGACCTAGGAAAACTCTTGTAATAACTTATTTTCTGGCCACAACCTTCTCCAAGTGACATATGCAAAGCGGTTATGGGGGTAATTGTCCCTGACAAGATTTTACTGCTGGAGCGACAGCAAAACCAAATTTATCCTCCTGACAAAAACAAACAACAAAAAAAACATTTATCTGGTGACACACCGGTTATTCTTCTTACACTGCCAACCACACTGGCTAACACAGAGGTCAGGACATGTTTAGTATTTGCTGTTGTTCATTAGTGGAGACAAGGTTGACACACTTAAAATGATGTTGGAATTTAGTACAACTTGGCCCTAAATAAGTCACAGTTATTCAAAGGTTTGCCAGGGCTTCTGCGGTAAGATGACAAATCTTAGATACCAGTGAAAATAAGATTAAGTAATAAAAAATCTGGATTTTAGTATTTATAATGTATACAGGGCGCAGCACGGTGGCGCAGCAGGTAGCGCACATGCCTCACAGCAAGACGGTTCCCGGTTCGATTCCCGGGTTGGACAGGGGCCTTTTTGTGTGAAGCTTGCATGTTCTTCCCGTGCATGCCTGGGTTCCCCAAAAACATGCTCATTAGGTGAACTCTAAATTGCCCGTAAGTTTGAGTGTGAGCGTGAATGGTCGTCTGTCTCTCTATGTTGCCCTGCGATTGACTGGCGACTGGTTCAAGGCGTACCCTGCCTCTCGCCCAATGCAGCTTGGATAGGCTCCAGCTCCCCCAGCCCCCCGACCCCGAAAGGGATAAGGGGTATAGAAAATGAATGAATATGTATACAGGATATTAACAACCAGGTTTTCTATGCGTATGTTAATTTTTATTCAGAAGATGATCAAAGCCAGAAAAAAGTCTCTCATGAGATGCACAGGTCATTATCAGACACAATGTGAACAGGAAAGGACTCTGAGTATCATCTCATTTGTCATACTTTGTCCATTCCCATCATTCCTTTCTCATTTTTCATCTTATGTCAGTATTCTTCTATGACCTTTGGGCTGGTCAATGTGTGTCCTTTAATGACAAAAACCATCTGGTTGACACACACACACAATCACTGACGTCTGCTGGATGAATCACATGGTACAGCATCAATCATATCTATTGTGTGTGTGTGTGTTTTACCTGTCCGTCAGAGCTGAAGGCAAGGCAGGCGATGCCATGTGTGTGTCCGTCGCGGAGCAAAGAGACGGTCTGCACGGTGAAGGAGTCCCACACACACACATAAGGCTCCTTTCCCACCTGACCCGTCGCCACCAGGGAGCGCTCCGGGTGCAGCGCCAGGCTGAGGGGGGTGATCAGGACAAAAGGAGAAGAGGAGAGAGAGAATTAATTAATGAAAAAAGGAAAACTGCTCAGCATTTTTTATTTCTGGCCGGTTCACATTTCAGAGCTTTTGATGGACTTCGTTTACAGAGCCAGAGGCGACATCAGCATTTATACGAGGAACAGTCCGTTTGTTTTTCAGTCATTTACATCTCATAAACAAACAGGGTGAAAAGCCCCACATTCATAATTGTCCTTCAGTAACAGGGCCTCAGTTCTAAGAAGTCTCTTTCTGTTACATATACTTTGAACACCGACATACTGCAACTGCCTCAGTATTTCAGTTTTATGGAGGACTAATGACTAATGACTTTGAACTGACTGCACTGGTACACAGTAAATTGAGAAGAGTGACAATTTTGGTGTAGCAGGGTTCAGTAAGGGCAGTTATACTCTGAATGGAGTCAAATCCTGAAGATTTTCTCTCAGATGAAAAAGAGTTGGTGCCAAAAACAAGTGTAAACTAAAGTCTCTGTCAATCAAACGAATAGATACCTTTTTAAGGTCTTTAACTTTTAGCTTTTCATTCTGAACTTTTAACTGGTGACACTTGTGGTATAAATCATCCAACTTCTGCCCATTATTAAACAAGTACCAACAGCTGCCACAAGCTCATACCATGAAAACAGCAGTCCATTTTTTCTTATATATGTGCTCAAACAAGCATGGTGTCTTTATTTTAACTAATTTCTCCTACAACTAATTGATAAATAGTAGATAGATACAGCCATATTTACACTCTACAGTGTTAAATAGAGTTAACACTTGAGTAGTTAAAAATGTAATCTGACACAGTTAATTCCTTACACTATATAAGTGTTGATCAAAAGTCACACTGTCAAATGTTACAAAATTTACATTTTAACCCCGAAAAGAGTCTGAAATGACAGTTTTAAAGGCCCACCTCTCCAAAAAAAAACTGAAAACAACTTATTGCAATGTGGACCCTTTAAACACTTAAGAAGTGTTTTAATTAACCATGATAGTGTAATTTTTCTGTGCAGATTTTGCTGTGTAGGTATTTTGGTTATAGCACCAGAGAAAACATGTGTCCTCTCGAGTGCCTCGATGGATTTAGGATTTTTATTTTTTTTATTTTTGAAAAGAAGACTAATTTAACACAAAACTAAGCTACCACAGACTTAGCCACAAACGATCAGCCATATGTCACCAATTTACACCATCACTGCAGAATAGATACACAAAGTAACTCCCAAAAACTCTTCCGCATACACAAACAATATCACCAGCAGCAGAGACAGACTCACACTTTTTAAATATGTGGATGACATGGCCTTAGTGGCACACATCACTGACATCCAGGTCCTGACACAGTACAAACAGGAAGTCGACACCCTGGTACAAACATTTGCAAAGAATTCACTCGAGTTCAACATCACAAAAACCAAGGAGCTCTGCTGTGGGCCTTCAAGGAAAAACCCAGACCTGTTTGAACCTCTACAGATCCACGGTCTGGGTGTGGAGCAGGTGGAGACTTTTAAGTTGCAAGGGATGGAGGTGGACACCTGCCTGTCCTTTGGACCTCATGTGGTCACTGTTTACAGAAAGCAACAGCGCCTCCACCTGCTCAGGAAGCTCAAGTCTTTTAACATCAGCAAAAACATTTTAACTCTCGTTTACAAATCACTTATTGAATCCATCATTACTTATAACATCTCAACCTGGTTCAATTTTCTAACCATCAAACACAAAACAAAATTCTCCCGAATAATAAACCAGGCCAGTAAAATCACTCAAACAGCCCAAGCCCCCCGTGTCTGAACTGTACCCTTGCTCAGCGATGAGAAAAGCCACCCTCATCACTGGCCAGGAACAACATCTATGCAAAAGCCTTCATCCCCTCTGCAATAACTGTTCTCAATAACACAAAGCACTGATAGACTCCACTGTTTTTAGCTTTCCTCACATGTTCTGATATGTTCTTATATGTTTATTTTACCTGCTGATTTGTGAGTGTGTGTGTTTTTAACATTGTGCATGTGTGCCCAAGTGTAGACAGTGTTTTTCATTTAATCAAACCGGACAAAAGAAAAATGTTTTTTAACTGAAACAGACCATAAAGATCTTTCTATCTATCTATCTATCTATCTATCTATCTATCTATCTATCTATCTATCTATCTATCTATCTATCTAAATACATGTTTTTGTCCTCGCAGTCTTACTATCTCATTAACTGGACATGGTACAACTTGTCAAGATTGTTCATTTGTGGGATGAGCAGCACAGCTAAATGTGTGGTAAGAGACTAAAAATAGGTGCCAAAATGCCCTGCACCTGGAAGATGGTTCCTCACACATGCTTCACTGGGAAACAGTAGGCTCTCCTCCAAGGGACTTTGGCACAATTTTGGGGTGCAACCCACTCATTTTACTGTGTTGCTCCAGTAATGCAGAAGTTGCACTTTCTTGTGAAGGTGACTAATAAAGCTGTCTAACATCATAAAATGCAAACCAAGTGGTATTATTAAAGGGGAGGAATAATCAAGTGAAATAAGATTCCCAGCTAAAGTTTTGGGAAGTCTAGAACAAGTGTTAACCTAAGCATATGTTTTTATATCTGTTTCATATAGAAGCATTTGGACGGGGTTTCAGACTATAAACAGACATGGATGTACGGATTATTACCCTGGTACAGCAGTATGTGTTTATTTTGGTATCTGTTTACATGCTGTGGATAGATATGACATATGTCCGCCTAAAAATTAACAAGCCATCCCTCTTAACTCGTCCTTTGGCGTCCAAAATAAATGTTTTATAAATCTGTCATCTCTACCCTCGGCGTCTCTCTGAGGGTCAGTGTGTGTTCTCCTTTACAAAGAGCCTGCTATAAATACACCCAGCTTAATGGCATCATTATCAACACACACACACACAGACAGACACACAATCACACCCACACAGTCTCCTTTTTGCTCTGTTGATGGTGTAATGATCCCTGATCCTCCTGGGCACACCTGTGTGTGTGTGTGTGTGTGTGTGTGTGTGTGTGTGTGTGTGTGGGTGTGTGACCTTGCCTCTCCTCTCTTTTTATCAGGACTCAGATGCAGCACAGAAAGGTGTTAATAAGCTCTGTTATCACTGTTGATTTATCAATTTGGGGTCACAAAGGAGACAGAAAGAAAGCTTAAAAAAAAGTAACATTTAGTGGAGCTTAACTCACACAGCGACAACCCCTGATCCACCTGTATTCTTAATATACTTTAGTTGCTCTGTATGTACCAATCATTGGTCATCTTTAAGTTGTAGTGGTTGATTCAGAGTTTCCTCACACGTGGTGTTTGACCATTTCTTGGAATTAACTAATTTTCTTCACTTTATGAGCCCAGTTTGAATGGATAGCCAGAAAAAATAGAGTCAGTAGAGTGGTGGACAAATGCGTAGGTGAACAGCTTTTTGCTCCTGCCAACAGCATTTCAGTCTTAAAACTTACTGACGGTTCTCAAAGAGAAAAAGACATGGATTTTATTAATTTTCATGTAAGTTTCTTATCATTGGCAATGATCTTGGAACACAGCAATAAAAAAATAAAAAAGGCTCTTGGTTAACAGAACCAGCAAGGAGAGTTGAATCACTCAACTCTCCCGAGCTCAGCTCTCCCGCTCATGAACTGAAACCACAACACCAATCCAAATGTACCCACTCTATCAAAACAATCCTGTTATCCACTCTAAAGTTACACCTAAACAGATCATAAAACCTACTTGTTCTTTTATTTGTTAGTTTGTTGTTGTTTTTTTTGTGTTGCTATTTTTTTTAATTTACTAGTTTATTTTGTTATTTTTGATGTATTTACTTATTACCCACAGTAGTAGTAGTACATTAATATATATAACTGTTTCTATGTCTTTGTAAGTGTGCATAAAAAAAAAAAAAAAAAAAAAAAAAAACAGAACCAGCGAGATGCTAACTTCCTGTTTGGCCAATAACATACATCATCCCTGTCCCTGTGTCACTTAATTGTCACATTCATTTAATCACTCTGATAGCTACAATTAAAGCTATATAATGAATGTCATGAAAATATTACTCCATCAGTCCAGTGTTATTTTTTAATTGGTTACTACAGCAACTTGTGACTATCAAGTGCTTGTGTTCTTAAGTGTTAATATAGTGATAGCTGTTGAAAACAGAAGAAGTCCTTGTAAATGTCAAGTTGTTTTGTTTATCTTTATAAAGGGATGGTTTAGTTTTGTAGTGGGGCTGCCCCAGGCCCATAGCACTAGAAAATATAATTACCAAAATATACTGTCCATATCTCCTCCAAAGTATGGGTGCTAGCCAGTAAATAGCAGTCAGTGGTTGCCACCAAAAGCCTCTTAATTGCCCAACTTTGTGGTAAAATTACACAAAAACACAACAACTGATCATTTAGACTCTACAGCAGGCATGTTCAAAGTCTGGCCCGGGGGCCAATTGCGTCCCGTGTTCAAATTTTCACGGGCCCGCCGTCTCTGTTATAAAAATCAATTGTATGCGGCCTGCATGCACCGTTGACTGCTGTATAAAATACTCATGTACAAAAAGCCTATTTTACATTTCACCAGAAGATGGCAGTAGCGCTGTGGCCACATCCTTGTGGCACTTGACACCTGACCTTTTGTCATCATTTTAGCCCATCCCATTTCAAACATGGCGAATGTAGCTAAAAAGAGAAAAGTTGACAACGAGTGCCGCCGATTCCAGAACAAGTGGAAATTGGAGTATGTTTTCGCCGAAATATGAAACAACTGTGTCTGCCTATTTTGCCACGAGACTAGCTGTTTTCAAGTAATTCAATGTCAAGCGGCACTACCGGACAAAACATGCCAACTACGACAAGCTAACTGGGGACGAACATGGCGAAAAACTGAAACAACTGGAAGCCTTTTTGAATTGAGGACATTTCATTAGATAGTAAGAGACAATTAGAGACAAAAGCTGAATGGTTGGCCCTCCCACATTTTCACCTTACCAAATCTGGCCCTCGTGGCAAAAAGTTTGGACATCCCTGCTCTACAGTAAGATTCATCAGACTATATGGTCACTTATTGAACCAATATACTGATCATTTTCTATAACGGTTTTCATTGGAAAAATCTCTAAGCTTCAACTTACTCCATGTTACAGTGAGATCTCTTTATTATGCACATTTGTTCATTTGTTAGTTAGTCCTATTAGTGTAACGACTGGTCTGTGGCCATACTGTCTTTAATAAAAACATGCTGTTGGACATGAAGTTGGAGATTGCTGGTCTACAGGTACAGAATATTAACGTTAAGTCTGAGCTCCAAGAATAAAAACCTCATCCAAGGCATTTTCCAGCATTTTCAGGCGAGTTATCATCAAAGATGTGGAAAACTACCCTATCTCACTAGTTTAGGATCCACATACGTAAACAGATCACCACCAATTCTCCCTCCATCTTTGTGCTATATGACTAACAGTCCCACAAAATCATTTTTATAACTTATTGAGTCATCCTGTTCACACACTATTACAGAAGCTAACAAATACCAGTAAAAATATAACCTTCTTGGTGGAGGAAATGACCTGGATATTGCATTAGGTCCAGCGTGCATTCGTTTTTGAATGAGTTCATTCAACACTGCCCTCAGTCTTGTTCAGGCTATGAAAGCTTAAAATCTGTACATCAATGTCAGCAACACCATCTCCCCCAACATCTTGTTCATAACACATATGTATTGTGGGTCTTCTTGGCCAGCCCCAGTCTGTGAGTGTGGTTACGTTTGTGAGTGTGGGTTAAGTCAGGATAGGTCACTGTTGCTGGTGGTGTTGTAAAACATGAGAAGACTGTTTGAAATAAAAGAAAGAAAGATTGAACAGAAATAGAACAGGTGTGTCTGCCACAAAGCCTCCATTGATCTCAGGGATGCCTGTCTGCACTTTGTACACACAGAGACACACACAGAGACACAAAACCACAGAGACCCTTCGACATCAGCTCTCTCCCTCAACCTGCCAGCCAATGAGCCTCCTAGCTGCTGCCGTTGCCATGACAACCAAATTGCCAAGGGCACGAGCGCTGAGGATTGAGCCTGACAACTGTGGATTCAAGGTCAAACATCACAACACACACACATAAACACACGCACCTGCACACAGATCTTCTCATGTTCACATGTAAGCTCCGCATCTTTAATCTGGTGCTTTTGTTTGACTGACAACATGAAGATGTGGTCGTTTCCATCATTTATCAACTTAGACTCGTAAAGTGCTTGTCTTCATCTGACTACTCAAAGTGTTTCCACACCTGAGGGCACACTTACCCATTCACACCCCTTCAAACATTATTCATACACTGATGACAGAGCACTGTAGGGCCAATGGGCTTTTGTACGTCTCACCCTTGTCTGGGCGAAGCTGGACTGTTACTTTATGGATGTCTAAGGGTGCTTTCACAGGTCCACTCCTCCTCACCCCTGCTGGCTTGAATTCATATTTGCAACAACGAACCATCCCCAGGCCTTCTTGTGTATTTACTCAGTTTGAAACATCAGGGGGCCATACGCACATAACTGGTAACTAAACCTGCTAGACATATATGAGAACAAAGCAGAGGCGCCAATATTGGAGAGGACTGTGGTGCTGGCGGAGGTCTGCGTTCTCTGAGTGCTTTGCTATTTTCTGAGATATGATGCCGAAAATTTCCCAATTTTTTTGTGTTGAGTCCAACTGTTTCTGAATGTCCTTTCAGCCCATATTTCAAGTAAGAATTTTATTTCTGCCCTGCTCCAAAGTGAACCTTTAGCCACCATTTTTAAACAGAGAAGGGAGTCGTACAACCGTGACGTCACACAGCAGCTTAAACTTTCTGTCTCGTATCCTGGTAAAATGGCATTCACATCTCAACCAAACCGTGTCCGATTCCTCTTCAATTGCGGTGGAGACCACCTCTCCAAGTGGACCCAGTCCAGGTGCCCGGTTGCAGTTTGTTTGCATTCACTCTGTCAAAATGAACCAGACTTTGGGCTCAAGTGCACTTGGATCTGGGGCAGTGTGACCGCACCCTAAGCTTAAAAAACACCACTGTCCAAACAGTAAACTCTAATCTGCATATTCAGCTGTACTTGTTTTCTATTGTGCAGAAGACATTTCTAAGTAGAGAGCTTTGGATGCCAGTATTAGATACCCGCTAATCATTTATTACGGATACTCCACAGCATCAGCACATCATTTTAAACCAACCACTGCTCTTGTTAGGCTAATGCTGATGCCAGCTATTGCTGATGTGACCCTCCAAACAGCGAGGGCTCACAAATGCATTTCATTAAAAAAGACCTGATAAGCACATTAAAATATTTTATCACTTATTGAACAGCTTCTGTCTGTGAAAAACAACTATGCCACACTCATTGTCACTTAAACCCCTTTTCTTGCCTATTCTGATGCAAACTTTGAACCATGTCTTCATCCATATTGCACTGAGTTGCCACCCTGTATTTGGCACATAAGCTTTGACAAGCAGATGGACAGCTGTACCAAAAGAGGGGACAAATCTTGCCTGGTCTGACGAGTCTGGGTTTTATGAGGAAGGATCAACATTTTGCATCAACAAAACTGTTACTGCTTTGCTCAGGGCAAGTAACAAGGAGAGAGGTCACACACAGATCAAACATTTAAGTAATTTCATTTTCCACAAAACAAAAGAAAAAAACATGGATGAGGTGGATGGCTGCATCTGGCCATGCTGAGAGAGAATGACAACTCTCACTCAGGTGGCCTTTATGCCTTCCTGCCTCCCGCTCAGCTGAACAGGAAGCAGCCGATGAATTAATGCAATGCTGAGTTCAGACACCTGAGAACAAAAAGAGACAACGCTGAACAACAATCAGGAGGCAAGGACGACAAACAGAGAAAATGTGTGAGGGGTCGTCACAACATGAAAGCAGGGATCAATCCTGCCTTGTGTCAGTGATTCAGGCCTCTGGTGGTGGTGTCATGGTGTGGAGGGTATTTTTGTGGCACATGTCCAGCCTCTTAATACTAACTAAGATTGGTTTAAATGCCGCAGCCTGAGTGTTGTTGTTGACCATGTTTATCCCTCTAAGACCACAGTGGACAGTCTTCAGATGGCTTCAAGTAGGATTACAAACCATGGCATAAAGCTCAGATCAACTCAAACTGGTTTCTTGAACATGATAACAAGTTCACTGCACTCCAGTGGCCTCCACAGTCTCTAGACCTCCACCCCATAAAGCCTATTTGGGATGAGGTGGAATGAAGGTTCTTATTCTGGATGTGTGGCCAAAAAATCTGCACCAACTACATGATGTCGTCTATCAATGTCAATGCTTCCAGCACAGTTTTATCTATAATATAGGAATCAGGAATAGCTATGAAAGTTCTGAAAGCAAAAGTGTATTGGTGAGATGTACTTTATAAAGTGATTGATGAATGTATGTCCAAATGGTCCAGGCCGAGGCGCAATGGCCATTTGTTTTGGAGCAACAACTCCAAACAAGTCAGGTGTGAAAACACCCTTAAGAACTTATCATAGATTTATTGCTACAGATTGACTACCAGGATTTGCACACATGCTTCAAGGAGGCATTTTCAAGCTTTTCTGGCACGTTCAGTGCAGTACAAATAAATGTATTTAGTTTTTTGTGCCTTTATCAACACACAAGAGAGACAGTAGACAGGCTTGTGAAAAGAGGTGAAAGGACAGAGAAGGGCATTCTGCAAATGGGCCTCAGGAGGAAAATGAACCAGCGCCCTCAGAGGTTTACACTATTAGAAATGTTCAGTTGCTTTACCTTGGTACCAAACCAGCACTCCAAATACATATTTTCTTAATCATTGCTTTATTTCCTTACATATTATTGATAATAGTATTTTGCTATAAACAACCAAAGAAATGTTGGGTGTAAAAGATTTTAAAAATGAAAAAAATATTACAAATAATGCATTTCTACAAAAAAAATATGAATGAAAGGACCTCTGTAATGACGCCAGGAGCATTGGTTAACCAGCATTATTTCATAAATAGTTCTTGTGGTCGACAACAGTGGTGCAGCAGGTAGTGCACGTGCCTCACAGCAAGAAAGTTCCTGGGGTCGGTCTGTGCGAAGTTTACATGTTCTTCCTGTGCATATGTGGGTTCTCTCCGGGCACTCCAGCTTCCTCCCACCAACCAAAATCATGCTCATTAGGCTGGAAGGTGACTCTAAATTGTCCTGAGGTTTGAGTGTGAGCTTGAATGGTTGTCTGCCTCTATGTGGCCATGCGATTGACTGGCGACCAATTCAGAGTGTACCCCACCTCTCACCCAATGACAGCTTGGATTTTATGAAGGTATATCAAACAACCAGTGAGCCTTTGTAAGGCTTACCGTGAAAGAGAAGTCTTGTCTTTTAATGAAAAACTGAAAAGATGGTAAAAAGAAAAACTCATTGCACATCCAATAATTTTAGGAACACAGATGAAAGGTGTAAAGCCAGACAAAAAGTGACTTTCCTATGACTCAGTGTACCAGTGTGACCTTCTTTAAATCTAAATCCGGCTTATACAGCCATCAAACTGAGCCTGAGCAGAGAAACCTGCGAGAGTCTTCAGTAGACTAAAGGTAAAATGTGTGTAGAAAGAGATTCAATGTGGAGATAAAACCATGTCTGTGTGGGAGGGAGAGGGAAAGAGACCAGAATAATGGAGACGCTGAATGGAAACCTTTTGAGCGAAGGACACACACAAAAACACACACATTTACATTTCTATATTTTAGCTACACTTGCATTAGCATGTTTTATAAAGAGCTCTGACTTTTAAAATCCAAGACCTGTTTGCACACACACTCTTATGGAGTCAACCTAGAAAAAATTAGAGTATACTTGTGTGAAGTTGTGTCACTGTTTTGTGTAAAAGTCTAGAACTCAATCATCCATTTTGGTATGCTTTCTGCAAGCTGTTTGGTTCAGCTCAGTGCAATGCTGTGTTATGTGTCGAAGGAGCTGTTTTTTTATGTACATAAATATTTTGTGCCTGGAGACAGTTGATTAATTACCTCCACCAAAGGGTCGTGTTTTGTCTGTCTGTCTGTTTGTTTGTTTGTCTATTAGCAAGATTCTGCAAAAACTACAGGATGGATTTATTTACTTCTTACTTATTAAGAAAGAAGCCATTACATTTTGGTGCTGATCAGATCCAGATTGACATCACCAAAAACATTTAAGCTTATAATGGCAAATCCCATTCCTTTTTTGACATTAGGGAGTTCATTTGCAAACAGATGTCTAGTTTTTCAAGCCTTTGTCATCACATTTCCCAGCTTCCCTTGCAATGCTTGGAAAGAGTTGTCCTCACCGCTCTGTCTGCACTCACAACCACTAGCAACATTACTATAAGCCCATTAACGTCATAGAAACATGCACAGCAGCTCTGCTCGCTCGCAGTTCCTCCAGACTTACCTGTTACACTCAAAACAAGGCTGCTGATCATGTCAATAGCAGAAGTCTGTGTGTGTGTGTGTGAGTTAAAACCTGACCCTCAACCTCCACATAGAGCGAACGCGCCGCGCACAAAGGGTGTCTTCTGCAAAATTATGTTTAATCACTGTTGAGCTACATCAGTGCAAGATGTGCCTGCACCTATACACTTAATCAGCCCTGCAAAGTATCTGGACTAGCCTGATTCAATGTCAGGATCAGACAGTTCCATCTTGCCAAGATTCAATCTACCATGATTGTGAGTGGAATGGCCCTATCAGAGTCCTTCCTTGGTGGCAGCTATGAATGAGATGATAGCAGGAAGTGACTGATTAGCATAGATGCTAACAGCTTCAGGAGCAGTATTATCAGACTGCATTTCTTTATGAAATGAAAAACAGATATCCAACAATTACAAACTCTCTTTAGTAAGGATATTTTCACTCTACTTCTGCCTTTTTTGCAATGGATTGTTTTACAAAATGGCCTTAATGACAATGTCTGATTGGATCACAGTAAATGCTGATTGACAGAACAATTGTCCAATCAAATGCCAGATATGCTTCTGAAGGGTTCAGCCCTGCCAAATACTTTCCATTGGCTCTTTCCTAGGTGGACTAGTGAAAAATACTGAACGGTCCATCTGGTGTACCAAGTTAAAAGTCACCGGCATGCACAGAATCAATTCTGAAACAGGAATGAAGGGAGAAGTTTATCAGAACAGAGGATTACTAAAAGTTCTTGTAACCCGGGTGGAAAACCGGCATATTTCCCCTCTTTATTCCTCTTAATCACGGCCTCTGTGCAGTTGTCTATCTTTACGTCGTGCGTCGTGACGTAAGCCATCGTGACGTCATCACGTGGGTAAGCGTGGGCCAATAGGGACGGCTTTAACCGGGAAGCTCGAGCACAGTATGGGAAGCGCGAGCTGAAGCACACACAAGACGGACGCTGCAGGTAAATGCACCGTGTTTTATCGTCTTTTAATGTCCGCTATTTCAGTCTCTGATACTAACATGCAACCGAACTGTAGGCAGCCGACATCGTGCCAATGACGACGACGGTGCCCTGAGTTACCTACTCAACCGGTGAGACATGCCAGCTGTGAGCGTAGCTTAGCTTAGCGTAGTTAGCTTAGCTGCTCCCTTTGAATTACCTGGAGCAGTTAGCACGGACTTTTATGCTGGTTCTCTAAATGTATGTGATTAAACCAAATGTGAATCATATCTAAACAATGTGGTGCTAATGTTTAATGTGTATTTAAAGGATGAGAGCAATACAATGCACTTTAATGGCCAAACTTTATAATTGTTGGGAGCTAATGCTATCCATGCACTTTAAAGATCCTTAGGTGATGTTAATGCACTTTGGAGCCATGCTATGTGCCTTGACTGATTGATTGAATGATGTGCTTGTTCATTTTGCACAGTTTATATCTTAATCATGAATTATTTACTTGAAATCATGGACTGTTTGAATAATATTGTACAATATAGGAATTTTGTGACTGATTTATGATGAGACTTTCATCATTAATATTGTGAATTGATATTGATTGATTGTGATTGAATTGAAATGAAATGTATATGGTGTGCACACAGAGAGTTTATCCTGGCACTGTTCCTTTTTATACAGGCCAGAGATGATGGCGAGCTTAGAGCCTAACACGAATCCATGAATGAATGACCTGCGTATGTCCCGGGTGAATCCATGAAATTCCAGGCTACGGCCTCAACGCCAAACGTGTCAACTTGGAAGAATCTGATCTGTCCTCCTGCTCTGGTCGGGCCGGTAGGAGGCTCCCTTGCAGCCACCCTTTTCTTTTGTTCTTTCTTTATTTTTTTCATTTCCCCTTGCGCTTAGTCCACGAGATCGCACAGAGCAGCTTTGAACTCCGTCACTCCCACACACACACACCTTTTTTTTTTTTCCGCTGGACTATTTTGCTGCTCTGTTGTGTCTGGAAGGACTTTAATTGAACTGAACTGAATTGTGCCTTGCACTGAACTTTTTTTGTTGTTGTTTGGACTGAACAAGCCTTACTTGAATGGACTTGATATGAAATGTTATGAATTAACTTGGCCAAGTGTTTATGTATGTCTGTCTTTAATATATAATGTTGCAATTATAAATCCTGTCTCTCTCTCTCTCCACTCCCAGAGTCAAACCTAAAATTTTCTGTTCACTAGCCTATGACAGTGTTACTCAAGGACCCATACTGTACTTCAGTTACTACACATATGCTACATGTTTCTTGGCGAGCTAGCCAGGAGTGGAGAGATTAGCTTTGAAGGTTGTTCATATATTTAGGAGACATGGATACATTTGAGAAACTGGGCATTAAAATTCCTAACTCAGTCCTAATACAGGGAGCTTTGAAAACAGAAACTGACGATGAAGTCATTGAGTTTTTAAAACGGTTCGGTTCTATCTCTAAATTTGTGTTGGTTGATGAGACTGAATCAGTTTTCAATAATTCCATAGTAGTTGAGTACAATTCGGGTGCACCGCTGGTTGAGTTGCGCAAAATACTACCTTATAAATACTGTTGCGATAAGGATCAAGTTACATATGAAATCGCAGAGTTGTCTGCACTCTGTGCAGGTGAGGTAGGTAAATTGCAAACCAAAAACTATTTGGCAGAGTTACAGAAAGTCGCTAAGCTAACGGGGCAAGACTTTGCTGTTGTTTTAAATGGGGTGATGTCTCTGCTTGGCCAAACTGTTACGGATCTCCAACCCCCTGCTGCTGCTGACGGCGAGGAAGACGGTAGAAGAGAGCCACCACTGGCTGCCCCTGATGCCACCATGTTGCCTTCTGCATTGCCGCCTCCTGTCAACCTGGGCTATCCAAGTGTTCCAGTGGCCGCAGTCGCAAACCTTGGTGGAACCTGGCCAAAAGTGGAACCGACCCCCACGGTTCAGAGCACACCCAGACTCTCACTGCCAACCATGCCACATCACGAGTTGAACCCTCTTGAAATACCACGCTACGTTGTTGAGCACATCGTAAAGAACGAGGACAGCACCAACCACTACTCAGCACCACGAATCAGAATTTTCTGGCAGATCACCGACCTCAGAGTGAATCTGATTATGACACATGGCGTTCTGGCATAGAACTGCTGTTAAAAGACCCAGCTGTGTCTGACTTTCAGCGCTCTCGTAAAATTGTTGAGAGTTTGCTGCCCCCTGCTGCTGACATGGTTAAGCACTTACAGTTAGATACTCCACCTGCCATTTACCTGCAGACACTTGACTCAGCTTATGGCACTGTCCAGGATGCATGGCGAGCTATATGCTAAATTCTTAGATACCTTTCAAGATGCTGGGGAGAAGCCTTCCAGCTATTTACAACGTCTACAGGTTGCTTTAAATTTGGCAGTCAAGCGTGGAGGAGTTACTAATAAGGACATTGAACGGCATCTGCTAACCCAATTTTGCCGTGGTTGCTGGGATAACGCTCTCATCACTGAGCTACAACTTAAACAACGGAAAGGCAATCCCCCAACATTTGCTGAGTTTCTGCTACTGCTACGGACTGAGGAAGACCGTGAAGCAGCTAAAGCGATACGAATGAAACAACATCTTGGTGCAGCAAGATCCAGAGCTTCAGCTCACGTACAGTATGCTTACTCTGACAGTGCAGAAAAGGGAGAAATCGCTGCTCTAACCTCAGTCACCCAGCAACTTGCACAACAACTAGCTGAGATTCAAAAGCAGCTCGCCTCACTCACAGCTGCCCAGTCAGGGTTTAGCCAGTCCCCAGTTTTTAAGCCCACACCTGGTCGTAAGTTGGGGGAGGGTCAGAGGGCAGGTAAGCAAACAAAGACCCTGCCTTCTGCACCTAAGCCCGGTTATTGCTACCGGTGTGGTGAAGATGGCCACATCAAAACTCACTGTGAAAATCCACCGAACTCTGCTCTTGTGGCCTTCAAGAAAAAACAGTTTGCTGACCGACAAGCAAAATGGCAGAAAACAAACCCCACTTCACGATCACCTTTAAACTGAATCCAGTTCCTGTTGTGGGACAAACCGGAACTGTTGAGGACCAGCAATGTCCCAACAAAAAGAAAGTTGTGAAATGTGAAGAACTTAATCAGAACCCCCCAGTTGTGCCATCTCGTCTGCCTAAAGGCTTAGTTGGGTCTCGCTGCACAGCCAAAGTCACAGTCTCTGGTACAGAATGTAACTGCCTCCTTGATACTGGGTCACAAGTCACCACCATCCCAGTCTCTTTCTATAACCAGCATCTCTCAGCTCAGCCAGTAAAACCTCTGGGCGATCTTTTACAAGTCGAGGGAGCTGCAGGCCAAGATGTCCCCTATCTTGGGTACGTGGAGGTAACAGCTACATTTCCAAGAGAGTTCCTGGGTGCTGATTTCAATGTAGTCACTCTGGCATTAGTTGTCCCTGACATCAGACCCAACATCCAATCACCTGTGCTAATTGGCATGAACACTATGGAGGCCCTATACAATCAATACATGGAGAGTGAGGTTGCAGGATTCCAGCCAGCAGCCCATGGGTACCGGGCCGTCCTCAAACTCCTAGAAATACGCCACCAGCAGCAACAGGCAGGCAGTGATGGAGTTGTGAGACTAGCCAGCAAGGCGCGAGTCCTCATTCCGGCTGGACAGACCACTGTCGTGGATGGCTCTATCCACACCAGTATACCAGCCCCTGGCCAGTGGATGCTTGTGGAGCACCCCACCTCACCATTGCCGGGTGGACTGTGTGTTAATAACTCAATAGTGATGTTTCCAGATCAGTCCCCCCTGAAAGTTCCTGTCATTCTCACCAATGAGTCAGACCAGGATATCATGATCCCACCTCTTTGTGTCATCGCTGAACTTACTATATCGCCACAGATCTTGTCCCACCACGTGCCATCAACTTGCTCATCTGCTGAAAGTCCCCCAGGTGCCCTCAAGTTAGATTTTGGTCAATCTCCCATTTCTTCTGAATGGAAAGAGAGAATTACAAACAGGTTGAGTGAGATCCCTGAAGTCTTCTCTCAACATGACTTAGATTTTGGATGCACAGATAAAGTAAAACATCGCATCAAGTTGCTTGATGAGACTCCCTTTAAGCACAGAGCTAGACCCATCCACCCACAAGACATCGAGGCTGTCCGTCAACACCTGCGAGATCTGCTGAAGTCCGGAGTCATCAGAGAATCTGATTCCCCATTTTCCTCCCCCATCGTTGTGGTCCGTAAGAAAAATGGAGACATCCGACTGTGCATTGACTATCGAAAACTCAATCTGCAAACGATCAAAGATGCTTACGCTTTACCCAACCTAGAGGAGTCATTCTCAGCCCTGTCGGGTTCCAAGTGGTTCAGCGTGCTTGATCTTAAGTCGGGCTATTATCAGATCGAGATGGATGAGGCGGACAAAGCCAAGACAGCATTCGTTACCCCAATTGGCTTTTGGGAGTTCAATCGAATGCCCCAAGGGGTAACAAACGCACCAAGCACTTTTCAGAGATTGATGGAGAAATGCATGGGAGATCTCCATCTGAAAGAAGTGCTCGTTTTCTTAGACGATCTTATTGTGTTTTCAAGTTCTTTGGAAGAACATGAGCGAAGGCTGCTGCAGGTACTCCATCGTTTAAAAGAATATGGTCTGAAACTGTCTGTGGAAAAATGCAAGTTTTTTCAGACATCTGTACGATATCTGGGGCATGTCGTTTCAGCAGAAGGAGTTGAGACAGATCCAGACAAGATTCAAGCATTGAAATCTTGGCCAGTCCCAAAAACTCTGAAAGAGCTCAAATCCTTCTTAGGTTTCGCCGGGTACTACAGAAGGTTCATCAAGGGATACGCTGCCATCGCTAAACCCTTGAACGACCTGACCCGTGGTTATGCACCTGCCTCAAAGTCCCGAAGCAAGGTCCATTCCTCCAAGACCTACGATCCAAAACAGTCCTTTGGTGAGAGATGGTCTTCTTCCTGCCAGCATGCATTCCAAACACTGATAGATAAGTTAACCAGTTCCCCAGTCCTCGGGTTTGCTGACCCCAAGCTACCTTATATCCTCCACACCGACGCCAGCACCACCGGACTTGGGGCAGCTCTATATCAAGAGCAAGAGGGTCAGCTTAGAGTGATAGCTTATGCCAGCCGAGGTTTGTCACCCAGTGAAACAAGATATCCCGCACACAAGCTTGAATTCCTGGCTCTAAAGTGGAGTGTGACGGAGAAGTTGCACGACTACCTCTATGGTGCAACCTTTGTCGTGGTAACAGACAATAATCCCCTCACATACTTGTTAACATCAGCCAAGTTAGACGCCGCCAGCCACAGATGGCTCGCTGCTTTGTCCACGTACACTTTTAAGTTGCAGTACCGAGCAGGAAAGCAAAATCTCGACGCTGATGGGCTGTCCCGCCGCCCTCACCACCAGCTTGCCAACGTCCCATCACAAAAGGATGGGGATTTGATCCACCAATTCACCCAAGAACATGTCAGTGAATCTGATCAAATTGAGGAAGTGAGCCCTGAGGTTATCTCTGCCATATGTTGTCGATGTCTTGTCACCAGTCAGCACAGTAATCCCGCTGAGAGCCCTGTCACCTTGATTGAATCGTTGAGCCTGTCAGCAGAGGCCATCCCTGATTGCTATGCCTATGAAAGCAATCATGGGCTACCTGTTGTTCACCCCTTGTCCCATTTAGACCTCAAGGAGAAGCAGCGCGCCGATCCGGTCATAAGAGAAGTCATCCATCAGATGGAGACCGGAGAAAAGGTGCCTCCCACTGCACGCCATGAGCTCCCAGACCTAGCACTACTGCTAAGAGAACTAAACCGCCTTGAGCTGCAAGAGAATATCTTGTATCGAAAGAGGAAGGATGGAGACCAGGTTTCATTTCAGCTAGTGTTGCCAAAAGAGCTGAAGTCTGTTGTCCTCACGAGTCTGCACGATGACATGGGCCACATGGGCATTGAAAGAACTTTAGATCTTGTACGTTCCAGATTTTTCTGGCCTCATATGGCAGCAGACGTTGAATCCAAGATAAAGACATGCAGTCGTTGTGTGAGACGCAAAGCTCTCCCCGAAAGGTCAGCCCCATTAGTCAACATCAAAACCACTCGCCCTTTGGAATTGCTTTGTATGGATTATCTTTCATTGGAACCAGATCAGAGCAATACAAAAGACATCCTCGTCCTCACTGATCATTTTACAAAATTTGCTGTCGCCATACCAACGGCAAACCAGAAGGCAAGGACCGTGGCAAAATGCTTATGGGAGAACTTCATTGTGTATTATGGGATCCCTGAGCGACTTCACACTGACCAAGGGCCAGACTTTGAATCAAAGCTGATCAAAGAACTTTGCCAGCTTGCTGGGATTGTAAAGACCAGAACCACCCCCTACCATCCACGTGGAAACCCTGTAGAGAGGTTCAATCGCACACTTCTCAGCATGTTAGGAACTCTGGCACAGAAGCAGAAGGCTAGGTGGAAGGAATACGTGAAGCCGTTAGTGCACGCCTACAACTGCACTCGTAGTGATGTTACCGGCTTTACCCCGTATGAGCTGATGTTCGGCCGTTCACCACGACTTCCAGTTGATCTTGCCTTTGGGTTGCCTTTGCAAACAAACCAGCCCACCTCTCACTCCCAGTATGTTGAGAGCCTTCGATCCCGTCTTGAAGAGAGTTTTCAGATAGCATCCAAGAACGCAGCCAAATCTGGTGAGAGAAACAAACTTCGCTTTGACAAGCGAGTCACACCATCCAGTTTAGTTGAGGGGGACAGAGTACTTGTCCGCAACGTCAGGCTTCGCGGGAAGCATAAGCTTGAGGACAAATGGGAGCAGGAAGTTTATGTTGTTTTGAAGCGTGCAGGGGACTTACCGGTGTACACAGTGCGACCCGAAATTAAAGACGGGCCAACTCGCACACTTCACCGGGATCTTCTTCTCCCATGCCCATTTCTGACAGATGGTAACGCTCTTGACCTGTTGCCAGACCCCCCATCAGGTCGTCCTAGAACCCGAAGTCAGAAACCAGTTCTTGGTAATGATGAGTCAGATGAGGAAGGAACTGAGGAGTTAGAACTACCTCAAATTCAGACACGGCCAACCTCCCTTATATTCAGGAGTGAACAGCCAGTCAGACCCACAATGTTGCCTCAAACTGATCTCCCAACTGTGTCCCCTACCAACAGTCTGGAGAATAATACCAACCTTTTGCCTGCAACTGTGCCAACTATCTTACCTGATCCTGGGGATCCCTCTGCTGAGTCTGTTGTCTCTGGGTCAACGAGAGAGGAGCTTGAACCTGGTAACGAGCAGGTACCTGAGGGAACACAACCACCCACCTCCCATCCTCCTTGTTCTCCTGTGGAACCCGAGCCCCTTGGCCAAGCAGAGGCATCACCCAGCTCTGATGAGCCACTACCTAACGTTCTTGATGCGGAGTCTGATCCAGTTGTTCGTAGGTCCAGTCGACAGCGTTACCCACCTGGTCGACTTCAGTACGCGTCATTGGGTCATCCGCTTATTTCTGTTGTACAGACTCTTTTCCATGGGCTGATTAATGCCTATGGGGAAGCCCTTAGCACCTCTACCTCAACTGATCTCTCGCGATCTCAGGTTTATGAAGTTTAGCATGCATCGGGGGTTGCATGATTCTAGGGGGGGAGGGTGTAACCCGGGTGGAAAACCGGCATATTTCCCCTCTTTATTCCTCTTAATCACGGCCTCTGTGCAGTTGTCTATCTTTACGTCGTGCGTCGTGACGTAAGCCATCGTGACGTCATCACGTGGGTAAGCGTGGCCAATAGGGACGGCTTTAACCGGGAAGCTCGAGCACAGTATGGGAAGCGCGAGCTGAAGCACACACAAGACGGACGCTGCAGGTAAATGCACCGTGTTTTATCGTCTTTTAATGTCCGCTATTTCAGTCTCTGATACTAACATGCAACCGAACTGTAGGGAGCCGATTACCGGTGCCAATGACGACGACGTGTGCCCTGAGTTACCTTCTGAACCGGTGAGTCATGCCAACTGTGAGCTTAGCTTAGCTTAGCTTAGCTTAGCTGCTCCCTTTGAATTACCTGGAGCAGTTAGCACGGACTTTTATGCTGGGTTTCTCTAAATGTATGTGATTAAACCAAATGTGAATCATATCTAAACAATGTGGTGCTAATGTTTAATGTGTATTTAAAGGATGAGAGCAATACAATGCACTTTAATGGCCAAACTTTATAATTGTTGGGAGCTAATGCTATCCATGCACTTTAAAGATCCTTAGGTGATGTTAATGCACTTTGGAGCCATGCTATGTGCCTTGACTGATTGATTGAATGATGTGCTTGTTCATTTTGCACAGTTTATATCTTAATCATGAATTATTTACTTGAAATCATGGACTGTTTGAATAATATTGTACAATATAGGAATTTTGTGACTGATTTATGATGAGACTTTCATCATTAATATTGTGAATTGATATTGATTGATTGTGATTGAATTGAAATGAAATGTATATGGTGTGCACACAGAGAGTTTATCCTGGCACTGTTCCTTTTTATACAGGCCAGAGATGATGGCGAGCTTAGAGCCTAACACGAATCCATGAATGAATGACCTGCGTATGTCCCGGGTGAATCCATGAAATTCCAGGCTACGGCCTCAACGCCAAACGTGTCAACTTGGAAGAATCTGATCTGTCCTCCTGCTCTGGTCGGGCCGGTAGGAGGCTCCCTTGCAGCCACCCTTTTCTTTTGTTCTTTCTTTATTTTTTCATTTCTTGCGCTAGTCCACGCAGATCGCACAGAGCAGCTTTGAACTCCGTCACTCCCACACACACACTTCTTTTTTTTCCCGCTGGACTATTTTGCTGCTCTGTTGTGTCTGGAAGGACTTTAATTGAACTGAACTGAATTGTGCCTTGCACTGAACTTTTTTTGTTGTTGTTTGGACTGAACAAGCCTTACTTGAATGGACTTGATATGAAATGTTATGAATTAACTTGGCCAAGTGTTTATGTATGTCTGTCTTTAATATATAATGTTGCAATTATAAATCCTGTCTCGGCCTCTCTCTCTCCACTCCCAGAGTCAAACCTAAAATTTTCTGTTCACTAGCCTATGACAGTGTTACTCAAGGACCCATACTGTACTTCAGTTACTACACATATGCTACATTCTGGTTTGCAATAAAAAAAGATTTTGAAAAATAACTATTTTTAACTGTAAAGTTAAAGAAAGTCCACGCTTTAGTTTTTAATAACCTATGCCAGTGTCTTAATGCTTTTAAGGGCCTCTGCGGTCATGGGCCCATTGAATTATCCTATATCACCCCATATTGTGCCCTTCACCCTTTCCCATTCTAGTATTTTATGGCTGTGTGTTCTTGTTGTTTTAAAAATGTCAAGAAGAAACAGCAAGTTGCTGGATGTCCCCCACTGTTTACTTTTTGTTTACTGTGTTATGCTCTACTTCAGAAAGCTATGTGTGGTGCAGCTGTGATTTCACACAATTACAGAGTTAACACAACTCTCATCCTCTGGAATACACTCTTGGTCTCAACTACAGACACACAAACAGTACCAATTGGTGCCAAACTGTTCGAGCCAAACCAGTAGCACAGCGAAAAGGCTGTGATGGAGAATTGTCCTTTCTGCTTGGCCTGTAAGCACTAGGCTGCAGAGCCCTACCAGGTTGTGGATCAATTGGTACTGGGTCATACCGTAATAATTACAATCTGTTCTATCACCCATTTTGACTAACAGCTTGACGGCCTGACTGTGCAGACTTCACCATGCCCTGTCTCTGACACAAACAGGATGAAAAGTCAGGCTAAAGGTAAACTTGCAGGTAAACCTCATCCTAGTGTCCACCTGTGTCTTCAGTGTAGCTGTAAATATATTTTTGACTCTGCCAACGCGTTACCAGAGAACACCAGAGCCACACAAATGTGCTCAGAGTGTATACGACTACCTGATGAGCAAGGTGGCAATTAAGATCTCAAAACTAAAATAATATCATCAATAATTAAAAGTAACATCAAATCAGCACACAGTGACTAACGATGGACAGAAAACACACTGTCAGAATGATATGCATGCAACTGTTTTATTTGTTACCATGTCTACTGGCAACTTTCAGCCAACTGGGTCTCTCATGGTGCTTTCCCTTTTGTCTATTTGCTCAACTCAGCTCAACCCAGCACAGTTTGAAGAATACCATGAGGATTTTCCTTTACAGTTTAGACTTTACCTCTTTAGGATGGGGTCTTCATAGTGCAGCTGTGTGAAGCTGCACAACAGCAAAGGAGGAAACAAAGGTGAGAGTTGCAGACCTCTACATGGCCTTATGTCATTGTTAATTTTGCTCTGAAGACTAGAAAGCAGCAAAACACCACACTATCTAAAACAGAGGAAGGTTTGGAAAGTCATGCAGCAGCATGGAGCAGACATCAGGAGGTTTTCAATTAATCTCTGAGTAAAATAAGCCAACTTCTTACTTACAAATTAGTTACACCTGACTCATTCAGAGTCTGGTGCTCAGCAAGGGGTGATACAAAAATCTGTCAGGTAATGATCCGTATTGGAAAACCAAAACCACCTTGTAAAGTCGAGATGACACCTCATTACTGTTGTTATTATTACAGCAGCTGCTGAAAACAGTCCTTACGAAAACACTTCTTTTCCTAAAGCTGGGGTCTGTAATTTTGAAAAGCTAGCATGAATTTGAATGTAGCATCTCCTAAGGGCTCTGCCTAGCCCCTCCCACCCCTCCTCCAAAACGACCTGATATATCCAGCAGACTGATTTAACTCCAAACCCCCAGCACAACGTTTATGTTTTACACTACACCAAGTCATGTCTTAGTCAGCAGTAAGAACACACCAAAGCATTATCACAGCAAAGTAAAAAAACAAACAAACATGGACAGTTAGTTAGTACTCACAGCCCGATGTGATATAGGTGGGTATAGGTAGTTCCACTGACATTCTCCACATAGCTGTCAAATCTCCCATTTTGGCCATGAAACTACCGTATTTTACGTATTTTGTCCTCTTTCCTGCCGTCCTCCTGTATCAGTATTCTCCCATAAATCTCCCGTGTGATGATATAATAATAAAAACTTTCCTCTGCCTCTACAAACTGAACTCTGTCACTATCCTGAATGGGGCGGTAATGCTCCAAAATAATGGATGCCAACCACTGTATTCCGAAGAAGAAGAAAAAGCCTTGTGAGAACTTCCACCTGCAGTAGCCTGGGTGGCAGCTATCGCGAGATTAGAGCCAACAGCGGAACAAACCAAGAAAAAGAAGGTGTTTATTTTAGATTTCGTGTACACCTTCTTAAAATGTGAGGGACACTAGAGCTTGGTTGTGGTTGTGGGAAGGCTCGTAGTGGACTTCCCTTATTTTCAAAGCCAAAACTTGACAGGTAAACATTCTGGATCCTTCTCAGCTCGGCTACACGCACTGAATCAGAGTCTGTGCACGCCGGCAAAATGTACACACAGGAGGCGGGCAGAATGGCGACAAGATTTGATTGGTTTAAAATGTGGGCTACAAAGATTTTATTGGTTGGTGTTTTCCCTGTTTTACTCCTGCTGTAGATAGCAGATATTTTTCGCTCTCTTTTAAAAACACATTATGAATTGATTGCCATCGGGTCATAAAGACCATTTTATCGAGTATTACTAAAAGTGAATCTAAATCAGATTACCAACCCCAGCTTTAAGACTGTCAAGAGCACCCTCGCTAGATGTGTATTCAATCAAATACAAAACAAACACAAACACTGTCACACAGAAAATCATCAGGTTACACGGTCACATGTTGAATAAATACAATGATCATGTTCATTATTGTTTTACAGGGAAAGAAGCACATGGCTGCCACTGATCATGCATAATGTTAAGTTATATTCATTAAGCATAACATGTGTTAGCTTGTATGCACCCTGTCCCCCTTCCAATGATTATTATTTGAGGAAAACACAGACACATAAAGCACATTTAGATGAAACCTCTGAACTGCATTACTGAGTTTAATGAAAAATAAGAAATTCAATCAAGGATGAAAATCTGCTCCATTGCATACAAAATCACTATAAAGTCTGGGGTCATGCTTGCAGCCACACCAGGCTGCAGATTGGCACAGCGGTGCGGTGATTTAAATTCTGAAAACATTAGCATGCCATCAAGGCCATGGGCAACATGCTTCTAAACATTACCATGCTCACAGTATTAACAAATCATCTGAGCATGCCTAATTCAGCTGCTTTGCCTTACACAAAGAACAGCTGCATCTGTAGGGAATAACAATGAGTTTCTGGTTAAAGGAAAACTACAAACAAAGTTATTAGAGCCTGTCCTGAGGGGTGCATAAAAGTCTGAGTAACATATCTTCACAATTCATCCAAACAGTTTTAGCTTCAGATATTGCTCTCTGAAGCCCAAAAGTGGATCTCACAGCGGTGTTAAGAAGAAAACTCAGGGGATCATCTCAGTCATTAGGAAACACTGTTTGGGAACAAAGAGTGTCTGTACTATATTTAGGGACCATTCAGGCGTAACTCTCCAGAGAGGACATGGAGGCTTGTAAAGGAGGAGGGGGAGAAGATGGGAGGCAGAGATACTGAGAGATGTGAGAGGGGGACGTGAATACTGGTTTTAGAACAACACCAGTGAGACAGTTAATGTTGTCTTGCTTTATTGGGAGAAAAAAGACAGACCTTAGGGAAATATCAAAATACTGGAATAATGGACATGATTCTTTAAAATCTAATCGATCATGAACAATCAGGGTAAAGTTCAGATTAAATTTTCTAAGTTCTCTGAAAGTCTAAGGAGGGCAAGGTAACTTAAAGCAACATTCATACATACAGCAGTTCATAATGCTTTACAGAGCTAAGAACAAAGACAAAGAAAGAGTAAAATATAATTCCAGGATAAAAAAATGTGTGTGTACACACTAGGGCTGAAAGATATATTTTTATCCTATCAATATTGAGATATGAACATTCAAGATATTGATATTGATTTTCCCCGCGCTCGCCCTGCATGTACAGCTCAGGAAGTCACTTAAAAAAATATATATTTTTACAATTGGACTTGAATGCGTCGCTTGGCTTTCACCGAACATGCAGTCATATCATTTCGAGATATATGGCATGAATATGAATATGAAATTTTGTTCATATTGTTCAGCCCTAGTATGCACACACAAATATAGACATACATACATATGCATACATCCAGAGATATAGCGATCCAGGCAGAGACAACAGGACTAAAAATAAGAATTTGGGATTGCGACAAACCCATAGATGCCCAGATTATAAATTTGTCCCCATTATTTTTGTCTCCCTGACTGATGTTGATGAACCCTTGTGGGTTGCTTTAATTTATTATCCTTTGAGGTTAACAGAGGACATTTATGTCCTCTCCCAAAGCTGCTATAAAAACATAACAGATTATTATTATTTTTTTCACATTTTTTTTGCTCAAATCATTCAGTCAACTTCAGTTCTAATAAAAAAACCCAATATGTAATTATTTATTTTATTTTAACCTTTTAAATGCCAACTTGATTACATGATGTACGAATTTTAATGAAAAAAAATACATAAAAATTGAGTTATTATCAATGTTATAAATGTTGAAGGGCTGAGGATTTTTTCAAAGATCAGGCTTAAATATACTTAAGATCAATAACAAAATTGATTTTCATGCATTGTTTTTTTTTTTTTTTTTTTTGCAGTGCCCAATTCATGATTTACTACCCTTTGAGGTTATCAGAGGACATTTATGTCCTCTCCTGGAAATTTGTTCTACGGTAACCTTTGACCTGAATTTTAAGATTTTCCATGAAAAAAACATTCCTTTAAAAAGTCATTCAATACTGAGTAACACTGCCAAAATTATTGCCAAAAGTTGAGCAAAAAATTGTCTGTAAAGACAAAAACGTCCCTGATTACCCACAAGGGTTAATAAAGCCACATCTAGCTGAACTGTCATTAAATTTTGTTTAAGTGGTCCAAAAGTATAAATTTATGTTCAATGATTTCTGTTGATGGGTGATGTTAGGGTGGCTAAATTCTGAAAGCCCAAAAAGACGATGTAGTATCTGATGTGAATGGTTTAAAATAAAATAGGTGTTCTTGAGGGTGTATTCTTGAGAGGACTGAAGTTGACCTTTTCCCACTCAGAGTGCAGATGACCTGCTAAGGTGCTCGGGTGTCGACCAGAGGCTTCACACAAACAACCTTCACGTCCTTGCTTCTTTTGTTGGTCAACCACTATTGTTGGGTAAATAACTGAATGTTAAACACAAATACATAGAGTGATACACCCTGTGTCAAAGGTAAAAGTCCTTCACTTTAGGCTATCATGGGGTGTGCCCTTTAGTTTACGTGTTATACATCTAAGATGCTCTTATCCAATGAGAGTCCACGCTACATGCATGTCTGTGTATGAGTCTTGTATATGTACATGTACTCTTAAACTGTTCAGGAGGTTCATTTTGGCTTGAGCCTCTCAGGCTGTCCGGAGTGCCTGATTTAGACACTTGCTTGGTTTGTAATAAAACTTCTCTTATATGCAAACAAGTCTGTGTCGGCGAAGCTTCTTCATCATCTGCATCCACACATCAACATATCGAGAAACTACAACAACCCTCAGCAGCATGTGTTGCATCATGACATCTGCAGCTTGTACACTCAATATCTTGACAGGCAGGTACATTAGAATAATTCCAGTGGACCAGTACAGCACTTTATTATAAATATGAACCCTTTAACTACTGTGAATATAAATGACTGCCAAGTCTTTTTTTTGCCATTTTTGTCAATAAATGTGTAAGAAAATGCCATTTGAATAAAGTATTTTGAAACTTTTCTAGAAAGTAGTTGTCATTATTAAGTTGTAAATGCTTAAAACAGTGAGCAATTACAAGAAAAAAAAATTCAACAGGTTCCTCTTTATAAACAATTATAAATGAGCATGTACTACACTTTTAATACTCATTTATAAAACTCTTTCTATTTAAAATATATTAGTATTTGTTATTATTTATATCATATTATTTAACTATTTATAAAATCCATAAACCACAGACCATAATGAAAAAGACGATGACAAAAAAAATAAACTAGACATAATTTTACAACAAAAAAAGATGTTTCGGCAAAAGGGCAAAATAGGTGATGCAGCATAACGCACTTTAAGTCAAGCAGGTCCACAGTAGCAGCTGGTCATTTGTGACTGTTTGGTAGGCCATACATACATGTATCTGCTGTTTGCATAAAAAATATCAGGTAATAAAAGGCCTGAAGGTAGACGATGAGGCAATCGTATTCTCTATGAAGGCTCCTTTTTCAGTTTGGCACATGTTCAATCAGCAATGATCTGACAGATTCATGTAGCTCTGCCAAATTTCTGTTTTAAGAAACACTGCATAAATCATGAAAAATATAAAACCAAATGCCCAGTTCTATCAGTTCTGAGAGTAGGGGTTATAATTTTTTGATCTTTGTTTGAAAATTGTAATGTTCCTGCTCATTAGCTCTTTGCAGTGTTATTTCTTATTTTTCCCAGTGACCCCCCTCCCATGACCATCCTCACCCTGTGCTTTTTATCTTCACAACCTCTTTTTTCTCTCTGTTTGAAGGACTAAAATCTCCAATCTTTGTTTTCTTATTGCCTGTGATTGTGTTACAATTCTTTTCATTACATTTTTTTTCTGTTTTCCCTCCTCTTAGCTGCCTTTCCTTTCCACATCTCTCCTCTTTCTCTGCCTGTGACCTTGGGACAAAGTGCCATCTGTCTGTGTGGAAACAACACAGACACTCACACACACACACATATCACACACATCTACTGGAGTCCCTCACCCCTATTTATAGACGCTCGGCTTACTTTAACAGCAGCTATTAATAGACTGTCTTGTGGGTGTGTGTGTCCGTGTGTGTGTGTGCCAGTTCTTGTGGAGTGGTGATAATGTGATTTATCAATGATTCACCTGGACAGAAAGTGAGAGAGAGAGAGAGAGGGATAGAGAGAGAGGGAGAGAGACAGCAGCCTGTTGTTACGCTGCTTTCACTAGACCTACACAAATTTTAAAGAATATTCCAGATACTGCAAATTTGTGTTTGGATCTCAACAGTTTATTGTGTTATCAATCAATCAATCAATGTTTATTTCTAAAGCCCTTTACAGTAACCCAAAAGGCCCCCAAAGTGATTTGCAGCAGTGTCAGAAAATAAATAAGAACACTATGGATACAAGCAACATGGATGTCTAGGGGCAGCTTGTTCCACAATGTAGGTGAAGTGACAGAACGAACGAAAAGAAAAGAACGGTCCCCCCACTGTTTATATCTTGACCTTGGACTGTCCCAAAGGAACTGGCCAGAAGAACGCAGGGCCCTCGTATGGCTGCGTGAAGTTAAAATCTCTGACAAATATAGAGGAGCCAGGGCGTGAATGGCATTAAAAACAATCTTGGAATCTTCAAAATGCCAAAAATAAATGCTTTTAAAAGATGCTATGAGGATTTTCTAAGTAATTACAAAAAAGTCTCACTTTTAGATATACCTGATCGAAATACACACTTAAAGATGAGTTTTATAGCATCAAAATAGGTTATCTATAAATGCTATTCCTTAGCTAAGTGATCGGGACAGCCGGCTACAAAACTATGATAATAAGTTTTCCAAAAATTGCTTGTTGTCACACATCAAAAATTACCACTATGTAACTAGAAAGAGATACATTACCTCGTCGCTTTGCATCCTGTAAATTGTTGAAAAAAGAAGTTGTAAAGCAATGCAGAGTTCTGAGGGAGGTCCGAACTGCATTTATCACAAGAAACGCTTTGGCTTGGGTCACGTCTTGTGGTGCGTTCCAGTTGTAGTCAGAAGTAGGAATTTCCAGGTTCCGAGTAGGAAACTGAAACTGGAACGTTCCCCGAAGTCGGAATTTCCTACTGGGAACTCGGTGAAACCTCACCACCCCCGAGTTGACAATCGAAGATGGATGCCTCCAGTGTGAACAGTTATTTAGCTCCTGTAATAATCAATTTATTTGCACTTCTGACTGGGGTGTGTCGCTCTAGATCAGCTGTATACATACAGTATACATAAATACATACATACATACATATTATTGTATTGTTAGTGATAATCACATTCTTCATGTGATATTTGTGAACAGCAACACAGGGCGTGCTAACAGCAGCTAACAGTCGCCTGGTAAATCGTCATGTTTTTTTCCGACTTCAACTGGACCGCCAATAAGTCTGAGATGATGTCACTCCCAGTTCCGAGGTTACTGGAACGCAGCATTACGACAGTCGCCGCTCGTGTTCATGGGTAGCAGAGTCTTTATGACTTGAGGTTAACATGTTTTTGGTCTTCAGACAACTCAAAACACTCCTGCAGCACAGCTTAAACTCACATGTCCACACCACATTCACAGACTGATGCCAAAGGATTCATAAAATGTCCTTGCTTATTATCATAATCATACACATTTACACGCCACTGAAGCAGCTGTCTAAGCAGTTAGGGGCGCACAATGCTTGCTCACAGGCACCTTGGTATGCCTCTGAGACTGGGAATCAAACCTCAGTGTCTTAGTACATAGAAAACTGATTCCTCTCCTGGGCCAGAGCTTACTGCAGCAACAAATGTTCATCTAAATGACTGAAGGAACCTCCTCTGCTGATGACAGCCTGGTAATCATTAATGAGATGTTTAAATAGACGACACACTAAGTTTTTACTGATGTGCAATAAAATCTTTTCAGGTTCAATAAATTTTCCTAAATTATAGCTGCTGTTCTGACACAGCATGTCAGTTCACAGACAGGACAAGTGACGAACTGTCTGAATAAAAACTGTTTTAAATGAGCAGCAGCAGCGGCAGCAGCAGATCAAAGCTCCGTCTGAGAGAGAGAAGAGGTGCTCAGAAGCTGCTGCTGCTGCTGCCAGCGGGGAGATCTGACTGAGAGAGGCAATCTGGAAACATTCATCATAAGAACTGCATGGTAATGAAGACGGACACACACACTCTCTCATGCACACACACTCATTCTTTAATAGTCCCAATTAAACTGAAATGAGCACACATCCTCAAATTAATATTGTAAATGCCTTTTAAATAATAAATTAACTGGCTCTTGTGCTGTGTGAGTGAATGTGCTTTAGAAGTGCTTCATAATCCTCAATGGCCGTGCAACACACACTTGTCTATCCATTTGACAATCAGGTTTTATAGCCAAGCATATTTTGGCATATTCAGAATTTCTGAAATGGTGTTTGGTGCATAAAGGTTGATATGGAATAAGAATGTTAAAGGAAGGAGGCTATCAAGGCAACATGTAGCTTTAAAGACTGAAGGCTGAAGATACATCCCAGCTACGGCAATGAATGAGACTGAGGGCCGGTCATCTCACCTCAATTAGAGTGGTGCAGGAATGAGTCCAAAAGCAGGGAAGTGAGTTAGCATTTTAGCACTTCCGGTTTCAAAGGCTCAAGTTCTATGGGATTTAGGATAGCTTTTCAGATAAACACGTAAAATAAGGTCCAAGATATCGCACCACTTTTACTGAGTAATTGTGTTTTTAGAGAGATGGTTGCTGACAAACTGCTAACAAGGACTACTTGTGGAAATATGGCTGGAAACCCTAATGCAGTCATTTCTAACTGTTTCTTCATAAACCATAATACATAGCCACAGTCATGGAAACCAACTTGATCAGGTCGTTCGGTTCAGGAAATTCTCAAACAAGATTACATGTGACATTCCCTAAGTGTGGTTGCTGCTTCTGAGTTGAACCACCATGCTTCTGTAACTGCTTGATACTAGCTTTTCACATCTGTCGGTCAAGTTGTATGTTTAAAAGATGTGTTTGTTAGTAAAGATAATAATGATGAACTAGAAGTGTTCAGAGAGCAAAAACCTACACCGAGGTGATTATAACATTCTTCTCCAAGATGTTTGTGAAAATGTGAAATGAAACTGTAATCTTTCCAAACAATCCTTTCAAAGATTAGTGGATCCTACTTGAATCACGAGTAAGGTTACCTCTTACTTATGCCAGGACCAGCATTCCCATGAAATATCATACAAATCTGCAACCAAACTTCAAAATACCAAACAATCCATTTAAGTATTTTTAAAAGTGGTATGGAAGACCCTGTCAATTTGCCATTTGTTGATATGACATAAAATTAAAAAAGCACAATATATATATTAAAGGTTGTGATGCAGCAGCTGTAGAGATTTTCTTTTCTGTTAAGGATTTAATTAAAGTAAAATAAAAACTCTCATTACTGATGAAGTTTAAAGCCCAGACTCGGTTATTTATTTCTATTGATTTCATTTATTTATGTCCATATCCCACGTTATCAAGCAAGATTAAAATCTGATCACAGATTACTTGGATTCATCATGAATAAATGTCTTTAACATCATAACATTTTTAGGCTCAATCTGTATCTGGACAAAGACTCTGTCAGGTAAAAAAAAGAGTGTTTTCTTTTTTTACTATTGAATGCTGTGGGTTTTTTATTGAACACTGACCTCTAGATGTGTGTTATAGTGATGAGAACAGGTTGTTGGTCTGTCTTGTTAAATAAAAGTCAGCTTAAGAGTTTGGAATAAAGAATATTTTGAAGCTGTTTGACAATTCTTTACTCATGATAAGAAGCCTGTCTGTGTTAAAGGCAGCATCACAAACAGCAGACACACCGCTCTGAATAAATTCAGTGTAGGTGAGTTTATTTATAGCAGGTGGGGAAATCAGGGCAGCTTCTATAAATAGCCCAGTAGAAACTCCTCCTCTGCATATGTGTGTGTGTGGATGAGTGTGTGTGTGTGAGCGCATAAATCAACAGGACCTTGTTTTCCTTGGTCCTCCTCACAGGGATAGTGGAGCACACCAGAGAGATGCTTATCATAATATTTTCATATCAGACATTTTCTGCTCCACTCCAGCATTAACTGAACTACACAACAGACTGAAGAAACCTGGATGGGTCAATGAGAAAAGAAATATGGGAACACAAAATTTTCTACATGCCTGTCCAAAAAAACTTTTACATGACAACAGAATTTGTTGTCAGGTTTTTATCAAAATTTGAATTTGAGCTTAGTGCTTGCATAAAGACTTATTTTTACTAGTGCAAAGTGCCAACCACATTTGTCTCAGTCCAAACAAACTCTTGTTAGCTTTATTGGATCGTGTTTTTTTGTGTGTTGGTGTAAAAAGTTCACACACAATCTGGTGCCGACAAAAGACTCAAACTCTGGTTCACCAAAAAGTTGGGTCTCAGCTGGCTTTGAAGTGAACCAGGGTTTGAATGAAGACAACAAGAGTTGTACATTAATATAGCACACAGACAATTTCAAGCAGATGTTGGCTAACATTAGCACTGCTAGCACCGCCAGCCTCCAGTTCACTTAACTGGTTAAAATCTGCAAGTCAAAGTGGAATATTGTGACAAATTATTCCTGTAAAGATGCCATTTTAATTTAAGCAGCCCCAATACAACTCTCTCTTTACTTTATCTCTCAAAATTCCACTGAGCTGCTTTGAGCTGTAAATAGAAGATCTATTAAGTCTTCACTGTATTTTTTCCAGGAAACTGTTTCCCCAAGAATATATCTTATTAATTTGCTCCAGGAATATCTAATTTTGGCTTAAACACCTGTGAACCACATGCTTTTGGACAACATACCATCAAAGCAGGGTCATTAGCCTTTGTATGTGCACCTAGGCAACTGATGGGGATTTCATACTGAATGCATACATGCCAGCTTTGGTTGGAGATGCTATGGCTATCATGCCATTTGTGGCAGTATGTGAGTAGACACACAGCAAAGCTACACAGCAGAGCTGCCGCTTTTATCCAGTTTTTAAAGGTTTTAAATGCTTTTAATGCATTGAGCCTTGAGTATAGGGTTTCTTTTAAGTTGTGTTTTGTCCTCCCGATAATTAGCTTATGGAAAGATTAGAAAAAACCGCAAGGAATCTCCCCACAAGTGATTTGATGAATAAATAATCTGACCAGTGAAGTCCAAAGAATAAAAGCATCATTTATTAATTCATTTTCAATACCGCTTATCCCTTCTGAGGTCATTTAGCCTATCCCAGCTGTCATTGGGCGAGAGGCGGGGTACACCCTGAACTGGTCACCTGTCGATTGAAGGGCTTCTTAGTTCCTCCACAAAGGTGGGAAACTGAGCTTTTACTTCAACAGGCACCAATGGAGAGTGTAATTGAATGGTCTATATCTTTTCTATGACATATATCACCTTTGTGGACATACATGACTGTTGGGTCTTCCTGTCTACTTTGGCTGAGACACATGTGTTACTTGGGAAAAGTAGGTCAGAAATGTGCATCTTCCAGAGATGTATGTGAGACATGTTGCTCATGCTGTCAGTCTGAAAGCCCTGACGTGACATGTTTTCCAAAATGAAAACATGCATTCACAGCTGCCATTATGCAAGTATAATGCATCCAGTGTGCCCTAAAAGGAAACGAAAAAAACAACTAATGTCTCCATGTTCACGTCTTAGACGGATGCACAAAGAGCGTAAAGAGTTGGTCCTGCTGATAAGGGTGAACAGACCAACAAAACAGAGCATAACGCAACCACATTGACAAACTTCAGGATGTATTGGTCAATGATTATCACATTAAATGGTGCCCTGTTCTGTGTTTCTGTGATAAACATGCAGTGTTTTGTCAGCTCTCCATAATCTGTAATAATATCTTTTCAGCTCCAGTTCAGCAGAAGTAAATCTAATCATGGCTTTGAGGGAAATGTCACTGCGAGTTGTTCAGTCTTGCAATCAGAACACAATATTCCGTTCAAACAAATCAATGAAACATGAAATCGTTATGTTTTCTGGCTCTGAGGCAGAAAAATGAAAGTAAAGAAGCAGAGTTGGAGAAATTCTTGTGGAAATATTGCCTTTCACAGTCACCCATAACTAGCTGCTGGATATCAGCTGCCTGCAGAGAGAGAAGAATAATAAGTGGACGGATAAGAAGTCTAATAAGTGCCTCTGAGGAAGGAACATTTTCCTAAAATAAAGTCTACATCTCTTCTTCTCTTAAAGGCCCGATAAGAAGTTCACTCTCTCTCACTCTTCATATCTGTCTCTCACTTCCTTCACAATAAGTAGCTTAAATTCAGTTTCAGACCTTTCAGAATCACACTGAGGAGTGATATAACCCCCAAGGGTTGAATGTCTTTGAGAAAATCCGTGTGTAGTTGAAGTGCATTTGACTCAGTGTGTCTGAGTGCCAGCAGATCGTGGGAACGTTGGTGACTGTGGGGCAGATTGGCAGTGGGACACTGGACAGATAATTTCTTCATCAACTTAATGAAGACCACTGAGCTGTGAACCCACTGGGCCACCAAGTCCCATGCTGCACGCTACTGTTTTTAACAAACTCTGTCCAATAAAAAAGTCTCAGATCAACCAGGCCTCTAGGAACCTTTTCAACTTTCACCAGCTCAAATGAAGTTTATTTGAACACAATCTCTAACTTAGGATGCAGTTTCACTTTAATAAAATAAAAGGTGTTGCTCAGTTGGTGTAGTTGTGCTGACTTTCACACTGCTGCAAGAGCCATGCTATTTATGAGATGATTCACCATCACTGTGAAAAAAAAGACAAAATGGGGGAAGAGTTGACCCTCCATTTCCTATGTCTTTAGAGGTAGTACCAGTGGTGTTATGCTGCGTTCACAACGCAAGCGACCCAGCTACCAAAATCCCGTCACCCACTGACGTATCGTCGTGTGTCCATAAATACCTCATTTTGGTCACCGTTGCTGTCTGCCGTCGCTCAGTGACGTCACGTCCGCTCGAGATTCACCGCGACCATATCATATATCATATAATAGGATGTATAAGCGGACATTATTCCAGCTGAATTCCTTATCAAACACAAAACACTGCAGCTGATGCCCTGCAGCAGCATTATCAGTGAGTTTCCAGTGGTCGGTCTAGGTGGAACTAATGTCCTCACTGACTAATGTTTCCCACACGGACATAAATTGTTCCACTGTAGTCCGAATGAAAAACTGTCAGGAACGCCGTCACACACGCACACACCGCTGATTGCCTGTTGCTGCACAGCCACACACGACATCGTCTGAATAGATCCATTTTTTTTACTTTCACATTGCGCGACAAGCTATGTGGTAGGGTAAAAAGGCTGTCTCATCGCCGGAGGGTTAGCCCCGCCCCGTCGCAGCTGTACATTGACTTTGCATAGAGAGTGATCGCCGAGGTAGTACAAGTAGCGTGCGGTGTGAATGCAGCATAATACTAATGAAAGGCAAAGTACCATGCCACATGTGTGCCAAAGAGTAGGTACCATCAAGAAAAGCTATAAAAATGTTGAGGACCAACAAGCAAAATTTTGGCCTCACAAATGTTGAAAAGTCAAAAGTTTTATCAAAAACAAATCTAAAGTTTAGCACAGACACTCAACAAAGTACTTAAGTACAGTACTTGAGTATGTTTACTGTCCCTGGGAACACCTTTCACTATATACAGGGGTGGTCTGGGTTATCTTATCAAAATTGGGTTGGTGTTGTAGACAGACAATTATTAAACACCATCCAGTCAGCGAACACATAGTCTTCAAAAAAGTTTGGAAATGTTATTCTGATTGATTGTTTCTCCCCTTTGAAAATGTTAATTGGTATTACATGGTATATCATTAAAAAACCTGATCAGTCATCTTTACAAGGAGGTTCAATCTTTAACAACTGTTATGCATTTGCAGAATAAGCAACACATATAAATGTGTATGTAGCTCTCTACAAAAGCCTCATATCAACAACTCCCAGAAACAGTGCTGGTTTGTCTTGGCCTGAGGTCATCTGAGATGGACTGACACAAAGAGTGAAAGTGTGCTGTGGTCTAACAAGTCCACATTCAACATTTTTTGAAAGCATAAGTGGCATGGACGATGTCTTTAATGAGGATCAATCAAATTTTATCAGCGCAAAGTTCAAAAGAAAGCATTTGTGATGGTATGGAGGTGTGTTAGTGCCAATGGCATGGGTAACTTGCACATCTGTGAAGGCACTATTAATGCTAATAGGTACATATCAGTACTGGAGCAAAATCCAAGTAATGTTTTATTCAGGGACCAGGGTTGGCCATCAAGACCTGTCTTCACTTAAAATGGGCAGCATGTTCTGAAATGCGATGAACAACTGCTGAAGAACTTAAGTCCTTCAAGAATGTGAAAGAATTCCACTTAAAACATTTCAACAATTAGTGTCCTCAATTCCTTAATGCTGGTAATCATAAATAATACATTAAAAGCAGTTTGGAAAGGCCTGTGTGAACGGAAAAGTCTAAAAAACTTCAGTGTTGTTAAAAGAAAGGGCAGTGTAACAGTGGTGAACATGCCCTTGTTCCTGCTTTTTTTATTCATGTTGGAGGCATCTAATTTAAAATGGGTGAATATTTAAAAAGTGTTTCTCAGTTTATAACAAAAAATATCTTATTTCTTGTGTTTTCAATTGAGTACAGGATGGAAAGGATTTCCAAATCATTGCATTCTCTTTTTATTTACATTTTACAGAATGTCCCAACTTTATTGTAATTAGTTTTAGTCCATAAAAGTAAAGGCATCAGTCATGAAAACTAACACGGACAATGCTAACCTTATTTGATGTTGTCTTATATCTTTCAGCTTTAAAAGCACAACCAGGAGCGATTTTCTACTGATGGTGAATGCATCACTGGTTTCTCCACAAACTCTCTGGCTGCAAGCAGAGCTGCTAACAATGCCACCAACTAAACACTACAGTACTCTCCTCTTCATCATTTTAGCCAATTAGCATAGCCTGTAGCCCTGGTGAGAGGGAAATGAGCTCCTCTCCGCTTCAGAAGAAACACGCTCAGATCCTCGGGTGCTCCTGCTGGGTAGTCTCAGCTCTCTTTGAGGCGTCCTGGCTGGATTTTATATTCATTGAAGATGATAAGCCTGCTGGTCACTCAGACAGCCTGCCTGCTCTCTGTGTTCGAGGATGCATGAACTTTATCACGCCTACAACCAGCTGAGACATCCATAACTTTATTTATATCCCAGCAGGGAGGAAATCTGGTGGTATTATTTTAATGCATGCCTTTTTGTACTGAGCATTGTTTTACAATTAACTTGACACAAAACATTTTAACACCTTTAGTAATCTGATATTTCAACCACTTGTGACAATTCATCACCAGTTAAATTAAATAAAATGTCTTCATTGTTACTGCCAAGACATTAGGTAAGCCTCTGAGCTTAGTTTTCATTGAGACATATTTATTTGCTGTGAATTGTATTCTCAGAAACTGGTCAGGTTTGGTTGTTGGGAAAAGTGACAGCTCTAGGGTAAACTGTCACAGATGTGCATGCAAAGTTATCAGCTTCAGCTATTGAGAGAGGCAAACATCAGTTATATTGGATTTTAGGGATGAGATCAACAGCAAGCTGAAGTGTAAAACCAAAGGGTTGTGTTGTTTCATTGAAATGATCATGGTTAGCTGTGAAATCTGCAGTTAAATATAGGGTTTGTGTGTTAAACAGGGTCTCTGCTCTGCTCATCAGCAAATTGTGAGCATAATAAGAGCGGTAAAAGTCTGCGTGTCTGTTTCTCTGTATGTTGCTTGCACAGTTACAGATTATACTGAGACTTTTTAATTTAAGGTCCCATATTTTGGTCTTTCTCTGCAGTTTTACATAGATCCTTTTTTTTAAATGTATATTTTTGGGCATTTTGTGCCTTTATTGATAGGAGAGAGACAGTGGATAGGCTTGTGAAAGGGGGAGAGAGAGCAGGGAAAACACTCTGCAAACTGGTCACAGACGGGATTCGAACCTGGACCGGCAGAAGCATGTACATGGGGTGCTAACCACAACGCCAAACCAGCCCCCCTTTACATAATCCTTGATGTCTTCTTTAAACAGTAGTTACATGCTTTGACCCCAAAAGCCCATGAATAAAGCACAGCTGCATTCTTTCTATGCTCACATAACGGCTGGTTTTGAGGGCGGTCGCCTTCATCTGCTAATGAGGCAAAGGAGCATATACATGGCAATTCATAATAGGGCAGCATACCTTGAGGGAAGTAGGTGCTCAGCTGCACGCTGCTTACAGTCCTGAACACATACAAACATTTAATTCATGCGGCTTACCACACATACAGTTACAACAAGCAAAGCTAATTTTCCCCAAACATCACAGGGTAATGCAGCACATGTTAACTGCGGTGGGATAGCCATAATTTAGCCTACCTTGCGGGCCAACATCAGCACAAACGAAAGGTGGGAAAAGGACTAATTATATTCAGTCAACTATTAATCTTCTCTTCCTGAACACACACGAACCACAAATTCCTACCATTCAACAGATAACAGCGATTTGGTTTCCCCTAAACATCACAGGCTAACTCACAACATGCTAACATGGCCTAGTCACCGGATCAGGACTAACTATATTTAGCCAACTGTTAAACTTATCTCAACTAATGTAAGAATGCTCATACATTGAAGTTTACCCTGCAGACTTTCAACAAGTAACGTGAACTTTGACAAACATGTTGTGCTGTTACCTCTAGTCCACTTCACCTTGCTGTTAGCATTAGCCCGAAGCAAACAGCAAAATAAATACTACACAGCACTAAAATATTCACATTTCGACCATCAGGCTTGGTTACAGATTGTTTGTACTGTGGCTGGCTCATTGCCTTCAGAAATAGAATAAATCCACTGGGTCCTTTGGTAATAAGAATGTAAACAGCATGGCTGTGCTTTGCAGAGAAATCTCTCCATCAAGGTGGGGGGTGGGGGTGAGAGCAGATACTCAGGCAGACGAATCAGGTTAGGTAAACAAAATAAAAAATATGCTTTTATGTCACAGTATATCCACAGACTCAACAGCTTGCCAAATTTCATGAGTTTACATTCATGCAGCCTACTAAATACAGGTTTTAATGTCTACTATCCCATTTTATGGGCAGGGAGGAAGGCCTAAAACCCCAAAATGTGTTCAAAAGCCTCAAAGAAGGGAGTTTTGCATAATATGTCCCCTTTTTTACCATAAATATATGCAATATTAAACATTCAAAATATCTTTATATGTGTTTAACGTTTTCCAAATTTTGACAACCTGGCTGTTACTTTTCATTGGGGTTGCAAAGGGGTGGAAGATTTCTGGTAAATTTCTAAGAACATTCCATTGGAGGTCAAGCAGAGGTATTTTGGAAGTTGCCCAAAATGGAAATTTTCCATGGGAATTATGGGACATTATAGAAATTAGATGGAAATTGGGAGTACTGTAAACAAACAGTATCATATAGAGACATAAATATTAACTTGTTTCGTCATAGGCAGACAAACATGCAATTAATGCAAATAAAAAGCATTGCATTTCAACTGCTTTATTTGTAAGTAGAAGTTTATCAAGTTTTATTTATTTCATTGAACAAATAATTTCAACTTCACTTTATGTCTATGAGCTCAAATGTGAGGCCTCAACAATCCAGGGTTCAAGAATCACCTGTTCATGTGATGGAGGAACGCAAAAACACAAAAAGACGCAGCAGCAAGCAGTGTGCTATGCATGTCGCTGAGGAGAGGAATGAACAATATATTCTCTGGCATACTTGCATTAAATATGGTAGTTTTAGACAAGATTTAGCTGAAACACATTTCCCTAAACTTTAATAAAATCCTTGTCAAGGGCTAACTTTTATTTTTCAGGTTTATGCACAAGGAAAGTTTCCAACTCTGAAAAAATTTTGCAACCCTACTTGTCATCATGTGTGGTTTCACACTTTCAAAACCAGTGAGCAAAAATTTCTATGACAGAGTCAGACTTAGTCAATGTGCAGCAGGCTGTGCAGAAATGAGGATCATAAACTAAAAACACTGATTGAACAGCACAGACTCCATGTGATTAACGTTTTGCTCCCTGTCCAAACAGACTGATCTTTCATGTAGACTTGACACCCACACAGCCTCTCATTTTATAACTTTCAAGGCCAAAACATCAAAGTATAACACATGAAAGACTACTTCATACACAATTATAAATCTATGATTATATAACCAATAGCAAGTTGAAGTGTGTTCTCAGCTTGACAAGTTTACATGGTGGGTCCAGAGGGGTAAATATTGGACTTGTTTCATCAGAGGAACAAGCAGAGTGAATGATGATGATGGTTCTGGAGCTAATCTGCTGAAAAAGTATCATGATGGGAACTCCGAATGCTAACAGATTTCTCAGAAAGACATCTGAACAGGTGTTGTTGTTTGTAATTTAACCATAAGGACACACTGGGTGACTCATTCTGGGTGCAGAATGACACACTTGCTATTTCATAACAGTAGAGATCATGTTTGTTTTCAGTTTTAAGCACAAGGACAGAATTAAATTCATAACAAGAGCAAATCGCTAGCAGCAATACTACTATCTTGGTGAAAATACAATTCCTACTTGAGATGAAATAGGACTTCCTCTCTTCGCTTCTGAGCTTTTAGACGACTGGTTAGTTTTTGCACTCAAGCAGAAATACCATCCACTACTCAACCAGCATAATCATGTCCTTTGGTTTAGTTCTTACAGCGTGTGTATGTGAGTGTATGAGTGTGTGAGAATTGGTCGGTCAGGTTCTGCCTGCAGGCGACCAACAGGAAGTGGGACAGGAAAAGAAAGTAAGGAGAGTCAGAGGACGAGAGAAAGAGAGGGAGAGAAGAGATAAGAGAGCACGAACAACCTAGATCCTTCATTTACAGTTCATCCTCATTTACTGCCTGAAAAATCCGATGGGTAATAAGAAGCTGGCATGGTAATATTGACAGTCACTGTATTCACTCTAAATTACAGTAAAAGCACACAGGGTGATAATCTGCTTTGCCTTTGTGGGGATGTAAATGTTTAAACTTAAAGAAAGAAATCTATGGGGTGGACATTAGCTCAGTTGGTAGAGCGTCCGTCCCATGTCCGGGGACTGCTAACCCCCAGCAGTGGCAGTAGGTTTGAATCCTGGCCACAGCCCTTTGCTGCATGTCTTCCCCCCTCTCTTCACCCACTTTCCTGTCATTCTCCAGCTGTCCTATCGAATAAAGGCTAAAAAAGCCCAAAAAATATCTTTAAAAAAGAAAGAAATCTATTTCTCTTGTAATCTGAAGTAAAAAAGAAAGAAAGAAATCTATTTCTCTTGTAATCTGAAGTTTTGACTTCCCATACAGTGAGTGTAGGCTTCATCCTGAGGTTAAGCATTGTGACACTGGTAAAAAAAAATATACAATGGACCTAAAGTAAGCAAAGCTGAAGACAATTTATGGAGGCCTAACTCATGAAATTGTTTCACGAAACTTTTCAGAATTTTATTTCATTGCCACTTTGTAAAAGAACTTTAACATTCAAAAATCAGGCTCCTTTTAGGGTATCCTGCTATGGCCAGAGGGCTGTGACATGGACTCTGAAGCCCTTTAAATATTGCAGAAATTAGGACTGGGCAAAATGACCAAAAAATATATCATTTTACACTATGTTTTTTTTTCAACTTTTTGTTCTTCGTGTGAATTGCATTTTTGGGCATGAACCTTTGATCCCTCTAAAAGAAGCTTGTGATTTAATCATCCAGTCAAGCTGGTGTACAAAATAACAGAAGGATGCTTGGTAAGTCTTTCTTCATGACATCTTCCAGGTATGATATGTTGTTGGTGGTGTATGTTTGTTAGTGATCTGATTTTGTTAGTGACCTGAATCTGGATGTGAATCCAGAAGTTTCAAAGATTTTTATAACATTGTGAGATTGGGCAGTTTTCTACATTTCTGACAATAACTTGCTTGCCAGTGTTGGAAATGCCTTGCCGCAGGACGGTGCTCTCAGAGCGCTTCGGGTTTTTTAGCGTAAACACAATTGCTACTGATAAAAATTTGCTAAAGTTGCCAGTGAGACTAAAGCTGCAGCATAATTTAGGTGCCTCTGTGATCCATCTACAGTTTTAGGGGCCAATCACACAGAGTTGTGTCATTCAAGGTGCAGACAAAACAGTATGGCCTCAAGGGATAAAAAAGTTCTGGAGTGCTGAAAGCCAGAATCTGCATCCACATACACGCAGCCTAATAAAGGAAATGGAATACGGGTTTGAACAAATTTGATGCTCTCAGTAATGCTCAAACATACACATTGTGTATATTAAAGTTAAATTGGACTGTCATTCTTGAAACTTAAATTTTAACCTGATGATACCTTATGATGTAGACTCTGATGTGTGACATATATGATTCCTTTCATTGTTTTAACAGCTTTGCAGTGTTTTCTGTTTAAAGTGAGACTTCATACCAAACTCAGATATTCAAAGACTCAGAACACACCGCACAGTTAAACATATCATTGATCCAAACAGCCAAACTGAAGTTGGGTGGATGCGAACTCCATAGAGATGAATAGACATGATCTGATCTGGAAATGTGAGCTCTTTGCAGCAGCATCCAGTCCTGAGATAATAATTGGTGCTATTCAGCAGGCGGCTGATGCTTCTTTGCAGAGGAGCATAAAAGGCTGATAGCCCCCCGGGAGGCCTTGGCCATGAAAGAGCCAGTGAAAGAAAAAGAGAGAGTCCCACTCTCTGCCTTTCAGAAAAACTCAACATGGATTTAATGCGTCAACATCGAGCCTGCAATTACTGAAGCAATCCATCAGGCAGGCAGTCAGAGAAAAAGCAGTGCAGTTATGATTCAGAGCTTTCAGCACACTGAGCCACAGAAAGGACAAAAAGGAAAGATCGACCTCAAACACGGATAAATGTTTCAATTCTTACTCTTAAATTACACTTTTTATAGGATCAATATGACAGTTTTCTGCAACAGATAGAAAGTGGATATTTCACATTTAACTTTAAAGATAGAAAAATGGTTGTACTGAAAAAAAAAACTTCAAGTAACATTTTGTTTTCCTTTGTGACAGTCTAAGGATGCATTTTATGGCTGTACACTAACTGTGGTGATATAGAGTATTTTTGGTCCGGATGTGATTTGAGACTACTAAATGTGGTCAAATGGGATACAGTGTTACATAAAAGATTTAATAATACAACATCATACTATTCAGTTTAAAACAATGAATGTTGCCTTTCTCTACTTCAATTATTGTAGTAAATTATACTGGGCAGTAATTACTTATGATGCATTATCATAAGTGCATTACTGTAATACCACAATTCCTAAATAGCCAAGGTATTACAGTTTCTGAAACAGTGGAAATATTACTTAATAATCAAAGTAATGCTTTGCTATGTAGTTACTTTGTATCCAAGTTAGGCCAATATCACACATACATGTCCACATAATGACACTACTAAGACACCTATTCCTTTAAGTTTTAATTCTGTCTACATGAAATGAAAATGATACATTCCACTTTAGTGTTTAAAACATTTTCTGTAAACTCAGTGTTCTGTCAAGAAATGTGGCTGCTCACATGAAAACGCTGAAAGCGGTGTTATATATGCCAGATCAATAAGATCTAAAAACCAGACCAGGAGACATAGAGCATGGGCAGCTCTGTGGCTGTCTATGGTCCAAAACCCTGTAGTACCCAGACTGTCCACTTGAGGCTGGCAGCAGTAACCTGATATCAGGGTTAAACAGTCATTAGGTCTTAACTTTTACAGCCTGGATGAAAAAACTGTTTCGGTCCAAAGCAAAAAAAACATCAATGTTCTTTTACTTTGAGGGGGTGATTTTTTTTTTTTTAACCATTTTTCTTTTCCCACCTCGACACATCCTTTCTGTCTGTGAGGAGGTGGAGCAAAAGCTGGTGAGATGGCACATGCAGTATGGCAGCATTAGAGTGCCTTAATAGAGTTCCAAAAGCTCCTGTGACATGCATTGTCCAATTCCTTTAATTCTTCATCTATAAAAGGTGCAACAAAAATAAACACAAGAATAAGAAAAGAAGAATACTTAACTGCTGGAGAATGTTGACTGGGTATCAAGCCGGTCTAAATCAAATTCTTTTACTGGCTATGGTTAAGTACAGTCATAAAATAGATGCATTTCAGGTACAGTATCCAGGGCACTCGAAAAACAAGAAATTTCTCTCAAAATGTTGATAAAATAACTGCACATGCAGTTAAAGGGAGAGGAGTGGCTATGAGATTATTGTTTCTGAAAATGTATGTTCATCATACAAACAGAAATGCAAGGGCAGCATTTCGACATTTATTCATTCTTACACCCAGTTTCAAAAATGTGCGTTTCTGGGATCCCAAAACACTGTGTCAGGACGACAATAATAAAAAAAAAAGTTCATACTCCTAAACTCCTATCCATGTGGACAGCTCCTAGACTAGACTGTACTCACACTAGGGCCTCTGATACGGGTCCATGCCATTTTCATTGTTATCTATGGCTGACGGAGTTGGTATTGTTTTCTCTCTCTCCCCATGTTATTACGCATCAACAATAATCCTCAACTTTAATCATTTAAAATTAAGTTTATGTATGGAAATGTTTTTTAAATACCTGTCATTATAACAACAGTTCAGATGGATGACTTTAGAGGCTTGCCTGTAACTGATATTGTTTATGATCAATAAATCTGCAATGCGATTTTACCTTCAACCTCAGGAAAGTGAGGACTAAGACGCATTAAGATGACTTAACAAATCTCCCTATATTACTAGTGGTTTGAAATTTTATTATAATATTAACATTAATTGTCTTAAAATTCTTTTATATTCTCTTTGGGTCTGTGATCTCCTAACCTTATTTTGTATCATAAAATTTGCAGAAACAGAAACTGATGTCATTTCCCTCTCCTGTCACTCTGGCTGTAAGGCCGCCTGGATCACAGCGCTGGCAAAGTGAGTAAAATGCAAATGTAATTACTACCTCAGTCGTCTGCAGATTTGTCCTCATCAGTTCCAGTTTGCTCTGGAAGAGAAGCAGAGCAGCCGCAGTGCAACACACACTCAAACTTTCACCCTCATGCCCAAACTGACATCATAAGATAAACAGTGACTGTTGGTATTAGGATTGAAATTACAAGGAAGACAGAAGAATTCTAAAAACGAAGTTTTGATTAACAGTTTAAACTCAGCCCACTTTGGTTTTATGACCTTTTTGAATCATTTAATTTGTAAATGTCAGCCTATCAGCAGTGCACCCAAGACTAATGATTAATGTTTTGAGACCAGGGGCTCCCAAAGCTTATCATAAGAGGGACACCCAGGACAACCTCCCAACCCCCATCAGCCTCCAATAGGTCCAAATCTAAGAAAATGTGACTAATGTATATTATTCCTTGTTTGAAATTTGAACTTATTTATCTCCTGTTTTTTGGTTTGTTGCTGAATTTGTGGAATTTCATTAAATTTAAGAAAGTTCCAAATCCATAAAAACACAAAACTTCATTGTTGTACAGTTTGGAGGACGTGTGTATGGAATCAGATTTGTGCCAATGGAATAAAGCAAAGCTTTCTAGAATAAAGCAAAACTTTCTAGAATAAAGCAAAGCTTTCTAGAATAAAGCAAAACTTTCTAAAACTCAAACGAACAAAATGGATTTAATCAAAAATAAAACGTACTCAACCAAAAAAATTCTTGTCAAAAGCAAAAAATATCACTCATTGTGAAAACTGTTTGACTTTTTTTCTGAATTGTGTCCATTGCTTCATTCTTTCTTCTCTCTCTTTTTTGTTTTATGTTCTTCGTTTTTTGGTTTTGATTCCAGCTTTTTTGGTTTTGCTTCTTTGTTTTTTGGTTTTGCTTCCCGGTTTTTTGGTTTTGATTCCAGCTTTTGTGGTTTTGCTTCTCGGTTTTTGGTTTTGATTCCAGCTTCTTTGGTTATTCTTCTGACACAAACCTCTCGTGTGGGCGGGTTCTATGAGCGTTCCTATTGGCTGATGAGTTTTTGAGTATCACGCCCTGTGAACGGATGTTATTCAGGGCAGAGCACAGCGGAGAACAGCAAAACAAAACAACCAAAGCGTGAGGAGTCGTGTCGTCCTGTGTTGGTGTTCTTCAAACATACCTTAGGTAAGTATTGTTCACTGCATGGTATCCAGAAAGGTAAAAGCACTTTTAGTAAAGTAAAGCTAAGTCTTGCTTTGTAGTGAACTATCGTCCTCTCATCTGTTGTGCTGCGGCCTCTGAACACAGAAGCTAATGCAGTCCGAGGTCGGCTACGGTGTTGTGCTTTACCTGTCTGGATACCATGCAGTGAACAATACTTACCTAAGGAATGTTTGAAGAACACGAACACAGGGCGACACCACGACTCCTCACCGTGGATGTATTATTTGAACTGGATGCGGACGGAAACATGTTCATGTGCTGGGGGCTCACCCAGCGCATACCATAGACATATGTACATAGGCGCCTCATTGACTGGCGGCCGCCATCTTGGAGGGTCTCACATGCGACCTCAGTGCGTTTAATTATACTGAGAAAGGAGTGTTATGCCTAACTATTATGAGCATAACTCAGCGAATTTTCACCCGATTTTCACACGGATAAAGTTTTTACAAACAACAGAGATGCACTCAAAACAAAGGATGCTGTGACACATTAAAATACTTTTTATTATGCTCTTATTCTGTTGCAATGACATAGTACAGTGAGATGAACAGCCAAAACGTATGAGCGACAACATTTTTGTGGTCATGTTATATATATATATATATATATATATATATATATATATATATATATGTATGTATGTGTGTGTGTGTGTGTATATATATATATACACGTATATATGTGTATATGTATATATGTGTGTATATATATATATATATATATATGTGTGTGTGTGTGTGTGTGTATATATATATATATATATATATATATGTGGTCATATCTACGTACATATAAGAAATTCACAATGCCGACTTCACACATTTGTAATATGATAGTTAATATTTTCTAAGATATTATCATTATAATTATTTTAATCGTAGTAAAATTAATAACAATGATGGCATCATTGGCCAAAGTAATAATGAAATTAAAATAAAGTAGAAAAGCACTCTGAGAGGGCAGACCTCCGCCAGCACCACAGTCCTCTCTCATGTTGTGATTTTTACCATAAATATTAGTCCTAAATTTATTTCATCTAAATATTTAGATTCCTTGACCATGAAAAGCAGCATGTTCATAATGATATCTATTTTAGTTCAGTCATTCACGAAAATCACATTTTTCGTCATGGCGGATCCAGATGCTGATCTGGATCAACACCAAAATCGAATCACATCTTCCTTTTCCCATGCTGAACATTTCATGAAAATTTCATCAAAATCCATCCATAACTTTTTGAGTTATTTTGTTCACAGACAGACGGAGTCTCCTTAAAACACAACCTCCTGGTGGAGGTAATTGGAGTATCCATGCTTATATGAACAAAGATTTAAGATTAAAAAATATATGTGTGTATATATATACATATATATATATATATATATATATATATATATATATATATATATGTATATATGCATGTATATATATATATATGTATATATAAATGCATGTATATATATAACAAGTAGAACAACAGTAATATTATTGGTTTATTTTAAAAGGGGGGATAGTCATTTATCACTAGCAGCTGCAATATAATGATAAATAGTACAGGTAATACATAAATATATCATAGTAAATAAAATAAAAATAAATTATAAAAGAGTAATACAAATAAACTTGGGTGGATTATTAACGAGCAGAGGAGGAACAACAATATCATTAGCGGCAGGTGATGTTATAGGGGCAGGAAGGGGTTGTCATTGGTGTAATGGTAATCGTAGTAACAACAACAGTAATATTAATTTTGTTATTATTATTTCCATATTTTTGTTATCGTGTGATGTGAGAAAATTCAAAACGATTTCAGGCACAGGCACATGTCGTGCGCTCACACACACACACAAATCAGACTAATATAAATCATGTTGACATGCATTTTAAACTTCAAATACGTTTTACTCAGCTGTGTTGGAATAAAACATAAAAAAGGTAAATTGATTTCAATATTGTGCCGTTTACTGTCACTTTACGCTGCACAAAATCTGAGCATAAATCGTTCACTCCACTTGTTTCTGGTGCTAGACCGGTGAAGAGACCCTCCAATATGGCGGCGGCCGGTGCGGTCCAGTCTAGGTTATAGATATCATTATGAACATGCTACGTTTTCATGGTCAAGGAATCTAAATATTTAGATGAAATAAAGGTAGGACTAATATTTATGGTAAAAATCACAACATGAGAGAGGACTGTGGTGCTGGCGGAGGTCTGCCCTCTCAGAGTGCTTTTCTACTTTACTTTAATTTCATTATTACTTTGGCCAATGATACCATCATTGTTTTTAATTTTACTACGATCAAAATAATTATAATGATAATATTTTAGAAAATATTAACTATCATATTACAAATGTGTGAAGTTGGCATTGTGAATTTCTTATATATAGATATGACCACATATATATACATATATATATATATATATATATATATATATATATATATATATATATATACATATATATATATATATATATATATATATATATATATATATATATATATATATATATATATATATATATATATATATATATATATATATATATATATATATATATATATATATATATATATATATATATATGACCACAAAAATGTTGGCGCTCATACGTTTTGGCTGTTAAATCTCACTGTACTGTGTCATTGCAACAGAATAAGAGCATAATAAAAAGTATTTTAATGTGTCACAGCATCCTTTGTTTTGAGTGCATCTCTGTTGTTTGTAAAAACCTTATCCGTGTGAAAATCGGGTGAAAATTAAGCTGAGTTATGCTCATAATAGTTGGGCATAACACTCCTTTCTCAGTATAATTAAAGCACTGAGGCGCATGTGAGACCCTCCAAGATGGCGGCGGGCGGCAGCGCCAGTCAATGAGGCGTCTATGTACATATGTCTATGGTATGCGCTGGGTGAGCCCCCAGCACATGAACATGTTTCCGTCCGGCATCCAGTTCAAATAATACATCCACGGTGAGGAGTGTGTGTAGATCCTGTGTTCGTGTTCTTCAAACATGCCTTAGGCAGGTATTGTTCGTTGCATGGGATCAAGACAGGGAAAGCACAACACCGTCAACCCGACCTCGGACTGCATTAGCTTCTGTGTTCAGAGGCCGCAGCACAACAGATGAGAGGACGCATAGTTCACTACAAAGCAAGACTTAGCTTTACTTTACTAAAAGTGCTTTACCTTTCTGGATACCATGCAGTGAACAATACTTACCTAAGGTATGTTTGAAGAACACCAACACAGGACGACACACGACTCCTCACGTTTGGTTGTTTTGCTTTGCTGTTCTCCGCTGTGCTCTGCCCTGAATAACATCCGGTTCACAGGGCGTGATACTCAAAAACTCATCAGCCAATAGGTACGCGCCCCTCATAGAACCCGCCCACACGAGAGGTTTGTGTCAGAAGAATAACCAAAGAAGCTGGAATCAAAACCAAAAAACCGAGAAGCAAAACCAAAAAAGCTGGAATCAAAACCAAAAAACCGAGAAGCAAAACCAAAAAACCAAGAAGCAAAACCAAAAAAGCTGGAATCAAAACCAAAAAACCAAGAAGCAAAACCAAAAGAGAGAGAGAAGAAAGAATGAAGCAATGGAAACAATTCAGAAAAAAAGTCAAACAGTTTTCACAATGAGTGATATTTTTTGCTTTTGACAAGAATTTTTTTGGTTGAGTACGTTTTATTTTTGATTAAATCCATTTTGTTCGTTTGAGTTTTAGAAAGTTTTGCTTTATTCTAGAAAGTTTTGCTTTATTCTAGAAAGTTTTGCTTTATTCTAGAAAGTTTTGCTTTATTCCATTGGCACAAATCTGATTCCATACGTGTGCTGGACAGATGCAATGGAAGCAGAGCAGCTTTGTGTGCCTGTTCAGTGTACTTAACATCGAGTATTTCTCTGGCCTTAAAGTGTTTTGTTATCACAGAGCAAAAGACATTTTAAATTATTTCACATGCACATGATCTTTACCTCAAGTATGCAATTGTCATCACAGAGTTGTTTTTTAAGAGCATCAGTGTGTTCAGTCCATGCTTTGAGGTCTGTTTTCCTGGTTTACTGAATTTATTTGTATTAAAGGAAAAGTTCGGTTCCTGCAGCTTTTACATTGTTTCTAGAATGAAGAACAACAATATACTCACCCAGAAGGCTTTCCTGATGCAAACGGTGCTTCGGGAGATATTTAGATCCAAAATCGAGCAGCGGACACCGATATAATGTAGCCTGTAGGGCATAGATCGCCGCTCCTAAAAACTGCATTAATCGTCCAAAAACTCATGTTTTTCACCAATATTCCATCATGATTCGCGCCGAATGGACGGCCATTGCAGCCTGTGTCTCTCCACACTGCGCTGTGTGGCTGAACCAACGAGTTTGTTTACATGCTCTTCGCGCATGCGCAGTGCGGCTCATTGTTTCAGGGCAGCTACAAATCGACTTTCTTCTTCCAGTTTTGTGCAAAATGGACGAATATCTATGGGATGAAGATGTTGTGGAGGAGGACTTTGAATATGATGGACGTCCTTACAGTTTGGAGCCACAGTATACAGATATACAGATAAGGAAGCGATCGCATAGCGCTCCAGAGAGTACTGCGCATGCGCAGAGGTACCCGGTCTTCTTCGTCAGTTCAGAGGTTAGTTCAGCCACACAGCGCTGTGTGGAGAGACACAGGCTGCAATGGCCGTCCATTCGGCGCGAGTCATGATGGAATATTGGTGAAAAACATGAGTTTTTGGACGATTAATGCAGTTTTTAGGAGCGGCGATCTATGCCCTACAGGCTACATTATATCGGTGTCCGCTGCTCGATTTTGGATCTAAATATCTCCCGAAGCACCGTTTGCATCAGGAAAGCCTTCTGGGTGAGTATATTGTTGTTCTTCATTCTAGAAACAATGTAAAAGCTGCAGGAACCGAAGTTATCCTTTAAGGGTGATGTAGAAAACAAATAATTCCCAAGAGAGAAAGTATGCTTTGTACCAGATTTAAATTCCGAGCTCATTTCCATCTCGAATCCCCTGGCCTCAGGGTGCACAGTATGCAGAAAGAAGTTTTAAAAAAGATGTAACTCTTCATGACTCTTGATGGTACTACCTCCAGAAAATCCCAGCTAAGTTTTGAGCCTGCAGCAGAGAGCTATAAAGGTCACTAAAGCCCAGCTATTTCCAACTCCACACTAAACTTTTAGTTTTCATTACTGACCTATGCTGACATCACTGGAGGATATTTGTCAGACTACACACGGATTCATCTGGTACACGAAGGCTGTCCCATCTGCAAAATATAAATGACAGCTCCAAATACCTTAAAATGGATAGCAGAAAGTCATATCTTCAGATTTCTTTTTTACAATGACAATTTATAGTATGAGAACCCATTTTCAAAATCAACATATCAGTGTGGCTACAAAATACACCAGCATTTAGGCAAGGGCCACCAACTATCTCTGTTCAAGTGCAAGTTTGTTCTTGACTCATGGGGGCCATATTTAAAAATAGATCTAAACAGAAAGCGGTCCGAGGGCACAAACCCGCCAAAGGATTTCTAATACTCTTACCCAAGTTATCAGTGAAAACGTGGAACAAATCCTTTTAAATATTTCTGATTTCAGATGCAGCATACTGTATAGCACCATAATCGAATCATTTCTTCTTTGCACCGTGACCAACAATCAATGAAATCTCATCAAAATAGTTATCTTGCTCACAGAAAGCTGTACTGTCACACAGTCAAAAGTCAGCGAAACATAACCCTGCTTGGTGGAGATAAAAAGTGTTAAATAAAATTTGGTTAAATTAGTGTTTTACTAACTCAATGTTTTTATTTCCAAACTTTATGCAGTTCTAAGCCTTTAAAAGTGAGATGAGTCGTTATTAGTCGTGGGGCTGTAAATATCTTTGCCTCTCCTCTCTCGGAGGATGTCATGTTGGGGGTTTGACTCCTGTTTATGAGTTTTCCTCGTTCAATGTTGACTAAAAATGTCTGACAGATGGACTGTCTATGAAACAGACAATTGAAAAAGATGTTTTAATCCCAGTTATTTCGGGGGTTTGATCATAGATTAAACAACAGAAAGAAAGCCTAAAAACAAACACAAATGTCCCGTCACATTTTTGAATTTGTTAATATTCTTGGGCTACATGGGAAGGTGTGGAGGGCCTAATGTGTCCTCGTTGATGATTACAACATTCTGGCTTGCACAACAAACTGTGGATTCAGGTTTGAATTCAATACTTCAAAAGCATCTTTGGTTCTCACCACTATTGTTATACAACATTTATCACAATGTTACATGTTTGCATCGGGACAGAGTCGAAGTAAATCTGTTGATAGTTGAAATGTTTTTCTTGTCAATACTGGAACGTGTTGATTTTACACAACAGTGTGTAGAATTAAAGGTGTAGTCAGCGATCTTCTAATCCATATGTGTCAAACTCAAGGCCCGGGGGCCACTTCTGGTCCGTTGGACAATAATATCTGGCCCACGAGATTGTTTTATATTGTTTTTTTTATTAATGGCCTGGTGGTATGAAGTGCCGATAACACACAAACAGCTGCCTTGCTGAACAATTGACAACAAAAGCACAATTTTTATATAATATTTTCAGGGGTTTTTTTGTTGTATGTTCATATTTCCAACTTTTTATTTTGACAGGATATATTTTGATGGAGAGCAAAAGTTTTTAAGTTATTTATAGTTTCAGTTTTTTTATTCTGTAATAATATTATGTGTGTCCCTTGACCTGAATTGTGTTTTGGCCCCATGTGCAATTGAGTTTGACACCCCTGTAATCTAATGCAGTATTTGTCAAATTCACAGTATTTCTCCTCTCCATCCACAAGATGTCACCACTGACAGCATGTTGAAAAAAAAGTCTGATTTCAATACACAGCCTTGGCTCTGAATTTCAGCAGGAAAATACTGTGGCTCGGGCCGAGTAACCAAAACAGGGTACACCCCCCACATCCGGGGGCGATCATACTCATGCGCAGATCAGACAGAGGGGGGAGGGGGAGTCGTAGGTTGCGTAGCGTGCGTAGTTAGCGTAAGAGAGGGATACAATAGGTGCAGTCGCAATGGCTGAAAAACAGCCCAAAAGAAAAAGGTCAGAGGAGTGAAAAGTGAAAAAGAAGGGTTAAGACCATGAAAGAGCGAAGACCCGGGTCAACATTGGTGTTGTTTTCTGACAGTGGAGGGAACTCCGCCAATTGAAAGACCTGAAAACGGACGCGGATGTCACCGTCTGTCTGCTGGATAGGTAAGCAACATTAGCTTTGTGGTGCTTCACATAACAGTAACAGCCATCAGGCATTCATCTTATTGACTAATCTGCCAGAATGTACTGTTGTCGTGACGTTATCAATATTGTCAGTTGAGATGTCTGACGAGTCGGGGTTACCTCAGCTACGTTGGTCAGCTACGCAGTTTCTACGCCCGTTTCCATGACGATGCACATCCATCAGCTTTCGGGGGTGGAGCCAGGGATGAGGTATGAAGAGAGAGGCGGGTCTAAATTCTTTATCAACAACCTCTCCACTCGTTTTCTCCCACATTGCTGACTACACCTTTAAAGTTTACACTTCCTTGTGCTATTTTCCTAACTCTTATTACGAGTTGTGATTATTACGTACATCAAAAAAATTGATTCAGATTTAGCTCAACATGTAACTCTTATAAAGTTGACTTTGTAAATTATAAAAATACTAGAAAGTGAATTTTAAAATAAAGAGCAACAACACAGCAAGTCACAATGACAGCTTGAAGTTCATGGAAAATAATACTGGTCATCTTTCCAAAAAATATAATTTCAGCATCAGTTCTTAAGCAAACACACACATGAACTCTAAAATCCATTAAAACACTTATAAATACCTAGCCTTGAGGAGCAGATGGACCTGCCTGATTCTGAAATCATGCATCTCCATCTTGCCAGCCTCCATTGTCCAACAATTTCACTGGGCTAAATGCTTAACGGGAAGAGAGGCGGGATCAGCGGGAGCTGTGACGACAACAGGAAGAGACTTGACAGTCCTGCTGTACAAATAATGACAGCTAATGTTGGTTAGCCTGTGGTCATCATGGTTACTCAGTTATACTTGGTAAAATATGCTCTCCTCATAAGTTTACTTTGTTGGGACTGTCTTTGACGAGGTTCATGTCACATATAAGAGCTAAATGATACATCTGTGTGGTATAATTTAATGTGAAACCATAGTCTTAAGGTAGTTAAGCTATCGACTAACAAAGGAAAACAACAGTTAGCTGCTAACAACAGTTAGCCGCTACGGCTAACAGCCATTAACTGTTGTTTGCCCTTGCAGGCCGTTTAGCCACTACATATGGGAGGTCATAGCAGCGCTGCTTGATATGGATTGGTCTGTGATGAGTGTGATGAGCCAAATGATTGTCCAATCACAAGCTGCTGTTGTTTTTGAAGGTTCTGCCCATGAAAATATTTTTGCAGGGCTCCTCCCCAGAAGGATTAGTGAAATATTTCCAATATGGAACTGTCTATCTGGCATGTCAGGTTAATAGATACCTATTAAGACACTAGATTCTCCTGGTTGAATCCTGTGACGGATTTTGTGCCCAAACTGGTTCCAGAGCTCTCCTTTCATTCACAGTGTAGTGGTACATTGGCAGGTTTCCATGTTAGCATCAGTGGTGCCAGAGGTAATGAGAATGTCAATGCATCAGACCGGGCTGGTGACAGTGACATTTCCTGAAGCCAGGGCTAACCCAAATACTGCTCACACCGGCTCTGTTTACTCTTAAAATACCTGGAGGTCGAAAGTGTGTCACGAGAGACGTCTTCTTTGAGGAGAGGAGAATTACATCTGACTGTTTGAATATGGTGCTCAGGAGAGTTATTTTCCGTGTTACCAGCCCTTGTTCAGCTAAAAATCCTTTTTTATCTCTACCGTGTGACCCATACACGAACAGTGATGAAGAAATAAAAACATGTTTTTTTGAAGTGAGTAAATCTTTTCTATTTCAGTGACAGAGGAAAAGAGCTTCAGGGAGAGCAGTTACTGCTGTTCAGAGACAGCCTTTCAAAACTGCAGTGCCTATTTCTAAAAATGTTTTCAAAACAACAATTTCCTGCACTCGACTTGTTTATCAGCTTTGATTCAGTTATCCAATTGGGTCAGTTTTGTGAACACACAGTGGTGACATATTTTGTGGTCGGAGCCTTACTGTCATCAGAAAGTTGGCTAGCACTCTGTAATTAGTGCAGTAGTCTGTCAGCAGGGGACGGTTTGTGTTATCGCAGCAAGCTAACCCTCCGATGTTTCTTTTCTTCAACCTGAATGAAGGCTTCAGCCTACGCTACTGTAAAGTTCCTTGAGATAACACTTGTTATGAACTGTTGCATGGAGTAAAGAAGTATAAGACCTAGGTAAATGCTGAATAGGGTCAAGCTAATTAAGACCACAAAATTAAGTCAACGTCATTCGGGCTGCTGTTCGTCAGGTACATAAGAAATGGTTAGCATGCTTAACCCTTAGATTCCCCATATCCACTTTTTGGACAATTCAGAACTTTGTCTGATGGTATTTCTGTCATTTCTAATGTTATGGCCTTCACTTTTCACACAAGTGTGTGTTTTTACTAACATTTCTGAATTTAATGATATTATACCATCAGGTCTATAATGCCCTGCCAAACAAGCACCTTTTGTGACCCTTTGTCCAACATTTAGACAATTGTAAGCCATTATAACCACTTTTTCTGAACATAAGACCAAAGCACCATAAAAAACATCCACACAATTTTAAGCATTCCGTCATTTAACAAGGTTTTCAATTTAGATCCTGTACATTTTTAAAAAATATATTGTACAATTTTACATGAGTAGCACACAAGCAAAAACATGTGAATTTTTCTGAAGACCATTAGGACCTGTGTGGAGGCATCCACAGCCCAAAGCACTTCATTTCTGGGAATATCATATTCAGTGGCAGCAAAAAAAGGGTTAAAAGAAATAACATTCATTTTAAAGATGATAATAATGAGCAGAACTAAAGAAAATTGACCGACCAAATTCATTTTAATGGAAAAATTCTCTCTATTGAACAGTAATTTTTGCCTGTTATTCTGCCATGTCCACTTATTGGGCACTGTGTTTCATGTGTTGTATTTAAATAAAAACTGAACTTACACACAAAAAAGCATTCAAATTGATGTCTTTAATCAGCAACATATCTCAGATGGTGATAAAAGACATTATATTTGCTCTTTTTTGTTGTATGAATTTATTCCTTCTATGTGATATTTAATGAGCATTGTAATGCTGTGTTTGAGTGAAACAAAAGGGTTGAAACTGGAATAATTTATAAAATATTTTATATTTTTGGACGAAATTCGGTCACTCGGTTGATTTAAATTGATTATGTAATATTTTTGGCTAGTTTCTCACAGAGTAAATGTGTCACATTTTAGTCAAATTCTTAAATAGAACAAAAAAAAATTAAATGCATTGAAACTAATTTGATTGTTTATCAATGAATTGTAAAAGGCTTGATAATACATGAAAGATTTTCCCCACTGCATCTTTCATTTTAGGGAATAATTCATTATTCTTAAATGTCCATCTTAAACATAGTGGACATTGTCACTTCAGAGTGGTACTGAACGGGTTTTAAATAAAATAATTGGTCAATACTTAATTTTCAAAAGAACTGAATTTAATTAAAGGGACTGTGAGGAGAATCCATTACCGGTGATACAAAGGCTCTGCTACCCATGAGCACACGCGGCGACTGTCGTAATGCTGCATTCCAGTAACCTTGGAAATGGGAGTGACATCATCTCAGACTTCTCAGCGTTCCAGTTGAAGTCTGAAAAAAACATGCCGATCTACCAGGCTATTGTTAGCTGTTGTTAGCACGCCCTGCGTTGTTGTTCACAAATATCACATGAGGAATTTGATTATCACTATGGCAGCATTTTTGTAGATATAAGTCTAACAATACGATGTATACAGCTGATCTAGAGCGACACACCCCAGTCAGAAGTGCAAATAAATTGATTATTACAGGAGCTAAATAACTGTTCACACTGGGGGCATCCATCTTCGATTGTCAACTCGGGGGTGACGAGGTCTCACCGAGTTCCCAGTACAAAATTCTGACTTTGGGGGACATTCCAGTTGCAGTTTCCTACTCGGAAGTCAGAAATTCCCACTTCTGACTGCAACTGGAACGCACCACAAGACGTTACCGAAGCCAAAGCATGCGTTTGTTGTGTTGTAGCCCGGACCTTCCTCAGAACTCTGCATTGCTTTACAACTTCTTTTTTCAACAACTTACAGGATGCAAAGCGACGAGGTAATGTATCTCTTTCTAGGTACATAGCGGTCGTTTTTGATGTGTGACAACAAGCAATTTTTGGAAAACTTAGTATCGTAGTTTTGTAGCTGGCTATATATCGCTACTTACAGCCTGGTGCTCTCAGACGTGTCCAAATAATATAAATTTGCTCTAGTTTTAATTGTTTTGTTCCCGAAGTTGAGTATCCAGGCCAGTCCAGTCCTGTCTGACCAAGAAGCTAAGGAATAGCATTTATAGATAACCTATTTTGATGCTATAAAACTCATCTTAAAGTGTGTATTTCGACCAGGCATATATCTAAAAGTGAGACTTTTTTGCAATTACTTAGAAACTCCTTACAGTCCCTTTAAAGCATTTGAACTATATGATTGAAACTTAAAATAATTATGTAATAACTATTGCATGTTTCGCTAACGTGTCCACTTGTTTGGGTTAGATAAGTCACATTCATTCAAAATCTGACCCAGAACAAAAAATTAAAATGCATTCTAATTAATATTATTTGCAATCAATGACATGTCCATGAATTTAAAATCTAGGACTTTAAAATACCCACTAACCCTTTTATTAAAGCAAATAATACATCTTCATTTTCATACCTAAAACATAGTGGGCTCTGGTTATTACCTCCGCCAAGGAGGTTATGTTTTTGGTAGGGGTGTCCCGATACAACTATTTCACCTCCGATACAATACCGATATTGCAGCCTTTGAGTATTGGTCGATAACGATATCAATCCGATACGATATCAGCAGGAATCATACAGACTTTTATTACCTATTTTGTAGTATGGACTGTAAGAAAAGGCTTGATCAAGTCAGATTACTCAAACAGAGAACAGTAGTCAGCAATAGTAGGTATAAGAAAAACTGACCCATTTGTTATTAACCAATAGGTTAAATAAATTTTAACCTTAAACATAATTTACTACAATTAAAACAACATGAATAAACAATATTAGAAGACCCTAAAAAATGACCTCAATAAATCAAACAAAAACATATTTCACCAATTGCAAAATAAACACTGTGTTGAACTTAAACATAAGCATATTCTACAACTGAATAAAATAAAAAATAAATATATTAGAATGGACTGCTTGTATTGGAGTGCTGATATCGTAGATTTAGGATGCAGGCCGATGCAATCCGATATTTGTTTTTTTGACCGATATCCGATATCAATATCAGATCGGGACATCCCTAGTTTTTGGGAGAGTTTGTCCGTCTATCCGTCTGTCCGTCCGTCTGTGAACAAAATAACTCAAAAAGTCATGGACGGATTTGGATGAAATTTTCAGGAAATGTTCAGCATGGGAAAAGGAAGAACTGATTTGATTTTGATGTTGATCCGGATCAGCGTCTGGCCGCCATGGCGAAAAATGTGATTTCTGTGAATAACTACTGAACTAAAATAGATAACGCTACGAATCCAGTTGCTAATGGTATGTTTTCATGGTCAAGGAATCTAAATATTTAGATGAAATAAAGGTAGGAGTAATATTTATGGTCAAAAAGACAATATGGCTGAGGACTGAGGAGGACTGGCGGAGGTCTGCGCTCTCCGAGTGCTTTCTAGTTCAAAATGGCACTGAAAGGGTTAATAATAAAATAATTGGTCAATATTTTGTATTTTTGGAAATATATGAAGGCAAATAAAATATTTCAGCTATTTGATTTAAGATTTATTTTTACAAAAGGAAAATTTAGGTCTAGGTTATTCTGAATTTTTCACTTTTTTGACACCATGTCTTGTGTGTTGCATTTATTTTGGGGGTATCTAAGGGTTGCATTTGTCTCTATTGGCTCTAGCTGCTTCCTCCACAGGTCTGAACTTCTGCTGTACAAAGTGAGCAACCCTTTTTAGGACAGCTGTCCTTAGTCAATGGGCTTGGTGTTTTGTTTTTTTTTTTAATGTATTTTTTGGGCATTTTGTACCTTTATTGATAGGAGAGAGACAGTGGATAGACTTGTGAAAGGGGGTGAGAGAGTAGGGGAAGACACTCTGCAAACTGGTCACAGGTGGGATTCGAACCTGGACCGGCAGAAGCAAGTACATGGGGTGCCTGGTTGCTAACCACTCCGCCAAACCAGCACCCCAATGGGCTTGGTGTTTGAAATACTGAGACCAAGCTGCAGCTGTATAGCATCCTATATGTCTGCTTTATATATCGTTAGCTGAGTGACGTCCCAATACATGTACAACAATCAGCAGCATCAAGCTTCATCTACAAAAGTAGAGTCAGGCTTAAGTATCCTTTCCATTGAGAGATGCTTTCGGTGTTGTTTTTTTCATTTAATAAAGAAATGTAATCCAGATCTGATCAAAATGCTGCTAAAGCTTTTAGAATCTATCCTAATCTCTGAACAACCAGTCACTTCCTGCTGTTTTCATGCCTATATCTCCCATCTCTTCCTGCTTCAAAGGACTCTGATTGGGCCACACCGCTTGGGGCTGCTCACAATCCTTGCAGACTGGAGCTTAGCAATATGGATCAGTCTGATAACAGCTAATGAAACAAGCAGATCCAGCTGTAATGCAAGGTTGTAAGTCTGTAGCCCTAATGAATTAAGGCTTTTTGTTACTTACTCCTTTGAGTGCCTCACATCTTGTCAGTACATTTTATGTTCAACTGTAGCTCAAACTCCACCATCCTTTGAAAAAAAATGTCCAATGACAAAAGATTTTATCCCGAGAATAACAATCATTCAACATTATGATTAAAGCCCTTTTTGTTTAACAGGATTCTCTCTTTCTATTTGGCAGACATTCCTATATTTTACTTAGATATTAAAAACAGCGCAGTGACCCATGTGGGACATTTAAAATGCAGCATCCTGTCATCCAGCTGTGAACCCTCAGTCAGCTGCGAGGGCTCATTTGGCACAAACACAAATTTAACACTCAACATCAGAGAGCACGGCCAGGCTGAGACAGCATCCAGATTTCCAATTAGTGTGAGGCGCACACACACAGACACACACGTTACCGCAGGCTGCAGCAGCTGAATGGTCCGCTGTAAAAACTGTCCAAACATGCCTGCTGCTCTGATGACTCATAGGCTGTTTAGTGTCGGTGGATATACCAGGTGCATGTGTGTGTGTGTGTGTGTGTGTGTGAGAGAGAGAGACCATGTTGGGATGAATGAGCGACCTCAGTGAATCATCCTCCTCCTCCTCTCGCTCTAATTTGCTCTCATCACTAGAGAAAATCCCTTCTGCTCCCCTCCTGAACTCTGATTTTGTAATATCTAATATAAAATGTGAACTCAGAAACATTGAAAGGATGAAAGTATTTTAACAAAGACACACAAAGATGAGCCACCATTTCACAAGAAATGTTATTAATCTACAACTGATTTAAAACTATAAAACTTCCTTTACGCTCCTTTAACTTCAGCATGACCACCATTTGCATTTTCATGTTTTGATACAATCCAGAGATTCAGCAACAAGAGATTTTTTCGAACAAGATCAAATCTTGACCTCATATTTTTCCAAAGAGTTTCATGAATTGAAGGAGTAAACTTGCAGAATGAACACCCTCATAACCCAACATATACCTCAATACCTCATACCTCGAACTGAATATTCACATGGATGGTATAACTAGCTGAACAGACGGTATAGTGAAATGTTTCCCTGTTGACTTATTGTCGAGTATCTGATTCAAGGTGGGAAATACCTTTAATAAAAGTGAACTTCATTTGGCTTTGCTGGCTTAAAGAAACCATACAGCAATTTTAAATGTGATGTAAACTTCATACAGTTAAGTTTAAGTGTGACAAGGTATTATGAGTGGTGATGTATAAGACCCATAACATCACCAGGGCGACAAGATCCCACCTGATCAGCTTTGTTAGAGCAGGGGCCAGCTCAACTGGGACACAAGGAGGCACAGGAGCAGACAAGTCGTGTTTCAAAACAAGTGGTGCTCCTCAAAATGACTGTGCCATGGGAGAGAGGATGGAGGAGGCCCATGGGGGGAAGCTTGAGAAGTACCAACCCTTCATATGTGAGTAGCAGCAGAGAGTATGGCAGGCATGGAACTTGCCAGTGGAGGTGGGCTGCCAAGGATTTTATAGGCAGGCTCTTTGGAGTGCTCTGTTCAGACTGGGGATTAGAGGTCCTAACAGGAGAAGGCTAGCGTCCAGTGTAACAAAAAGAGCTCAGACAACGTTGAGGTTTCTGTGGCTGAAGCGCTGGAACAGTCAGGTAGAAAGGAATTAGCATAAAGCAGTGGAGGTGGAGCCCACAGGGTTGAGAGAGCTGTACAAGGATGCTTAGTAAACTGTCAAGGGCCCAAGAAACAAGGCTAGTCGTTTGGTCTTGCAAGCACGAGTGTTGTCTATCTCCCTCAAAACTACGACTGGGGACATTTAACGCCATTGAGGTGAGAGCCATGGTTTCATGTAGACCTCAGTGGGTTTTTTTTTAATGTATTTTTGGGCATTTTGTGCCTTTATTGATAGGAGAGAGACAGTGGATAGGCTTGTGAAAGGGGGTGAGAGTAGGGAAAGACACTCTGCAAACTGGTCACAGGCTGGATTCGAACCCGCAGCGGCAGAAGCATGTACATGGGACATACATGGTTGCTAACCACTCTGCCAAACCAGCACCCCTCAGTGTTTTTTTTTATCCCACTGCACAGCAGAGGCTGTATTTAGTATGAGATTAATAGTATTATTTGTGTGGCACATTTTGAGGTAATCAGACTTAATCAAGCTAAGGTACAGGGCAGCCAACTTGTTTATAGTTGGGAGTGGGATACCAGGATAAAGTTTTCAAAGAAAGTGTGCCAGAAACAACATGGCTCACTCTGAGCATACTGTAGACAACGGGGCTTGTCTGTTGGTTTTGATAGCACATTCATCAAGCTTACCCTGTAAAGGTTACCTACTATATAGGAAAGCTTAGTGGCCTTGAGTATAAACAGCATTACTACAGAGAAAAAGGTGCATCTACTGACTGATTACTGCTTTTAGCCTGCATTGTGTCCTTCTGACAATTTGCCAATGTGAAAGCAGAGACTTTGCCCAAAATATTATCTTAAGAACAGGGACACAGGACGCTTGCTCCTGATTTTAGGCTACATACAGCCCACTGTATCAAAACAATTGAGTGCTAATCAAAAATATTTGTTTCATATAGACCAAAAGTGGCCAACACTATTCCCACCTCCACCAAAAAACATAATCAATGGGACGACCAATCCAAAGTTCCTTGCAAACATGGCGCCCCTTAGCTGCAACCAAGGTCAGCTGGGCAATACTCCACCTCAGACTGTAAAGTGGTGTTACGCAGAAGAAGACATAGGGATTTAAAAAAAGAAGCATTTTTGACATCTCAAAGAATCTTGTATGATTCTAAAAAAAACTTAGTAGTGTTAAAATATTCCATTTAAAAAAGAAGCTGACTGGAATAATGGATCACTAACATTATTTCAGATTTCTTGTTTGGGTTCAGGAAGTACATACCCTGAGTAAAAATTAATGGTGTACTTAAACAAATTTTAGATACTTCAATGTTGAGTTTAGACACATTATAGATCTAAATTGTGGGGCAGTAAATAATACAGCTGCTTTAGATATGGTGAAGTGTGCTGAACGTGATGAAACTGACCCACAATTTACTTTGGCTAACATGTTGATGATTACTCAGCTCTAGGGTTGTATATCGATATGATTTTATCAATACAGATACCGATACTCCTTATCGGTATTGATACTTATCAATATTGTTGTCGATACAACAACACGTAATTTTGTGTAAAAAAAAAAAAAAACTTTACAAGAAAAAGATTATACCTTTTTTTATTGCCACAAGGTAATAATAAAGCTTCAACAGAATAGAAGTAATGTGTTACAAATGCTTCTCAGAGGCAAAAAAAAAGCTAAGGAGATGGCAAAACCCCTTCATGCCGCCCAACAGACTGCATAGACAGACTCATATAACTTGTGGTGCTAAAATCGATGCTGTAATGATGACTACTAGGGCTCTCACTTTATATTCGATATTCAAATAACCGTTCGAATATGGGGATAAATATCCGTAACCGAATAGTAAATAAATATTCAAATGTAAAATATTGAGTGGAGCAGCACATCAGGGCGCCTGGAGCAGTGGACCGTTTCATCCAACAGAGGGCGCTGTGAGCGCAGCTTGACCGTCAGTCACATCCAGTGCTCTCTTGACCTCAGTAAACATGCAGTCTTTAGTGTTAGCCAGGCTGCTAACTCTACTCGTGTTGCTATAGCAATCAAACAGCCCGCACTCCTTAAGCTTTATACTGTGCGCGCTCCAAGTGTTTGGTGATGTTGCTAGTATTTTCCCCCCTTAGACGCAACTTCTCTCTGACAAAGATTGCATTGGGCCGAGTTTAACTTTGCTAAAGTGAGCCCAAACTTTCGAGCGCTTAGCCCTCACTGACATGCTTCAGCCGGACAGCGGTAGTGTCATAACTACGTTTTTCCAGATTCTTAACGGTGTTCGGGTACCGACCCAATTAGGCGGTATACATCCCTACTCAGCACTGGTCAACTTTAACAACTATACGTTTAAGTGTTTACGTCCTTCATATTAAAATACAAAAAGCTCAAATCAGTGCTGTGGACACAACACTACTAACAGACCAAGCAGGCCCTTATGCAAAAAAAGCTTTATTCATTTGATTTATATTTTATTTTATGCTAACTTGCCATTTCTCTTTGACTCTTTTATGAAAACACAGCCACATGAAATTTGTTAGTAGACATGCGCTAATTCGACTTCTAACCCTGAGATTCTGCAATAAAGCCAAGATCTTTAGACTTAAAGAAATCACAAAGCAACAAGACGTTTAAAGTTTGAGTGTAATTTCTGTGGTTTGACACAATGAGTCCCGTCTTTATGGCCGACCCCGACTAAGGACAGGGAAACAGACCCTTCATTATATAATTACCAGATGATCCCAGATTAAAGCTTATGGGCATTTCTGAACTGCTTTGACACTCTGACCAAATGTTTAATTAGTTCATGCAGATTCACAGACTGTATTCAGGGTTTAATGGGGGTTTCCAGGATTTTTGGCCTCTTTGTTTCTAGTACTTCTTTGTGCACTTGTAGATCATAGGTTTACACTCAGAAGTATAATCCGTTGTCATTCCACGCTAATAGGCCACTAAAGAGACATGGTGTGTCATTTCCGTTGACTGCATGTGGACTTTGCTTGTTTATCTCTTTCTGCAGACTTTATCATGTCCTCTTTGTCACAATGGCATTTATTAAAGTAACAGTAATGAATCCGGCTCCTCTAACAGCATCCCTGTTCTGCAGCTAATTAATTAAGAGTTTGTTCTCAGCTGAACCTCAGGGTTGTCTCTTTTTATTTCATTTAGAGACATCCTGATACTATTCAGTTGTAATTGCATTATATCTTATTATACAGACTCTTGTGTGCTATCAGATACAATGCGAGATGCACTTTATCTTGGTTTTGTTAGTGTCTCTCACTATATAAACTCCTTGTTAAAGGCACACTCAAGACATGCTTGTAAAGCAGAAATAAATTGTGGTTTTAATCGTGTTTTTAGAGCTTGTGCGTTTCCATACACATGAGTAACAGACAATTGAAGTCTCGCTGATGTTATATGACTTATTTTTAAAGCTTTGTAACAGGCAGTCCAAATAGTTTATCTTTTAATCCTGTTACCATGGACATTGTTGAAACACCATTTAATGTCACTTGTAAACATGAGATTTAAGTATTCATTGGATTGAAAGATATTGCTTATAAATATACATTTTTATATGGTTGATGTTAACGCTAAGTGACGGTTTCTGTTGGACTTGACTTTTTCCATTAGGTCTGGTACTGTGTTCCTGTTGGCTGAATTATGCTCTGCAGGGTAATTTTGCAGTATTTTGTCAAAACAGATCAGCACTCACTGATGTATGCTGAACATTATTCATTAGAGATTTTTCACTTGCTATTCAAATAAATGTGGTGTTGTGTCAGAGACAAACCAAATACCAACAAGCTGGAGTTTGTGCCCATTCAATCTGACAGGATATTTTCAGAGCAGTTAAACATCTGTATTAGCAAATATGCAGCCTATATGTTGGTATATACATGTTGGTCATACATATCCTATATAAAATATTGGCAGAATGTATGAATGTACCACAATGCTTCATTAAGTGTTTAATCAATGAATGAAATGTTGGTTTAATGTCTCGCATCTGTTTCTGTTTCCATTTTAAACACTCTTTTATCCCAACATCTATTAAGATTATGAATTAACAGATGTAATTTTTATCTCTCTTGGCTCCTTGGCTTCACACTGGTTTAATGTATTTATTTAAATTATTGGTACTGTGCAATAGGGGTGTTCTGGATGTGATTGTGACTGTAGTGTTTGTGTTATGTGATTTGTGCTGCTCTTTTATGACTGTAGAACCAGCAGGGAGCCCATGACAAATTTCCCCACGGGGACAAAAGTATATGAAATGAAATGAAATGAAATGAAATTTCTGACAGAGATTAACTGTCATAGTGTAAAAACAGAATCAGTTTAGTAAAGTGATTATCATCTTGTTGGGTAAGGACTACATCCTGAACCTTGATTACTTAGTGTAATCTATATCTGATTTTGTTGGTGTTTTAGTAAAGTACTCAAGTTTCCAGAAAACTCAATTGTCACTTTACTCCGAATCTATTAATGCAATGTGCTGTACTTTCACAATGAAGAGGAGCCCCTGTTGTGAATGTTACACGTTTGATGACAGATGAGGCTCCCTGAGGCTCATTGGCCAACTTCCGTGAGACACGTCAGTCCTGAGAAACAGTCTAAAACCCTCCTCTGCTCCTGAGCTTTGTAGGATAATCTGAAAGTGGCCACAAGCTCTGCTGGCTGGTGCTACTTAGCATGGGGAAAATTACACAGCAACATTTCATCATTTTATCAATGAGGCCAAACCTTTGAAACACCCACCAGTACCGTCAACCAAAGTTTGAGGAGCTGGCACAATATGGACCTCTTTCTGTTTTGACTTCAGCAGCCGTCAAACCGGAGGATAAACAAGCTGTGTGGGAGAGATAAAACCACACCAAGGTCTCAAAGAAAAATCCCAACCCAAATGAAGAGGAGAAAAAACACATGGATGAGTAAGAGAAGAGGAGTCATCGCCGCGGGAAAGCGTCTGATCAGAGTAGGAAGGTAAAAGTTGTCACTGTCAGCCATGACACTTTGTTAAACAAAGTTTGTCCCTGCTGGTGACTCAAACATGTCACTGAAACAATCCTTCAACTTCTTACTGCCCACATATTGCAGACATAACGTCAAATTGTCAACACTTACAACACTGAGTTTAACTCAAGGCTTTGTTTTTACCTGGAACATTTCTTTATAAAATGTTTAAAAAACTTCTGTTACAGACCAGCTAACACTGGTCGCAGATAAATATGGACAGCACATTCCAATCTGTTGTATAACACTGAAGTCAAAATACTAGCTGTGCAGATATTTTAATGGATTATGAATCAAGACATGCAATGAGGTTAGCTTGCCAGTGGAGCTGCAAACTTGGCACTCACCACTTTTACTAACCACCACATCACCAGAGGACTTTCAGGACAGTTTCAAGCATATACTTCTGTCAGAGGAAAGCTCAACAGAATCATCGTAGGTGTTTTTTACATTTTACTTTACCATATTTCTCTTTGTTAACCTGACTGTGAATGCAGTGAGGAGCTGCATTTGGCAACACTGCGGTCAATCAGAGCACCACGTCTGCTGCTTTGGCATCGAATTACTCATAAAACAACAGATCACCAAAATAAACATAAATCAGCTTCTCCAACTAGCGTTCAGTGACAGACTCCATGCATTCACACACTGGTGTTTTCGCCAACTTTTGCCAACATATAGGGAAATGTCGAGCAGGGACAAGCTAAGTCAGGCCACAGAGAACTAAGTTCACATCAGTTGAGCATTGTTTGTTAAGTTGACAAGTTTAATGCATGCATGAAAATTCCCTACATTCAATTTAAACATGCTTGTAACTGTGAGCTAGAGTAAACTGGCACTAAGGTCTGCTCTACAAGGCATTTGTAGTTATGCCACAATTCAGTAGCACAAAACTCTGTTATTCCATAATTTCCCACGTATTATGTCTACCTGTGCAAATGTAAAAATTCAAAATCAAACATCTTACTCCAACAGCACAATGTTTCCCTCCACTTTAGATGCACATACCTGTGCTGAATGCAGCAAAATTGATCTTGGAAGTGTAATTTCATCGAAATTCTAATGATTTATTAACATTGGCTAAAGTGAGCTAATATATGTTGATGAGAGCCTTACTTTAAGTCTATTTAGCAATTTCAAATTAGCTTTTTGTCTGTGGTAAACAAAAGCTTAAAGCAACAAGATGAATTTTTCCAATTGTCAAATTGAAGTTGTTCCCATTTACCACAGAATTTATTTTTAGTGGCAATTCAAAACCTTTATTTTTAGTATGGCCTTTTTGTCAATAAGACCTGTGCAATGCCCATTTGCTAGTTGGCCTAGAGAAACACTTAATCCCTACAGCAGTTTTTTAAGATCACCATGTTGAATCTTTGGTTACCACCAAGGAGGTATGTTTTTGCCAGTGTTTGTTAGCCCATTTGTCTATTAGCAAGATAACCTACAGTTATGAATAAATTTTGCCGAAATCTTCAGAAAATGTTGGTCGTGGCACCTAAAGAAGCAAATTGATTCTGGCAGTGATCCTAATTGGAATAGAGATCCAGGAATTTTTAAAGGAGTTGTTGACACTGTGATATTGTAGTTTCCTTTTTTTCTAACAACTCCGTACCTCCTCAACAGGTTTGGATGTCATTATCAGAGAGTGTGGGTCATGGCACAGGGGAGAAATAATTATAAATGGCTGTGATCCTTATATCCTTAATATTGACCCATGACTTTTTATTTTTTTCATTTACCTCCACCAAGGAGTTTGTTTTTGCTGGCATATGTTTGTATGTTTGTTTGTTTGTTCGTTAGCAAGATTACACAAAATTTAATGACTTTACTGAAACTTTCAGGAGGTTTAAGTTGGCCCAACTTAAAAATTCTTAGATTTTGATGGTGATCCAGATAACTGTCATTAGCAAACAGTTGTTTTCACTCAATAGCTTTATGTTCAAGTGCTACATGTGGGTTTTCAGGGTCAAGGAATTCCATTATGATGGTAACTTTATCATGGAACTACTGCTTATAGGTGTAACATAGAAATACGTGAGCTGCTTTGGCAGAGGTTTGCACTCTTTCTAATGATTTCTAGTGTTAACAACGTAACAAAGGGTACTTTTTATCCTTTTTTCAATGACCCCATGGTGGTGTGTCTTAAGTCTCGTCTTAAAGGGACTGTGAGGAGTTTCTAAGTAATGACAAAAAAGTCTCACTTTTAGATTTATGCCTGATCGAAATACACACTTTAAGATGAGTTTTATAGCATCAGAATAGGTTATCTATAAATGCTATTCCTTAGCCTTCCAGTCGGGTCGAACAGGGCTGGACTGGCCTGGATACTCAACTTCGGGAACAAGACAATTAAAACTAGAGCAAATTAAATTATTCGGACACATCTGAGAGAAACAGACTGTAAGTAGTGATATATAGCCGGCTACAAAACTACGATACTAAGTTTTCCAAAAATTGCTTGTGGTCACACATCAAAAACTACCGCTACGTAACTAGAAAGAGATACATTACCTCGTCGCTTTGCATCCTGTACGTTTTTGAGAAATGAAGTTGTAAAGCAATGCAGAGTTCTGAGGAAGGTCTAAGTCGCATTACAATCACAACAAACACACGCTCTGGCTTGAGTCACATCTTATGGTGTGTTCCATTTGTAGTCAGAAGTTGGAATTTTCGGGTTCTGAGTAGGAAACTGCAACTACAATGTCCCCTGAAGTCTGAATTTCCTACTGGGAACTCGGTGAAACCTCGCCACCCCCGAGTTGACAATTGAAGATGGATTATTTATTACTTATTTAGCTCCTGTAATAATCAATTTATTTGCACTTCTGACTGGGGTGTGTCGCTCTGGATCAGCTGTATACATAGTATTAGACTTTTATTTACAAAAATGCTGCCATAGTGATAATCACATTCTTCATACAACAACGCAGGGCGTGCTAGCAACAGCTAACAATAGCCTGGTAGATCGGCATGTTTTTTTCTGACTTCAACTGGAACGCAGATAAGTGGGAGATGATGTCACTCCCAGTTCCGAGGTTACTGGAATGCAGCATTACGACAGTCGCCCCGCGTGCTCATGGGTAGCAGAGTCTTTATGTCGCTGCAAATAGATTCTCCTCATAGCACCTTTATGACCCATTATTATTCCCTGGCTTTTTAACTTTGCATGAGTTTTGTGTTCCTCTGTGTCTTTCATTTATTTTACTACATTTATCTGCTTGATTTTATTTTTTATATCTAGCATAGTTTTATAGCATCATTTTAGAGTGATGCACTTATTCGGTTATTTATTGCCTATTGTTATATGGAAATGTTTGTTTTACTGTTTTTAAGATTCTATGTGCAGCACTTTAGAGATATTTTTGTTGTTTAAATGTGCTACACGAATAAAGTGGATTGGATTGGATTGAACTTGCCCAACAGAGTTAGAAATGCCTTGGCAGAGGTTTGTCCTCTCAGATCACATCTAGTTTACACATCTGTTTATCTGATTATCTGATTAAACACTTTTAGATCTTGCCATTGTGAAGGACCTAAAAGGCTTCTGTTCTCTGATACAATTAGGTTTTTGTTTGTCTGCTGTCCCAGAGCATTTTGTTTTATCTTTATACAACAAAAGAGGCTGTTGGAGACATCCATCTGTTGTTTTTAGAATAGATGGTGTGCTGATGATAAAAGGGAAATTGTATGCTAGGTTCATCATACAATGTTAGTTCCAAGTCATGCTGCCTTCAGCTGTAAAATTTACACCATTGACCCTCCACCTTCAATGTGAAAACCTCTGAAGTGCGCTGGGCTAATAAGTTGACCTCCTTTTTTGTTCACTAATGATGTTAGAAGAGGCTTGACAGGCACAAGAAAATGACATCTTTAAACTCTCAGTTCACAGAAATGCTCCTTTTCTTTTGAACTTTCCGGGTTTATTATGTAACAACTTTACAGCCTCCATTAGTGGCACAGGCCATGACTCCTTAAAAGTCTGCGCCATGTCCTGTAACCCTTCCTCCCCCCTCTTATCAAGATTTTTTGGGGCAGCCAATCAGCAAAGAGCTCATTATCATAGCCTCCCTGCCCCCTCTGGTCTGGGTGTTTCCAAAGGGGAGAGTAAGAGAGTTGCATCTTATCCTTGCTTAAGACCCAAAACATGATGTAAATGGCCAAACAAACCGGGACATGGGACTTCAAAGGGAGAGCAAACAATCAAATCTGCAGTCTTACCTGATGATGTCATCATTGTGGCCCAGGTAAAACCTCTGGCTGTGCTCTCTGGTGTTGTAGACCACGCCCACTCCAGCCACGAAGTACACCACCTCCTTCCCAGCGGTGTAATACAGGTTATTCCGGCACTGGTGGCCCCGGTACCCGTAGACCCAGTCCAGTCTGAGCCGGCACCCTGGGGCGCTCCGGTCCGACATGCTCACTCATCGGATGGGACACTTTGTCCGCCGCTCCTCTGGTCAACTTCTAAGTTATTATCCAGTGGTTATTACCAAGTAAAAGTGTTATTTCTGTTTTTATGTCTCAAAGCACAAAGCAAGAGTTTATGTCATTTTAGATTTGGTGAAGTCCGTTAACAGTCATCTTCAACTTTAATCTCTACCTTGATGCTTCTTTTGGGGAAACATAATAGTGGACATGATAAGCAGGGAAAGTACTGATCAAAATGTGAGAAGCCAACAAATCAATTCATTTTCTTATCAATGCATCGGTGCAGAAGAAATGTTCTCCTTCAAAAGGGCGATCATCTCTGCACAGAAGTCTGAGGTTCCATCCTTAGCCCCTGTACCCAGTTCTACAGTGACCTGTGCTGAAAAAGGGGCTTAGAGTAGGCAGAAGACTAGAAAAACACCACAAGCTCAAGCCTATTTAACATCAAGTGAAGACAAGCATGGAGGCTTGTTGTCTATTTAATGCATTAGTATTAGTTATACTTTGTTTTATGCACAGATATATCCAGAATCTTCTGCGTTATGCAAAAACTAAGCCATAAGATGTATGAGAACACTGTTATTTTACAGCATAATTTAAAGTTTGTTGTATTTATAGTCGTCTAAACACTTATCTTTGCAGTATTCAATTCAAGCAATATTCAATGCTTTATAGTTAATCTTCACTCTTCCACATCTTCAGACTTCTTTATCACTACCATGCTTATCCTGCAGAATGAAACACCGCTGTCAGCCTATTACAGTGTCACAAAAAGTCTGCTTACTTGAACACACTTTATAGAAGTATTGAACTCCCGTGTTTCAAATGCAGTGCTCTGCGATATTCCTTAATGGGCTATTGCACTCTGTAGAAAGTTTATAACAGCACCATCATGCCTTGTGGTGTCTAAAACCCAACATTAAGACATGGGAGGAACTTTACAAGCGTGTTTCTAATGGTGTCTGTATGAGCCTCATTCATTTTTATCACAGTCTGAAATATTCTCAGTTACACAAGCTACACTCCTAGAGCAGATGGTCATAAAATGAAAGATGGTTTGTTTAAAAAAAAAAAAAAAAAGATACTGACGCGTCTGGAAAGTTCTCCAAAAGAAGGGACAATGAACAGCAAAACAACGGATGGAGGATTCTGCTCCTGGAAAATATAATCCCTCTGCACACTAATCCTCGACCTCGGTACCAGCCATGGTTACTACAGCTCGGGTGTGTTTTTTGTCCTCCTGTATCCTCCTCCTGTGTTCACATTACCCCAAAGCGCGCAGCTGATGTGGAAACGGAGTCGCTGCCAACTCCCAAACCCATTCACAAATCTGTGCGTAAAATCCAGAGTCAAGGGGGACAGCAGGGTGTGGAACAAAAATAAGAAATATCCACAGTCTATCGATATAAATGCGGGGATTGTTTCAACTCTTAAATGTTCGAGCTGGTCCGAAAACAAGAAGAGGGAGAGGGCGACAAAATCAAGAGTTAAAACCCCGCAGATGATCCAACTTCAGCGGGCAGAGAGGGGGAGAGGACCCGGGATCAGACCGCAGCATCCCGGCCGGAGGACGCGAGAGGAAAGTCCTGATTCCCGGCAGGAGGAGAGCATCCTCCCGCTGCAGCTGAGCCCCCCCGCCTACAGAGAGACAGACAGGCAGACTGACAGACGGACAGACAGTTACAGAGACCCACGGACTCAGCCGAACTTCAGACGTCTAATGGAGACCCTCCCTGACCGCCGAGTCTCTGCTCAGTGATGTTTTCTCGCTCGTTTTCGGACTGAGAAGCAAAAACGTCAAGTTGACGCACAGCAGACAGCAAGATTGCGTTTCCGGAATGGGCATTTCATAATAAAAGCCCAGTTTAATTCACAAAGACGATATCAAAGTTACAGGACACACCACAGACTTTCCAGAGCGGGCATAAACTTATATATATTTATTTATCAGTTAATTAATTCAATCTTTCATTTATTTGCCAGTGGAGTTCTGTAAAATTTCCATTCAAATGCCATTTATGTTATTTATTTATTTCCTGGACGTTTTTTGGGAACCTATCTGACCAAGTTAGCTTTGGCATTGGGCATCCTCAGGGAGGCCTATAGACAGGCTGGAAAAAACATTAAAAATCAAAAATATTTCTTATAGAGAAAAGGGCACAAAGAGGTCAAGAATAAAATCAAATTAAAGCCGTAATTCAAAACATTATTTTTTACATTACTATTCTTAGCTAACATGCTACAATATGGAACTTTTTTCTTAACATTTTAAACTTCCTACGTTTTTCTAATCATCATCTTTTTATTCCTTTCAAGGCTGCAGAGTGCTGAACCCCATTAGGACAATTTCAAGGGCCCATGACTGACAGGGGCCCTAAAAGTAAACAGTAATATTTGTCTGTTCATAACAAATTAATCTATACAGCAGTGGCATTCTTGTACCATGCTTTTATCATCATGGCACGAGGCATGTCCCTGTTTCTTTGTCTTTCTTTAGTTGCAAAAATGGCATTATTAAAGTCAGTACTGTCCGGCTAAACGTTTAAAAACATTTTGGTAGGTGCTTTCAAAGTTCAAAATCAAGAGAAGTGCTCTCATTACAGTTTAGTTAAAGTGATATCATATCGTGTCATGCCACACCATGACAGTTTCACTGAGAACAACACACAAGACATGTGCACACATCTGACAGATTCTGGCACCTTCAAGAAATGACTGTTTAAGAACTCGTTGAGTTTCTCGTTCAAAAATGTTATTTAAACAGCTTTACAGGGCCTGGGGGGTTGTCATGGGGATTTACATTGATATCTTTTATGGGACTCATAATATTTTAGCAGTATCCCTGCCTGGACTGGTCACCAACCAATCACAGTGCTGCCATAAAAGTACTGTACTTCTAAGCATTCTTGTTTTGTTGCTTCAGCCTCTAACCTTTTGAAAGTACAATTCGGATGCAGGATTTTTACTTCAGAAAATAGACTATTGCTTTTTCTAATATTTTGTAATTGATTTATTGCTTTGATTTTGACTTATACTACTGAGTATTTGTTGTATATTACCCGTCTTTTATTTAATCTGCTTATCCAGTTGCCTGAAATTTCAGTAGGGATACAAAGGCATATCAGGTTACACTTTATTGAATATCAATCAGTCAGTCTTTATTTGTATAGATCACCATTATTCATAAGAAAATCATAGCAAATGCTTTCTCGCTTTCTCAAGAATCTTTGCAAAAGGTAATGCAATACTCTCAATTCAGTTTTGTTTTAAATCATCTTTTTTATTTGATGTCTAGTTTAAGTCTTGTCTGTTAGTATTAATTGAGCATTTATTTTTGATTTGATTCAATTTTATTTTATTTCATTATGTCAATAATACAAAAAACAAGTAAGACAAAAAACAACTTGATCTTATTTTGAAAGGTTCACTCTCTTTACTTCCGGTCTCACCATTTTTAACGGTCACGCTGTGATCGCAGCCTGCACTCGGAAGGTAACCATGACGCACAGAGAGAAAACACCCGGCACCGCTGGAGAGGACGCACGACCGCAGAGGATTATGGGTGTTTGTGTTTATATGCAGTGATCGCAGTTGATGTGGTTCATCAACTGTTTTTTATTCAGCGCGGAAGTCAAAGAGGAAGGAACTACAAATACCAGCAGCAGCGATGATGGAGCTGTCCGCGGTGCTGAAGGGGGAGCTGTGGGACTGAAAGTGACAGTTTTATCTCTGAATATAGTTTAAAGTAAAACAGTGTATGTTATAATAAAATATATACAGCTTCTGGACTCCTAAAAATGTGGGGTTATGTTAATACAAGTGTTAATTAAGATAAAAACAGCAAGATATAAGGTACTGGTATGAATATTAACCTTAATAATGAAAGGAAAAAGAATACACTGTTTCTCAAAAGACTACATAAAAAGATACAAATTAACTGATACTGGTTTGTCAGAAGCTTGAGAACAAAATCCTGTCTTTTTAGTGTACAAACTGTTTGGATTGTCATTATAAGCACCTTTAAGATCTTCAATAAAATATTTTTAAAAAGAAAAAAAAACTCTTAAAGGTAATCATTATATAGACTTGTCCTCTTATGATTCAAATAATTTACAATGACGATATCACATATAGGTTACTTGATGCATAATGATCATGACAGTATATGTGCTCTGGTGTTTAGCATTTATTATTTATAATTAAGCATCAAATTGCCTCTTTCCTTCAGCCAACAAACAGAATCTCAGAATAGAATCAGAGGACTGAGGCAGAATGAGCAATCATCCGATCATTAAGCTGACAGAAATCAAGATGTATTCAAATATTGCATGTTTACCACCATCAGGATACTGTGGAGGGAAATCTAATCCCACAGAGGATCAGATGTGTCATCAGAATGAACCACCTGGGGCTCAGTGCAGGTATGAAGTCTTGTTTCTATGTTTATCTCAGATTTTATAGGCATTCGCATCAAATCTTGAGCTGGAATATAAATATCAATATGACACCCTGAGAAGGTGAAAATAAAACAGTTAAACATGTTCAGCTGTTGTGGGTCCCTCGATTTGCTGTAAATCTGATGAAGTCAGGCTTTCAATATTAACTGAGTTTTACTTTTTTTTGCCTGGACTTAGTTTCAACATATCAGTTTTGTTGTATTTGAAGTGGCCAGACACAACATATTGTATATCTATGGTCTTTAAGAGTTGTTACACATATAAAGTGCGCACAACTCATCTTTCAAGGTCAGAACTGTTCATAAAACATTGATTTCATATAAACTGTGCTGGTTTGTTTTTTAATTATTTTTGTGATATTTATTAATGTAATGCATTTTAATCACTTGTTTGGAAAGGGAGGTAATAAAATAACATTGGCTAGCTAAAGTAATGCTTGAATACTTCTAGTTTTTTCCCCTCAGTGAGCTTTTATCACATGCACATGCAGCAACAAACTAAAAAGTTCAGCACATGAGATTCCAAAATCAGCTTTCAACAGCCAAAGGTACTTTCTTGAGTTTGTGTTTGTAAGAGACATAAATAAAATTGTTGTCTGCTGTGAACTTTGCTTTAAACCTGTTGCTGATCAGTTTTCTTAAAGAGTGGATGTAAAAAAATGATGTCAGAGTGCATTGATTTCAAATTCAAGGAAATTTGTATTTGTTTTTACTTTTTAAGGAGTAATAAATGAAAAAAAATAATCTTGTAGTAACTCAGGCAGTAAAGCTTGTCTAAACCCTTGATCAATTCCCAGTTTTGATGTGAAATAAAAGAATAACTTAAGCTCAACCCCTCTCCTCCTGTTGTTTGCTCCACTTTTCAGGAAACGTGTGGTCAGTCAATCTTGTAATAATATTCCCCTAACCATGCCATTGGGGAAAATATCATCTCCACCCAAAACCGTGTGTTCGTTCAGCCACAGCTGGCTCTGTTTGTCAGAGCATGTGTGTGTTTCCACAGTTTTCACTTAAATGGACACATTTTAGATCCAACAGGTCAAGGTGTTCGTGAATATTTGATGAGTTTGAGGCTGAACAGGAGAATCAACCAGACCTGACTGTGAGAGCAACCCATTCAAAAACTGTCCTTTTGTTTGGTCTCATGACATCTGCTGTTCAGTTCAATCCAGGTCCACAACTTCATTACTTCAATGATTTATTTCCACATCACACCTAAAGAAGTCGATCTTACCAGAGTGGAGTAGTCATGGTTGTCTTTTCTGAGCAGGTAAGACTCAAAATGGCACTTTGCAGCAGTCCAAGAACTGTGTGTCTGGAAGCCTGAACTGAGTGCAATCAGCCATAATGCCCAGCACTAACACAGAGCAGCTGCTGCAGTCACCTGTCCATGCAGAAAATCACAGCCAATACCACTCCAGCACCCAGAATGCAACTTCAAAAAGGCTGGAGAAAAAATTTACATTACCTTATAGCGATATACGAACTCAAACCAAATAAAAAATATTTCATAAATCAAAAAATCAAATGAATTTAAATAAGTGGCTCCAACACTGACACAGTGGTCTGATTCTGAAGGCAGAATCTGTGTTTACTTCAGAGCTCCATGACAGCACAGGCCCCTGTCTGCAGATGAAACAGCTGCTGCAGAAAAACAAACACAAGTTCAGCTGTCTGGATGTCCCCAGACCCCTGGAGACACTTTACCCTGACAGTCGATACAGAAGTGTGACAGAGTTCAGGCTAAAGAACATACTGTGATAAACTGTGTGGTACTGCTGTGCTCATGCTGTCACTGGGCTGTTTTCCATCTGCTCCTGTTGCACCATCTAGTGGCCAAAATAAAGAAGATAAAAGATATGAATATTCGACTGATGAGAAATGTTTAAAGAACAAAATGACATTCGGTGGGGGCTCAAGTGCCTTTGGAATAATTCAGGTCTATTAAGTCCACAAAGATTTTTTGTCCGGATAGCAAGTCTGGGGTTCTTGGCATGAGAGCGTAGACAGTCTGACGCAGAGTGAGTGTGGAGCTGGGGTTTAAATAGTATAGGTGGTGTGATTGCAGCAGATGAGGTGCAGGTGTGAGCAGGAGCGCAGGTGACAGGAGTTGAGCTGATTAGGCTGAGGCTGGAGTGTGGCAGGCTGAGACTGAGGCCCCATCCACACGAAGACAAAACGCATAACAGTTTCCAAAACGATAGTCATAAAGACGAAAGCGTCTCAGAAAATGTGTGCGTCTATATTAATGCACTCGATATGCATCAAAACGCTGTAAAACACATGCCAGACCTCTAGGGGCGCCGTAACGATATGACGGAAACAAGAGGAAAAAGACGAAAAAACAGTGGGCATGCGCACTTGTGGCAAAAGTTGTAAACAGAGATTGTGATAAAGTGATCAGAAAGTGCCGTAATGTGTCCTTGATAATTGTTTGTTCAATGTAATTGAGTGTAATTTTACTTCAACAGGGATAGTAGGGTCGCTAGCTTCATCAGCACCTATGCTTCATGTACGTCACCATTGTCGTTGCCGCGTGTGGCGCATGCGTGTCAATGAAGATATGAAACTATGACGTTAGCGTATCTGAAAACTTGCGGAGAGCCAGTAATCATGGAGCTGCGTATACGCCATTTCAAAATCTTTCCACTCTGGAACCTGGTTTCAAAAATGATCGTTTACAGATCCCCAAAACGCCATCTTTGTATGGATGATAAGCAGATTCGGCAAAAAACGTATGTGTTTAGACCTCGATTTGGCTTCGTGTGGATGGGGCTGAGGCTGTGACAGTATCATTATATCTACTCATCAGTTTGCTCTGTATATTCATTGGTTTGAGAAACTGTGCAGAGCTAGTCTGGGATAGGGCCAAACCTGACATCTTTTCATTGGGCCTAAAATTTCTGTGTGGCACCCTGCCATATGACTCCACCAGAAAGAAAAATGCTTCAACTAATTACATTTACAACATCTATGGTTTAACACTCAGAATATAATCCCTGTACATTCAAAGGACACATTTGAGATGATGTTTGAAAGGCATATGTTTCATTATGTCTTTGTTTGACGTGTGAATAAAGTTTTGTTCAAATGAGTAAGACATGCAGAGAGCCACAGAATGTACAGTATTAAAACATAAGTATAGTGTGGGTTTAATTAAGCTCTGCGTGGAGTTTGTAATCCTGACAAATCCTGACTCCCTGCTGTTTAATCCACACATCAAACCACACACACACTCTGGAGAGAGATTTAAGAGAAACTGGACTTTGAGGAGGTTTAAGCGATCTGGTGTCTGCAGGGAACAAACAGCCTGAAGTCAGTCACAGAAATGTCAGCTACCACGCAGGACAGTTTGAAGCTAAGAACAAAAAAGTGTTTGGAATTTTTTCTTTACTCAGACTGACAAAATTACTCAGAAAGACATTAAGTACTATAACTAAATGAGGGAGCTGTAAGAAAGTGTGAAAAATACCCTTTGTATTTGGTACATTTCCCTGTTTGAGGCTGGTTCTGCATCACAAACTTTTTTCAAACTGTGGCTTACTGAGGGAGAGGAGAGAACTTTCTACTGCATCAAATGTACTTAATGGCCATATGGAGCTCACACAACCCCACTCCAAAAATTACTGAACTGGCCCTTCAAGATCAGTGGTTGGCATGGTCGTTTCTGAACCTTAAGGCCGGGGGTTTATTTCTAACTAATGCAGCTCAACAACAATTAGCTCCCACTGCTGCATCAGTAGAGAGCAAAATGTGTTCAATGAGCAATTCAATGAGCAAAAATTGATGATTTTCCAAACAACCCTCTGCCATCCGTGAGGGAATGTGGTTTGGATATGGTGTAGCCTACTTAGTAGGTATGACCTGTTGAGTAGGCCTACAGTACCACAAGTCTTTTTATTTGTTTTTTTATTATCAATTTACCATCCAGAATAAACATCAGGGGAAGAACTGGATCAAGCCTTTACCACTCTGGAGGGGTTTGGTGCTTTGTGTCTGCTCAGATAAAACTGCCTCAAACTGCAGAGTGTCAGTTAGCTTGGGATTACTATTGATATTGTATATACATACAGTTCTGAGTTTCAACTGTAAATGAAAAAGTAAAATAAATATATAAATTGAAGTTCACACACATCAGTAAAGAGGCAGAGTCTGTGCTGGTTCATTTTAAAAGCATTTTAATGGCTTTTTGCACATATGTAACAGAGACGGGGAGAAGTCTACGGGTGCAGATCCAACTAGCAGTGACCCCTGGTCCACATCACACTTGACTACCTCACCGACAAAACCCCCCAAGCCCCACCCAACCAATCCCACCCACCCCCCTCGTGGCATTATTGATTGTGCAGTATGAAGAAATATCTTGTTACTATGATTACAGTGACAGAGGAATGCACACTATATTTATCAAATTGCCAGAGATTGTAGCAAAAAGGAAAAAACTTAAGAAGAAATGTTTCAGGACTTTTGACTCAGTGCAGAGGTTTGCAGTTACTTATGGTGTTTCAGCAAAGAAAAACTGAAGCCCCACCCCCCAACCAAGCCCCACCCTGGCTGTGGAAACAAACACACCCTTATTAAACACACGGGGGGGTCATTTATACTGTTCTGCTTTCATTTTTCCTGTCAGGTATGGAAGCAAATCACTGACAAAATTAAAAGTAAGCATATACAAACTAGAGAGGCCTCTTTTAAGAGGACAATTACATTTGTGGGTCAGTTTGAAATCTAAGTTGACCTTTTCTCACAGCTTTTAAGTTGTCATGCATATCACCAGTTAAACATGAAGATATCTGTCTTTTTATCAGACATTCAGAAATGATAATTTGTAATGAAATGTGTGGATGTAAACAAATTCGGAGCTGAAATTTCACTTATAATAGGCTGATTTCAGTCATGTGATGCAGGAAATGCAAATGGGGCAGGAAGTGAGAAGCACTTGAGAGTGGATAAAGGTAAGTACAATGAAGCTCCAGATGGACCTACATGAAAATGACAACTTCATACTTTTGGTATTATCATTTCATAACAGAAAAGGGGATTTTTGTAAGAGGTTAAATAATTTGCTGGGGTGCTGCAGACCTCCTGTCTATTGTCTAATTCTGCTTTGATTTTTAAACCATGTCTGCCATTGTTTTTCTGTGGGACTTCTTGATGTTTCGCCTTAATGCTTCTCTACATTCAGGACACCAAAAGTAGGCCTTCTTTCTGATTGGACTGCTTGGCGCAGGCGTAAACATCACATAAACCTTCTGAAATTAAAGCCCATTTTGAATCTAACAAAACTCTTGTCCAGCCATCACATGAAACTTAAACATTTGCCATCCTATTTTTTATAAGCAGTTTTATGTTAAGCCTTCATTTTGCACCTACATTTCTTTTGCATTTTTTTTTATAAACATACAATTTAAATCCTTAAACTCTTTCATAGTAACATTCATGTTTTCAAAGGCACATGCGAGTTCTGATAAACAGAGAGCCATTAGCAAAGTTACATGTCTGACATAATACAGTTAGACTTCTGTTCCCCATAACTGTGACAACACCTTTATCAGTCAATATTATTGATGAATTGTGTTTTAGTTTTTGTTCTTAGGCTTAAAAGCTCTGTCTTTAACCACATATTCTATGGACTTTTTAAAATGTGACTTTAATACTACCTATTGTTTCTATTTATTGTAACTGACCTCTTATGGCCCACCAGGGAGTGGACACAAAAATTCCTTTTACTGCTCTTCATTGTAGATCCTACCCAGTAAGATGATGTTATCTGGAAATATATTTAGGCATCTTTTTAGCATTTAGTGTCCAAGAGGACCATAGCCCACACTTTTAGCCAAAAATCACTTCCTGCCCCAACATGACATCGTCTAGAAATGCCCTGACAAAGACAAATGTTGTACTTTGAAGAATTGATTTGGTATTTGCACCTTTGTGCTGAAAATTTTGGCCAAAAACAACCCAAAAAAGACAGTAACCCAAGTAAAAAGATGAAATGTAAAAGACAGTCCATTTGTATAAATGGTTCTTTTTGTTTTTGATACTTATGAAAACCTGTTTCTGCTCAAGCTCAATGATTACAGCACAGTTCATTTCCACTAATTTTGTCATTAAAATACTTCCATACCAAATAAGTAACTCATCACATCTCACTGCAATATCTTGGGCAAGCAAATGTCCGAAATCTCAAAAATATGGAATGCTGAAGCCAACAAGCAAGCGACCATTATTCTGCAACATTACTCACTTTCAGTAAATGCTTTTTAAGAACCAACTCGTCCACTTAACAGCAATGCTTAAATTTGTTTTTATAGTACATCTACGGCTCTATATTTCTCAGACTAAATAAACCTTAGACTTCGCTTAAACTGTGGAACAGAAAATACATACTGGAGGAAAAACAAACAAAAAACATTTTCCAAAGAACTAAATGTAAAGAGAGTAGAAAATAAAACTTACTGGATGTTTTTTTTTTTCAGTTTGAGTAATCAAACATTCTTACTGGTCTTTGTTATTTGTTCCCCCATCGAGTTGGTGGACTCAACAGCTCCTTCATTCAGATTTGTTAAGTGTACACATTGTTAGGTTTTCAGGTAAAGAAAGTTATACTCAAGTGAAGCTTATAACGGTTGTAGGTCTTATTAGTAGTAATAATAATAGGTGAAATTAAACACAGGTTTATCTTTAACAGTTTGTTATACACAAGTTATACATACAGTTCAAAGCACCGCAGGGTAACGCTCCAAATTACAACCTAATTGTGTTGTGATGCTGCAGGAATAATACAACACCAAATGAACAGAACAAGAGCATCATCTGCTTTTTAAAAGGTCTTTTGCCAAATTTTAACCTACAGGAAAGCAGAGTTAGTCAGTGCACAAAAAGTTGTTGAGTTTAAAAGTTTGATTTCATTTTTCCACTCTTAGATATTCAACATCTTTAACATTTTAGCACTTTCACAATCATATTCCTACACATTTTTACGTGCTTTTGAGGTGTAATTTCAGAGGTTTACCCCGCTGTGGTCTCAGTTTTCCCCACTACAGAGGGATACACGTCATCTTGCAAAGACAAGGCCTCGCAAAAACTGAGGATGGACTCGAACAAGGAACTACCTACAACTTCCCCAAAACGGAACGAAAACAAAACAAAAACTGAGACATCTGGGGGAGCGTAAACACAACCCACGAAAGGCAGTAGTCGACAAAAAGCTGGGATGATGAGAAAGCAGAGGAAATAAACAAAAGATAGGATATAGAAAACACAAATAATAGCGATAAGAATAATCATAATAAGGAATAATCTGGGACTTCTCCTCTACGTGGTGTTTTATTTCAATGACAGCAGCTGCCAGAAGCATTTGCAGACCCCGTTTTTAATGATTTTTCCTTCAATCTTTCTTTTTTTATTCATTTTTTCCTTGCTCCTTATCTTACAAAAACTGAACAGAGGATTCAGGTGGTGTGTTGTAGCTGTACTGTAGCTCTGAGCCGGACCGGACAGTTGATAGGCACAGAGTGGAGAGTTTTGGCTCGGAGCTTGCATGCTGGAGTCACGCTTTGAGAGGAAAAGGAGGAAAGAAGAGAAGACGAGAGCGAGAGAAGGGCTGTTTGGGATTTTATTTGACATAGTAACAGCTAACATACTCCACTTAAGTCTGCTTAAATCTTCCAATTGCATTGACACTTCATAAGATCATAGATTAGATTTGAATTCATTTACATGTTAACTGTTAGTTTTTCCAGTATCAGTCGCTAAAAGCTGACTCCAAACTGATTGACATCTTCAACAAATACTCGACCAAAGATGGATTGATATTGAGGAGCGGCCCCAAACAGCACCAAAGGGAGGAAGAGAAAGAGGAGGAGAAAGATAAGAGGAGAGAAAGAGCGTCTATTTCTTCTTGCTGAACAGACTGAAACGTTTCTCCTTGTCTTTCTCTCGTTTGCCCGGGCTGGACTCGGCCGCTGATGCCGCCACCGTGGCGACAGATGCGGGCAGCGTTTGGGCACGTGCGGCTGGAGCAGGCGTGCTATGGCTGCTGGGAGTGATCTCCGTCTTGTCGCCTGAGACTGCAGCCGTGATGGCCGAGATCCACACGTTCATCTCATCCTGGAGGATGGATGGGAGGGTAGTGGAGGTTAGAAAGAGGAAATAAAATGTGCTGCTAGCAGTTTGAGAGCAGGAAACATGCTCCTCAAGATATATGGTACATTATATCTGTCAATTATTTCTCCCTTTTAATAATACAAATAGGTATTGTAATCTATGTCACTGGAAAGCCTGATCAGTCACCTTAAAGACCACAAAGAGGTGCAACTTGTAAAGACTGTGTATTCATGGAATGAGCAATCAAGGTTAACGATTCAATTTCCTGCAATAGAAAGCTGGTCTTCTGGTGCGCTGGCTGCCAGCATTATTTAGTATCAGCTCCAGTGCCATTCACAAACTTCAGACCAAATTCCATGAGACTGATGAAGTCAAAGACAGACCCCGAAATGGGGGTCTAAGGAACAGAAACCCGATGATGACTAACGCTTCACACTTGCTTCACTGAAGAACTGTAGGCCTTCTTTCAGGGGAGAGGGGGTTTTGAAACATTTTTAGGGGGTGTTTCCATTGCTCACTGCATTATCCTTACAAGTTGACCCTGATTATAAAGTGACTAATTAGGCTTTCGAACAACATAAAATGCTATATCAATTGGTACTTTTATTTTCATATGTCAGTGAAAAATGAAATTTACACTATTACACTTTTAAATGTGCAATAACTTTAAAGTATTGCATCACAAAATATCCAGATGTATTGGAGTTTCTATATTTTCTTACACCTCTAATAACTTAAAAAGTAAAATAAGTATGAAATATAAAACAAAATGATCCAAAAAGAGGGAAAGGTCTCAAGTCTTTACTTACATCATCTTTGGCTTGGAAGAGATACTCATTCCCGTCAGTGATCCTGTAGAAGTCACAGATCATACATCAACATTAAACATCAATGAACAACGAAGGTTTCTGAAATACAATCTAATTTATAACTTTAAGAATTGGAATTGACTTTTGCCAGTCTGTAACATGTACTAATTTCTCTGATTGGACAAATGGATATTTTTTAAAAGTTTTTAATGCTAAAGATTTTTGCTTTTTTTATATCACTGCAAAAACATACATATTTTATTCTGTATTACATTGTTTTGTCCATGGTAATGCTCAGTTTTCAAAAAAGGTTTAAAATGATGGATACATTTCCCATTTTATGTCCATAAAGGAGCAGGGAGAAGAGAAACTTTCGTTTTCCCTGAACCCTTATTTCAAAAATTACTCCAGGTTGCCTGCAAATTACAAATACTAATTTACCACCAAAAACAAGGGGCAAAATCAAAAGAAAGATTTCTATACATTTGACGATAAGTCATGATGTATGATTTTGTAGCCAAAACACACAGAGGCAGCATATTGAGCTTCATGTCTTTCTCTTGAACCCTTCTTATTGCATTGTGAACTGACACAATTATACTGTCCTTGTGGATTAACACAAATGTCTCGAGGTGTAATGATAATGGAGTAATGCTGTGAATAGGGCTCGTTTCTCATCATGCTGACTGATTCCCTCTCCTGTTTAATATTTGTCTCTGCTGTCAGCTCTTAGAAAGAATACAGAACTTTCACATTTTCATGATGTTAAAGAGAAAACCTTACACATAATTATTGTACCTCCTGCTTTCAGTGTCAGTAGATCTTAAATATACAGCAGTAGCTTTTATCATCAGGATGCTCACTTAAGCTTGAAGACATGTTTCTTCTTCTTGTAGTCCAGAGCCACCTCACATACAGCATCCTTCAGGCTGATGGGAATCTCACTGTGGTAGGGAATGCCCTGACTGGCGCTCTTCTGATCCTTGTAGAAACCCATCTCCTGCTGGTTGATCACACAGTACACATTGTGCCACGACCTGCAGGGACACAGAATCAGGTCTTTGTTTTCAAATATGATATCTAGAAATATACTGCGACCCTCTACATCCATCCAAAACAACACATAATTCAACGTCATCTCATTTTTTTTATATATGGTGTCTGTTAGTTTATAAAAATCAAAAAACCATTCCTACCTGCTCGAAGCTTTCTTATTATGCCCCTCCCACTCGTGTTTGCGGTGCAGGAAGCCCTCCAGCTGGGATGTGGGGGCATCCTGCTGGGTCTTGGCGGGCAGGGTCGCCGCCTGGCTGGCCTTGCCCTTGCGAGCTGCTCCAGGAGACCCTGCGGGGCTGGGCTCTGTAACCCCGTTCACCACCTCCCCTTCAACATTCTCCTAGAAACCAGAAGAGAGAGGTGAGTCAGAGAGGGACTGTGGCTGGACTGATCTCTATAAAAATCTTTCACCATGAAGCTTTGAATCAGAGCAGCAGCATGCAGAGCAGAGCACGAATCACAGGCAGTAAAGTCACTTTGAAATAGTCTGAACTAAAAAAACACATAAAACCTACCAAAAACAGCAAAGTTATGGAGTAGAGTTAATGTTACGATTGCTAGATTGCATCTCTGTCCAACTTTTATCTATGATACATATTTCTCCAGGACCTGCATAGCCTATTCAAAAATCTTTAACGACCCAACGTCCGGCAGAATCAATTTTCTTTAATTTTTATGTTGTTAAAAGGGGTTTGTGGAGCAGAAGGAATACTCTTCAAAGAAAACACCCCTTAAAATGCTGTTTTTGACTTTCTGAGGTTCATTATGTAATAGCTATGCAGCCACCTACATGTGTGTGTTTTCTGCTTGTCACGGGCCGACACCATGACAGTTTTAAAAGTCTGTTCTGCAGCCTGAAACCCCTTCTCCCCGCTCACATCAGACTCCTTTTGTACAGCCAGACAGCATGGAGCTCATTATCATAGTCTTATCTAGCCTCCCTTCCCCGTCAGATCTGAGCATTTTCAAAGTGGAGGGAAAAAGAGCTGCATTTGATCCTCTAAAGAGATGAAAAGTTTAACTTTTTCATTCTCATGAATCATATTCTTGCTTAAGAGACACCAAAGACTTGATTTGAGTTGTCAAACAGACTAAGACATGGCACCTTTAAACTGATGACAAGCTGAATAAGGAAGGCTGTGTGTAAACTAATGCAGTAAGCATAATTTAATGTGCAGTAAAATTTAATGCTTTTGTGCAATTGATGGCCTATGATTTCAGCTAAATCACATTGCAGTACTCCTGATAGTTTTCCAAGCAGCATGTCTCATTGAATTTGTGTCTAGAAGGTCAAAACCAAACCCATCCATAAGTGATTCCCTCCAGTTCATACAGTAAGTATTTCTGATATCTGAAATAAGCCAAAGACAAAATCATCGAACCCAAACTGGAAAGGGCACCATTTTTGATTTCTGTCACTGCAGCAGCACCATGACAGACTCTTCTGGAAGTTTCCAGCAGCTGCTGAGTACAAGCCTTAAGATATGCTTGCTCCTCTGCGTCAGGCAGGTTAAAGCTCTGTGACTTTGTGCAGAGATTGTGGGTTTGTTGTTTCATCCTGAAACTAAATAGCAGGATAAGCTAATACTGCAGACTGTTCACACTGAGAAAACACAGAGCTAACAGCTTAATAAATAGTATCACACAGTAAGCAATTCTTAAGTCCTTAATAAGTCATAAACTCATCGTGAGCTGGAAAGTGTAATTTTTTTTACTTCTGCCAAATTACATTAAGACCTATGTTAAGTGGTTCTCATACCAATATATGCTCCCAATTCAACTTCATAGCAACGAAGCAAGTTCCTTTTTTTTTGTTCGTTTCATGGTCATATGGCAGCATGGTCAAATGGACCACGCCACACACAGACAGGGCTGCCTGTACGTCATAGCACACTGCATAAAGAAAAGTTTGCCCAACTACATGTCCCTTTCTGCAGTATTGGAAGTTACGATGAGCAGGCTAAACATTATAACCACATTCCGTAATTGTGTTGGTCCCCTTTTTGCTACCAAAACAGATCTGTCTGTCCCTAGTCAAGTCTTTAAGGACATTAAAAAAACAATAAATATTGTATAAAAACAACAAATAAACTCAACAATTACATCCAGAACAAAGTAAGTACATACAACCGTTCCTTTCTTGGACTACTTTAGATAGTCACTGACCACGCAGACTGGGAAGATCCCACAGTATCTGTAGTTCTGGAGGTGATCTGACCCAGGCCTCTAACCATTACACTAAGGTCCTTGTCAGACTCAAATCTTTGCCAATTTCCTGCTTCTAACATCAACTTTGAGGACAAAATGTTCACTTGCTGCCTGACATATCCCACACACTATCAGCTGCCATGATGAAAAGAAAATCGATGTTGTTACTTCCCCTGTCAGTGCTCACAATGTTGTGCCTGATTGGTGTAACTTAACAAATGAGTTGTTGTTAAATTTGGAGCAGAGAGGAGGTCAAATGTCTCGTGAATATTTTTACAGATGACCAAATTTTTAAATGTTTGACAAAATAGGCATATAAAAGCAGATAGAAGAAGAAGGGCTTTCAGTGCTTGCCAGTGTTGACAGATACAAGATAAAATGGTGTCTAACAACACTGAAACACCTGTAGAAGTGTTGGCAGAGAGACCGTCAGTGGTATTAAAAAGTAGAGCGCAGTGTTGTGATAAATTCCCTGGTTTCAATGAGCTGGACTTAATTCCAGAAGCTAAAAGAGTCTTGACTGAGCCATGTGCTTTTGAATCTTGTCCTGATCTGCTGACAAGATGTTGAGTCATGTTAATCTGTTCCTATTTTTATTCTCAACACCAAAGTGAATCCAAATGATTGTAGCGTATTATCACAAGTATTTTGCTGTCACCTGTGATAAAAGTTGCTTGCTATTAACATTATTATCACTGCTGCTGCTTGTACTTCTATCTCGTCAGTCTGTCTGTCTCAGTGGTTTGGTTTTAATGCTTAACTGTGAACAAACCACAAGAGAGGTCGATTGGAAGTGAGTCAAGACCACCTCTTTCAAGTGATCTTGGTGCAGTTTTTCTGTAAAGAGTGTTGATTAGATTAGACAAACCTTCATTGAAAACGTATGGGTTGTTACAGCAGCAATTCAAGGGTAATCACAGAAAAGAAATCGGATTCTTATATTCGAATAAGAAAAAATAGTGATTATTTTAATAAATAAAGATACTATTAGCATAATTTAAATGTAGCATAAGGATATGAGTTGCTTTTGGACTGCTGTGTTCACATGTATTCAAACAAACTGAGTCAGGGGTGAAACACCCATCTGTGTTGGATCAGCTGTTCCTGCTTTAGCAATTCTTGGTCATAATAGCTTCCTTAAAGGATTAGTTTGGGTTTTTTGAAGTGGGGCTGCTTGAGGCTCATGGCACTGGTTAATAAAAGTGCCACTAAAGCAGCTTGTGAGCTTTGTCCCTTAGGGAAGATACAGTACAGGCCAAAAGTTTGGACACACCTTCTCATTCGATGTGTTTTCTTTATTTGCATCACTATCCATATTGTAGATTCTCACCGAAGGTATAAAAACTATGAATGAACATGTGTGGAATTATTTACTTAACAAAAAAAGTGTGAAATAAATGAAAACATGTCTTTTATTCTAGTTTCTTCAAAGCATCCACCCTTTGCTCTGATTACTGCTTTGCAGACTTTTGTCATTCTCTTTATGAGCTTCAACAAATCTTGCCACATTTCAGTATATGGTAGTCACCTGAAATGGTTTTCACTTCTCAGGTGTGCCTTGTCAGGGTTAATTAATGGAATTTATTGCCTTTTTAATGAGGTTGGGACCATCATTTGTGTTGTTCAGAAGTCAGGCTGATGCACAGCCGACAGCCCTATTAGACACTTTTAAAATTAATATCATGGCAAGAACCAATCAGCTAAGTTAAGAAAACAAGTGGCCATCATTACTTCAGTGAGAATCTACAATGAATTAGTGATAAAAATAAAGAAAACGCATTGTATGAGAAGGTGTGTCCAAACTTTTGGCCTGTACTGTGCCTGATTAACAGGAGTGCATGAAGCCACTGAAAGCCTCATAATGAACCCACTTTTGGGTAAACACTACATTGGCTTGACACTACACTGCAATGTTTTGTTGCATTTAGTCTTTCTCTTTGATTCCCCTGTGATGAAAACTGTATTAAGTTGTGAGGTGTTATCTCTTTAACTCTTTTGTGATTGATGATGACTGCCTCTTCAAGGTTTGTTACAAATGTTTTGCGATGCACACTGAACTAAGATGCACACATAAGGAGGGAAATAATGAGATTACATGTAAATCAAGTTTCCTAGAACCAGTTCTCAGCTGGAGCCAGTTTTAATGTACTGGAGTGTGTAACTACTGGTGTTGATAAAAGTGCAGACGGTACAGATAATATGCAACGTTAATGGCTCACAAGTCTCGGTATAAAGATTCAACTATCGCCAGTCTGAATGATCAATTACAATGTCTTTATGTGATAGGTGCTTAAAGCATATTTTATTGTGGGTCCTAACAGGGGAATTATTTCTAGTAACAACCCCACAACCCAGGCTACTGTTGAAGGTGCAAAGGTTACATTTACTTTTGATGGGCAGTGTTCAACAGCAACTCAGGAGTTACACGTTCCTCACCTTAAGAATTAAAGAGTTCAGAACCAACATTTTTCTGTCAGCTACTAAAGTCCTTACCTTCTGAGCTGGCAACATCACACCTAGCTAACCTTGGACACATAATGACTGAGAACAACCAGCCTTAAAACTGCATATTCAGCATGATTATAGATATAATAGTGTAAGCACAGCTCTGATTATTAAACATTTGCATGTACATTAAGGGCATTAAGAGGTAATGCTGTAAATGAAGCACAGATTACAAGTTTCAGGACATGCATGACAAATCACAGCAACACATCTCAGCACACAACATGGTGGACAGTGTGAAGATAGTCAGGAGAAAGGGGGGGAAAGAAACACAAAGTCTCAAACAATTAGCAGCAAAATTGCTTGGATGTCATTACTGGGCATCATTATTGGTGAGGGGAGAATGCGATTGGCCTAGTGTCAAGACAGACTTAATTTTCTCACATCACACCCACTCAAACCAGATGCTTATTACCCTTTTACTGTGGTCTTCAAGGGCAGGGCCAATGGTGGACACTCTTTTTTAAATCAGTTCAGGAGCTGGACCAATCCTGTGAGCTTTGATTGAAGGGCTGCACGAGCCCAACCGTTCCTGGGGACTTACATCTAAGGACTGGATGAGAGCTGGACCAGTGAGACGCTTCTTTAGTGCTAAGCTAATTCAGCTGAAGTATGGTGTGAATGGAATTACAGAACTTAAGAGTCACAAAATCAAGTCTAGATACGGCAGAAACATTCAAACTAGTCAAGGAGCCTCACAGAGCTTTTTGTGTAAACTTTCCAAGCTAATTATGGAGGAGTATCTAAAACCTTTTAACCTAATTGTTTAGCTCACAATCTTTGGTCTGTTCTGAGAACATCTACGGATATTTAGCTCAAGATATCCGGACAAAAGTCACATAATGACTGATCCCCTGGCCCATGGAAAATGTGCTTTTGCGTGAAACTTTTAATTGATGCTGGTAAAACTATGTGCCTCTAGTCCTAATTAACAAAAAGAAAGAAAAATAATCTAGTCCTTCAGACCCTAGTTTTGGTCACTTTAAGAGCTAAGAACCCATTTTGTGATACGTAGGCCTTTATTTAAAAAAAAAAAAAGAAAAAAAAGTACCACAAACTTTCAAATAATGAAGTTCACTATGAAATTCCTGCTTATTAAAATCAGAAAATTCTTTAATGCCAACCCCTTTCAATTACCTCACACCAGTGTTGGTAAGTTACTCAAAATATGCAAATACTACGTCACAGCACTTAAAAGTAAACCTCATAATATTACTCCTTCATCCTGAAAACTTACCATTAGCAGTTGGAATCATGATGATATCATTATTAGTTTGATAATTACTGACCAAAAACCATTGTTTTCCAGTTTACCACCAAAATAGAACCATTTATAAGTTGAGCCATTACTGACATTTCCTGCACATTTAAGCAAAACCCATCCAGTATTATTTGTGTAATCTTGCTAACAAACAAACAGACAAACACAGGTATTAACATAACCTTCTTGGTGGAAGTACATTTTCAGCTTACTATCAAGAATCAACAGTAAATTATTACCCGAGTTAGTTCTGAATTTGCCCACTTCACATACAGATCTATACCAAGTTTAAAATGAAGATACAATAGATTACAATTTCTTTTTACCTCTCTCATGGACACAAACTAAATATGAAGACAATACTCTGTTCACCTTTTCCCTTCCTTCCTTCTTACTTTCATGAACATCCGTCTAGTTTCTGTGCATACAAAGAATCATAAACAAGCCAACAAAGGATAAAACGACCTGGAACTGTAGTAGCATTACTTTGTTTACTGTTTGTTTGCAAGCACTTTGAGCTACATAGGTTGTATAAGTGCTTTATAAATAAAGTTTGATTGATTGATTGATACTGTAATAGCATTACTGTTTCAGAAAAAGTAATTCCTACTGTACAAGTTACTCAGAATGGTAATTTGCCTAACACTGCTATATGCTGATAAAAATGAATGTGAAGGAGCAAAAGTCTTGTCTCAGGAATGTGTATATAACAGTATCTGCCCCCAATACATTTCTTTAAGAAAAATATGGGAGGCAGAGCTTTCAGTTATCAGACATCTCTCCTTTAGCCAGTGTTCTGTTCTCTCGTATCAAGAGTATGCTTCCAATGTTCCTTAATGGTAAAAATTAGAAGTTAGGATTGGCTCAGGCTTGGAAAAGCCTATGGTTTTGCTTCAATAGTCATAAACTACCTTTAAAGGATAAGTTCGGTTTCTACAGCTTTCACATTGTTTATAGAATGAAGTAGAACAATATACTCACCCAGAAGGCTTTCCTGATCCAAACAGTGCTTCAGGAGATATTTAGATCCAAAATTGAGCGGCGGACATCCGTATAATGGTAGCACACGGGGCATGTTAGCGCCGCTCCTAAAACTGCATTAATCGTCCAAAAACTCATTAGTTTCACCAATATTCCATCATGGTCTGCTCGGGCTACTCCTCCACGACAGTCTGTGTCACTCCAGATATGTTTTGTGACTATACTGACCTCTGAACTGAAGAAGAAGAGCGCTTGCCTCTGCGATTAATGCAGTTTTAGGAGCGGCGCTAACATGCCCCGTGTGCTGCCATTATACGGATGTCCGCCGCTCAATTTTGGATCTAAATATCTCCCGAAGCACTGTTTGGATCAGGAAAGCCTTCTGGGTGAGTATATTGTTCTACTTCATTCTATAAACAATGACTGACAACAGTATCATTTGATTCACTGAGTTATCATGGAGACTGGTGCACAGTTACAGCATTAACAATATAGATTTTGGTTAATAAAAAATCTACACTGTTTAATGCTTGATTTCTTATTTGGCTTCTTTAAAACAACCTTTTGTTAAATATAAATAAAATCTTACATATTGTTACTGCACATGAGATGGCAACTGGCATGGCAGCTTTAAGTCCTGTAAACAGCCAAATATCATAATTTAACTTGCTGCATTTCATGTTTTCTTAAAAAAATATTATATACATTTACAGAACTAATTATGTCTATTGACTGTCTAAAATTAGTTTTTAATCTTAATGTAGTGCTATACTGTGGCCAGCCCCTTCCTGAAAAACTGATGAAAAGCATGAGATGAAAAACCAACATTGAAAAACTGAACTGATATACTTATGGTGGTGACAGCATGCAACAAAAAAACACATTGACAAAAACACTGTTTATGGAAAGACATTACAACTACACATGGAAAAAAACACAAACACAGACGAACCAGAGAGGGTCTGAGTGCACTGACAGGGTTTATTGTGTGTGTTAGTCTGAAAACTACAGAGGGTGATGAACGGACATGCAACAGAAACCAGGAGGAGGAATAAATAATATGATAACCATTAAAACAACAGAGAATGGTGATAATGATACAAAACAGAATTGAACTGATACAAGATGGTGACTTAGAAAATATAACAGGGATGACGGGGCTGACAAACAAACACACACACACACACACACACACAAACACCCAGGCGCACTGGGACATGGAGGGAGTTCATGTTGACTCAGTGTGACATAAAACAGTGGAATGATTTAATGATAATCGTGTTTTGGGAATGAATTAAAGTGGATCATGTTTTAATGACATTCAGAGTAGAAATGTATGTCCTGTGAACTGAACGGTTGCACATTAATTACATGAGTAGGATGAAAACATGGTTGTGAAAATACTCAACTGCAGAGGAAGTGAGTTAGTGCATTGGGATGTAAACAATACAGGCAGCTGCTCAAGTAATTTTGGTTTTGCTAATATTTTGACATTTTTTAAATAACTGCTGTTGTCTCTGATTACATATTACTATTTAACCATTAAATAAGTAAAAGAATAAATACCTAAATTTTAAAATATCAAAACGGTTAAATCTGTTAGTTATCAAATCAAAAAGTAGTAAAAGCAAAAGTAGTGTTGAAAGGGCAAAACTTAAATAAAACATTTTTTTTTATTTTAAGACGACAAGAGTAGGACATTTTTTACATGATTATGATAATAACATCCATCAGTGAACTGTCTCCACTCTGGTTAAGTTTATCTATATGTTATCAATCAGAAATCCCTGGGATACACTTAATTTGCTACTTTTAAGTTTGGCTTTATAACCTGATATATCAATATTCTAATGATAACACAATTTACATCACAGAACTGATATTAAAGCCCCTGGTAACACAAATCTACAAAAACATCTTTCACAAGACATTAATGATCATAAATGTACCATCAACTCTCCAAACTCTTGTGACTTATCTTCTATTTTTTTATTTTTAAATTTCAGCAGTTACACGTTTTAGGGTGCTCAGAAACTGGATGTAATGTGGGTGGGCTTTAGATAATTATTTAAGATGTAATATGTAACTTGGCCAATAATAAATGAACATCTGTAGTATTCTAAGGCAACGAAACAACTTCACTCCAGCTCAATCAGTCTCAATCTTCACCTCAAAGTCTGAGCAACCACGCCCACAGTCCTGAGGAATCGTCTTGACTGTGAAATACAATTTTTAATACTTAGAGATGGTTTTTCTCTCTCAAATCTTCAAGTACTGCTTGATAACACATTAAACTTTTCTTTGAACGCAATTCTTTTGAAAGAATCAAGTTCCCAAAGGCTTTAAATAAAACGACTAAAAAACAAAATAAATAAATAAAACAATATGACCAGCTAATAATTCAACAGAAGTGTTTTGTCACGGAACCTGATTTTGTGGTGAGGGCTGTGAGTATTTTTTTTTCTTTCCATCTCAGTCATTTATATTCCAGAGGGTGAGTTTGTAAATGATGACGTAAACTAGCAGAAACATTAAGAGCTGAGGGGAGAGGATGGTGGGGGTGTCGAGCTGAGGGAGACAGAGGGGAGAGAGGAGGAGGGAAAAGGAGAATAAGGAAAATAATGGACAGAAAAATAAATCTGGTGTTTTATTTTATGTGTCGTGTGGTCCCATTCTTTGCAGTCACACTCACAATCACACTTAGATGCTAACATTCAGATATTCAAATAAAAGAATCATTCATGTACCACTGATCATTTTGGTCCTTTTGAACTTGGTGAATACGGAGCACCATTTTGTAGGAAGGTTACATGTTTGTCTTTGGTCCTTCAAATGTACCTATTGTGTCTTGAAAAGCCATCGAATAGGAATGTTTGTCACGTTAAAGGAAAAAAGTGACAACTAATAAATAAGCTCAAAAATCCGAAAAATTTTCATCAAAAACTTTATCTGAAAAGTAACTGCTGCATTATTGTTGGTATTAATATCAAACTAATTAGACTTTGGTGTTTGTAATTGGTCTTATTAATTCAGAAATTATCGTAGTGTCTCCAACAAAGGACTACATTTCCCATAAGCCTTATTGCTCCCAGATTTGTCACTTTTACAGTGCAATCAATTAGCAGTGATTTAAAGGCCTCTTAAAGATGAGGCCCAGCTCTGTTATATAGTAATATGATAAACTAAAGTTAAAGATAAAATAATGCATGTGTAACATTTAAAGTTAAACCTGAAAATACCATTAACTGAATCAGTAAGAAGAAGAAATCAACAATATGTGATGATAACGATAATAAGTGATAAAGGAAAAATGCTCTTTCAACACTGGTTAACTTTGACTGCAGGTTACTTCTTTGTGCAGCTTTGTGTGATGTGCCTTTGGTTGTGTCGTTTATGTACACATCAGTGATGTGTGTGTCTGTGTGTGTTTCAGGGTGCAGTGTTGCCCCTGCGGCTCTGCAGGGTGCTGCTGTATTTCTGGTAGGCAGGCGAGCGGTAACTAACCCTGGGAGACTCCTGATCAGACGGCAGCCCGTTCTGAGACACCGGCTCACCCTCCCTGCAAACACAACAGAGCATAAGAAATGTCAAACACTCATCAACTTTGCCCCCGCAAGAAAGTTTCATACATTTAAGTTTGTTTTTGGAGGGGTTATATGTTAATATGCTTTTTTACAAGTCCCATGTTCTGTGAGATGAATTTTCTTTGCTTTACGGTAGGGGTGGGCGATATGGCAAAAATATCGTATCACGATTTTTTAATAATAAAATCACCATCACGATTTTATCACGATTCTTTTTTACTTTGATTTTTCTGAACTAATTTGCATGTTCGATCATTTTTCCCCATGTTAAACATATAAAACATGTAAAACCCTAAACAAAAAAAATGACAAAGCCAAAGAAACTTTCTGAACAGGTTTTAATTTAAATAGAGCAGTTTTTATAAAAATGTGCAATAAATGTAAACATAAAAGGTAATGAACAACAATATCAACATTATCTCTTAAAGTGCAACAATTTAAAACAAATGTTATCTAACTGCAATGTCTATAATCTGAGTGAATAATACAGCTGCTTTAGAACAGATTTTTGTTCAGACATCTTCAAGCTTTTATCTCCTTTTCTCTTTCCACCATGGCTTCACGCTACACAACCAAACAGGAGATCCCACCATGCACTGCGCGTAATGTGCTACGATTAACTAGTCGGGTGCGCGTCAAAGTCTCTGCGCCCACACAGACGATCTGACGATCTTTCTGCTTTATGAGATCATCCCCACGTTATAATCCTTAACGATTTAATATCATCATATCGCACACCCCTACTTTACCGTTTGGAAGGGGCTTGAGGAGCAGAAAAACATGGTACTTATTACTAAACTCTCAGTTCACTGAGTAACCTCTTCCTGTGGTTTATTATATAATGGCTGTACAGCCTGTACATACGTGTGTTTACTACTGGTAACATGAACAGAATGTACAACACACTTAGAAAATGTGCCATATACTTAAGAGAATGTGCAATAATATGTATGTCATGCTTCAGTTTGGTTATGTTACATTTAAGTTATGTTAGTTTTGCTTTTCCTTTGGATGTAATTGTGATTAATGTGTCTTTTAGACCCTTCCTCCTCAGGGAACATCTATTCAGGGACAACAGATGGAAAATAGCCAATGGCTATAATCTAACTCACTTATTTCTGCTGTATGGTGAAGTACATGAACTTGTACTGTCCCCTCTGAAATAAATACATCTGTCCACTCTGAGGAACATGTGAACTCAGCAGCAGATAGTAGCTCCGTGAGTGAATGTGTCTGAAAACAACGTGCCATGTCGTGCTCTCTCATGCTCTTCCAAAACTATTCTGCACTGTTAATCGACACAAAATAAAATCCTTGCAGAATTAATGTGAATGTCTCTGGTGTAGTGGTGATGCTTTGTTGTGCTATTTGCACTCAAATGCATCAAGAAAAGTACAAGTACTATAAGTCTGTTGGATTAGGGGGAAAGCCTGGTGATGAGCACAGAATGTAGAAAAAATGCAGAGTCATTGAAAACAGTGCTGAGCTGCACTGGACGAGGGTCGCAAAGGTCTTGGAATTTTCAAATTTGAAAACTTTCCTCAGGATTAAATGGGATAATATGGAAATAAACCAGAATTAACCTGGAATTTATAGAGTGAAAAGTCTGAAAAGAGTGAAAGTTTGCTTTCTTTTAAATATGTGATTGAGAATATATTCTTGTAGTCAGTAAAATTTGGTACATGAAATTGAGTTCATTCAAAATACGACCTCTTTAAAGTTTCAAAACAGTCTTGCAGTTGTTATTGGATCTTTAGAGAACAAAACAGCTCCTTAACATTTGTTTGCTCTCTGATTAAATCCATAAACTGATGTAAAGACTATCTCAGCTTTGATTAAAGTCTCAATCTTCCTCTGTATATTTAACTAAAAACTACATGGACACAGAGATTGACTTCCAAAATCTGACAAACTGTATGAACTGCTGTGAGCTTGAAAGTTTGTAAGACTGCCACTCTTGGTTTGGTTCCCCCTTGAAAACAGATCTCTGATCTCTTTCGCAAACTAATGTGGCTGATCAAAAACATGAACAGATACCATGTATGAATTATTGTACATAATGTAAAGTTGGCTTTACATCTGGAATACTCTCATTGAAGTAAAGAAGAATATTAGTAATTGTATGAAGTAGAGACAGAAAACTGCAAATATTAGGGATGCATTGTGTTTATTCACAATACTTTCTGAAGAACCTACAAGGACATGCTCGGACTTTAGGCACTGATTAGTGCGACTGCAGACAGAATGATTTTTCCTGTAGATTAAATTAGAATATTTTATTTTCTGTTTCAGGCAAGATAAAGCACATGACTTTCTTCATGTACTCATTTCCTTTTTAATCAAGTAAGGCACATTTCACTTTTACTGGAACTGATATGAAAAGTGAACAAAAAGGACAAAATGGAGAAGCAGCTTACTGATCCTGTCAGCTAAAGCCTGAAACATGAACACAACCAAAGAGGAGGTACAGCAGTAGATTTAACTTTGGCTTTCTTTTAACACTTAACAGAAGTCTCAATATCACACTTTTAAAAATAGATTAGTCAAAGCAAACATTCTCACCTGTGCTGTGCTGCAGCATCCCCAGTCTGACCTTCGGCGGGCGGGGGCTGTCTCCTCTTCTCCTCTTCCTCTTGCGCTCTTCTCACTTCCAATAACTCCATCTGGGCACGCAAACAAAACAGAGCTAAATATAGATGTCGTACAGAACTGATCTTTACTGGCATTAACAGTTGGTTTGGATGTGTTATTTGATGGCTCATGAAGAGCATCTCTCACTAATACAATAAATTAGACCAAAGAACATAAACTCACAGGCCACTTTATTAGGGACACCCTCAGAACCTCCTTTCTTATTTATAGCAATGATTCAACAAAGTGATGGAAACACCCTTTAGAGGTTTTGGTCCAAATTGACATGATGGCAGAATGGAGTTACTTGTCCAACATCCATAATTCAAAGCTCCTTTTCCACCACCATCCTAAAGGTGTTTATTGGATTTACATTTGGTGACTGTGGGGGCCACTTGAGTATAGTGAACTCATTATCATGGTCAAGAAAGCAGTTTAAGATATGAGTTTGTGGCAGTGCTTGTTATCCTGCTGGGCACTGTGTTCTTAAAGGGATGAACGTGATGAACAACAACACTCAGGCATGCCGTGGTGTTTAAATCATACTCCGTTGGTACTAAGGGGCTTAAAGTGTACCAGGAAAACATCCCTCAAAACATTACACCACCAGCATCCTAAACTATTGATACAAGGCAGGATGAATCCACATCTTCATGTTGTTTACTCTAAATTACGACCCCACCATCTGTATGCGGCAGCAGAAGTCATGACTCATCAAACCATGCAAGACTATTCCAATCCTCTATTAGCTAATCTTGGTGAACCCATGTGAATTGTAGCCTTGGTTTCCTGTTTAAACTGTAGAAGCACTTGATGTGATCCTCTGCTTCTGTAGCCTTTCAGAAATGGTCTCCTGCATACCTTCATCGTAACAAGTCATTATTTATGTTGCTGTTGTCTTTCCATTATTTTTAAACCACTGTTCTCCTAAAACCTCTGGCATCATCAGGGCATGATTTTACCCAGAGAAGTGCTGCTCACTAGATGCTCTCTCTGTTGGAGCTTTTGTCTGTAAACCATAAAAATGATTGTGCATGAAAATCATCATTTACTGAAATACTATAACCAGCTCATCTGGCACCAACAACCATTTCACCAAACAGAATCATGATGCTTTATTGTTCTTAGAGAAGTATTCTTAATCAACACCTTAAAATGTAGATGATAGCCCTTTAGCTCTGTGGTAGTGCAGCTCTACTCATGATTTTGACTGCTGAATTACTGTTAATGTCTTTATTTGATTTAACAGAAATGATGACAACCACTTATGAGAAGGAATTATTTGACTGACAGTTGAATCTATGCTATCTCATTGTACAAGGAAAAGCTTTGATAAACAAGTAAAAAGCTGAAATATTGTTCTTGTTGTCTTTTTAGGCTATTATTTGAATTGCTAATTCATCTTAAAGCTGCACTAAGTTATTCATTTTCTGTATCATTGGCCCAAAAAAATTGATTTCCTGTCAACATCTCATTACTGAAGTTACGTGAGAGATCATTAAACATCTGTGCTCCCTTTTTGCTCTGTATTAAGCCATCAAGAAATCTAGCAAGGGACACCAACTCTTCAGCCAATCAGGGCTCAGTCTGTGGACAGCGCTCTTGTTGGATCCTCTGCTAAGTACTATGTGCTTGTTCTACCTAAATGAACTTTAGTTGTTGTCTAGATTGTACAAGTACAGTTATTTTTATAAAGGTACATGAGGCCTGCAGCTCTACAGCTGCTAAAGCTCACAGACACAGTGGCTTGGTTGTGTTAAAGGGAAGAGACGTGGGTAGGAGCACAACCGTGGGGGTAAAATGACTTCCACTGCAGTTTCATTCAAGTCACACACCCAAGCTTAAGCAAATTAAACTGTGTCAATGTCTCACCGTGGTCAACCTCTCTAGAGCAGCGAAGCGTTCCTCCCAAGTTGCGGCCGACTTCTCGAAGGCCTCGTGGCGTTTGATGAGTTTCTCCACCTCGTCCACGCTCTGACCAATCTCCCTGCTGGACAGGTACGGGTCCTGACCCAGCAGCCATGCCTCAGCCACACCTGCATCCCTGGAGAACTGGTGCACCTCCAGGACTGAGCACATTTTCACACATTATATTGAGTTTCACAACATTTTTATGAGCATATTGCTGAATAATAAACAAATAAACTACAGAAGTGATTGTATGAGGGGTCTTACTCAGTCTAAGCCACTCCCATCTGTCCTCCCACTTGTCAATCATGTCTTTCCTCTTGTCCGTCAACTGTAATAACTTTTCTTTAATCTGTGGGAAAAGTAAAAGTTATATAGTTATGTTTCATTAGTGTAGAAAAATGAACTTTTACTTGTGCATTGTAAATAACAATAATATGTAAAAACAAACTATTTGTGCATCTTTGAAAAGTCTGTAATTAAAAATTGTTTTGATTTTGTTCAAGACTATTAATTTCTTTCTATATAACATCAGTGGTAAAGTTGTTCTTGAACGTCATGAAGGACTCTCCACCTCCTCTGAAGCGTAGTGCTTCCTTGCCAGCAGGGCTTTTCCCAGCTCGATGCAGGCGGTGAAGCTGTCGTTGCGAGCATCGATCTCAGCCTTGATGCCCTGGTGATTGTTCATTAACAGCTCCACTGATGACACATCTCTGTAAACAACAAGAAACAAACAGTCATGACATAAAGCCTGCTTATTCAAAGGCTGTATGATGTCTGATGATGTTTATATACATGGCACATAATGCCCTTATCATGCTTGTTCATGATAGAGTACTTCAATGCACAAGACAAAAAGTCTGCAGCATCTTGTCTGCTCCTTCTCCCTGTTTTTATCACTCCTTTACCTGCCTGAAGTAAGATGTACCCACATCTACATGTGTGACCTACATGTGTGATGTCCTTCCATATTTCCATCCCAGTTTAAGATCTTTGGCTTGGCTTGGAAAGCCCAGAGAAGTGCATGATGCTGACAGCATGGCCCCAAACAGCACTGAACTGATCAGTAACCACAGAGCAGACTGGAGTGCAGTAAGTCTTTAAAGGTCTCTAACATATGTTTCAGACGGACTGAGAATACAGCTGGATCAGGGGTACTTGGTTCATGGAAATTACAAGTGTAAAACATGAGCAATTTTTTTTTTCAAGAAGTCATTGAAATATATACATATATATACTTATTCATATAGATGTACACACATCACATATACAAACCAAAGATAAAGAAAAATATGGTCTCTTTAAATCAGCCACTATGTCAACATTTAGTCAGTTTAGCCTATTTCTTTGTGTAACTTATAAAAAAAGTACTTTTACACAAAGAGCAGCAAATATGACCAAATAGTCATAATATAAAATATGTATTGTGTTAAAATTACATGAATGTAAATTTCATTAGAGTGTGACTGCAGTGTCATATTTTAAAAGACAAATTCAACTAGAACTGCCCATGAACAACAATTCCACCTTGGTAGTACACTGTTAAACAACGTGCATTAAGGGTTCAATCTATGTGAAGAAGGCTCTCCTTATCACTTCCAGCACACTCTTTATGTGGACAGACTTAGACTCAGCATGCACATGAGAGATAGTAAGATGCTGACGTTAATTTCCAGACTGACAGAGAGTTCCCTACAAGAGCAACAGAGCTTAATAAGCAGCACTTCATTGGAATCAAGCGATAATTTTGTGAAATATAACCTGGAAAAGTCCAGATAGTGATGCCAAGGAAAATGCAGTGCATTACATCAGTAATAAAGGCAAACTGCTCTTTGCGAGACCCTTTTTGTTCTTACCTAGGGTTCTCCTGAGCCTCGATTAGGCGAATGACATCCTCCATCCATAACATCAGATCTCGCACCATGCTGAAGAAGCGGAACTTGTCTCCAGTGTCGACCAGCTTCACCCTGCGGCCCTCCACTGCCTCCAGAAGGTTCTTCCAAGCCTCAAGGACCTATGGAAGGGAAAACAACACACAGGAAACCAGTTTAGAAGAGAGAGTTTATAGGTTTAAAACTGAGGAGATTACTTCTAATGATTTTCTTTTTTTTTTACTTGATTTCTCAGAAAAGTTTAAATTTATCTAAAAGCTCCTCCTACTAGAAAACCCCCCCCATAAAAGGCGGTGTTTAGTCTGACCAGCAGGGCCTGTCTGAATCCTCAATGCCATCTCGGGCCAGCAAATCAAAGTCTATGCTGAACCTTGTTCATTATCAGTGACTCTGTGCTTTGTTTAGAGTGTTTGCAACCAATAAGAAGGCAGATAAATCTATGAATACAAAGCAGTAAGTTTAGAGTCTTCAGAGCTACTAAGAACACAGTAAAATGTACAAAAGCAAAGCAGTCATTAGCAGAGCCTCGCACAGGTCCAGCAGCAGAGTGCTGAGGAGGGGTTAACAGCCCAGAGGAATAAATAAATAAATGGGATAAAAGAAAATCAGAAACAATGCAGTCAGATAGAAGCAGAGCGGAGCTCCCTCTGATTGTCCAGGCAACAAGAAAATCGATTCAGCCGGCTAAAATTTAAAATTCTAATGTTTTTTATCTTTTATTCATCAGGAGATATTATGTTATTGTAGGAGGACACTGTGCCTGATAATACTTACTTTTTACTGTATAATGCATCACCTATTCTTTAAAACAGAAAGTGGGAAATATTCAGGGTAGCACAGTGTACAATCAAATGTAGCACACCTCTCAGTCTACGGTCATGCACTGAGCTGAAAGCCACAGGACTAGCAGAGGAGAGAAAACAAAATTTCACTCTAATAATTTTTTCTGAAGAGTTTTAAAAATCTTATAATATATTTGCTAAAGCAAAATGGAGTATTGAATAAAATTATAAGATCCTTTTTTTTTGTTTTTACCAGCCTCTACCTGTTCTTCAACAAAACGTGTTAATTGTTGCTCAAATTAGATTGTTGGCTTTTTAATTAAACAAGTTCCTTTTTAACAGCTGTTTAGTGTAGTTACCTTGCGCGATGCTTCTTTTCAGTGTCTTTTTCCATTGCAGTTAGGACATTAAACATCACTTCGTCTGTTCACTAAAACAATTAACTAAATAAAGTGTATTTATAGTTTATCGTGTTGGAGGGATTGAACCAACATCACTTACAAAATGTCTCCCCCCTCCCTGAGAGAAACCACTGTCAAACAAAGGCAGTTTAACAGAATAATGTTACGGATCAACAAGAACGACACTACAAAGAGTCAGTTTGGTGTTAGTGAGGGAAAGTACCCAGTTTCTACCTTACTCTGTTAGCATGTTTGCCTACGCATGTGGTTTACAAGCCAGGAGTGATTAGTGCACAAATAATGGGATTAACTATAAAATGAAAAATAATACGAGATTGACGGGTCAGTCGGTTTCCACTCAAATATTCATGAGTAAACATTCGATCAAAGCTGTTGTAACTACAGCAAAATAAAATAACTGTACTCTCAGAGGGCATGTGATACTAACTTTAATTCTTTTAAAAAATGGAGGATGATTTAATCCAAATTAAAAATTGATATGAAGTTTTGAATAAAGGAAAATACCAAGAAATAAGAACAATATAGACGGCCCACTGAGACGCTTGGTTTTGTTCTCCTACATAAATATTATAAACATTAAATAATAATCATAATGAGAGTAGAAAAAGCAGTAAATTATTCATAGAGTTTTGCACATGCTGAACTTAAATATACATGACAAAAAGAACTTAAAGCATGACAACAAAGAATTTATGATAAAGTATTTTTATAGCATATGCAGCTTCATTGTACCAAATAATGTGATTGTTGAAAAATTTGATCATTACAACCAAATATTCAACAAATAGACAGTGCCCTGGCACAACTGTGAGTACTGCAAAGCTGATTGAACAAAATCAAGTTCTCATCTAATTAAAACATCAGTGAGAAGCTAAAACCTTGAGTGTGTTAGGTACAGTAGTTGAAGCAGATGCATATCAGGATAATATTACAATTTTTAATGAATGAAGGATTAAGACACTGTATTTGCTAGATTGGCACAGAAGCATTTGACAACCTCTAAAACATGTTCTTCAGATACTATTCACAAAGTCAATGGAGACATGGCTGCAGAGGACTGAGAGCAATGACATTATGCCAGCTAACAAGCAATACTGCACGTTAAAGCAAATGGGAACGGTAACATTAGCATTGCACCAATGTGTGCAGCAATGGAGTATTTATAAAACATCTTAGATTGTTTGAGAAGAGGCAAAAAGTCTGAATGAACAGACACAAGATGAATTTGCAAACTAATAATTAAGTTTGTTTAACTTTGAAGGGACCCAGGTGGGTAGAGTTCACACACAACAGGTTAACATGCACCAACAGGTAATTTTATCAGATCAAGTTTTTATTTAAACTGTATTTTCATTTGTGTAAAATCTGCCCAAACAGCCGCCAAAGAAATATCAAACAAACAAAAGTAAATAATTTGCAAATCCCCAGGTCTGTAACTTAGATAAAGGCCAGAACTAGACTCACTAAAATGTGGTCAACATTTTAGTCTGAATATTAAAAGAAGTCTAAAGCTGCAGCCAAAATGAACACTGATGCAAAGCCAATGTTTCTGGTAAACGGAGTCTCACCTCTCCCTTTCTCTTCTGGGTGGACAGGGAGGAAACGGACATACAGGGAATGGTCAAAACACAACGGCAGTAAAAAAAAAAAAAACACTCAGAGGATAAAATCATCAGCAGTCCGCTCTGACTGTCAGCGGGTAGGAAGTATATCTGAGATCTGACTTTTCCTTCAGGGTTAAGGTTGGAAGAGTTGACAAAGGGCCTCTGCTTCAGGTGTGGGTATCAACAACGAGTTAGAGATGACATGGCCATTTTATTTTGCAACATGGATTTAGATTAAAAAGTGCTACAAACACTGAAAAATATGCGAACCAGAATATTCAAACTCCTTTTACTGACATATTGGGCTTTGTTGTTTTATACACTTAAATAGCTAAAACATTTCTCCTGGTGGAGGGGTTCAACCCTGGACTAGATACACTACTTTGCCAAAAGCATTGGCTCACCTGCCTTGACTCGCATATGAAAGGGTCCACCCTTTGCAGCTATAACAGCTTCAACTCTTCTGGGAAGGCTGTCCACAAGGTTTAGGAGTGTTTATGGGAACTTTTGACCATTCTCCCAGAAGTGCATTTGTGAGGTCGCACACTGATGTTGGACGAGAAGGCCTGGCTCTCAGTCTCCGCTCTAATTCATCCCAAAGGTGTTCTATCAGGTTGAGGTCAGGACTATGTGCAGACCAGTCAAGTTCATCCACACCAGACTCTGTCATCCATGTCTTTATGGACCTGCTTTGTGCTCTGGTGCACAGTCATGTTGGAAGAACAAGGGGCCAGCTCCAAACTGTTCCCACAAAGTTGGAGCATGGAATTGTCCAAAATGTCTTGGTGTGCTGAAGCATTCAGAGTTTCTTTCACTAGAACTAAGGGGCCAAGCCCAGCTCCTGAAAAACACCCCCACACCGTAACCCCCCTCCACCAAACTTTACATTTGGCACAATGCAGTCCGACAAGTATTGTTCTCCTGGCAACCTCCAAACCCAGACTCGTCCACCAGATTGTCAGATGGAGAAGAGTGATTCATCACTCCAGAGAACGCATCTCCAATGCTCTAGAGTCCAGTAGCGGCGTGCTTTACACCACTGCATCCGACGCTTTGCATGGCACTTGGTGATGCATGGATTAGATGCAGCTGCTCGGCCATGGAAACCCATCCATGAAGCTCTCTGCACTGTTCTTGAGCGAATCTGAAGGCCTCATGAAGTTTGGAGGTCTGTAGTGTTTGACTGCAGAAAGTTGGCGACCTCTTTGCACTTTTTGCCTCAGCATCCGCTGACCCCGCTCCATCAGTTTACGTGGCCTACCACTTCGTGGCTGAGATGCTGTCGTTCCCAAACACTTCCATGTTCTTATAATCCAGCTGACAGTTGACTGTGGAATATTTAGGAGCGAGGAAATACCACGACTGGATTTGTTGCACAGGTGGCATCTTATCACAGTTCCACGCTGGAATTCACTAAGATCCTGAGAGCGACCCATTCTTTCACAAATGTTTGTAAAAGCAGTCTGCATGCCTAGGTGCTTGATTTTAAAAAACCTGTGGCCATGGAAGTGATTGGAACACCTGATTCTGATTATTTGGATGGGTGAGCGAATACCTTTTGGCAATATAGTGTATGTGCTTGCACTGACGTTGCACCATGGGCTCCTTGTTTTTTCCAAGACGTGTAATTGGCTGCCTGTGTTTGCCCTGTCTGGATTCAAGTTTGCAAATAGAGCATACAAATGCATTTTAAAACTATTTAATTTTTGGCATGTTTTTGATATTTCTATGACCTGAATATTAATCTTTTATATCTGTCTGAGCTGCAAAACAGTCCATGCTGGCTGCATGATAATCTTTCAGGGCAAAAGCTGAACTTCTGAGTGAAAAGCTTTGATTGACATTATTTGTAAGATATCAACATTTTCTCGGTTGCTAAATCTGGAAAACACAACTATATGGGGAAATCAAATGTATATCATGAGTTCACATAATGTAAATATGTATTATCACAGTTTTCATCCCAAGTATTTCTGTTGGATGTAATGGCCTGAACAAGGTGAGCACTGTATGTAATGGAGACTCTAGTGGACGAGTGGAAATGTAATTCTCAAAATATTGAATCAGACAATAAATTACATAAAAATTTGTAATTTTCTGCTGAGACAAATTGAGGGCATATAAATGATGTCATTTTTATTTAAATACATTTTGTGTTTTTAATTTGGAGTGGCAGTAGCTACAAGGGAAAATATTGTTATTACTTAAGTAGGAAAAAAAATCAGTGTTTATAGTGTTTAAATGTACAGAATCATTTATCAGGACACTTAAACACTGTTTATCCTGCATTTTGACCATGCCCTGTAAGATTTTATTTCCAATATGAATTCATACTATATACCTAATTTTTTCACAGCAAACAATATTCAAGTAATCTTAGAATAATCAAGTATCACATTATTATGTATTGAGGGATGACTTTCCACTTAAACCAAACCCAATTCAGCTCCTTTTAAACCATCTAGCCTTTGTTTTCTGGGGCAGAGGAACTGTGCAAAGTTAGTGCAGCAGCAGTGCAGCATGCATATGAGGAACAGAGCCTTTTACTCTGACATCTTTTGAAAACAGTGCTTCAGTTTATCTCTAAATTCCACCAGTACTGCATGCATGCATGCCTGCAACAATAACAACCAGATTAAAACAAGTAAACGAAGCTGTGTGCTGATGTGTTTAGGTTTTCCCGAGTCTTACCTCTCCTTCCCTCTTCTGAATGTCATCAGCTTTATCTCCAGCATAAGCAGACTGCAGACGAACAGCATCCTCCTGGAGCTGCCGCACCTGGAAACAAAGATAAAGAGGAAATGCTTCTTGTTAATGAAAACACAATGACGCTTTCAAACATCAGTACTCACACCGCTTACGAGTAAACATCATTAAATGCTATGAGGTTCGCATTAAGCATCAGGTTTTACACTCAGCCTGTACCTGTGTTCCCAGTGCCTGAATGTCATGTTCGAAGGTGGTGTGCATTCTCTGCAAGGTCTCAACTGTGTTCTGGTCCCGTCCCAGCTCCTCTGGAAGTTTCTTGTGTTTGTCCAGAATGCGGTTGAGGATCTCCTTGGCATCGTGGTAGAACTTGTGCAGCTCGTAGGAGGCAGCCAGGATCTGTGTCCGGGTGTCGATGAGCTCCAGCAGGTCAGCCCAGGCCTCGTTCAGACCATCCTTCCACTCTGCAATGGTGGCAGCGTCACCGTGTCCTGTGTTGATCAGCTCGTCTGCCTGTCGATTGACGGTGTCCACGCGCTCCTGACCAATGTTTCCAGTGTCACGGGCAAATTCTCGGAAACGCTCCTGCAGCATCTGAAGAAGGACAGGAATAAGGATTAGAAAAAGAATGTACAAACCGAAGTGCTAGTTTGTTACAAAAACTAAATGAAAGTAAATCAGAAGCAGTCAGCACCAGCTTAAAACAACTGAGCTTGAGCTCACAACTACACCAGTGAAGCCGTACTCATACTGCTGTGCTGAAGCCTCCTCAGTGGTGCCACGCATTGTCTTTACAACTCTATACCTGCGCAGCAGATCACTGTGTTGCTCAACAATTTACTTGACTTGTTTATTCTCTGACCAGACAGATTTTTACAATTAAGATACAAAAAAATACATGTCACATGATGAGCTTTTTGTCCACAAATAAAACACAAAATGGATGGATTTTATAAAGATATCTTAACCAAACAAAAAATAATGTAAGCCATCTTTAACATTAATTCAAATATACTGTACATGAACCAACATCAATCAATGAATGGCATAAAAATGACCCTTAAATCAGTGCTCAAATGGCTGTGTATAGCAAAATAAGGCTTAATTTTGATCTAAACCACCCTAACAGACAAAGACAGAAATCCATCCATCCATTATCGACACTCCTTTTTGGGTCACAGGGGGTTGAATATAGGGCAAGGGTACAGAGGCACATATAGAGACAGAAAAGCCACACCTCAGGGATATTTAGAGTTACCAATTAACCTAACAGGCATGATTTTGGTCTGTGGGAGGAAGCCTGAGTGCCCAGAGAGAACCCATGAATGCATGGTGAGAATATGCAAACTCCCCACAGAAAAGCCGTACTGACAGGGGTTCAAACCAACAACCTTCTTGCAGTGAACTGTGCACATTAGCTGCTGCGCTACTGTGCCGCCCATAGACAGGACATAACCAAACCTTACCCAAATGCATCAAGGGCTGCTTTGAAAAGTTTAATTTTCAACAGGGATTTGAATTGTAGTCATTTAAGAAACTTCAACTAAGTGGTCCAAACATAATCTGCAACATAGCGGATCACAAAAGTGAGATTGCTTGGAACCTGATCATTATTTGAAAAAAAGGTGATGTTGCACTCACAGTGACGTGTTCGTAATCCTGTCCCAGCTCATGTGAACCTGCCACCACCTCCCTCTCAGCAATCCACTGCTCCAGGTCATCCACCTCCCGGTTCAGCTGGAAGAGACGCAAACGCTCGTCCAGTTTTCCTCGACGCTCCTCTGAGAGATCCTTCAACCCGGCATACAGTTTATCCACCTGAGACTGACGCATCCCGATACGCTCGCTGATGAGGAGAGAAAACCGGGAAACATGTCTGATCATCATCTTTCTCTTGATCATATTTAATACTTTTTGGTCCACTATTTTGACTCCCTCCTCAAACTCTTTCTTTTGCTTTAGTTCCTTTCTCTACCATTTCACGGACTTCCCCCTCACTACTTCTGCCCTGTACCAACTCTTCATCCCCTCACTATTTAAATCCTCCCTTAAATCATAGTTCAACTCTTTCATTCTTTGGTTCTACTTCAACTTAAGGCATCAATCCCTACCTCTATGGATGATGTGACAAGTATTCTACTAATGGCAACCAAAATAAATCAGTTAGAGGCAGAAGAAACAGTCCTTGTTTTTATCTAACCTGTCAGGATGCCCCGCAGCCACCAGGCCTCGGCTTGTGCTGGACAGCTGGTGGACGGTGTCGGCGTAGTCCTCCACCGCCTGCTCCAGGATCTGATGCTTCTTCAGCATGGCAACTGAACTCTGCTCATCCTGCAAACAAACATTCCTAAGATCTTCATTTTGTTTTTCTAAGCTATACTGATTTGAAGAATTTAAAGATAAGGTGGAAAAATTGAACCCAAAAGAGAAAAGAGATAAATAAGGATGCAGAGTTTAGAGAGTTTGAATGAGAATAAGTGTGCAAGGTAAAAAAAAAGGACAAAATATGAAATTCATGCTGAACCTACAGACAATTTTACCTTTAACCGAAACCTAAACCTGCTTTTGAACTCTGCTGATGATATAAAAAACAGTCTACAATTTCATAAAGGAAAAAAACAGTATAAAGGTTTTTAAGTGTCAAGTAAAAGTTATTACAGGTTTGACCTACAGAACAAATAGCCAAATATTCTCTGAATTTAGCATTTAAATAATCATTTCCTGTCAAACTGTCAACTGTCTTTAAGTTGTGTTAAAGAATATTTAAGACATACTGACCATTTGAGATTACTGCAAGAAGAGACCGTGACCACTATAAACTGTACCACTTGTTTAAAGCAACCTCAAAAACTGAGGAAGTGGCAGGTGAAACAAAACTACAACAAACAGGAAGTTTATAGCCTGCATGGCAACATGTTCCTTAACTACACTTGGTCATGGATGATGATGATTTCACTTGTTCATGACCTTTCATAAACACTTCACACATGTCTAAGATGAACAAAGTTACTCTTTACAGTAACATTTTATCATCTAACTTAAAAGGCATAGCAATTTGACATTTTTTGATAGTATGTGAAATATGTGTTTCAAAATTTGTGGATACTCTAGGTTTTCACACCTTAAAGCCTGCAGCCTGAACTTCAGCTCTAATCACAGTATCATAATGTGAATGTGGGGTTTCCTACAGATTGAGCAAGCACTCAGAAGATAGGGGTGACAGGTAGGGTCGTCCTGGCCTCCTTTATTCAGTCTGTTATTTTTTACATTTCTGCTCTTGTGAGTTAACCGGACACACCAGATGGACCGTCCAGTATTTTTATTTAGTCCATCTAGGCAACAGCCCATAGAAAGTGTTTGGGATTGGGCAGAACCTTTCAAAAGCATATCCTGTAGGTGGCTGAGCAATGGTTCTGTCAATCAGGTTCATTATGGGCCAATCAGATGATGCAGTAAGCACGCAGCAAAACTGTTACTGAAGCTGTTAGCATCGATGTCAGTTTTTGTATGACCACTTTCTGCTGTCGTTTCTCGTGTAGCTCCCAACTTTTCCTGCTCTAAAGGAAGCTGTTTGGGTTGTGTTGCTTTGGGCAAAGCACAGATGTTGTTGAGTGGAGGTTGACAAGATGGATCTGCCTCATTACAGACATTAAATAAGGCAGATCCATGTGACCTGAGCTGCGTGTATGCAGGCTCAAGGTTGATGAAGTATGCTGCAAACACCATTGCTTGGTACAGTTGTTAAAAAAATACTGACAGCAAGAAGCTGAGAAATGTTTAAACAACAGTACCCAAAGTATCTATTTTCATTTTCATTTTTTTAATCAAGATTATCATTTATATTTACTTATGTATTCTTTTTTTACTGGAGATAGCGACTGTTTGTTCTTCTGCACTTTTGTTGTACTTCTGTGTTCTCTTGTTGCATCCAAAGAGCACCTGATTGTTTATGTCACCATCACACATCTTTACCCAGTGCAGCACTCACCCTTATGTATATAACAGAATCCAAAACTTTAATTTTGTTATTGGACACTGCACATAAATGGCAATATCTGACCAAATATTATCTTATCAAATGTTTGATCTGTCCTCATGCAGTGTAACTGTTTTGATTTACTTCTGTTTAAACAAAACCTACTAAAGAGACAAACCTCACACCTAGGGACAAGAAAACTCCCTGATGATTGCTATTTTAAACCAAAGACACTGAAAATAAAACCATTCAACTTCTGAATTGATGATAGATTTTTCAAAATGGAGTGCTGGTGCATAGCTAAGGCTAGCATTGCTAATCCTGTTTGATATGAACAAACAAAGCTGCAAGCTTTGTTGGCAGGGGATTTCTAAATGAAAGCTAAAACCAGCAGCGTTCACTGCTCTCTATTATGAACATTTTATGAAAGTGTGTACATGACACATACAGCTAATACAATAAATGAAAAAAGCTAAAAAAACAAGTTTGAAAACAACTTCCCATTACTTCATTTTTCGAAAGATAACTCATCAAACCTGTGAGCTTAAGTATTTAAGATAAGACAAAATGGCATCATCTTCCCTGCCTGCTGTTTTCCCTCCTCATACTAACTCCAGACCTCCATCCTCACCTTGGCCTTCTCCTCGGACATCATGTAGAGCTCCTGTTCGCTCATCCAGGCCTCGGCCTCAGCAGCATCAAAGTAGTACTGCTGAGCCTTGTGAGCTTCGCTAAGTCGGGCATGACGGTTCTCTGTCTCCTTCTTGATCTGTTCCCATAGCGATGTGAGCTCCTTTAGACGCTGACGGATCAGCTCGGTTGTCGGACTGTCCGCCCTCAGGACGTTCTGGCTGCGCTCAAAGATGTCGTCGTAGCGAGGCTGATGGCCCTGGATCTCCTTCTGCAGGGTCTGTGAGGGGTCACAGAGAGTGGTTAAGAAAGGGAACTTGACCGACATTCATCCAACAGATTATTGAGTGCTTGTGTACCTGGTTCTTCTTGATGAGTAGCTGGACAGTCTGCAGGTTTTGTCCGTGGTCTGTAGATGTGGCTAGTGGCATACGCTCCTCCACCCAGAGCTACAAACAAAAACAAAGACAAAACACACAATGTACATGTTTTTTAGAATTTAAATCTTTCATAGTGAATTGTACAATCTTTTTAAAACATTGGTTTTCTGCAGTGTATGTGGTCATGTGAAATACTTCAGTACTGTGCCACTATCACGTCTACCCACAACTGATAAATAGGGCTATTGATTAATATGTCCCTGTTCCTGCTCATGCTACTGTCATTAATTTTCCTCTAGAAGTTGGAAAAAAATTTAACCCACAAATATTTGTTGGTCTTATCTGTACAGAATATTGACCCAAATGTGAAAGCTGCCTAGTTACTAAAAGTCTATGTCGAATCTATGTGATTTTGAATGTTTGAGGGGCTTTAACTACCAATCAAAAATCATACTGTTTGTTTGATATAGGATATGTAGCACCTTGTCATTAAAACTTTGGGTCAACTATCACTTTGGATGATTCTTCTAATACTGCAGATAATAAAACACAACCACCAATGATCATACTTGTGACACTACTGCTGATACAACAACTGTTGCACCACTGTTGCCAGGTTTCCACTGAGTGGTCCAGCAAAGTTTGGTATGGTTTGGAGCAGTACACCCTGATCTTGTTTGAATTTTCACTTTCAGGTGTGCCTTTGCTCGAGGGCAGGGATGTGAGCCAGAAGGAGAGGGTTGTGTCGGCTACATAAATGCATGATGTCACAGCAGTGTTACATAGTGAAGTGGTCTAAAGTAGCACATGGTTGTGAATATAGAGCAGCAGTAAGGACTTGCAGCACTACAGTTATATCAAAGTATAGCACAGTGTCTTGTATGGACAATTTTTACAACTACAGCAGAGACAAATCAACAGCTTACTTAAACATCGCATGGTATTTATTTTTGGCTTTAGCTGCTGCATGGGAATAGACAACTTTTGAGACCAATGAACAGACTGCACCGCTCTTAGCTCCCTTTAACAGTTGGCCTGGTACGCATGGCACTCTTTCAGAGGGTGTCAAAAGTGGTACTGCAGGACATACTGAGCCGGATTGAACTAGACTGCTTGGAGGACACACAGCTTAAAGCTATGGTCTACGATTTGGAAGCTTTGTACATCTTAATAACACCGTTTATAAGGCTGTTATGGTCCTATGGTCCAATCTACACAATATAAAGACCAAAAAGAACAAAAAAAATCCATTCAGTATATCCGCTGCAAAGCTGCATACTAGTTGACCAATCAAACCGTGCTGGCATGCACGGTTCGATTGGTCTGTGAGTCCATCCAATCCCCTGTCTCCTCCGCGTCATGCCCATGGTCCCGCCTCCTCCCCTCTACCTCCGGTGAGCAGCTAGCAGCGTTAGCTACTGAACTATCATGGAGCCGGAAAAGCCTAGCGCCGAAACCGGGAAGCCGCTTCTCTCTCCCCTGGGGCCCAACGGAGCTCCGAGCGGCCGGTCGAGGCCTGTTAGCGGGCTAACGAACGGCCTCAGTCGGCCGTCAGACCTTCAGCATCGGCCGTTTCGCCCCTGGTTGAACAGGTAATGGCTTTGTTTACTACAGTGGGAGATGTCTGCTGAATAACTCTGGTTAGTCTGTGCCTGTACTGGCTAATGACTTGTAGCGGAGCGGGTTGGCTTTGTCAATAGATGTTAGCCTGTTAGCCGCTAATCGTTAGCATTGTAAACTGAGCTGGGGAGGACAGGCCGAGAAAGATAAATTCTCCCCCACAATCGGCTCCCCGCATTGCCGCCGGTCCAATTGAAATGGCTACCGCTGTGTGTTACAAGAGGGATGTCTGTCGTGTTTGATACTTTCAGTTGAGCTGAGCTGTTTTTGATTGAGTTTGCTGCTGATATATTATGCTAGTCGCTCGTAGCTCTGTCCGAGGGGGCTTGCTTTTATGATGCGACACGAGCTGGGGACGGGATCTTGGAACACTGAGGGGAGGGGTGAGGGAAGGGGGGGCAGGCTGCGGTTTCAAAACGTAGACCATAGCTTTAAGGTTGTTACTCCTGACTTACTTCTACCAGCTAATCGTGATTATTGCTTTGGATACTTTTATTTATCGTACTGGTTTCCAAAAATCTGTATGCAACACTAATATTTTATTTAAATTTACAGTTCATACTTGCATACATTTTGACTACATAACCTTCACAAGACCTGCAGATCATCATCATATCAACATCAGCATAACCGGTCAGATCTACTTGACTCTGAATCAGAGGGTGTCAAACACCTGCTTCGTACTCACAATCTCATCCTCCACGTCCCTGTTGAACTGGTGGATCTCTCTGGAGGCCATGAGGTTCTCTCGTCTCTTCTGCAGTGGTGCCTGGAGGGCCTGGAACTTCTTCTCCACGCCGATCCTCTGGCCGTCCACCTCCTCAGAGTCTTTACCCTCCTGGCTGAGGGCCTGCGACTGGCCCTGCAGCTCGCCAACCTCTTTCTGACGCACCTCCACCTGGCTCTCCAAGATCTACGGGTCAACAGTTCACATGTTAGCTGAAAAATGTGGCCCTTAGTACGTCACAATGTGATTTTGTGTTTGATTCAGGTGACATGTACTCAAGGCCCCACTGATGGCTTTTTAAAAGTTTTTCATCCAGATAACAGTCTGTCTTAGTTGATGAAGTCCTCCTGGTTGTTACATAAATTAGTTAAGCTTAATTCCAGCAGATGTGCAAACTACAGCAGGAAGGTCTGTAAAACATAGTTAGTGCGTGGACCTTTATTTGTTGTTTTTGTAGCAGCCCAACAGTTTTATCTGCATGTCCCATGTGTAGAGTCTGCTGTTGAAGTAGACTGCCTAGCTTTAACGCAGCCTGTGGCTTCTTTCTCTCATGTCATTCCTCAATGTGTCTTTCCAAAGTTTAAGGCTCTTCCACTGTCCTATCATGCTTTAAGCATAAAAAAAGTAAATAGACCATAAAAAATTAATAACACCAAAAAATTAACATAAAAGAGGTGAGATATGAAGCAAACAGAGCAAAAAATATCCAGTTGAAAAATGTTGATCTCTGCAGCAACAACATAATAGGCATGTTTCCACCCCAGTGAAATACCACTCATTAGAAAAACCCTGGAGATCCTTCTTTCATTATCTCCATTCAAAAAAAAAAACTGATATCAAGTGCCAGAAACTGATAAAAAATCTTCTCAGCAGCTCTCCGGTATGAAAGATAAAAAAGGCTAAAATAAATATCAAAGTCAGATCCTGGTCTGCAGCCAGACGGTTTAATAACAGTCTGAGACAGCAGCACAGGAGAGTAAATACACAAAAATACAGGTGGAGTCTGGGTGAAAACTGGAGCAGAGAGGAAGACGAGGAGGAGGAAAGGAGGAGTCCTTCCTCTCGCTCTGCGTAACAAATCACACGCTCTGCTAACGATCGCACTACGACACTTCAGCGCTCCCTCTCTCCTTCACACACACACACACACACACACACACACACACACACACACACACACACACACACAGACATCTGAAGGAAATTAAAGCTCAGATGTGAGGAGAACACAGATGATAAGAGAGAGAAGCAGCTTTAGTCGACTGGAAGCACCCAAAGCATCCTTTGCATGACTCCATCACTTCCCAACACACACTCTTAGTCTCGGAGCTACCCCGAAACACATCAAATGAAAGATTACATAACTGCTGCGTGAGTGAAGCGTGTGAGGCTGTGTGTGCATGAGACGTTTGGATTCGAGATTAATGCTGTAGTGTGAAATGGTGTGTTTCTGTGTGTGAGGATGTACATCAGTGGGTGAATTACATAATGGATTGTTCGACGACGCTCACTAAAAATAGAGAAAAACACTGAAGAGGTTCCCTTCAGGAATTTGAGGCTTTGGATCTAAAAATCCACAGAAGTGTCTCGAAATCTGAAACCATTTTAATAAAGTAATAATTGCAAAATGACACCCGGAGGTGTTGAATAACAGCTCAGACTAATTATGTGGTTAGTGAAGAGTGTATGCTTTTGGAATCCTCTTTGGAAAAATGGATGTAAATGCAGGTCAGTTACTGATCTGTGATTACTTTTTAAATAGTGAATTCATTGCATTACATTTATAATGAATGCCTTCTGCTTTCAAAAATACCAGGGACCTCTGCTTGATCTTTGACAAAAGATCTGTTGAGAAGGAACCAGAGCTGAGTTTAGGTCTAACAGAATGAGTTAATCTTATATGCTGTTTTAATTTATGTTTTATACATTGTCCCAACTTCATTGGATTTGTGGTTTGTATTTATTTTTTGGGATTTTGTGTCTTTATTAACTTTGTGATAACAGTGGATAGAAATGGAAACCAGGTAGAGAAAGTGGGGAATGAAAGGAGCCACAGGGCAGACCAAATCCAGGCTGCCTGCAGTGTGTCGGGAACATTGTAGGACTTAATCTAAGGAATTTCCTGTATACTTCTGTAGAAGGAACACCATGGACATAAAATCACTCATATTTGGATTAGTATAAGTTTCCTCTGGGTGGATCCGAATAGTCCTTCTTAAGTCCTATCCTACTTTACCTTAACCCCGATAAGAATACGTCACAGGGTCAAGAGAAGGAGGGAAAAAGATGAGAGGAAAGGAGAACTGCAGCAAAGAGGAATTCGACTGCACTTTCACTTTGATGTCATATTTATGTGACGACGATTACTTGTGACGTAGGTAAGCCATGACGAACTACAATGTTTCGAAAATGACCTACAAGAAGCTCATTTGTCCTCATCCTTATCTCACAGGGTCGTTTTGTGTCATCACCGGTTAACATTAACAATCCATGATCAGAGGATTCACCTGTGATGGTGTTTTGTCTTTTGTCATGCAGTGTGTGTTTCCTGCTCACAGCTGTGAGGTTCGTGAGAGCTTCTATAAAAGTTGACATCTTTGGCAGACACTGACAATCTGAAGCCTGATAATACAGCTGACTGTCAGAAGCACTATTCCCCCTGTTTCATTCTCATATATCATCATGAACATTGCTTGAATTTATTATATTTGGAGTATTGTAAAAGTCCTCATTTGTCCTTCTTTTATTGATTGTTTTTAATAAACATTATTAGGCCTCATTGTTCTGTCCCTTCTCCATCGTAAGTTTCCATAAACCTTCGGCAGGAGCCGTATTTATACACGTCACCTGCCGCAAGGCATTATGGGGCGTTTTCTACTCCTTTCCTTTTGAAAAGGATGGTCCAGTGTTTCCTAAGCTAAAGGAGATATGAAAGAAAGCAATGACCCTCCTTTCCTTAACTTTTGGAGAATTCGAACAGCACTTATCATGGCCGACGCTCAAATGCTTCCGGGTCATTTCTTCAGTTAGGAAGGTTCCTTATCAAAAAAGGACTATTCGGGTGCACCCTCTGTCTTTCAAGTGACTTCCTGAGTCTGCACACAAACAGCAGCTCAGCAAAATCAATGCACACAGGTGGCAGAGCACAAAGCTGTTTAATGCATCATAAATTAGTGCCATACTTCATACATGAGACTTCCTACAGAAAAAATAAGGCACTCTGTGGCTTGTTTTATGTAAAACTAACACAACGACATGAATTACTCTTTACCTGCCAACAGCAGTAGTCTGAGCTTGTCCCCCCTTAAAAGTGCAGCACTGCTTGGAACCTTTAAGCCACTTCACTGACTATTGTTTCATATCACATTCAACTCAACTTCAAAAATACTAAACAACTCCTTTAGTGACAGTTTTGTTTTTTACTTATTCCATACAGAAGCATAAGCATTAACTACATCTCTTTCATAAGCAGCTAAAACCTCTCCATAGGGACTTAAGGTCTTCATATGTTTCAGTATATACCACCTTCATTTTGAGCCCAAACAGCAAAGATCTGAGCCCTCACACTGAGAGGATTTAGGGAAAGTTTCCAAGCATTACAGAGGACAGTCTCAGATAGAGGAAAATCTTACAAAGCTATACCACGTGATAGAGAAACCAAAATACTTATGCACAGTTGGATTAGATATCTTTGCTCCTCACCTGTTGTTTCTTGAGCAGGATGTTGACAGAAGTGAGATCTTTGCCATAGTCATCAGACTGGAGCTGACTATCCAGGCTGGCCATCCACTTGTCAAGGTCAGCACAGCTCTGGGTGAACAGCTCGGCCTTGTTGGCGTCAAACAGACACTTGGCTTTGGTCTGGGTGGTTGACTCGAGGTCCTCCCACATTGTCTTTAGAGACGCCAGCTTCTCTTTGACCATGGCCTCCGTCTCTGGCTTCTCTGCCATCAAAGCTTTTCCATCCTGTAAGACAAAACGGCTTTAAAATCAAGTTTGATAAGATAGTGATGCCACACTTGGAGCATGTGAGGCCTGCTATCAAAAGGGCATGAGCATCTACATTTTTCTATCAACAGACACACAATCTAGGTGCAAAGCCAGGCACCGATCACTGAGAAAATGGTTATCAAATTGTGCATAGGAGAGTTTTGGGTGTTACATGCTTTCACACCCATTTACAGTTTGGGGTTAAGTATCTTGCCCAAGAACACCTCAACACAGGGTGCTGGGTAAAAACAATTTACCTACTTCCTGCTCTAAAATAAGCTAACGCAACATAAAATAAAATACACCTTATCATACAGTCCTACCTTGTCAATTTTGTCCAGCCACTCCTTGTTGGACTGCAGTTCAGCCATGAAGGCCTGGTGTTTGAGCCACTTGCTGTGAAGGTTTCTGGCCTCGTCATACGTCATGTCCTGAGCAGTGAGCATCTTCTCATTGATCCACAAGGACAGCTGAGGACACACAGACAGCACAATACCTCAATAAAAGAATCACAACATGATTACAGACAGCTTTAAGGCAGTACTGTAAGCCACTTTAGGTGTTCTGAACAGGTGTATCATTTTTTTTTATTTTATTTTTTCACCTCTTGGCAGTCCTGCAGGAACTTCTGTAGATCTCTGTTGTCTTTCAGCCTTGCCAGAAGATCACTGGCAGCCGCTCTGTTCTTCTTGTGTCTGAAGAACAAAAATCAAAATGTTGATAAGTAAGAGTTTGTCATTGTTATGGTAGCACTAAGTAGGTGGAAAATATTTTTTTTTATTTCTAAAATAATGTACCAATTCTTTTTACACCCAATTCTCCCCCCAGCAATTTGGTTCAGTCAGGAGTAAAGTGTTTGGCCTGGACTGTTATTTCTTTGTACTTTACATCTAATATTAATCAACTAACTCAACAGTTTGGCTTTATTGTCCCAAACATATTCATACATACAACATTCAGTGTAATCAAATCAGTTGCTGGAAACAGTGTAGACTCAAGGGTACTGAAGACTGCTCTTACCATTAAAGGCAGGGCTGGTAATCAGATTTAGATAAACTTTTTGTTATACTGGTTAAAATGATTATTATGTCCTGAGGCAATCAATGCATGATGTGTTCTTACAAGACAGTAGAAAATAGCCACCGTCTACAGCAGGAGTAAGGCAGGGAAAACACCAACCAATCACAGCGATTCAGACCAACCTTAAACCAATCAAATACCATACTGCTGTTCTGCCCACCATCTGCGGGACATGCCCTAGACAAAGTCCTGAGGAGATGCTACATTCAAATTCATGCTAGGTTCCTGTGATTACCAACCCTGCCTTTAAATTCACGGCCTGTAATATCTGAAGAGGAGGATGCTGTCTAAGCTACCAGACATTTTGAACATTGACCTACACCCCCTTGATAACATGCTTGCCAATCACAGGAGCACAACTTATTCCTCCCAAGATGCACTACAGAGTGCCAAAAGAAGTCATTCCTGCCTGTGCCCATTAGACCTTACAACTCTGATTATGCATTCATTTAATATATTTATGTATATGCTTTTCTTTCATGAGTTTCATTTTTGTTATTTATTACTATATTCTGTGCTTTGTACATTTTTTGCTTATGTAATTCCAATCAATACTTGTGTCTTATCTTAATGTTGTAACTTGATTTTCCTGTTTTTCTAAAGTTTATAAAGAAACCTTAACAACCATATCCCCAAATGGGGATTAAAAAAGTATATCTGACTCTGGTTCTGAAAAAAAAAATAATGAAGCCGACAACACAGAGTGTTAAATCATATCTGAATCATAAATCGATGGATTAAATACTTAATCAACCATTAGTTATATGTTTTGCACATTCTCTTACTATTGGTAAGAAACAAAATCCAGAATGAACAAAAGCTGCCCAAACAAACTGTCAATATTTTCTGTCACCTTTGGTCAATAGAGTCCACCTTCTCCTGAATACGCTCAGCATTGATGTTGCCGTCGGTTACAAGGCGGCGACCTGCGTCGACCACACCGCTGATCTTCTCTTCGTTGGCATCCATGGTGGTCATGAAGTCCTCCTGCTTCTTGATGGCAGCCTCGGCTCCCTCCAGAGTGCTGGGCATCTCAGTGTGAGCGAGGACATATTCCTGAGAATGAAAGATAAAAGATAAAATGTATCTTAAAAAACAAACACTTCAACTTAAACTTGATGTTTAAAATGATCTGGGAGTTTTTACATTTTTTTTTTTTTAAATGTATATTTTTGGGCATTTTGTGCCTTTATTGATAGGAGAGAGTCAGTGGATAGGCTTGTGAAAGGGGGAGAGAGAGCAGGGGAAGACACTCTGCAAACTGGTCACAGGCGGGATTCGAACCTGGACCAGCAGAAGCAAGTACATGGGGTGCTAACCACTACGCCAAACCAGCACCCCAGAGTTTTTACATTTTAATGTACATGTGTAAAAATATAAATATGTGGCTAATTTTCATTTGTACTGACAGGGTTGTGGGGTCATAAAATCTGATTCCTTGTCTGTTTCGTTCTATGTTGAGACTGTAATTGCCAAGGAGATGGTGGTGATCTGAATCTGGGTGCAGAGCCAGGAAGTTTATAATTATTTATTTATTTTTTTAAATTTGAAACAGTGCACAATCGGGACGTTTCTCACACTTTTAACAATAGCTTGGCTGACAATATTGGAAATGCTTTGGCAGAGGTTTGAGCTCTTGGAGCACTTTTACGTGAGTTTATTAATTAACTGACAAAGACAATATGACTTACTAAAAGCCACCAGCCAAATGATTGTACATGACTATTTAAATTAAAAGAAAAATATTCAACTTATATTAAAATAATCAAAATGATCTTAAAATTAGGGCTGAACGATTTGGGAAAATAATCTAATTGCGATATTTTCCCCAATATTGCAATTGTGATTTACTCTGCGATTGTTTTAATGTTCCTCATCTTATGTATTCTTAAACAAACATAAGCAGTAGACCGTTTTATAGTATAACCAATAAGACATTAAATCAATCTAAGGATAAAAGATTTGAGAAAAAGTGGAGAAGTGAAGAACAGAAGCAAAACAGGTATGAAATTGTAAAAACTGGTAGAAAAAAATGGTACGAAAGCGGAAAAAAGTTAACAGGTGCAAAATAGGTATGAAATTGCAAAAAAAAAAAAGGCAAAAAAAATTCAGAAGTGACTAAGGAAAATTGATTATAGCAGCAAAATTGGGATTAAATTTCAAAAACCATGTAAAAATTCCAAACATGTTCTGACAATGGCCAAAAAATATATATATATGAAAGGGAGCAAGATAGGCATAAAGTTGTAAAAACGGGGTTAAAAAAGGTTAAAATAGGCACGAAATTGCAAGAAACTACATCACAATGTCAAAATGTTCAACACATTTTCGGTTAAAAATATTGCACTGTCTGCAATTTGAAAATTGCAACAAGCCATATTGCGATTTAATCTAATTTGCAATTAATTGTTCAGCCCTACTTAAAATGTATCAATATATCTATATAAAACTCCACACCTTGCTCAGCACTTAATGTATATTTATGTATCAGAGTTTAGCTGTTTCTCCTTGGGGAGTGTTTATACCACCTTAGTTTGAATTTATAACCTGAAACTAATACTTTAGGTCATAAAAACAAACTGTATGGAATTGTATTTGTAATGACAGACTTTTACCACTCGGTGGCAGTCTATATCTTCCTCATAGTAAAACTGAAAACAAGAAGCCCTGGTTGTTACGTGTCTTGTTTTCATCTAACAGAAAGTTCAAACCTTGAAACTCAGCGCAATTACACAGGGTCAGGTAGGGTAAGCCTGGAGCATTTCCCAGCATGCACTGGGTGATGGGTGGTCAGTCTCCCACAGGAATAATGTGCGTGTGTGTTATAGAGGAATTGGACAGAACCCGCATGATACCAGTCTGGACAAAAGCCCAGAGAGAGACTTATCTGCTGATCATAATGTGTGTGTGTGTGTGTGCATGTGTGTCAGCATCACTACACTAATGAGAACAGTTCACTCGTTGGTCAAACCACATGACAAAAAAGCAGAAAATCCCACCTGACACTCCACTCGACTGAGAAAGTACCTCAGTTTCTAGTTTTACAGTTTGTTCTAAAAACATGAGCCTCGTTAAACGGCTCTTTTGTAGCTGAAGTTCTCGAAGCTGCAGCTCACGCATCTTTATTTTAACTTACAAAATAAAGGGAAACAAAAAAAACAAGAAGCCATGTATAAAATCATTCTTCAGTCTAAATTAATATTAGAGAGGGTTAATGATGGTGTTTTCATAAGAGGGTATTATATATAAGGGTGCATAGTTTTACAGGCATACGATCTGTTACAGTATAAATTACTCATAAGGTCAGCTACTGATTTTTGCTAATATATATTAACCTTTTCAGACTAAAGATTTTTCATGCAGTTTAGCAGAATCAACAGTATCTGGCTGAAGTATTTTCTTGTTTATTCTCTTTACTTAAACTTTAAAACAGGCTCCACAGTCTGAACTACAGCTCAAGCAACTTTCTTGCATAGAGGAGGCAGATTCATTGTTAATTAAAGCACTTTGCAAATGTGAACTCAACCTGCACATCTGTTGTTCTACTGAGATTCTTTCAGAAGTTCCATAAAAGAGGACCATATTTTTAATAACCTGACACCAGATAGACCATTCGATATACTTCGCTAGTTCATCTGGGAAAGAGTTCACAGAAAGTGTGTTGGAATGACCAGAACCCTTCAAAACCAAATCCAGCAGGTGATTGGCTGATCAGTCCATCAATCACATCCATTACAGGCCAATCAGGTAATGTAGCAGTTACAGAACATGAGACACTTCATAAAACAAGCTGTGCAAAACATGTCAGAAGTGATTTGAAGTAAAAAATGTAATTTCTGCGATGAAGGTAGCCAATTCAAAATTAAGAACCACAACAAATCTCCCAACAAGGATCCTGATTCAATCATAACTGACCTGCAAAACCTGCAGAATGAACAAATTCTGAGTTTTTTTCTTGCCAACATTCCTGTAAGACCACTGCAGACCCACCTTCCTGTAGTTTGGTTGTCCCAGTGTTGTGCTCATGATGGATTCACGTTGGGGTTTGGATATATGTATGAGTATATATATGTATATTTTATATATATACATATGCATATATGTGTTTCAATAAAATGAAGAGTTTGTCTTCAGCCTGCTCCACTGTTAAGAATCTTGAGATAACACTTGTTTAGAATTGGTGATGTCCACATAAAGATTGACTGATTAAAACATGATTCTTGATTTGTTATTTTCTGTCTGTTTTAGAGGAGACACTCGTGTGGCTCAGGAGAAAATAGGTGAGTCTCGCATTATTGAGATTTCTGGTGTGGAAGATATATGTGATATGGGCAGCTTATGCCTGCAGTCTTAAAGTTCTGATTTTAAAACATGCTCATGGAAATGAACACACTTGCAACGCTGTTTTCATTCAAGTAAAACATATTCAGTGGGAACAGTGTAGCTCTCCATATCTGTACTGCAAAAGCAAGTCTGAAAATATTGACATAATCAATATTGGGGAAAAAAAAATCAAATACAGTGCATACTTGAATTTCTTCCTGACCATGAGATTTAAATCTTAGGGAAATCTTAGGTTATTAACACGCAAATCATACTTTTAATAAAACCTACCTAAACTTTTTCTGTAACTGTGGATATTTTTCAAGAACATTGTCTCCAAAGCTTCCCTGTCTGTGATCAGTGTAATCAGGCATGTCTATCTTGCCAAGCTCCAATTTACAATTGTGAGCAGCTAAAAGTGGGATGGCCCAATCAGTCTTTTGGAGGAGGAAGAGGAATAAGCTAAGAGTGAGACAACAGCAGGAAGTGTCTGCTCATACAGCGATTAGCATAGATGCTAAAAAGCAGTTTCAACAGATCTGGAGAGGGAATAAACAAATATCAACACTATAAAATCCTCTATAGTAAGGATATTTTTCTGACATATTTGACAAGTTTGTTTTACCGAGTGACAGCCGCTCTGCAGGACAGTGGCTCCCACCAACGAGATGATCTGATTGGACTGTAGTAAGTGTGATTGATGGAATGATTGTCCTGTCACATAGTAAGTGGAGCCCTCTGTGCCAGCCAAAGGTAAAGGTTCACGTGTGATGACTGCACAGGCATACCTGGTTGTTGAGGAAGGCCTCAGCCTGCTTGGTGTCCCTGACGAACAGCTGGTAGGCGTGGGACTGGGACAGCAGGTTTTGACGGTTTTCCCACATCTTGTGCAGCTCGTTCCATCCCGTGTCGAGCGCCTGCAGCCTCTGTCGCAGGAACATGTACTGAGCATCAGTCTGACCCTGCGTAACCATCTCACCCATGTCCCGCATCTTCTGGTAGTCCTCCTCGTAGTTGCGGATCTCATTCTTGATGCCCTCGTGCTGGGCCAGTAGCTTCTCGGCCTCAGCCAGAGTGTTGGGCATGTCCTCAGAGGCGATGGCTGTCTGAGTACGAGACAGCCAGGACTGGAAGTCATCCAGCTCACGGAGGAACTGCTGAAGCTTGCTGGCCTCGCCTAGGGACTCTTCCCGGGTCTTCATGGTGTCCTGATGACAAGTGCCAAAGGGAGATGTGTCATCAGACAGGGGTGAAGTAGCTTTACAAGACTTTTTGGCTCCAGATTTTTGTTTTTAGTTTTGTTGCTAAACTTCTATTTTGAATCTGTGACACAGAAGTATGTCTGTAAACCTGATTGAAGGCATGTTTGGTGTCTCTTCTCTCTAACTTTCAGCTTATATTTATCAATATGATGCAAATCACTTACTTAAATACATTTAAACAGGCTTCAAATTATTTTTCAGCAGGCTTTACTATGAGATAAGAATTGAAATATTCAGACAGTAAATGTCAGTTATTATGTCACAATCAAGTCTATAGTTCACATTAACATCAGACCAGAGCCTGTTATAGTAACACAGATGACTTTTGTACCTTCATCTCATCCCAGACACCAGTGATCTCAGCCAATCGTCCCTTGATGGCCTCAGACTGCTCCGGGTGTTCTGAGGCCAAGCGGTCTGCCTCTTTTCCCAGGTCTCCTAGCTTGTCTTCGATGGCAGCCAGGTCTCGCTCCATCCCTGTAAGCTTCCTCTGCAGAGCCATGACGCCTGCCAGGTCGTTTCCCAGCTCCTGAGTAGACTCGATAACCTGAAAGGGACCAGAGTCAGATGAGATTTCATTCCTGAGATTGAAACCATTGAGACCATTTAAGTCAAATCTTCAACCTGAATGCCAATGAGATTGAACATTAGTTGTGAGCAGTGACAACAGCTCACGTCTTAGCTTGGTATACCGTTTGCAAATCTAAACCTGCAGTGGGTTGAAGCTAAGTTGGATGTTTGGCATAATTCTGACGTAATTTAAGCCCAACTGCTGTGCTAACTTTACAGGTGTTAGTCTGAGCTGACGTGTTTATATTTGTGAGTCCTGATGTGGTTATTTGTACCTTGGTCTTCTCTTTGATCCATGACTTGGTCTCGTTGCACTCCAGGTGATAGTTCTGGACGCCCAGAGCTGAGTTCAGGCTGTCTTTCTTCTGGTCCACCAGATCTCTGAACTGACTCCACCTGCAGGGATGGGCAGACAAAAACACTCCATCAGTAACCAAAGAAATGACAGTGAAACTGAACCTTGAAGTAAATCCCCTAAATCACAGTTTTCATCATAAATAACATCATTTACTCTGCATATGTCTTCATAAACCTGTTTAATATTCGTATGTTTACCTGTTTCAGCAACTAAAACCTGTTCATTTGGTTTCTAAATATGAATTCACTTAGTATGAATTCCTCTTTATATTCTTAAATCCCTTCTTGGGAGCTTCCTAATCCTGACTAATCTACTCATGTTCACCACAGCTAAATTGACTTTCATATTCAAGGCACAACCTTTAGTATATAACTTGTCCAGGATTTTGTGCCTAGTCCAAAGTAAATTTAAAGCCCTTTCATGATGCAGTTTCAACATATAGAGCACCCTTTGACAACAGTAAATTAAACTTCAAATATAAATACATAGGGTGATTATATCTATCTGATCAGCTTTAAGGTGGTGACATTATGCTTTACACAAAGCTATTTGTGTTTAATAATCATTGACTATGGGAAGATGACACATAACAGGTAAAAGCAAAAATATTCTATCAACCAGAATATCTCATCTGCATGTAGGATTCAATCTGGTGTGGTTCTGTTGATATTTATTTTCTTCAAAATAAAGCTCACTTTTAAAGATTCTTTACCACAGCAGTAAAACACTGGTTAATGTTAGGTCAGATTTCTTAGGTTAACTTGATTACTGCATATTTTATAAAGACAAACTTTTAACCCTGGAATTATTCTTTTGGATATTTATTATCAGCATAATGTTTCGTTAACGGTATAGTATTAATCCACCCTCATTAAAACGTAGCTTGAAGGATTTTTAAAAATAATATTTTTTTCTTTCATTGATACACTGCATGTACTTCATAAAATAAATATGGTTGAAAAATTCAAGCACTTTAAAAGCATTGTGTCCTAAATTCAAGCACCTTCCAACCCTGAAGATGCAACAACAAAATTCAAGCACTCTCAAGGATATCAATCACCCAAACGAACATTGTTCATTAATTATGGTTCATCTCCTGTAAATTGTGTTGACATTGTCTTAAGATTGACATTCTGTTTCACTTTATTCAAATTGAGCCTTGAGTTTGATTGTAAAGTATCCATCAGTTTAATCATGGTGACGTGTTAAAAACTCGTGATCGTCCTACTGAACATAAACCCCTTTATTCAAGATTACTTTGGTAAATAAACATCTTTATTTACAGTCAGGTTACCTGGTGTTGAGTTTGTCCTGCTGAGCTTTGATCTCCTTCTCGCTGGGATGTCCACTGTGGATCAGCTGCCGGGCGACCTGGTTAACGACGGCAACTCTGGACGCCTGGCTGTTCATCTCAGGCTCTAAACTCTCAAACCTGAAAAAGATGGGATCAGAATAAATAACAAAATCCTCACTTTAGTTGGCAATAACGACAAAAAATAACAGCTCCTTTATATGTTGACACTGTTACCCTCTTTAGTGTTGTTTATGTCAAGAAGAATTTTACTTTATGAAATATTTGTGACACCAAATCCAAGGAGCAGCAGTGTCCTTATTTTACATCACTTGGAAAGCAGGGAGTAACTTGACCATGTATAAAAGCTGCCTCCCTGCTGATGAAGCTGAACACAAATGCACATCAAACTACAAAAAAAAACATTTGATATTTGCTACTTTAATGATGTGACTGTATTCATTTGAACATTAGTTTTATGTCATTGGACATGTTATTGTGCACAACCTTCATCATGTCTTCACTAAAATGCTGTGATGGATTAAACTCAACACACTTTGATAAAAGGTTAAGTTCAGCACTGTCAGTTTCAGCTGGTGTTGAACTACACAAACAAACAAATACAGGATTAATCAGCCTCTGGGAAAAGATCCATGTGATGTTTCACCACAAAATAATCCAGAGAAAAGAGTTTAAGTCTGAGAACAAACCCTTGAACACATGCACACACATACATCCACACACCCTCTTAAACAGTGTGGGACCTGCATGTGCTGTAAACAAGAGTTTACTGCTCTGGTTCCCACACTCTCACTGAGTCTCTGTCTGCTGCAGCCTCACAACAGCTACCACTGAAATGAAGCTGGATCTGTCCAACAACGCTGCATTTATTTACAGGTTAAGGAACAATAACAATAAATTATCTGAGGGATATTCTTTATTATTTTGTGCATCATTACATATTTATTTACTGCATTAGGGCAAATGGAAAGTTTGAAAAGTGCCTTTTATCTACATTCAAAGCTAAATACATTTACTAAAAAACACCTGATTATTTATAATTTTAACAAATTTCGATTCTCAGATTAATAATCTTCTCAAGGGAAAAATATTTTCTTTGAATTTAAAAAGAAATGTACAGAGTTTAGAAAAAAGTATTAAAGCACCTGTCATAAAAAAGAGAAAACAAATATTCAAAAACCTTTCAAAAACTTTTTTGAAACTGAAAAGATTATTCTTATCAGACATATATTTTGCAGAATAAGGAAAATCAAACTAAATTCCCCTTTTTATACCCAAATATGATGAGGAGGTGGAAATTCATCATGCACAAAATTTAACCACCAAAACTTATTTTCTGTTCAAGAATGTTGGTGAATTACTGTAATTTGTCATCTTGGTCTACTGCTTTTATTGGCAAACAGTTCATTAGAAAATTAATAGATAACGATAATAATTAAGATTCAGCATTAAAAACATCATTTCAGTTGAAGAGCTTGTACATGCTGGTGTATTATCTATTGTGGTAATTACCAATGCTGTAGCCGTGGGATACACCTCATATTTGATGGTGATAGAGTAAGTTTGTCGAGCATTGTATCATTCTTTACTGGAATTACTTCATTCCACTGCAATACAAATATTTCAAATGAATTACACGTTGAAATAAGCTTGAAATTGCTTGAAATAAGCTATAAAATGAAGTGGACAAGCTTACCTTTGAATTACACGTTAATAGAGATACAACATCGAGAGAATCCTACTGTGTGTAACAAACTAGCCCCTTGTTATGTAGAGCAGTGGTTTTCTAACTTTTTTTCCTCAAGGCTCACTTACATCAAGCCAAAATCTCTAAATAAAGCAAAATGGCCCATTTAACATGTATTTTAATATTTTATAGGTCTGTGTAAGTTTATTAGAATAAAGTCCAAATCCAAGAGAAAACAGTGCTAACTTTGAAATACTTAAACTAAAGCAGAAAACTTGGTGAATTTCCAATTTTTGCAACATTTTTAAACTTAAAAGGCCATCTTATCAAACCAGGGGTTGTTAAAAATTTTACAAAACAAACATTATAATTTTCTTAACCTTAAAGCTCTGTAACTGCAAAAGCAAGCGTTTCTTTAAAGGTGTTGAAAAGTGACAGCTTAATGCAAAAATAGCATATGAAAGAGGTAGTTTGTGGTAAGAAAACTCTTAAAGCACATTTAGTCTTGCCCAACAGCAATCTCCAGGAGCTAATCCTTTTACTTATGCAATATTCCTTCTGGGAGCTGAGATTTTCAGATTATTTGTGTTCTAATGATAAAAATATTGTTGGTTTTCTCACCTGTGTTGGACCACCTCCAGGTCCTCCAGTTTCTCAGGGATCTCCATGCTGTTGAGCCACTGCTCCTTCTCATCGATCCAAACCTCGCAGGCGTTTGCTTCACTCATCATCTTGTAGAGAGCCAGAGCGTCCTGGAGCGCTTGTTTCCTGAGCCTTGTCAGCTCCACCACCTCCTTGTAACGTTCCTCAATGCCTGCCAGTCTGTTCTGGACCTGCAAACACAGCAGCAACAGACACACACCAGGACATCAGGGACTGCAGGGGAACAAAAACAACAACAAAATATGGAGCGCTCTGTCGGTCAGGGTTTCACCTCCTCAGAGTTGGCCTTCTCTGGTGGCAGCGTGCGGGACTGTTCGTGCAGGGCGTCAATGACCGGACGGTAGCTGTTGATCTCCTCAGCCACATCCTTGTGTTTCTTCACCAGAGTCTGGGCCGAGAACTCATCATGACCGACATCCACACTGGAGACGATCCGCAGCACGTCCAGCATCCATGTGTCGATGTCGTCAGCATCAGCCTGAAGAGGAGATGATTCATTTACACTGTTAACTTCAATCAAATCCATCACTGCCTTGAGGCAGCTGGATAATTCAAACGACCAAATTAAAGTTTGTGTTTCCGCTTTTAGGTGCAGCGTGACAAAAAATCAGTGCAGTCTCACCTGGAACTGGTGCTGGTTGCAGGCCTCCTGCAGGCGAGCTTTCCGGACAGCAGAGAGACGCTCCAGAGCCGCCCACTGCTCCTGAAGCACAGAAGAGAGGAGGAAAGAGGGAAGGTGTGAGGAAAGAGGGAAGGTGTGAGGAAACAAAGCCATGTTAATAAATAAACACTGAATGCTGAGGGACAACTGCAAGAAAAGGATCCCACTTTCCACAGATACATTTCAGGTTTGTCCTTGATTATGCACAATTATAATGTCAGTTTGTTTGTTAGCCCATCCTCACGTTTCGATTGAGGTCTCTACAATGATATGATGTATGTGCAACCTTACTACGTATATTTTACAGAATATTTTAATGAAAACTTTGATTACAATGGAAAATTTCACGAAGTACAGAAATTGAGAGCTTGTTTAAACCCTCACAGCTGGAACTCTGCTGACATTTGGCTGGGAAGGGAAGCAAAAGATTTAATGTTCTTTAGTTAGGTTGAAAATTTATAGAACCCACTCGCCAACATGAAAAGTGACCATTTCACTGTTTTATAAAAAAAACATAAAAAATGAAGACAGGAGATTTGTGCCCAACAGCGACAACAAGCAACAAATGTTGTGCAGCGTACTCGTCTTTATACAAGTAACTGTGAAATCAAACTAATGCAAAACAAAGTACATTACATACATTTTTCTAGTGTTAATGTCACAGAACACACACAGATTTTGTTTTCCTCAGACAGTAACCCTCTCCTTGTACCTGGATGTCCTGAATTCGTTCTTTAATCTTGTCTGCTCCAAAGTGATTGTTTGCCACCAGCTCCTCGCCTTGTTTGATGGTCTGCTGCAGGTGGGCGGCTCGCCCGCTCATCTCGTCTTCGAAGGCCTTGTGCTGACTTAGCAGGCGCAACGCTCCTGTGAGATCTTTCCCACAATCCTCGGAGGACAGAATCTGCTCCTTCTCGCGAATCCAGCCCTCCTAAAAAGCATAAACAAATCCAGACCTGAGTTAGATCACATCAGGGCTTGTTTTGATAAGGTTGAAGCTCTGCACCTGTAGATCTGATAAAAGTTACAACATTTGTTTGTTTCGTAAGACAACAAAAGGCAGTTTATCAGAAGAGAACTGCAATCAGGCAGACTTTTCACATGAGTGCCAAATAAATGATCTTGAATTATAACGAAATCTAAGATAAACACCTCTTCAGCCATTTCCCAGAAGAACTTCCACAGACGTCTGGACTCCTCCAGGCGAGCTCTCCGCTCAGCTGCCAGCTGACTCAGCTCCTGGTAGCAGAAGTCCATGTGAGCGACACGATCCCTGATGATCTGAGGGTCGCACGGCTTGTAACCTGCACAACGGAAGAGCTGTTAGTTTTCTTCTCTTTATTCTTCTCAGCAACCAAAGATCAGAGTTAAAAGTAAGAAGTGATACCATCATTCTCACCCTCCATCTCATTGGCAAACTTCTGGGCGTTGCTGTTGACGTTTTTGACTCGGTCGGCCTGGATGGCGATGTCGGCCTCCACCAGAGCGTGTTTCTGCAGCAGGTCCTCCACACCCAACAGGTGTTTCCCATAATCCTGAGACAGCAGCAGCATCTGCAGGGAGCAAGAGCAGTGTCAGAAGTTTAGACAGTGTTGATACTCAGAGAAAACATTCTGATGTCTTTACAGCACAAAACAGACAGAGGGCAGCGTTTTGATAAAAACAGAGTGAGTATTTTTATCTGTGTTCTGAGCTTCGCATGAGAAAAAGTTATAGCACTGAGCTTTAACAGTGCAAAGAGCTCACTCCTAAAGGACAGAAGTTTTTCTTTAAATTGAAGTTTGTAGTCAACAAAGTGTTTTAATATTTAAAAAAACAAACAAACCAAAAAAGTGAAACAAAACAGGATGTTCGTGTGTGTGTGCACAAAAGAAAGTATGTATACAGACATGTATGCATACACAATGCATGGATATGTAAATTTAGATATGAATTTAAAGATATTTTCCATGTATATAGGTGTACATAAAGGTGTGGTGTTTAAGTATATATGGATAGGTAATCAGATAGGTAGAGAGGTATTTGTATGTGTATAAAAATAGGTAGTGAATGTTTAAATAGATTTCATAAGTCTATGTAATTTGCTTTCATGACAAGTCTATGGGAGAACATATGTTGAATACAAGTCAAACATGTAACAGGGAATAAGGGGTAGGACCAGATAAGTTTTACTTCTTCCTACTCCTTTTCGAGCATGTACATTGTAACTTCTGATGAATATTATTAATTAGTTATCTGTTTTCTTATTATTTCCTCTTAATTTTTTTGTGTTGTATATATTTTTTTTGTTATATGTTAAAAATAAACAAATAAACAATAAACAAACAAAGAAGTTTTGCATTCAAACAACAGTTTTTATGCAGTTTCATGGCATTTTTTTCACTTTCAGGCAGTCTGAACAGTTGCAATCTTATGCACTTTTTCAAGTAAATTTTCATCTTTTCTAAAATGTATGCTGCCTTTTACCTCCCTAAATCTATCTCAATCATATGGAGGAGGAAAAATTCCAATACATTTTTTTTATTGGAATTTTTTTGGAAGTCTGTCAAAAAAAGTCAAAATTCTGATAATAAATCCGAGTTCTGCAACAAACAGGACAGAATTCTGAGATTTAAGTCAGAATTGAAGAATTATAGTCACAGCTTTGAGAAAATAGTCAGAATCCAGGGCAGAAAAAAGCCATAATTTTGAAATTTGAATATGAATAAAGACATCAATTATAAAAATTGGAAAAAGGAAAGTCTGACTTCTGTGAGAAAAGTCAGAAAGCTGAGATTGTTTAAAATAAAATGAAAAACAGCCTGGAACATTTTTAGCAGCCCTTATCCCCCCCTGTGTAAGTACCACTTCTTTGCATTTTATGACTATTGCAGTTAAGCTTGCTTTTTAAATAGATGATATCTTCAGAGGGACTGGCTGCAGCTAATCACTGTCAGGGTTAGACTAATCTCTTTATTACACTTTAAACAGATGTTTACACTTCTGTCACAAGAATTACTGTGTTTGTACTATCACAATTAAAGAGAAAAATTATCAAAACTTCTTGATCAAAAATCATTAACGTGGTGTTTTATGAGACGTGTGGTGTTATGATAACAACAACAGACAGCACACAGCTGAAATGAACTGTGGGATGGATTTAGGAGATGTTTTTGCAAATTCTGAACCAGCATACATTATGGCTTTGTATTATTTTGTCCATGGCTGTGTTGTTTTGCTAAGCTACCCAAACACTCCAACCAGACTAAATATTATTTGAGACTAAACATAAAAACTGCTGTGAATACCAAACTGATCTACGACTGGAGTGGATTTCCTGGGTGGATGTTTGATGACTACAAAATGTCCCGTTATATTGTCACAAATTTATTGCTAATTTATTTTGTGAAGATTTAAGGTACCTTTCTGATATTATTTTGTGATTTATTTAATGACTTCCCGGCCTGAGAGCAGAGGAGTCTTAACAGCTTAAGTGTCTGAGAGTGAAGATCTGTGAAGGTATGCAAAACACGCTTGTGTCTAGACATTCGACAGCTAGGATCAAAAGTTAGCTGATTTCACATCGAGGAAGTGAAGTGACATATTTATCAATTTATGTTATTTTTCAACACTTCCTAAATAACATTGATACCAAAATATATTTTAACAATTGTAAGAGCACACATGCTGAAAGAGAAATCAGTAAAACTTATCACAAAGAGTAAAACATCAACATCTCCATCTCAACAGTCAGATCTTTACATGCTGACTCCTCCCCTTTAACAATAAGCCCCACCCCCTCCTCCATACCTTCATCTCGTCCATCCAGTCCATGATGTAGAGCATCTCCTGGAAGACTCTCTGCAGGCCCAGGTTCATCTCCAGTCTCGACCTGCGGGCCTTCAGCAGCTCCAGCAGATACTCCCACAGCCTGATCACATTGTCCTTCCTGGCCGTGATGCGTTTGATGTCATGGTAACTCTCCGCCTCCAGCTCTTTCGCCACAGCAACCACCGCCTGCAGGTACAGGGAGAGAAAGATTGGGGAAGGTTATGAATGATGGAGGTTTATTTAAGGTAGCTAGGCTATAACACTACTGAAGGAAATGTCTAACTCTATAATCCTTCATAACTAAAGAGGTGAAATCTGAATCTTTATATCCTATCAGGCACCTTTGGAAATGTTTTCAATGAGGGTTAAATCACTTAAGATATAGAGTCAGACCTTTGCCATTGAAGGATTAGACAATAATACAAATGCTCAGACTTCATTAATGACCCTGTGTGATCATGGCCTGACCTTCTTCCAAGCCACTCAATTAACACCATATCCATTTTTATCTTCAGATTTGAGAGGAATCAATTTTACAAAACAGGATCTATGAGATGAACTCACCTGAACTCTCTCCTCGTACGCTGCGATGTCCGTCTCTATGGCTTCATGTTTCTTTGTAGCTGCTTCAACAGCTTGGAGGTCAAATCCAAAGTTATCCTGGAGGACAAGGAGATGAAACAAGGGATCAAGAGTAGACGAGTCAGGCAAAGTAAAAGAAGAAAAGAGAAACAGGAGAGATGAGATGACAAGTGTAGAGGAATGAGTGACAGTAAATAAGGCAAGAAGGAAAAAGAGGAGATGAGGAAGGACAGGGTGAAATGGGGAGTAGTTATAATAGGAAAGGAACGAAGGAGAGGAGATGTTAAACAAGGAAATAGAGAATAAAGTTGGGAGGACAAATAGGATACAAGAGTGAGGTTTTAAAGAGAGGAAAAAGGTAGACAACAGGACACAAATAGTGGGAAAGAAAAAGAATGACAGAGGGACAGAGGAGAGAGAGCATGAACAGAGTATTTCATCATAATTTACTTCATAAGCTGTAATAATCTATACAAACTTAACTGTTCACCAGTTTTGTGAACCACTATCTGTTTTTACATGGTGGGATGTTCTTATTGCTTTTACAAAAATAAATGACTATTTTACAACATCTGAAACCTCATTGGGATAAACTGCATGTTATTTACCTGAGACACTAGCCTCTGGTTTTCACTCAGCCACGTCTCCCTCATGGCGGCTTTGCGGTCAAAGCGTCTGGCGAGCTGCTCCAGTTTCTCTTGACGAATCAGCTCTGTCCTCAGAGCTAGTTCTCGCTCGTGCTCCGCCTTCTCAAGACGCTCCCATGCCTAAATCAAGCGCACACATAGATCATCAGAAAAAGGACTGCAAAGGATATGATGGATAAATACAACTGACTGAAGAGCCACTCGGGACGTGAACTTTTTTAACCTGAAATATGACAACGAAGTGGGGATGAACCACACTTATGTGGCTGGATTACACCGCTGTTTGATTTATTTAAAATGTTAAATAGAAGTCAGTTCAGTTTCTATCACTGAGAATTACTTCAACTCAATTCTTATGTTTTTTTAATAGCCCCAAATTCACGTTACTGCTGTGATCTTAACAGGAGGTATACTACAGGCTTCCTCCTAATATATTACAATAAAAGGCTACGACTTTTTATGGTCACCTGAAATAAGAAAAACAAAAATATTGTATTTTTACCCAGAACAAATAGCAGTCAGCACATACGAATATGTATCAGAGTCCCTTGATAAAATAAAAAAGAGCAATCAAACATGTAAGTATACTGAATCAGGGCTAAATTTTCTTACTGAAGTTCAGTTAGATGTCAAATGCTTAAAAAATCTTTCAATACTTTTTGAATCCAAAAGTTATTCTTATCCAATTATCCCAAACGGTCCAAACATTCAAAAATTAAATATTTATTTCTTTTCACTATGCTATAACCAGAAAGAAACACAAAAGAGGGGACAGCCTTCTCCATCTGTTCAGAGAAAATACCTTAATAAAAAAATAAAAAACACTTTCTGGCCAATCAAACCTCACTGACATATATCTTAAGCACATGAAAGCCAAACACTAAAAACAAGGCTACTGTTTTAAATAGATAAGAGTATGTGAAAACTGAAAATTTAAACCTCTGTCTGGTAAAAACTGGAACTCTTTATTTGAATTATCTGACTCAAGACTTTATTTATTACTTAGGATCTGCCCAAAATTTGAACTTTGTCATTTTTGTTTGTTTTGTGTATAGAAATAACGCATATAGAAATAAAAACACACTATACACCCTTTAATTTTTTCAGTGGAGTTGAATATTAATCAACAAAGACATTGACAGGTTTAAGTAATTTTAGATTTGCAACGCTGCAATACTTTTTTCTTTTGTGTTGTTTTGCAGACATTATTTTTTAAATCTTTATTTAAAGAATCAACATTACAACAAAAAATACTATAACATGTTAACATCTGTCAGCAGCCTCAACCACAGACGACCTTCACATGGGGACGAACAGAAAGGAATGAAATCACAGCCGTTACCTTGTTGATGTCAGAGATGAGTTTCCCCTCTCGTGGTGTATAAACTTTCTGGTTGTTTGCTCTCATTTTACTCTGAATGGTGAACAGAAGAACCTCCAGGTTTCCCTTCTCTGTGAACCTAAACACAAAGTAAAGCAGAGGATACAAAATATTACAAGATGCACAAAGGATACTTGAACATCATTTAAGTTAATAACTATCACGCCTTTTTCTTTTTTTCCAGTGAACCAGCTGACATACATACATTTTTTAGCTTCTATTTTAAGTGGGTTTATGAATGTTATGTGTACTTCAAGACAACTAAAAACTTTTCTACAGAGACTTACATTGTTACCTCTTAATGCTGCAATATATAAAAGGCTAAAATAAAGATATGTGTTAAGAAAAACAGCTTTTATACAACCAATGTCAGCTGGAATTATTAATTTCTTTATCATCAATTAAAGGAGGAATTAATATTCACATGCTTAGATGAGTTTTGAAAAATCTTAAGTTGCCCTATAAGTGGCTTTGTGGGTCGTGGACAAAGGCGAAGGGCACATTGGAGGTATATTTTAGAACTAGTGGTGCTCGAGAAATAAAAAAAATCCTTTCTACAATTTTTAATGGTCTTTACTCCTTGTTGTGTAGAAATTTGAACAAAAGCAATATCACACTCTAAGCACCAATTTTATTCAAGACAAAATTAGTGGCCAAAGCCTTGTGCTTACATCCAAATCAGAATGATGATGGTTTTCAGAATATCTCTGCCTTTTGTGTGACATTGTTTATTAATCTGGTGAAAGCTTGACAAAGGTAAGGGCATCTGCGTTAATGTACAGTGTGTGTCAGGGAAAAGAAACACAACATCAGCTTTTAAAACTAAAAATAAAATGTCTCCCTTTTCAAAAAACATTTACACTCTAAAATCACATTTTTCTGCTTCGAGACAAATTTGGCAGGCTCTGCTGGTCTGTGTGAAAAACAGAAGTCTAATATTTTTTGTATAGTGAGAGGTGCAGAAATTGGAGGCATGCACTTGTGTCATCACATTGCTGATTATTTCAAGGTTAAACGAGAGAGAACCTGCATAATGAAGTGTGTTTACTGACTTGGGTGGTTTTTCCACTGTGCGGTACGTGTTGAAGGCCTGCAGCTGCTGTTGGACTCCCACAAGAGAGTTGGCGAACTTCCTGTTGTTGAGGATGATGATGGTCTGCTCGATCCACTCCAGCAGATCAGAGGCCAGAGACTCGTACTTCTCGATCATCTTCTCTGTCTCGATGGCATTGTCCAAAACCTACACACATTTTGAATTAGTAAACACAGTGGCAGGATGCTGCACACTCTGCAGATGTGAGAGTATGTCTGAGGTGTTATGAGGACAATGGTCACCTTTCCGATTCTCTTCCCCTCCACCTTCAGAGCCTTCATCTTGGAGAAGTAGTGATAGTAGGTGACCACGTAGGTGATGATTGACTTCTCATCTGGGTGGTCCACGCTGATGTCTGCACACACAAAACAAACTTCAAGCTTATACCAAAGAAATGAGTGCTTCTTTTTGTTTGTTATTGTGTATGTTTTTGCTGTCCCCCACCTTCAGGGTCCAGCAGCTTTGTGAGACCCAGGTGCTGCTCGGCCAGGTTGAAGGCATTCTGCAGGTTGTAGTGGGCGTTTGATTTCTTCAGCTTATCAAAGTCAATCAGGTCAGGTCTGAGGAGAGGACATGTACATATATAAATATGAATTACACTCTGTTGTAGGCCTGTCACGATAACAAATGTTGCTGGATGATAATTGTCCCAAAAATTATTGCCGATAAACGACATTGTTGTCAGTGTTAATTTGAAAGATCAATTTTTCATTAATGTAATTATATGTCGTAATAAAGTGAGTACACCATGTCAAAAGCAGTGAAATTTAATTTCTTAAGAGTATTTAAGTGTAATTGGAAGGTTAAGAGCTTTTAAATAAAATAAATTAAACAATATAATACATTAAACAAACAAAAAAAGAGGGGAAAAAACAATGACAATAAATGTCTTTTTGGGAAAAACTGCATGTAAAAAAATCATTATAATAATCAAAAACAATAAAGAAATATACCCTGTCTCTGTAAAGAAAAAAACAAACTCCAATAAAGACACACACAACAATGAAAACAATTTAAAAAAATGTAGTTTATGTAGTTCAGGAATTGTTTGTGACATGTACTTTATCCCAGTCAATTCGTACTGTCTGTCAAAAGTTTGTAACATTGCTGGCTTTTCAACCGTATTGAAGGGTTGCATTTCTTTTGCAATGTAGTGAACGACACTGTCTGTGAGCGTGCACCATTTTGCGCTTTTATTTATAATTCCTTTGCCGACCAAACGCCTCAGTAAGCGATGAATGTCGTGACGAAGGCTCCGCTGCACCTCTCATTCTTCAACACCACTACTTTCAAACAAATACGACATATCGGCTCGTCGGTGTTCATGTGCTCACACCTTGTTCATTCTATTTAAAACCAAAATATTCCCACACTGGGGCTGTGGCATTCGACTAAGGAACCGTCACTTTCATGCCATCATTCATATAAGTGTTAGTTTCCTTGTTACTCCTCACGACGCTCGCTTCAGCTCTCTCTTTGTGTACGCGCAAGCGGCCCTGCCTCCCCCCTCAGATTGAATTAAAGACAGATGGATCACAAACCCTAACCCCGCTCATTTTGCTATAGAACCAATGCGCCCAGGCCATGAGAAAGATGGGCATAGTGAGCCATCTTCTCATCCAGCCTGCTTGGTAGAAACAGAGGAAGAAAACAAACACGCATGCACATCAATTTATCGAGGCTGGCAAACTTACCGAGGACATTTTTATTTATCGTCCGGTTAACTGATTTAGTAATTATCGCAACAGGCCTACTCTTGTTTGTTTTGACATTTATAAGGCTTGTAAGGCTGGCTTTGACCTACAATCTTCAGCATGCATCTGTGGACAATGAACTGAACCCCACTACAGGTGGGTTTATCATGGTTAATGTTTCCAGACTACTGAAGGGCACTGTCAAAAGACTGCTTATGCTTAAAATTCTAAAGGGAAGAGCTAATCCACAGAATAGAGGGTAGTCTATATTTGTAATAAATAAAATGACGATGTAGCCCTCTCAGCAGTGACCTCTGTCTTAAAGTCATGTATTCTTGTTTTTCTGTGACTTACAGTCTTGGAAATACAACTTTAATGCAGATGTATTCCTCTATGTTTAAACTGAGCTACAAAGAAAAGACATACATGTACAGTGGTCCCATTTAAATACAGAAATACCCCATGATCAATAGTCATAGCCGAGAACAGGCGTGCATTCAAACATGAGGAAAATCAGATTGGTTTCAGCAAATACAAACATATCTCTGCTCATCTGCTGTGTGACTATCCTGAAAATTGGCCTGATGGAGCGATAACACAGTTTTCTTTATGTTCTGCATCGAGAAATGTTGTCAGTCTAAATGTGGTTTGTAGGAAACGGTCTGCTGACTGATCAGCTGAGTCCCTGCAGTCATTAATGAGGAGACTGTCTGCAGTGCTGCAGCAGCACACAGAGAACTGTGCTAATGAGGAATGACACTGCAAACTGCTTCTGTCTGAGTATTTTCTTAAACCTGCATGTTAAGGCTGAGATCATGAGACCATTTAATGTTCTCCATGACATCAGCTGAGAAGTCTGGACGATCACCTCGTATAATTTAAAATTTTGACTGCAGAAAAAAGTGTCACCTCACAACAAAAGCTCATTTTACTCTCTCACAGTGCTGCTAATGACCAACTGCCCGTCAATGCTTTAGCTCTGAAAAAATGAACTAAAATAAAATAAAAAAGGAAAGTCAAAATTAAACAGCACAGCACTTTCCCTTTCATGGCTCCCTCCCTCAACGTTCCTTGTTTCTTGTTGTACCATCAATCATTGTGTTGTGTTTGTCAGATTGTGATTGTTACTGTCCGTGTTTTACCTGTGTTTGTGGATGAGAGCGTTGAAGGCCATCCCGTCTCTCCAGCTGGTGGTGAAGTTGTGGATGTTGACGTTTGGATATCTGGACAGGAGAAGATAAAAAGCATTATGTCAGGACCTTTAACTTTTGAAGCTCCAGACCACATTTTGCTACCTTCAGTTTGCCTTAATTTGTTGTTAGAATATCTGTAAACCTAAACACTTTCAGGCAGAATCAAGTTAAAGACATTTTTTCAGGACTTTTCCTGGACTACCTGAATATTTATGATGTAATGATATCAGATTGGTGTATTATAAATTGTTTGAACGAGAGATTTAACAGAAATCAAAACAAAATTCTTATTATTTTAAGGTATATTGAAATCACAATTAATATACACAATTATTTATCTATTTAAAAACTTCAGTATTGATTTAAACACAACTTCATAGAACCAGCGAGTGGCACATACAGTATTATTGATCCACATAAGTCACACACACTCGCTATGGCTGCACGTGGAGCGCAATGAAGCGCAGGAACTTGCATACACGGCAATCCACACTGTGTGGCATATTAATCATTTTTCTTCGATTATAATGTTTTTAAGATCGTCAGATGGCAAAATTGAAATCACGATCAAAATCCGGTTAATTGTCCAGCCCTAATGATGAACGAGTCTTTTACATCTGAATATGCTTCTGTCAAGCCTTTTTCATTAGAAGAGCAAAATTTAATATGTAAAACATACTTAGAGGAAAGTTATGAACACATTTACACTTAATCCGCCAGACCAATGCTCCATTTAGTAATTTGTGCCTCAAATATTAAAAAAGGGAACATAAAATCATTCCATTTTTTTTTCTTTTTTTGATTCTTTAAGATTACAGAGAATTCTGAGAATTTGATTCAATAGACTGTAAGAAAATTGTCAATTTCTCTAGGGGTCAAAATGGAGGTCTTAAACATCACTGCTATGTTTTCTTACAAAAAAATCAATTCACAGAAAAGGAACACTGAACTTCATGGTTGAATTGAAAAATTTCAAGGGATATATTTGACCTGAAACCTTCCATAGTGAAAAGGTTGAGCTTCCAAACATGATTGTTGATCCACTGAAAGGGTCCAAAAATGCCAAAAAAAATATAAAATATATATATATATATATATATATATATATGTATATATATATATATATATATATATATATATATATATATAAATATATATATACATATATATATATATATATATATATATTGAACACTAAATCTTGAGAGCTCAGACGACCCCATCGTGTTGGGAGGTTTGACTTAATTGCGTCATTTTCAAATTTATCTATTAATGAAAGTTTACTGCTGTCAATCAAAAAGGCCATTCTTCCACAGGAAGCAGAATCAGACTGTCAAGGAATTTTAGTTGACTCATTTGAAAAGGTCAAAAGTCAGTTTGGGAATGTAGTCTGAATTTATCAGAAAAACATTCAGACCTGAGCTATAACAAGTAGATGACACTTATTATTAATCTCATGTTAAGGTCTCTCACCCTGCGGTCTTCATCTGACACCAGAGCAGCAGAGCATCTTTAGCAGATTTCTTCTCCTTGTTGTCCTCAGTCTCCACACTGATGTCCTGGATCTGAAAGACAGGAACAACGACAGAATAAATACCAATGACACAGACACAGAGTTTCCATTTAAAACATGATTTTGAAATGTCATTCAAGGTTTTTGGTTCAGAAACTCCTTTACCAACTCGAGTTGCTGAATTTTTTTTATTTCAATAGTTAAAATTGTAAGTGGAAGATTGAGACAAAAAGCAGACATAGAAGAAGAAGCCAAATTTTCTTAGATGAATCACAAAACTTGAAATATTAATTTTATTCTATTTTCATTTATACATCAACAAAGCATTGACTGAATCTTCAAAGTTCACACCCATTTTAAGTCTACTTAGGTTGATTCAATTCCTCGTCAGATGACAAGTTCAAATCCTTCTTTTAAATCACTCAGTTTCCAGCTGGGATTTTTTCCTTCCCACTACAATTTGTTCGAACATGTAAGAGAAGTTGACCAGATGACCAAAAGTTGGTGCTCTGAGATGAAACTGAGACAGAGGAAAAGTCTGTCAAACTTGACAACAGTGGACTACATACAACCAATATGAAACTTCATACTGTATTTGGTGGTTGAATGTGGTACGACTGCCAAATGGCAGAATCAGACTGACTGGTGGAGTTCCTTACTGCCACTTAATGGGCTAAAGTTTGGATCAGAGCAACAACAAAGTATGTCTACAGTATACAAGAATCATATCAAATACACATTATAAAACTAGTTAATTTTAATTACACAAATATATCAAGGTGATTCCCTTCCCCAGCCCAGAAATTAAACTGACTGCTGTCTGGTCATGAAAGTAAAAGTAAACAGCAGCTAAGCTAACTGCTAGTTCTGCTAAATTAATGGACTAAAAGAAGTCTTACAAGTGATTTATTTGATTTTTCATGATTTTCACGACTGACCACACACATAGGAAATGTCTAATATCATAAGTGAGACAACAGCAGGAAGAAACTGCTTATACAGGGATTAGCATAGATGCTAACAGCTTCAGTAGCAGTTTTATCAGATTGAGACTGCATTTCTTTATTAAATGGAAAAACAAATAACTCAATAGAAAGTATATTCCAACTCCACTTCAAACATGTTTTGGCAGAAGTTTGTTGAACACTGCCTGCTGCATTATGTGATTGGCCCATAAGAATATGATTGATCGAACAATCTTCCAGTCACTTTCTAGATTTGCTTTTGAAAAGATCTACCTATTCCTAAACTCTTTCTATGGGCTGTTTCAACAGATTATACTGAACAGTTCATCTGGTGTGTTATGGTTATGCATAAATCATTCAAATTCAACATTGGGAGGGGGGGGGGGGGCTGTCTTGTACTTTCAAGAATGTTTTTTAACACCCTCTATGAAGGGAAAGCAGGGTAATTTCTGGGTAAAGTCAGGGGGAAAACCCTGATGTTTGTGTTCACACATACAGCTCATCCATGTCAATTCTGGACATTATTCGTTTTTTTCTGCTTTTGTTCCTGGGGCCTGATAAAACACTGGTATTTCCTATTCCCCCACAAAACTATATGCTTGACATTAATGATGCGGTAAAACATAATATGCTCCTCATCTGCTTGGTACCAGCTACATGTCTGATCTCAACCCTCTGACAGAGTCCAAGACTTTCTGCAGTTCACTGGAAAAAAGCAAAAACCAGTAAGAAAATCCCTGAGTCTGCACAAATACACTCACTGTCACCCTCAGTCCCAAAATCAACACGCAGAAACATAAAACTACACGTCAGCTCTTTTAAAACATGTCTGTGCTTTCCAGAAATCTCTTTAAAAATATCTTAACTTTCCAAAAATGTCTTCACTGTCCAAAAATGTCGACACCAAAGCCACATAAAAACACAAATCTTCAGGACATCCACCTCTTCTTCATCTGCTGTCTACTCATCTTCCTGATGCAAAAAAAATGTCTTGCTAAATTGAAAGTCTGTGATTTGTAGATTCTTTGATTGGTCCAAAATAAGAAAGCACAGGAGCACAAACAGACTTCATTATCTCACCTTCATTAAAGACATCCATCAGTTTCACTCTGACTGAAGCATAAGCCAAGTCTGAGCCACAAATCAGCAACATCAACAGGGCCAAAGCAAACGCTGGATCAGACACATGCTCACCAACACACACACAAACACACTCTGCAGTCCTTCTGTCAATCTGCACTCAGCTCCATTTCACCCTCATTCCTCCGCTGCAGGATTTAAAACCACTAAAAAGAGTTTTATTAATCCTCACAGCTTATAAAAGCTAAATCCTTTTCACCCATTTTTCCCAACTGCTCACCAGCCCTCATGATGACATCATCACCCTGTGACACAACAACTCAATCAGCACGCCGTAAAGTGACACCTCCAGTCTGACAAGCAGTCATTTAACTGATTATCCTAAATGAAGATTTCTTGAGGTCATGTTTTTGAGATTAAAGAGGATTTAACATTATTAGTGCAGTGGTGGAAATGATCTTTTAATTTGAAGAATAATCTTGATGCATTTGAAGTTTCATAATTAACCCTATAAAGCCAATTGTATCATATTTGATACATACTTTTATAATACCTCTATCTACTCAATGTGATCAACAAATTACAAAAAAAACATCTGAATACAATCAGATAAATGGTAAAAATGTCCTCAAATGGATTATCAGTTGCCAAAAAACCTAATGTATTATATGAGATACGAAAAATCTATATGTTGAAATTTATAGACATTTCTATATTTTTAGGCCCTTAGTTGAAAGTGCAACAAACATTTCAGCTCCAAAAAATTAGAATTTTCTGGCTATAATCTATGGTCTTGGGCTATACACCTTTATTTCACAGCGAGCTGTTGCATTTACTTAAGGCTGTGTAACTTTGAACAAACAGAAGTTCCTGCAACTCTATTCAGAGTAGTGATTCCATAAGTGGTGCTCATGTGTATGCTATAAAAACAACACATATTGTTATGCACTGCTAACAAGCAAACTAATTTGAATAAAGAACTTCCATTTTACACTTCAGCAAACAATTAACCAGACTGAAAAAAGAAAATGCAGTATAATAAGAAACATGTTGCCTTCATGTCCTAACATTATTCTGTTACATACATGAAGGTTTTATGTTGTAGTATCACTTCTAATCGCAACATTGCTAGTTTTCACTTTTTGAGCTGCTTATTACTGTTATTACTGTTTATTAGCTCTGCTTAAGAAGTTATGGTAGTTTTGTTGTTTGTTAGTTTGTGAATAGTTACTCAAAAAGTTATCAATGGATTATGACAACATTTTAAAAGAAAGTAAGTAATGGCACAAGAAAGAACTGATATAATTTTGGTGGTAATCCAAAACTAAATGTGGATTCAGGAACTGTTTTGAATAGTTTGTTAACACTGAGATCAAGCAGTTTTCCACATTTTGGCTAATGGCTCAGTGAGTTTTTAACAGATATTAATGATTTTCAGAGAATGTTAGTGACAGCAAAATATAGAACTGATAAGAATATTGGTGTTTATCCAAATCTGGATGTGGATTGAGTTTTTTTTGCTTGTTTGTTTGTTTTACAGTTAGAGCTGACAACCCTTGACCCTCTGACTGGACTCTGACTGACTCTCTGCCCCCGAAAAATGTTTACCGCCCCTTACCTGGAAGCGGAGGATGATGGTCCAGATTAGGCCGAGGGTGAGGCGGTGGTTTCCGTCCACGATGTCATGAGATCCCATGTTCTCCAGGTGGACCCTCTGCTCCTTTAAGAACTGCAGGGCCTTGTCCACGTTCTCCAGGCAGTGGATCCTCATCCGGCCCTTGGTGGGTTTCGGCTGAAACAAAAACATAATTCAGTTTATTTACAACCTTCAAAAACGCCGGAACCATGAAGCGCTTCATGCTGCCAAACAGAAAAGAAGAAACAGAGGAGAGCAGCTGCGGACACAGCTGAGCAGTTTCAAAACCAGCACTTTTATTTTGATTATTTTCTCTGTCGAGTGAAAATACGTCTTATTTGACATGAAAAACAGCCACTTTGACACCATATTTCTACATCATAACCTCAAAGGATTTTCTCAAATAACACATTAAAAAATGTATTTACATTTAAATGATGAATCCCTCCTAAATCAACAATCTTTGTTTATAATACAGAGAACTACAGCTGTGAACCAGCAATGAAGAATCTTGTGTTAACAAAGCAAAAACTAAAATGATAAATAATGTGCATAGAGGTAGAAGATGAAAACTGTTCAAACAGTTGGTCTGATTTCTGCAATTTTTAAAGAACTGGAAAATAATCAACTTTTTTCAATCTTCAATTAATCTTTATTTGTATAGAGCCAATTAATAGCAAGAGTTATATCAAGACACTTCACAACAGAGCAGGCTGAAGACAGACTCTTATATACAGTGCACAACATTAATGAGTACACCCCTTCAGATTTGTCAGGAAAACCTTTAGATTCCCTTCAAAATCAACATTTTCTATGGTATACTAAAAAAAAAATCAGAGGGATAGGAGCAAAGCTAAATTTCTAAATGTTAGTTATCATATTACCCTTACTGTCATCTAAGGGTAAAAAACATATATAGAAATTAAACTCAGCTTTGTCAAAACTTTATTAGTATTTCTAAACTTAATGAATACATTACTTGTAATTGGGGGTATACTCATTTATTGTGGACACTAAACATGTAAAATACACATATACATATATATATATATATGTATATATATATATATATATATATATATATATATATATATATTAAATCATGCTGTACATCCAACATGAATCCAAATAGCCAATCACAAATTTCTCCATCATGCCAGCAAGAAAAAACCTCCTTCTACATACTTTATTGGGTAAAATTAAGAGTATAGACATCATAAATGGACCTACGCGTGTTAGAATGACTTAAGAAGACCTGTAAGAAGAAGTAAAGTAAGCAAACACTATGTTCATTAAACTGAAAATGTATTTCCAATTGGCTTGAATTCTGTATTTAGCTCATTTAATGGAATCTCATAGATTGCAATTGACTTAAAATGCTGGTGTTGCCAATTTTTAAGAAAGCTACATGTGTTCCTTTTGTTATATTAGAGAAGCATTTACATTGATAAGTGTCTTGCAGTTTGTAGTGTGGCCCTCCAACTGTGTTGATAACATAATGTGGCCCTCAAAATGGCCAAAGTTGCCCATCCCTGGTCTATGGCAATCTTTTCATTAATTACTGTTAAGACAAATCTTAAAAACTGAAACATTCGAGCAGTGACGGTCTTATAGCTGGTGTTTAAAACAAACAGAGGAATCCGAGTCCCTGCTGTGACCCCGTGATAACAGACAGGAAGTGTTGGCAGGGAGGTTCAGTCACAGACTAAATGTGAGACGATGAATGAGCCTGACGTTATTATGTTGACGGGATTTAAAGCTGTGATAACCTACTTTACTGCAGAGCTTTAGCCCTACATTAAACAGCTGTGTGACCGTCTGAAGTTACACAACAAACATAATGACAATTTTAGCATATTTTATGACTGCAAATAAACATGCACCAAAAATCCTGAGGACAAAGCATTTAATAACCCTGGCAGCTCACAGCTCATAAATGCATTTAATACTGCTGAAAAAAATAACAATTTTGACCTTAAAATAGGGAAGAGAATCAAGAACCATTTTCTGCAAGTTTAGGGAACTGTTATAATTCACATATCTGGTTTTTCAAAATGTACTGAATAGATCAGTTCACAAGCTATACAATGTCTTTCTGAACAATGACATCAAGCTCTCCTGAGAGGCAGTCAGCACAAAAACAACAAACAGCCCATAAAGTAACAATAGCAGACAGGAGACAGAGACGGTCTTAAGTGTGACATGATTTTGCTCAATTTGATAATGACAAAGTGGAACGTATTGTAAGTTAACCATATATGTACTTGTATATTAATAAATCAACACTATCCTACCAATTTGAACAGATATTCACTTGAATTTGTATTTATTTTTAAGGCTGTTTTGAAGCTGTGCTTTTGTACAGCTTTTTGAGCAAGTGCTGAGGATTTTTCTTGCAGCAAAAGCCAGAGTTATACTAAAAGTCTGCTGCAGAATTAACAAAATGTGTTCGAGTTGAGCGTTAAAAGCTGAGGCAAATGTTGATTATCAGGGTTTTCCTGCCCGCACCACAGATTTGAAGAACAGGGCTCCCTCATTAAGCTGCTTCTTCACTCTGTTAGACACGTTTCAGTAGTATGTGACTTAAGCTCAGTGTGGAAGGAAGTGATTTTTTTTCAGAACACATTGGTTCAAAGGTTATACAAAACAATATGGAGAGAAATAAAATGAATGAGAGCTAATTATACAAAACAACAAAAATTCTGCAATTCAAGTGTGCATACTGAGCAGCTTAATGTTCAATAAAATTATGTTGGATCCTAAATTGATTGCTAAGATATCTCTTTACACATCCTGATCCAATAAATTATCCAGGCAGCTATTTATGAAGATTAAAACCAGTGTGCTGTACAGAGTTAATCATTTGTTAAAGTGTAACCTTGTACGATAAGTGTGGACACAGGGTTACATCAAGTCAACGTCTCTCTGTTGAAGATCTCTGTCAAAGTCATTAACTGTGTCTGTGTTTTCATAATCATCTGATCATCAACAGCCTGACACAATGCTGATGGAGGAAATAACCTCTGGATGACACCAACATGTTCAGGGTGGAGTTGAATCTTGAAGTATAAATAAAACAGAATGCCGTAATAATAAATAACGTGTATAAAATAAATGTCTGAGGTGACAGCGCAGGGATGTAACATCCTGCAGGCCGTCCACACCACATGTTCCCTCTCCAACACCGACCACCAAAACTACAACTAGGACACAATCCAACAATAACACTGCTGGCTTTGCTTTTCCTCACGCACATACATAAACATCACTCAAAGAAAAGTCATTCAAGTGGCTCAGGATCTGGACTCAAACCAGAGATTTTCGGACTGCTGTCTGCTGCGGGCTGAATAAATAAAAATCCAGAGAAACACACATAAATTCAGTATTTGTCACTTAATTCTTCAGCTCGTACCAGAATCCAGGTTTGATGCTGAACCGGGCGAGATCGGGAATTTCCAAAATCCCACTTACTCAGCTGTTTTTAGACCGGCTCATTATATTATCTCGAGTATGATGGTGTGGGGCTTTCCCTGTTGTGTTCAGAGTGCATTGCTGAGTCTTTTTTCTGGGAAACCTTAACCAGTCAGTGTTTTCACTTTACCTTCAATCTAGATGTTTTGACAGAACCCATTTTATATCATTTTGGTTAAATCTGGCGGGGAGCTGTGAGGGGAAATGAAACATAAATCCTGAAGAATAAGTCTGACAGCATTATGTGTTTGCTTTTATTGCAGAGCATAACATACCCCTGTGTCCCCATTAGATATTTATGGCACTGCGTACACACTTTAAACCAACATTTTATGGGCAGATAATACTTTTCTAACACTGATACTGTCTTAGATTACACAGTGATGTTGTTAAAAGTTGCATTTTAAATGTTGCTTAATGCTAAAAATGTGTGTTCATAGCACATTTATAAATCCCACAACAACAGAAAACATCTTCCTTTCTATCTGCAGCTTACTCCTGATTTCAGGAAATGTGCTTAATCAGTAAGTTTGAACATTTTTCCCTCATGATGTCAATAGGAGGTATTTTACCTCCCCAAGATAGGAGTCACTCCCTTGGCCAGTTAGGACAAACAACGGAAGAAGAAGAAGAGGCAGAAAAAAATATATTTTTGCATCTCTCCTGACTGGTTTTGGAAGGAGTATAAAGGGGCAAAGAGACCACTTTGAAACAATGTGTTGGGAAATAACTAAAAAAAAACATTTCACATGAATTTTATAAATTAAAAACCCTACAGTGAGTTTTGGAGTCATTTATATAAACTCAGCATGAAACAAAGACGAGCTGTGACATCACACAAGGGAGCTTCTCTGAGTTCATCTATATTCTACATCATATTACATAATAGTTTACTAGAAGACACCAGTTATTTTTAATCTATGCATATAATTTTGTCAACAAACTATTAACAGTGAACCTATCAGAATGAGGTGAAATAATGACTGAAGAGAAAAAATAAAGTTTTAATGTGATGTAAGTCAGAGAGATTAAAGGAGACAGGGAGTAAGCTAGCTGTGACAATGTGTTTGTGCTGAATTTTTACCTGAACTGTGTTAAAGTCACGTCAAACTAAAGCTCAGAGTCATCACAGGCAGACAGACTGTGTTTTTCATTCACTTTTCACCAGCGCAATTTATTACACTTTAAACTAGCACCCCAGAGCAGAGACAGATGCCTTTAAAATCCTCTGCTTAATCTGACCAAAAGAGAAGTTTTTAACACTGATAGTGAGGCTCTCTGAGTTTTAGCTCTCTCCACTGAGTTGCTAAGCTGTGAGCCTCCACCTCCCTCTTCAGTTCAATTTGTTGTGTTCAGTTTGATTAAGTTGCTGCAGCTGTAAACGTCACTGTTTCCTGTTAAGCTGTTTTAAATTAAAAGTCCTCCAACAAATTAGGACATGCTGACATTTATTGTCAAGAGTTCAACAGAATGTGTTTGTCATCTTGCACCACTTTGCTTCAGTGGAGTGACATCCAGCCTTATATGATAGGGGAAGGTACAGTATACAAATGAAGCAGTTTTCTCTTCTGTGTTGAAGAAAATGGACTTAAAACTGTGATTTATAAAACTGGCACAAACAGAATATTTACCCAGTTAATCAACAAGTAAAATAGAGAGTAAAGAATGACAGAAGGTATAATTTAACCATGAAAGAAGCACTCAGACTATTAAAAGCTTCTACTTTACATTACTGATTCATAATCACTGACTATGATTACAGGCCTGTAACATGACTCCCTTTTATGACATAATATGACACAGTGCAGGGAAGAAAAAGTTCTGGCGGCTTCACTGAAAAAAGGGACCTTTCATCAAATCTGAGCCTATAATTTTGAGAAAACTTTAAATATTAGTTATTTTACATAACAGATCTTGTCAAACAGGATTTTGTATTAATATCAGAATAAATTAAACCAGCACATCCCTCTTTAACCTACAAACCAGCTCCTTTTATATTGTCACTCCTCTGCAGCAGCACCCACATACATTACCTGACTAGTTAGTAATGCATGTGATTGGTAGAATAATCATCCAATCATCTCCGTGATTTGTTTTAAGAAGGTGCTGCCTTCCTCAAACACTTTCTGAGAACTGTTGCTCAAATGGACTTGTAAAATCTATAGATGATAAATCTGGAACAGTGTCTGGTGTGTCAGGTTACTAAGAAGCATTCTGCTTTCATAACTAACAGGAATGTTGCACAAAAATATGAAAAATCAGCTTGTGTCATCAGTAACTCGTCTCATCCTGAAAATTGTGCCTCCACAGTGGAAACTGACACTCGCTCTCAGACTCTTGAGCTGCTTCTGGAGGCGTTTTGGCTCCTTGTAAACCCAGAAAGTTACTCAATGAGTCCTTTCACAACACTGACACCCCCTCACACTGTCCCCCACTGTTATTCCCTCAAACCATCCGGCTCAATACTGCTCTATCACTCTGCTTTTTCTGTCCATTTTACATAACTTTGTTCACATTTTCATCTGCTCCTCTGCCTTTGCTCCATTGTCTGACATTCTTACTCTCCTTCCTCCTCCACAAGCATCTCAAACACTTTAGCTAAAGTGAAACCATAAAAATAGCAGAAAACTTACAAAGTATATAAGAAAGTATATCATATCCGGGACACAACCATCAGTTTGATTGAATTCCTGGCTGACTGTGTGGCTGTGTTTCATCTCCCTGTGTGTTTGACAGGTTGAGAAAAGGCCGGAAAAACTGCAGACAGAAGAGTTCAAGAGGCTGGAGAGACAGCCAAGAAGTAAAGAAAAGGAAAAGAGGAAGAGTTTGGCTCGTAGCACCACAAGTCACAAGGACGGGGGGAAATTGGGACCATCTGATTGAATTTTAATGTCTCTGGGTTATAGCAGCAAAGATTGTGTGTATGTAGGGATATATGAGGACAGGGTTTCCACAGAGTTCAAAGCTTCATATTTGGACCATTTTATGACACCTTAATGCCAAATATATTACTTTACCTCAATCACAATGGGTCGCTGCCAAGGTATGAAAGTATGATGGATATGTCATGACTTACTGGCAGTGTCGACCAAAAAACCTTCAAAAATAATGAATCATATGCTCAGCATTTCCCTATAATGTATTTTCTTTTCCTGCAGGTTCTGAAGTGACAGTGATTTAAACCTGATTTACGTCCCTGAATATGATACTTTATAACTCTAACTGCTCCTTTAAATATTATAAACATTGGCTGCAAATAAGAGAGGGTGAAATCCTTAAGTCTGTATAAAAAGAGTCACTTCCGAATAGTTTTAAAAGCTGATTTTTTTTTTCTTAACTTCTCACTGCCGGACTTTATATCAGCTGAGAGAGATTTTGGGAAAATGCTAAGCAGTCTTTTGCAGCACAGGGTTCATTTTAAAACCATGAGCTGCGACCATAAAGGAAGGAGAGGTAGGTTGTAGTTGATGATTGTAGAATCATAAATTAATACGTTCACCAAGCAGATAAGAGGCTTAGCAGCTGTAAGTGAGCAGCTGTGGAGGTAAAGGGTGAACAACGATTTGACTCTTTATTTTACTTTAGGATACAAAAAGAAACATCCAGGAGCATACGCTTCCAAGAAAGGCATTCAAAATATTGTCAGGCGAGTTACTGTGGAAAACTGCCCTTTCTTGCACAATTAAAACTAGAAAAGCACTCGGAGAGCGCAGACCTCCGCCAGTGCCACAGACCTCTCCCATATTGTGATTTTCACCACAAATATTCGTCCTACTTTTATTTAATCTATATATTTAATGATATCTATTTTAGTTCAGTAGTTATTCACAAAAAACACATTTTTTGTCATGGCGGCCAGACGGTGATCCGGATCAACACCAAAATCAAATCATTTCTTCCTTTTCCCATGCTGAACATTTCCTGAAAATTTCATCAAAATCCATTCATAACTTTTTGAGTTATTTTGTTCACAGATAGACGGACAAACAAACTCTCCCAAAAACATTACCTACTTGGTGGAGGTAACTGATACACAGTTGCATTCTGATCACTATCAAAATCTAATCACTGCTCCCTTTTGCTTTGACCAACAAAAACCAAAATTTCTTACAAATCCGATGAGAACTTAATGAGCTAAAAACTGCCCTATCTTGACTTACCAACAAATCATTGAAAGAATTTCTGGACCTACAAACAGATTCAGATCAACACCAAAATCTAGTCAGTTCTTCCTGGTTTCATGACCAACATCCTCTGAATATGTCACCATGATCCGTTCAGAACTTACTGAATGTGGAAACTGCTCTGTCTTGATATCTTAATAACAGCGATCATAGTTTTTACTGTCTAAAATTATGTCTGAGCTTCAAAAAATGATTAAAGTTAGATAAGTTCATCATATTGTCACAGAGAACAGAACATTTAAGTTTCATCATTTTGTCCACTTCAGGTCTTACTATCACCAATGATCCTGGACCACAATAAAAAACCTCATTGGCTTTTTAGTCCAGAGAGCGAGCATGATGATAACCTCGGAACTGGCGAACAAACAACAATCGTCCCTCCACCACTCTATGGGCAGGACTGCGCCATTTCCTGCTCCTCTTTCAAAATAAAAGCCCTGACACTTCTAAAACTCACCAGTCTCTCTCCCGACAGGACCTCCAGCAGTTTGATGAGCATGCGTCCGTCCCTCAGGTCCATGTAGAGGTCGGTGATCCGACAGGAAACTCTGGACAGGTGAGAGTTCACCCATTTTGTGAAGGTCTTCTTCTGCACCGCCTCACGCTCATCTGAAACACAAAGACATCGAAAAAGATCAATAAAATGAAGACTTGAGACAAATGCTAAAAACTGTAACTGAGCAAGAGAGGAATCTACAAGCTCTGAGAGACATTTACCAGAAAACAAGGAGTCATTTTTGTTATTTAGTCACCTCTAGTTAAGTGACAATATGTGACGGTCTGCAGGTCTGTGTCCTGCTGGTCTCTGCAGGTGTGTTTGGACGGATGTGTTTCCGCTGTATGTACGAGTGTGTGTCTTCACAGCAGGACAGAGACGTATTGTTCTTGGAGAGCTTGTGTGTTTGTGTGTGTTGATAGGAGAGGTTTCCTGTGTCTGAAAAAGCAGACAAAATCTAAATCTTGCCTATTAATAATCTGACACACACTTCAAGATAAACTGCAGTTGGACAGCGGACACCTGCTGTCGGCAACAAAACTCACTTTATTTCCCACAGGCGCGCACACACACACACACACACACTTCAGAAACTGTTGTTTCACTGTTTTAGAGGCTGTTCTTGGTGTGTGTGCGTACAGTATATCAGAATGTTTCCTCGGCTGAACTCCAGCTCAGTTGCCATGGAGACTGAGCTGAAGTAGGAAGTTGCACAACCATGCACCAGAGTGGGAGAAGAGGGCGTGACCCACACACTAACACACACGCACACACACACACACACACACAGAGGCCTGTTAATACATTCAGTTTTTACACTCCAGTGATTTTTTCTCTGGCCACCTCTCTCTCTTTTTTTTTTAAGATTTGAAGCTGAGTCCACTATCTGTGGACATTTTAGACATTGGTTGACCACAAAGGTCGAGGTCTCATATGCGGACACTTCAAACTTTTAGAATTTAACAGTAAAGACACTAAAATATACTTGTGTCTCTGACAATGCAGAGGGTGTATTTGTCAGACTAAGAGCAGAATAATCTGTGTGTTGAATTTGTCAAACAGTCTGACAGACAAACTCAAATGAAGCAAAAGCTTGATTTGTTGCAAGAAAATATACAGAAGTGATGGCAAAAACGTGTTTATGACCCCAATCTGAATTTTGGGCGTCATCTGCCCCTTACTGTGTGTTACATGTCTGATCTGCCTGATAGAGTACTTCTATACAGAATATAGAAAGTCTAAGACATCTGTTACACCTGTTCCTCTGTATACAGCGCCAGTAGCTGCTTAAATGTTCGCCCTCCACTCTCTGCAGATTGGACCTATCAGTGTGTATCCTAACACTGCTATGTCTGCAGTTTAAGCCCACTGGCTCACAGTGGCAAGCAAAGTGCAGAGCACAGGGTAAATGTAGCATGGTCCGTGGAAACAGTGCTGAACTAACTAATCACACAGCATTAACAAGTCAACCAATCGATGGACAGGGCCCACATGAAGAGGTGAGCCTTAGGGTGTTTCCATACCTAACACATTCTGGACAAAGAAAACTCTGACTCCCTTTTTAGTAAAGTTCAGTTCATTAGGGTGAGTGTGGCAAACTCGGGGGTCTCAGTTTGCTTTTGAAGCCATCAAGCAGTTCGTAGTGGGTGTGGGAGCGATCCGGACCAAACAAGGACCAAACAAGGCAAGCGAACCAAAAGGGGGTAAACTTTGGCTTGGACCTGGCTGATAATAACAAAAAAGCTAACGTAGTGTTCACTGAAAATATAAAGCAGTGTGGCTCACATAAGTATTGTTAGCACTGCCAGTCTGCAGCCCTCTTGACAGGTTAGCATCTACCAATCAGTGCAGAATATAATGACAAATCCCTCCTATTAATATACAAGTGCCACTCAATGCAACCTAAACGCAGCTTTATCTTTATATTATCCCAAAGAATATTTTCTTAAACTGCTTTGAGCTCAACAATGTTATTACTTAAAGGTGGCTGTGTAGTTTTGGATCAAAATGCAGCAGTGAGCTGGAGAGAAGGAACAAAGACTGAAGCTACAGTCCTAGCTAGTGGCTGGAGACCAGGTTACAAAATATTTGACAGGCCTTATGAGGTGCAGTGTGAAAGCACACCAAAACAAGAGAAACATGAAACAATATTACAATTTTCCCGCAAAACTCAAGCAAGTCCAACTAATTAGGTGTGGAAGCAACCTTAAAGTGACAGAATTTCTAACAGAGCGTCTCAGACTGAGTGAGAATACAGCTGGATCAGACACGCTCAGTATGCGAAAACTAGAGAATCTTTTGAACACTGTGATTGTGAAAATGTTCACGCAGTCATCAAATTTGAAAGCATGAAAGAGATAGGATATAGATACTACAGATTAGGACTATTATAACTTAAACAAGTAATTCTATGGTACTCCCATAGAATATTTATACCAAAAGAGCACTCTTACAAAACATATCCATGTGAAACTTTGTCAAGAACAATAATTTCTCAGCTCTCAATTAACCCCTTATTTTACCAAAGTACTGTTGCATCTCTTATATTTATAATTATTGGTTTGTTTTAGTAGCATGAATCTATCTTGACATGATTTTGGTGACACAGCACAGCGGCTATGCAAGGAGAGTGACTTGTAGCATTTGCAGCAGATAATAGCTGGGTGTCTAGAGTTGGTTACATGAAAGAAAGAGGCGATGTCAAACCAGATAAATCACTAAACCAACTACATTTTTCTGTGTCTAGACCAGTGGTATTCAAACCTATTTTGACCAAGGCACATCTTAAGATAGGCCAAAATCTCAAGGCACACCATATTCACATCCATGCATAACAGCCTCCTAAATATGTGTATTGTATATGTCAGTCGTTGCAAGGTGTTACAAACATTTTAACCTCCTGGTGAAAGTTATTACATGGAGATTAATGCTGTTTACCAGAGAGACACTCATGGTAATCCTCAGAGGACTTATGTGTAGGTTTTTGGGTAAGTTTTCTATCATCATTTTGACTCCCCAGGTAATCACACTCCAACTGTAACAATCACGAGGCTCTGATCTGCGCCACTGTGATTGTCAAACACAATTTAACAAATAGACAAAAAAACACACATGAAAGGGGTGAACGTGGAAATAGAAGTATAAAATGGACATTTCCTCAGTCTTAGGTCAAAGAGTTCATGAGGGGAGAAAATGGACAAACTGCCTGACTCCTGGAAGGAAGCAGGACTGACTGACTACACACTCAGACACACACACACACACATGTGAACACACACCAAACAACTGATAAGGCTGCATTACACATGCAGACAAACATTCATACAAATGCATGACCTTCACAATGTGTTTGTTAGCTTGCAGCGGGACAATAGTTTCAGTGTTCTGACATTCAGCAGTGTTACCATTCAGTGGAAACACAGATACACCCCTACATATACACACACATTCACACAAGGATCTGTATGTCTCCTGTATGTAGATTTGATTTTGAGTATGGTGCAGGATTTTTATGAGCCTTTCAACTGTCCTCTGAAAATGTAGCTGGTTCATGCTAATGCTCTGAGGCGGTATCACTGAATCATGTTTATTTAATACCTCTTGATTTCTGCAGGAAGAAACACATTCAGTGGTTAAGTGAGGGGAACACAATTTCTCAATTCGAGATCAACTGATTTCTTTGTTGTAAGCACGCATGTGTGAGTGCAGCCAGTAAAGGAGTGTGTTACGATAAGCAGTCAGCGTGTTATCTCCATCTTCAAGCTTCCTCCTGCATTTTTTCCTCACAGGGGTGTGTGCGGTCACTCCTCTCTATGGAGTGTTGGGGGCTTCCCCTTCCTGTGCTGAAAAAGAGGCAGATGCTTGACCCAGCAGGCAGCGTGTTTACAATCACACAACTACACCCCTGGAGTTCGAGTGTGGAAATGCATGATTGTGCTTGATAATGGCGAAATAACGAGCAGAATCATTCTCTGAAATACTCGGCTTTTTCTGGTGCTTGTCTAAACTCAATCTATTTTAAAGAGGTAATTTTTGCCTTGAGTCAGGTTCAGATATTTCTTCTTGATGACTGCTACGGTATGTTCACAATCTCTTATCTTCAAAAATAAAAATCTAGTTTTCAAACATAGCCAACCCCTGATACAGCTGTACTTTCAGTCTGTTGAAGGTGCTTTGTTAAAGGTCAAGCCAAGTGGTCCAGCATGGATCGGCATGGTTTGGCTGGATCGGTAAAGCCTGATCCTGTTTGGATTTCCACAGCCAACCAAACCCTACTTGGTCGGCAGCGTATAAGGTGAATGCCAATGGCATGACATCATAGCAGCTCGACACAGTGTACCCAGCTATTAAATACAACATAGAACAAAATGCTACACAGTAAACAAAGCAATAATGGAAGACATCCAGCAATTCTTCTTTTTGATCAGCATGTGGCTTTTTGTTACGAAGCGCAATCAAAGTTTGTTTCAAGGAAGGCTCTGTGCCTCGTGACTTATCTTCACGAAGACGAGCGGAGATCTAAACATGGTGGGGTGATGTGTTGTTCCGCTGTCTCACAGGAAGTGACGTCTCCTTCGACCAATCAATGGACTGCAGTGTTTCTAGCTCCACCTTCCAGGATCGGATCGGTATGCTTGGCACCCCAACAGAAGGGTCCCAAAAAGTAGGACGGTACAATTCGCTTATAAGGGGGCTCTCTCCTGGTTTTAGGCTATGGAAATGCCACAAAAAGCAAGCCGTACAGAGACGAACCGCACTGAACCCTCTGGTGGAAAAAGGGCTTTAAAGGTCCCCTCCCCCACATGGGCCCAGCTTACTCTTATTAGTCTACAGGTCAACTCTGTGGTAGCTGGTAAGTTCAGCATGCTTGATGCCATGTTGTCAACAACTCTGCGTCACTTCTAGTCTGCAACTGGCTTGCTATTGGGAGCCAGTGGACTGAAAATGACAACCAAACAATGTTTTGTTTCTTAGTTTTTTACAGAAAAGATTACACAGGAGCAGACTGTTCATGAATCGATGCTGTCTCTTAAAACATATGGTCGGTATCTAATGCACTTGAATCAGCTGATCAGCAGTGGATCATTAATGCTGCTAATTATTCAAAGTTCAGGGACACATCTGTATGAAGCTTTACTATGAATAGTTTGCCTGTAGTTAATGGGACGCCCTTATAGTCTGCTTTCAGCATGAATTTTTAAGAGACCCGATTTGCGATTTATAAATCTCACCAAAGTTGTTGCCGCATTCTTAGTGAGTTAAGTTTGTCAAATATCATATAAATACTGAAAAGACAGATCACTGGTGTTTCAGGAAAAGTTTTTGTTACTGATTCTGTGTAGTCAGCACACAAACCTTCATCACTCCAGCGCCCTCCCTCTTTCTCTCTCTCTTTGCACTTTATTGTTTTTATGATTTATTATTTAGTGCTTCTGAGAAAAAAACAACCAAAACTCTTTCTTTCAATGAAAACAGAAATCTAAATCTTTAACAAATCAGCACTTTAAATTAATCTCTGATTATATTCTTGACTGCTGTATAGTAACTTGGAGTAATTTGGCCCCTGGACAACAAAATGAAACTGTTGTGATTCATAATATATAAAAAGAAGAATTCTAAAAAATGAAGCCCACCCTGATATTTCTAAGCCCTACCTGTAACTGTCACTGCTGTTAGGACACTGAAAAATAAAAGAATCCAAACTTGTTTCAGATGCATTGTGTGTGTTTAGTTAAAGCTGTTGTGGTGTACTTCAAACCCAGATTTTTCCTCCCCCTGTAAACAGTGTTAGCATGATGAGCTTGAGCTTTAGCCTACAGCTCCTCTGTTAGCTAAAGCTTTCATACTGTATATATTTTGTACTTGCTGTGGCAGTTAAATTATTAATTTTAGTAATTTGTAAATTTGAAACTACTTGAGGTGAAACTTGAAACAAATAAAAACAGCAAAAATAACACACACAGACTAACAGATGAGCTTGAGCTTTAGCCTACAGCTCCTCTGTTAGCTAAAGCTTTCATACTGTATATATTTTGTACTTGCTGTGGCAGTTAAATTATTAATTTGCGGAGGTAATTTGTAAACCCTGAAGTCGTTTGAGGTGAAACTTGAAACTGAATAAAAAGATATGACCTTTTTAATTTTGTTAACTACACACAGACTAACAAACACTTAGGCACACGCACGCAGCTCAGCAAATCCCAAAGTCAACGGCTTCAATTACAGGCTGTACAGATAAACTGCTGAATGCACAAGACCAAATGTGTGTGTGTTGTGTGTGTGTGTGTGTTTCATTTAAGCGTGAGGAGACAGTGATGTATTGATGGATGCTCTCTTTGCGGGTCAATAACACTCGTGCACGCACACACCCTCACACACAAAAAAGAAATACACACACATAACTATGGGATGACCTTAACCTGAGCCTTAGGAGGCACATGTGCACACAAAGGCCAGACAGAGGCGTGGCCTCATTTGCCTCCTGTGGGACAGAACAGACCAAAATCAATGCCCACCCCACCCACCAAAGGTTTTACACGAGCCTCAGATACATACTCATTCATGCACACATTAAAAACTCTAAATACACACACACATTCACAAACACACACCCTGTGGAGGAAGGAATGTCAGCCTGAACATCATGTGAGGAGCGTCCCTCCTCATATCACTGTGTGAATGTATCACTCTCATTAATCACACCAACAGAGAACAATTGTAATGCATCATGGGAAGTCAAGAAACTGATATGACAAGAATTCATATCCAAGTTCAAGGAGAGTTTTTACAACACACACACGCTCGGACAAACTTTGAATTCTGTTTGAAGGCACACAAGGAAACGGACACAATGTGAACAAAGACGTGACTTCAAAAGGAAAAAGGAAGAACGATAACACCTGGAAAACTGGTCTGGGTAAAAGACGGGAAATAAAATATAAAGCAAAAAAAAATAAAAGGTAAATGGAGAGAAATTAAGAGAAAGGTAAGGAAAAAAACTACAGGAATGAAGTGAAAAAAGGAAGAGAAAGAAGAGGTAAGGAAAGATAAGTAATGAAAGGAAAGAGGAGGAGGAAAAAATGAGAAAAAGGGAATCAAACAAATAAGACAGGAAAGACAAGAAAAGTGAAGTAAAAGAATAAAAAGAAATTAAAACTGAGAAAAGAAGGGTAAGCAAAGATAAGTAAAGTTAAACAAGAGAGAGAAAAAGGGGAAGTACAAACATTTGATGAAAGGAAGGAAGGAAACAAAAGATCACTTAAGACAAGGCGAGGAAAGGAAATGACAGCAAAGGATAGGATAGGGAAGGAAAACAATGGAAAGGAAATAAAAGAAAGGTAAGGTAAGTGGAGAAATAAGCAGGGAAAGGAAAGGGTGTATAAAAGGGAAAGGACAGGGAAAGGGAGAAGGAACTGAGGGGAGAAGGAAATGAAAGGTAGGCATAGGATTAGGTCAGAAAGGAAAGGAATGGTGGGAAAGATAAGGATAAAGAAGAAATGAAAAGAAAAGGAATGAAAAAATGGAAAAGGACAGGGAAGTAAACCAGGTGTACACAAATTGAAAGAGGGGCATGGAAATATCTAAAAAAGGAAGCAAGGAAATAAGGGATGGAAGAAGAAGGAAAACAAAAGGATAGGATTGGAAAGAGAAAAACAGGAAAGGAAAGCAAAGAAGGACATGGGATGAAGACGAAAGACTAAAGCAAAAGGTAGGAAAGAACTTAAAGAAAAAAAGGAAAAGAGAAGGAAATAAATGAAAAGGAAAAAAGTGATAAAAATGGAATGGAATAGGAAGAAAAGGAAAGGCACAAGAGAACAAGGAAACGAAAAGAAAAGGAAATTAAAGAAAAGAAATGAAAGCAATTTTAAAGGAATGGAAAATAAAAAAAGGTATGCAGCGGAAAGGATGGGAAAATAAAGACAAGTTATAGAAAAAGGAAAAATGACAGAATGTAACATGACAAATTGGGAGATTTGCCCATAAATTACCCACTTCTGTGATTTTCTTTGTCAATAATATTTTATAAGGTTATAAAGGGAAGGTAATGTTGAAAAGTCCAGTAAAAATAGAGGGAACAGTTTTTTGTTTTCAGTTTCACAAACAAAAAGAAGAATATCTCTGCTCCAAAGTGAATCCTTCAGGCAGCACTACACCCCAGCTGTGTCCAAACCACGCCACGTCCACCAATGAGCTTCTTTCAAGTATAGATTAGGCCCTAAGGTCAGAGTCAGGGTCATATGGGGGTTCAGTCCACCCATCAGCAGGAGGAGGGGCTGACATACACCCCCATGAGGACTGACAGCCTGAGAGGTTCAGCTGAGGGCGGAAAACACCCATAACAACCAGTACACTAAAAAAGACTGTTTCTGCATTACACACGTCTCAGGCCACAGCTGTGCTCCTCTGGGTGATGACAAAACAAACACACACATACACTTGAACACTCTGCAGACCATAATTTGATTTAGGTCGGAAATTAATCTTAAATAAATCATCATCTGGAGCAGGCTGACTTTCTGAGTGTGTGTTAACAGAACCAAGCATTAGTCATTACAGGAGGAGGTGGAAACAGTTTAAGCATAACTAACTGCTCAGACATTTCCTAAAGATGACTGCAGAGGAGCTGTCATCCATTTTGTCAGATTCTGGAAGGTGTTTGTATTTTTAGACAGGCTCGAGCTGAGGATGGAAAATCCGTGGAAGCTAGATTAAATGTTAAAGCTTTAATCTTAAAATTAGAGTCATAAATACACAGGTTAAAATTAGAGATGCACGGAAATGAAAATTTGTGGCCGAAGCCGAAGCTGAATAATAAATAAATGCTGGGCCAAATACCGAATACCAAACCGAATATCCAATGCGGCGGCAAAGTAGTTCACTATATTCTTTGATAGTGCATTAATAGTTTAGAGTACATTTTTAGACATGTTTTTAAAAGAAAGTAATTGTTTATTAAATGTTATGACATTTTTTAATATTCCAGTAGCCTTTGCTTTTAACAAAACATGCATTAAAAAATATTAATGTACACTGATGGATATATACCAATAGACCAATAATACCAACAATACTGCTTTAAAGCTGTCACTTTATATTCAATATCTGAATAACCGATCAAATATGGGAATAAATATCCGTAATGAAATTGTAAATAAATATTTGAATGTAAAATATTGACTGTGGCGACACATCAGGCCTGGAGCAGTGGACCGTTCCGTCCAATAGAGGGCGCTGTGAGCGCAGCTTGACCGTCAGTCACATCTGCTGCTCTCTCGACCCAAAGAGTTTCCGCTCCGAGTGGAGCGGGCGGAGCGGATAATTTGGGCTTTAACTGTTCTGAGGAGAGCTGTGTGGAAGTAGTTTTGGTTCTACACCGTTGATGGCAAACTTAAATTCAAAGACCAGGCTGTGTGTTCCGTGAAATATAGTTTAGTCTTTCGTCCTCCACTTATTTGCGGGCTCAGCTGTCGGCTTTTCATCCAAGCTATACGGCCGAGTGCAGCGGAGCTTCGTCAAGAGTTTAACCCGTGTGACTGTGTTGTTTTCGGCAGGGTGGATAAGAGAGTGTCTGACCCTTACTGAGGGGGGGTACTATTCGGCCTTGTTATTAGCTCACTCCACCAAAGGCCGAATATGGCTTTTTTTGCACTATTCGGCCGAAAATATTCAGCCACCGAATGTTCGGTGCACCCTTAGTTAAAATTAGCTAAATTATCCAATAAATGGATAATGGATAGGACTGTGCAGTTACATTGATTAGTATGACACTAACAATAAGAAGTACAATGACTGAAACAACATGTCTTCTTAATCAGTTTATTTTCCACTCACACACTTACAGGTAAAGGATAAATTATTTTCTTGAATACATGTTTACCTGATGAAACCTTCTTGTTCATCTTTTTTGAACTTAATTTTATTTATTTTCTGAATATTTGAATTCTTATGTATTTTTTTAATGAACTGTGTCTTAGGTATCTCTGTTCTTTAAATATCTTTTTGTAGATTTTAATCTGTAAAAGCCTCCCATGGACTGGTGTTGAAAATTAGCACTGTGCTATAAACACTTACAGCAGTGCAACCTGGACCTGTGTATATTTAAATATCGCAGCATCAATGTTACTGTGTCCATGTCAAATAAACAATACAATAAAAATAAAAATGAGGCAACTTCACACAGATAAGACTTGCTTGACCTTGGACTTGAACCAGCAACCTTAACTACCTGCTGCACTTCCATGCAGCCATCATTTAGGTTCATATTGTGTTTGATGCACATTGTATCAAATCATGTTGCGTCATATGTGAAATATTGTGTCATTATATCAGATTAAATTGAATATAATACTGTGTCCTGTGGTAAAGTGAGCTATAGTACAGTATAGTTGTGTATAGGATACTAGAAAGGATCAAATTATGTCATGTTATGACAATGTTGTATTGTAGTTGAATGCCATATTTTCATATATTGTTTCATTGTATAGTGCTTTGTACACTGTAAAAAAAAGTTTGTAAGGTAAACAACTGGCAGCTGTGGTTGCCAGAGCCTTATTGTAAAAAATACATTAAAACATTTTTTATTACAGCGTTAAAAGGATATCAATTCTGTAAATTTTACAGTAAATGTTCCATTTTGATTTCAAAATATATTGTGTACAGGTAAGTATTTACCCCCAAATCAACCGTGCTGGCATCCTTTTACCATAATGTTAAAATAGTTGTACTGTATTTATTACTGTAAGGCTATAGCAACCACAGCTGCCAGTATTTCACTGTAACTCAACAGTACTGATATTGTTTTACCATGATAACGAGAATAGTTGTACCATATTTTTAATGCTAAGGTTTCGGCAACCACAGGTGGTGATTATCGAGCTTTGTATGCCATTGTGTTGTAATGGCTCCTTGTGTTGGTTAACGTGTCATTCTTAACCATACTTACAACACTCTCTCAAAAACTAAAAGCACACTATCGAAGTCTGACATTGTTAAACCAGTCCCTGAGGAGGCTGTTGTAGTGAAACACACTCAGGTGAGACAAAATCTCCAGTTACACCGAGTGACACACTGACACAAAACTGTCCTCTGTCCAAAAACGGAGCAGACAGAGGAGGAGAGCTGAGACTGTAGAGTCAGTGTGTCTGTTAGTAGAAACAGATGTTTGATATGTTCGGCTGGTCTAACCCACACAGACACACAGAGACACATAAAGACACACACACACACCGGGCTCTGTTCAGTCTCCCATGTCTGCTGTGTGCTTCCACATGCAGCCCGCCTTTGGCCATTCACAGTGGATCGCATGACATTAACCAAACACGCACAGACATACAGACTTGAACACACACACATAAGATCATATAACTTTATCAAAATACACACTTCCAGTTTTGCAATTCCAGGATTCCAGCATTCCTGATCTCCCACCAGAGGAGCAGGAGGCCGCCAAATATTACCCTCGTAGTGTGTGGGGGAGTATTTTTTCTTCATTGTTTACTCAGCTATTAATCATTATTTTTAATGTATCACATGCACTTCTGTCCTGAGCTAAGCTTCAGTCGGAGCTCTGTAATAATCTGCATCAGCCTTTTGGATTTTATGAAACACATGGATTTATTACACATTATTATTCTGACTGGTTTCAAACAAGGTCAAAAACTGCAATTTTTTTCTTCCAATAAGAACATTTGAAGCAGAATACATTTATTGAGCTGACACTTGTTTATAGTTTTAATTTTAAGAATGTAATATTCTTATGTTGGTACTGCTTCTATCTGCATTTGATAATCTAAACTGTTGACTATATACGTGTTAAGCAAAAGAATTGATGCTGAATAGGAGGCTTTTATGAGAAAATTATTTATTTTATTTTCTTGACTGAGTATAGTTTAGCATTTTGATAATAAATACAAAGTCAGTATTTCAGCAGCCTTGAAACTGCAGTGAGGTTCCAGGAAATGATCAGTTTTGACTTTTATCAGGAGTATATTCATGCTGGAGTTTCTTTTCCTTAAATGTGTGTTGTCAGGATACCTGGATTTTTAAATATAGAAACCAGTTTGTAGAATTAAATCAATATAGATGTCCAAAATCAGCTGTTCTCAAATACTAGTGGGGCACACTGATGTGCTTGAGAAAAGTCAAGATGTGCCTTGGGAATTTTACAGGCATGTCTTATGGCTAAAATTATATAGTATCTGATGGTTTAGTCTTTAATTTATTCTATCAGAACATTGTGCGTTTAGTTTTGGCAAATTTGGTCAAAACCACCTTCAGAAGCAGTAAACAGAGTCAGCAGGTTAGAACAGGGATTGGAAAAGACAATCAGTACATTTGCAAATCACAAAACATTATTTGAGGTAACTGATTCTCGATAATTATCTAGAGCAGGGACCATCAACTACAATTCTACATGGGCCAGTTTTTCCCTTAGCATATGCTTTGGGGGGCCAGATTCAAGAAACCAGTAAAAACTAACACAATAATTGTGGGTGATTAATTAAAAAAAAAAAAACTTAACAAAAATTTTGTACCCAGCACATTTTCTCATTTTTCCAAACATTAAAGATCATAAGGGCCAAAAAAAGAAAACAGAAAAGAAGAGAACTTCCATGAAAAAAGTCCAAATTCTGAGATTAAAATTAGAATTATGAGGAAAAAAAGCCAGAAATCAAAAATTAAAGTATGAATCATGTGGAGAAAAGCTTGAAGTGTCAGATAATTAAATCATACTTTATTTGAGGATTCTTACTTTAATTTTAGAATATGATTTTGTCCAAATCTTGATTTATGTAGTCATAAAAGTTTCATCTAAATATACATTTATATCGATTTGCAGTGACCCTGATTTTTTCTGTATGTCAGGGGGCCAGATGGAAAGCTTTGAGGGGCCAGTTGGTGATCGCTGATCTGGAGCCAAGCACATGAACATTAAATATAAGACTGAAGAAAAATGCTGTATCTTCATCCTTCTGTCTCTGTAGTGAGCTACACTTAGACTTTATAAATGTCTTAAAGGACTAAGCATGATGGCCCATTCAGGCATAGTCTGGTGATACGATGCAGATCACTTTAAATGTAGGCATGGGGAAATGTTATTCTCAGTTTTATACAAGACCGTTTGCTGAAAACTGAAAACCATGGATCAGTAAGATTGTTCCAAAATACCTCCAGTGTTTTGTTTAATGGTTCTCGTGAGTACTGACAGGTTCATATAATGGTTGGCTGTAGCTTTGTGTCCTACCAGCATTGTAAGCTTCAGGGTCCAGTCAGGAGCTTCTCTTCGAAATGACAAAAAAATATATTATTCTAACTTTCTAATCACAGAATAAATGCTGAGGCTAATCTTAAGTTCATCACACTTTTGTTTATATTTTCATACAGCTTGCATGTAACTGAGCAATGGCAGACATTTTTTCCTATACTTAAAGTGAAACACATTAGCATTCTGGGTCACTTTGGAGGTTTTAATAGAAATATGTCAAATCCTTTTTATATAAAATCTGCAGAATAGGCTGTCACTGTGGATCTGCTGTGGCAGAAAGGTTGGAAGAGGATTTAGAAATCTATTTTCAGCAGGAACAGGGCACTCTCAGTCAACAAAAACCAAACAAACCGAACAGAAATATAAGTATGTGAATTATATGCTAAATTACAGAAAATTAGCTGAAACTGCGTCTAATAAGCAGGATGCTGAACAGAACCTAAAACAATTCAAAGAGGCTTCATGTTTCTGCTGCTGAGGAAATAAACCCGACATCCTGCAGACAGACAGCAGGAGACTGACAGCTCCTTTCAGCCAATCACAGGTCACAATACTGAGTCTGTCAGAGTGTCCACCAATCATACCGACCTCTGTCACTGCCTGAAATATGAGAGCAGAGTGTAAATGAATGAATGTGAATGAGACACAGACACACTGCTGCAGTAGGCTTCTGTTGTAGAAGTAGAGCCAGAACCAGACACAGAGGACCATTGACAGCACACACGCTGACTAACTGACCAATCCTCCGCTTGTTTAACCAACTAGAGCCATATGTTCACTCAGACAGCGCTGTTTCAGAGTTTGTTTAAAGAGTCAGGTATCAGGTTCTTAGCTGCATCCTTTTAATTGCCTCAGTTAAATTGTTTGAAATATGTGAATGTTGATCTTTCATTAAATCTATTGCTGTGTTCATTCTGGAGTTTAAGCAAGACCAGGAGCTTTACATTAGCAGGTCTCAACAAAGGAGAAGGCCTGACCTGATGGCATGAAGTGTACTGTCTAGAAGCATGCTTCACAAGGCAGTTAGGGATATGTGTCAGTCTTTTCTTTGATATTCTGATGACGCAGAATCCCAGCACAAAGCCATGCAGCTTGGGAACAACATGCTTCAAAATGATCAGAGTCAATTTCATACAATGCATTACCAACAATTCATTATAAATATCTATTTTGGACAATAAGAAACCAAGCTGACTGTAAGTGCACACGATATGCTGACAATGTGCATCCAATGACAACCTGCAACCAGAATTTACTTGCTTGCCATTTACAGGAGGAGTGTAATGTGTGCGCCATTCCCTTCCAGTAGGTGGCAGCATAGCTTACTGAGCTCTTGAGACTGCCTAAACTGCTTAAAAGACGAGAAGAAGAACAGGGCCTGCAAACTGTTTTTATTTATTTATGTAGAGGGATAGCCCCTTGAGATTGGACCATCTCATTTTCAAGGGGGTCATTACAGGACATAAATACAGTACAAATAATACAATACACTACAAACAACATAAAGTTGACATAAACTGTAGAGGAACAAAAAAGAATCATAATATCTCAGAGTTGTGATGTTTCCTATTTTTGTCAGGTTTCGTGGGTTGCAGTTGGACAGTGCGCTTCGTCAGTCATCAAGTGACATCAGCAGCATGTTAATGGCATAAAAGGGCGTGAATGTGTTAGTTGATACTGATGGACAACTACCTGAAACTCTAAACATATGTGAGGAATGTAAGAGGGAATGGGTAGGTGTGACTTGCAGTTTAAAGAACCTTTGAGTGGTCAAAAGACTACCAAAGCGCTATATAAGCTCAAGTTCATTTACCATTTACCATGGCCAGTGTTTAAAAGACAGAGATTGAGGAAAAAGGGAAACATAAGGACAGCAAGGCTTTTATTCAGCTTTATTAGTCACAAGGCCCAAACAGAGGCCATTGACATGTGCCAGCCACTAGCAAACTTTTGAGTGACTGGAGGGGGAGCTGGCAGACTACAGTGGATAACTTTGGTAGATCCAGGTATCCAAGTAAAAGAATCATTGGCCACCTCCAAAAGTAGTCTTACATATTCAACACCAAACCTTCTCCAGCACACAGCATTAGAGATACTAACTTGGTATCATAATTACTAAAACTGACATCAATGCATTGAACAAACAGGGCCTCAGACTATCAGCTTGCATTTCTTTTATAAGGAGTGTGTTCCTGTTTGCTAAAGTTTTGTTATTGACTCTGAAAGTTTAGCTGTTTGGTTATAACTCAGGTTTGATTGTTTAATTTCTCTCCTTTTATTGCTGATTTAACACATGCATGACACTGACACAATATGACGGTTCCCAGGTTTAAGTTATATTTCACTAAAGCATTCCTGCAACATAAATATGACCAAAAGACACAAGTAACACTTCTGCTTTAGATATGTAAAAGCATAACCATATAACTTTAAAATGTCTAGATAAAAAACTACAGTATTGTAGTGTTAATTTGATATTTCACAGAATTAATGGTAATGTCTTGAGGTGTAATGAAGATGGCATTGTTGCAGCACTTCTGCGCAAAGTCACTGGGAAAAGGTCGTTAGTACTTAAAAAATTCTTATGAAAAACAAAAAGCTTCTTCTAAGAGAACACAAACACACAATTCAGGAGCTGATGTATGCACTTTTTGGTATCCTGCTGAGCCCTTCACTCTCTGACACTTTCATAAAGACTCCATGCTTTCCTCCTTCCTTCTCATGCTGCTGTTTTCTGAACTCATCAGCACACAAACATCTTTTCAGCATCGCTGTCAAAGGAAACACCAGCTGACTCTGAGATCTGAGTCTTGCGTTTCTGCCGACAGCCTGCAGGAAACTCTCTGCTGTCCATATAAATCAGGTCCTCTTCATTACAGTGAACGTGTTAAACCTGACCGCAGAGCACACTCACTGCAGGATGACTTAAATTCCTCACAGCTGAGAGAAGACAGTATCTGGGTGTGTGGTAAGTTTTGTGTGTCACTGTAATGCTAATGAAACAGTGTCAGAGTGTCACACACATTTATCATCATCTAATAACTTCACTTCAGTGTCACAGGGTTCGTTTTACATCATGGAGAGAGTCTGGCAACATTCTGGGAGGGTAGTAAATTATGGCAGACTATTACATGGCCAACGTGTCACTGAAGAAAAAAATTTTGCAGTGTTATACAAACGGACCCCTTACTGTATGATCAAATACAGTGAAGATCAGCAATAGACAACTGGAAAACTGGGGGCCAAAGGCAACCCCCACACTCTCTCAATGCCACATTCAAGTGAAATACTTTTATTTCCCAACAATAAATTGGAAACATGGAGCAAACTTCATAAATTCTGGCACAAAGTGTTCAAGCCTAGGCTGTCAATGCATGACAAAGCACTTGGACCAAATGGATTGGTACGAGAAATGTGAAAAATGATAATTATCTTCCTAAAAATATTTGATCATTTGCACATGCTTTCTTATTTGTGAGACATGAGTCTCATACTGGACTGTAAATGTTTCTATAAAACAACGAAATGTATATAAAGATGTAAATGTATTATTGTAAGTACATAAGACCGGCATTTCAAAGATGAATGAATTACTTTAAATTTGCGTTTGACTCAAATTTCAGCACATACTGTTACATCAATCCTGTTTCCACACCGATTCTGAAATAGTCAGTCATCTTTTCACATCCCATGATTTCACATTAGAGGGGCTTTTGATTCTTCAAAGCAGTGGCTTCTGCAAGTTTTGGTGTGACGGAGATCGAGGGAGAGGGAACGAAAGGAGCTGTGGCCCACACATCTCACTGTAGCCACTGCTCTGTTAAGTTAAAAAAAACATCCTGAAAAATGATTGTGGTTGTGATGAGAGCCATGGCTATAGCTCCCTGTTTCTCTCTCTCCTTCACAAAAAAGTCCTTACTTCAAAACATTGCCGTGCCTTTTCTGTAGATTTACCACAGAACAAATAGATGAGGCCAAATTTGATCTTACAGCCACATGAAACATGAATCACTGAACTTTCAAAACAAGCTGACCCTCTTTTGTGACTTCCTTCAGCAACTGGCTCAACGCTGCAGCATACAAGGCTGTTTCATGTAAAGGACTCTGCTGCTCTTTCTCTTTTAAGGAATGAGGTAGACGCAAATAGGTTTTGTGCTTGATGTGGCTGTGATATTTTTTCTCATCCAGTGGATTATCACAGTGAATACAACAACACATCTAAGTGTACACTGTTCTGTGTTTGTGGCATAATTATTGGTTTACACATTAAATGTGAACATTATTAGACCATCTGTCTAGAAATATTTCAATGACTTGATTTAGACTGAAAATGTTTATGTTATTTAACATACATTTTGAACAGGAATGAGGAAGTGAAAACTAAAATCATCTTTTTATATCCACACATGAGCTGCTCACTGGGCGTCTCTTAGAGGTCATGAATTAATGAAGCTTAACACTCAGCGAATAAAACTAACAAACAAGTTAGTCAGCAGCACTCAGTTAAGAAATCCAAGCAAATAACTATAATTTGAAATCTTAATCAAGATATAATCATTTTCTTCACTATTTTTTGGTAAAACAGCAAATTCAAAAATTCACCTCTAACAATAACAATTATTTTTCAGCACTATAAATGTCATTTTGGTTGAAGAGCTTTTACATACTGGTGTATTAACCATTACAGGAACATGATAAAAGATCTTAGTGATTACTAATGCTGTTAATTTGGGGCAGCTCTGTGTTAACCTCACATTGGATGGTTGTGTAACTCTTTAAAAAACACTCAACAAATTCTTCTTGGAGATGGCAGTCATATTCTCTATGCCAGTATAAATTGGTTTTGAACGGTTTCTTAAATAGGTAATTTTGCCTTGCAGTGACTCATTGACTGTTAACAGGTAGATCCATCTTGCAAAGCTACACGGCTAACGTTGGGTGCTTGCATGGAGATTGGCATGGATGCTGCAACAGTGGCAGGTCTAGCAGAAATGGACATTTCTTTATAAAATAAAGAACAACAAAGAACACAAGGATAATTTATGATAATTTTCATATATTTTCTCCTCTACTGACAGGTTTTGGAGAGAGTTTTGTTTATAAACTGGCTTGCATTAAGTATCAGCGAGCTTGAGAAAGCTTTTCTAGAAGTAGACCGTAGGGGGGGTGGGTATCAAGTCTTAATCTCAATTACAATGACTGTCTTCCACAATTATGAAAACTGAGTAATTGTGGTTAAAAGAATACTGAGCCACGGGGTGCTGGTTTGGTGGAGTGGTTAGCAACCAGGCACCCCATGTACTTGCTTCTGCCGGTCCAGGTTCGAATCTCGCCTGTGACCAGTTTGCAGAGTGTCTTCCCCTACTCTCTCTCCCCCTTTCACAAGCCTATCCACTGTCTCTCTCCTATCAATAAAGGCACAAAATGCCCAAAAAATACTCAGCCACATGACATGCTGAACTTCTTTAGTTCTCTTTTCCATCATTAGTGTTACAATTATTTAGGTAGTTCTATTTTTACAAGTATCTCTCTGTTTCCTGTTCTTAAATGTAAAAAAAAAACATCCAAAAGCATATACTTTTAATGAAAGCATGGTGTACATGTTTTAATATCAGCAAGTAACCGTGTTTCATAATCGTGATCTCAGTGTCTGTTAAAATAGACATTCAGCATCCCCAGTGGTCAGTATTTGCTATAAAGACAGAATTAGACATCTCTACTGTTTTGCTGTCTCTGAAAGCAAATGCCTATGCCCTGAAATGTGCTAGCTAGAAAAATAAACCTCAGACACGTTGTGATCTTGACAGGTTAAAGTTTGCCAGTGTCAGTTTGGTAAACCACATAGAGACTGACTAAACAAAACTGAATTACTTTATAAACTGATGTGATCTCAGTGTCTAATGCCTTGAGTGAACTGCTCCTTTATTTCAAAATCACTCAATAAAAATCACGCTAACACACAGTCACGTTAACAATAACCCACATGGACACACTTGCAGACAAACACGAGCCATATTTTGACTTTCTTAAAGTCTTGTGGGCTGGGTGTGCCCACCCCCTTTCTGCTGCCGTGAGCACGCTCAGTGAAGCGTTCAAATCAAAGACCCCTTTCATGCTGCAGATCTGCATGTGGACCAAGACGACGTGATCCCGCACACATTCAGAGCAGTTTCCCTGTTCCTCCTCAGACTGTCACACACAATCAGTAGTAAAAAGCACACACTCTCTGCCCTCACACTCCCTCATGTCACCTTCAGCTCAAACACTCAACAATAACTCTATTCTCTCTCTCTGTAACTGATACTGCTCACTCCACCTCGGGTCAGGGTTTCTAAAATTGCTACCATGTTGTCAACTTTATGAAACTGAATCTCACCTTGAAACTTCAGACGATGTACCAGACTTGTTTTTCTTTATGCAAGATAGAAGGAATGTGTTTATTCTGTCAACAAACACATCAATATAACTGCTATGACCTTGGAAGCAGCACACAAATGACTTCATAGGGCAGTGACAGTCAGATTTTTTTACAATATCACTTGTTTACAAGCCCTGGCTGAAGTCAAACACTTAACTTGTTTGACATCTAGATCATTGTTTCTTATCTACTATCACTGTTGACTTTAATATTTGAATTCCAAAGCATACCAAAGTGTATCATTATACCAACTAAAAATCAATAAGGCAAAAAAAGAAAAAAACCTGAAAGTCAATAAAGTTATACACATCCAGAACCAGCCTTTTTTTTGTTAAAGACCCGTAGGTTCGAACTAGAGCTGTCGCCTTAGGCTTGGAATTTGAATATCCACCAGTGCATGGGTTAAAAACCCATACTCAAACTGTGAATTTACATTCAAATGGAAAGTATGCAGCTTTTCAGCCCATTAAGGCGTCTGGTGCAATGAACTGAAGGATATAACATAATGTACTCCAAACGGTCCTTTGCTCTTTTAAACACAATAGCTGGAAGTACATTATGAAATGGAGTGCAGGCAAAGTCACTCTATGGAAGTACTTTGGGCTCCTGATAACAAAATAAAGAGCAAAAAGCAGCTGGCTAGCTTCTACCACATCCTACTGGATGTACAAGCCCCCCACCACAGGCAAAGAAAAAAGCCATCAAGGACAAGGTTGCCAGGTTTATATGCAAAGGACAAGTTTGAGAAGAGTGACTGCCCTTTTCTTTATTTTGCCATTTCGAGGATGCACAGTCCCAGTAAAGGCTGAAGAGCTAGAAGAAGATGGGTTATACATCTTGATAACACACTGGTGTGTTTTGGGTATATCAGATTGTTCCTGTCATTCTCTTCAAAAGCAATGACTTCCTATGGGCTTGCAAATTGTATTTGCAGATTTTTGTGAATTTTCAGGTAGAATTTTGGACACATCATTTAATTCCCTGCTTCATACCGTGCCTCAAAGATGCACTGGACACTTCAGCATGACATACAGTAAACTGTTCCAAAAAATGGTCACTAGTAAGAACTGGCATTTAAAAAATGCAATTTCACAGATATACATAAAAAGTACGATGGAGACTTTGTGTTTTCATGTCTTAAATGTGCCTTTTGCCTCATATTATTCTTTACAAAGGTGTAATTTCATAAATATATCACAATACATATATATATACATATATATATATATATATATATATATATATATATATATATATAATATAATATATATATACATATATATATATACATAGTACTGACATACAGTATGTCCATTTCTGTCAATTTATATAACTACATCAGGATAAACATGGTCTTCATAAGCCACGTGTGAGGAGCACATCATCAGATTATGCTAGTAAAGGGGGGGAACCCAGCTTCCTCCATGAACAGAGCTCAACAGTGATGAAGGGCTATGAGGAAGAGGAGTAAAGCGTTTCACCTCTTTGTGCAAGCTTTATCATGACCAGACGTCTGAAGCCTCATTTTAATTTCACTAAGAGGATGGAGGGAGGGGAGGGGAGGAAGGAGAGAGCACAGGGGATGATCGGGGCAATGACAGACGCCCTGCACGGGCTCATGAAACATTGATGAGGCGGAGGAGGAGGAGAAAGAGGAGAAGAGAAAGAGGAGGATGGATTAACACCTTTCAGATGGACGGAGAGGGAGAGACACAAAAAGGAGGGATGACGATGTGGTTTAGACATTTTTGTTCCTTCTAGCCCCTGTTAGACACACCCCCTCCTCTGAGTTAATCCTCACCCCCACATATCACACACACAATCAGCACACACATGCGTGTAGAGCTCAGGGGCTCCCAAACCGCCAAGACCTCCTCTGATTGGCTGGCTCAGGAGACGACAGGAAAAGAGGGGGATGATGGGAGCACGGAAGGATGATGGTTTTGTTTTGAAAGCATGGCTGTGTGTTTTTCTTGTGATTTGATCTCACTAGAAGCTTAGCGTGCATTAACTGCCATCAATTATTGATTTACTAATATTTCACAGGCTTCTATGTCAGAATCTACAAATTAAACGTGAAAGAGATGAAGCCCCGCCCACAATGGGTTCAAAAACAAAGGAATGAAGATGTTATTGATGGACTGTGCATACTACCATACTGTAGTAGACATGAACCAAGAATTAGCCTTTTGGGTGTCAGATGCTCTTAAACGCTGGATTACACAAGTGAAGATTCATCAAAAAGTAAAACAAAAACAGCTTTAGAAAATATGTTTAATTCTGAGGGATAAAATACTAATTTCTCATGGCATAAATATAAATTCTAACACCATTTTTTAACAGATATGAGAAAAAGAACTATCTTTATGCCCAGTCTTCATCATCCATATTTAAGTGGTTTGGTATAGGGGAGTGGAGGGAATTAAGATTTTATTGATACCAATCCTCTTATTGACTCTGCTTGTTGATCTAATTTGTATATGATTCTCTTATTGATTAATGTGGACTTCTTTGTGAACAAAAGTCACCTTACACAGATTTTCAGTGACAGGTCACTATGATATTCAATGCCAGGCTGCATGTATGAATGCTGCCGATGTTTTCACACTAAACATGCAGTAAAGCATCTTTTTGTCAGAGATTAAGCCAGGATTTAACACCCTCTTCTCCCTTTCTGCCATGCCATCTTTGACTTTGTTGAAACCAAGAGGGGCAGAAGAACACAACCATTTGCAGGATCTTAAAAAGATACCAAACACAGAGACTTCCTGGTGGAAAAAAAGTGTTCTAAAATCCCATAATACATTTAACAAACAGTTTCGTGGCTTGTTCCATGTAAAACTCCCATAACTACCTGTACCTGTCAACAATTGTGATACCTTTCAGATAGTCTGAGCTCACTCTCATAAAGTTACTGCTGAGAATCATTTTGGTCACAGTACCTGATACAACCCAACCTTGAAAAAATATACATCCCTATCAGTGCTTGAAAACTCTAAATTTCAGTTAATGTGGTATCGAAACAGGACGCACTGATACTTTTTGACTAATGCTGCTTATATTGAAGTTTTGAGTTGTGGTATCATAGCACTATCCGTAAGTCCATTACGGATAACTCACTCATTCAGTCCATCAAATCATCTAAGTAAAGAACAAAGCAACAAATAAGCAAGCAAGCATAAACTCTCCATTAATATACTAATCACTCTGTAAATTCTCTATCCATCCTTTAAGTGTCTATTGATCCATTTATCCATCCAGTTAAGATCAACTTATCTTTTCATCACTTTTCACACGCCCCCTTTTTAAAGTTTTAGGTTGTGGGTGTGAATAGCTGTCTCTCCCTGTTTTGGGTGGAGAGTGCTCCATGCCTCTCACCCAGCATCATCCTGGACAGCATCCCACATACACATAATAAATCTAACTTGTATTTATGAATCTTAAGCGCCTCAAAGCCACCCATCCATCCATCCATCCATCCATATGTCCTTGTATGTAACAATATCCAGCCATGTAACAGATATACATCCAAAGACCATCACTGTTAATCCATGTGCACATTATCGATCAATCCTTTTTGTCCATCCATCCATTCATTCATCCCTCTATCCATCCATCTGTTACGTGTCTTCTTCCAGTTGTCCACTAAAGATCCATTAATTGAGCTTCACTTCAGAGCCATTTTAGGAAAATGAATCCAAAAACTTAATGTGATGTTTTCTGAAATCTCAATATTACCACCCTGCAAAGGAGCTGCATCAAATTAATGTGTTTGCGAGTCAGTTGGTTTTACCACATCAGGTCACGGTCAGATTCCTCGAGCAGTGAGTGTGTTTTTCTCTGGGACAAACTCTAGAAAAATAGTAATTTCCAACTCTTTCTATGTTTTGGTACTCACACTAAAAAAAAACAACAAATAATTTTGTCCAAAAATGTTTTTACAGCCTGTCTCAGCCAATGGTCCAGTCCGTTCTGTATAAAATCTCCCCTGAGTCTCTTCAGGAGGCAATCTGATGACTTGTTTTTCCTCTGTAATTGCCTGATTTCTAACGGGACGGCCGCTCGATACTGGCCCTAACGAGGAGGAAGTGCTGCTCCGCTCTTTTTCAGTCCCTACCCTCTCACATCTGAAGCTCTTTGCAGTGCAATAATCACTGACTGCGTCCATATTCATCACCCTTCAGGGAATTGAACAAACGGCCTTTTTGGTTACGAGTGGCTGCTCTGAAACCACCTGAGCCACACGTGATGACACATGAATTTATGTCCTCACAGTGCACTCTCAGACCCATTTATCTGTCTGTGGGGTATCTGCTCTGAGGAGTAAAGGCATTCAATGTACTGGGAGTTATTTGAGATAATCACCATCAGGACATCAGTACTACTGCTGCTTGAAATTGATATCTGTATCAAATCAACAGAAGTTAAAGACACGTGTTAAAAATCTAATCTGTCTCAAGAAAGAGTAGTTAATTTGTAAAGGTGAAGTTCTGTGTAAATCAAGAGTACTTATTTTGAAAAAAAAAAGATTATTTTCAGGAATCTAGCCCTGACCTGTCTTGAAGTAAAGCATCAAAATCACCAACTGAGGCATAAAGCCTTATTAAACCACTTAAAGGTTACTCTAAAATTGAAAAAAAAAGACTATTGCCAAAGTTGAAATAAGAAATGGTCATACAAAACTAGCTATGCGTAAACGGCTGCACTGTAAAAATATACAACACTGTAGTGCAGGGTTTTAAATTCATTTTACAACCATTATGTCCTAAAGTCTTTTCCTCTGGCACGGCAGAAGGACACTAAACAAACCTTAATCTCTGCTATGTAAATGAAAACTTTATGGTCTTTAAAGATAACACAAGATAATACAACATTTTTCCAAACAAGCAATAAACCAAAGCCAAAACTTGGGGGACAACGGGGAGAACATGCAAACTCCAAAACACAAAAAGACTGACTGATAACAGAAGTCTATGAGGTACACTCACCAACTTTCTGTGCCACCATGCCATCCTCCATTTATAGTAAGTTGCTTAGTATAATTTAAGTAAAGGTCTCTGCAACTCTTTAGGTGAAAACTGTAAATGACTGACTTTGCATTTTATTACCTACCAAAAAAGGTTATATTCTGGACTGATTTTATGCTTTCAGTTGGTAAGACAGTACCAAGGAAGGCAGACACTAATGGCCCTTTTCCACTAGCAGGCCTTGGCCCTACTCGATTTGCAGTGTGTTTCCACTAGCCTGGTTCCTCCCAAAACAAGCTAGTTTTAGTACCTACTCCGCTCTGGTTCCAAGCGAGCAGAGTCGATACTAAAAGATGATGTCACCGGCTGCCTGCTGCTGATTGGTCAGACAATGTCGTCATCGATGAGTCATGAGCGCGACGAGCTAGCATGCTAGCGGTAGCTACCATTAGCTTACCCTCATACGTCTTTTCTTTGCAGCTCGATTGCTCTCGTCCTCGGCTTCATTCTGTTGTATAGCTTCCAAAACTCTCCTGTGCTTCTCAAGGGCTAATTCTTCTTGCCACCTGCAGCCTTCTCCTGCTTTCCTTTTTCACTCGGGTGGTGACAAAAAGCCACAGATTGTTGTGTCGCGCTCAAAATGACGTCACCGCAGTGCTGCTCACCCTGTTGGGCAGCCAACTGGGGCTAATGGAAAGGCAGCACAGGCGAGTAGAGTAGAGCCAGGTAGAGTCGAGTGGAGTAGAGCAGGGCTAGTGGAAAAGGGCCATAAATCTCCTGGATATGGGACTCTTCCTGTACCAACTCAGCTATGGTGGCACCCCAGTAACTTGTCTTTTAGAAACAAGACTGTAAGAACTTTTGACATACTGATCATGCAGCTAAACAAATGTGCATTTCACAAAGAATTGTAACTTACTTTAAATATTCTTTTGTCTCCCTTTATGCTCTCAAGTCTCACCCTATGGGACAAACTCTGAGCACACCTTTATCTAACAATAAAACTTTTATGGCTTCTCTTAATATTCACTCACATTATGCAAGACTTTTCTGTTTATTGTTTAATCAAAGACTAAGAATTCATGCCAGCCTTGCTTTAAAAAAATGCTGTCATTTAAAGTCAGTGAGAAATTTAGGGACAAGGGTATATTAATCTTGATATCTGAGGTATCCAGACATCTTAAGAGTCCACACCACAGACTACCTGGAAACACCTTGTCCTGGCCTCGAGCCAGCCAGGCCCTTTTAGATACAGGGAGGCACACCACTGACAGTTTCTGGGAATCAACTTGTTGGTGAGGCTGCAATCAGTAAATAGGCTCCATTAACCTTCAGCTAAATTCAGCCTGACTATAAATTTACACACAGTTTGGCCTTGAAAAGTCCTAGAATTAAAAGCCCCTATTGACGACTGACATCGACTGCTGTGTCACTTAACAGCTCACAGCTTGCATCAGAAGATGTGTTTCAAAGCTTATTGTCTTAAAGAAGAAGTATTTCGATCAGATTTACCAGCCATTTTGGTAGTCTTCACTTTATTTTTGAATCAAGTTAGTATGAGCTTATCAGTGCCATGAAAAGCTCAATCAGAGAGTTAAAGCCACACGAAAAACTGCCAATAGCAACCAGGTGGAGCAAGAAAGTGAGACAGTGGCATTTGTATTTTATCAGGACCTTTTTCATTTATCATTCATCTATCCATCCATCAACTGATTATCCTATTCAGTGTCTCAAGTAGGCTAATCCTTATTGTCAATGGGAAAGAGGCAGTGTAAAGGACATGTACTAGTCAGTTATGTGGTCATGTTTTAAAACAAACATCTTAACATTATGACAGCAGAAATACGGCATAATTATATGTCTTGATCTTCTCCAAAACGTCTGTTTTAAGTGAACCTTCATCTATTACTGTTTGCAGTACAGACAACAGCAAAATCTTTGTTCTTGTGGTGTTTTGTTGAAGCATTTGTGTGCCCTAAACCAGCATTCAGCAGTGCAAACATAAAAAAAAAACTGTTCAATAGGAAGAATAAGGTCACGGTGCAAAGTCCAGTGGATACTGATCCTACAAAGAAATTACGAGCACTTGTGTTAACAGGTGTCTTCATTCATTATTAAAATGAGCCCACACTAATAGAGAGATGCTGATCACTTAGGATGCGTTTCCTCTTTTCTGTCTGATCTTGGTCATTTTAAATAATCGGATTATTTATCAAACCTCTATTCATTTGTGCCATTTTGAAGAAGGATGGGCTCTTGCAAGTAATGTCAATTCTGGTGTTCCAATACTGTCTGAGTTTTAATGAGATAAAATGAAGCAGTCCAAAGTTAGCTACACTCAATACCGGGTGACAGTATCAGCAGGTAAACAACGTGGAGTTATTTGCTGAGTTATAGGTTAATGTCCACATCCTGGCACAAATGTTGGACATTAGTTAAGGAGTACCCCAAAGTTCTGTGCTAGGTCCAGTTCGTTTCTCCTTATATATGCTTTCCCTTGGTGATGTTCAAGGAAACACTCTATCCATTTCCATCGTTATGCTGACAATACTCAGCTGTACATATCAATAAAGCCAGGTGAAACAAGTCAGTTATCCAAACTAGAAGCAGCTCTAAATGACATTCGGATCTGAAAACTTGAGTAGCCTGTTGTTAAAGATTGTAGGCTGATACTAGCCCTCTGAAAACTGATTTATCCATTTTTGCACAAAACAACATCACCAATGAAGACCAATAACTCAGAAAATGTAAGAGATAGGCCTTTCCTGACAACAGAATCTGAAAACCGAGGCCTCCATTGTACTGGAAAGCAAATGCCAAATGAGACACAACACTCTTTCCTCTAAAAGCCAATAGTTCAAAAACCCTCAAGATTTTCAACCTGAATTTTTGCATGTGTTCATTACACAGGCAGATGCACCAACACATTTTAAGATTTGAGTTGGTGACTGTTGCTGATTTCCGGACTTAGGTTATGTTCAAGTGAAATGACTCATATGCCTATATTTTAATGTTCTATTTTATTTTTCCTGTCATTTCAAACAGAACACTTGCTTTAGAAGCCATCTGACAACACTAAAGCTCCTCTATATTTGTGTTTTCAAACTTCCATCTGATTAGTTTTTCCAGAGCCTGTGTCTTTGAAATCTTACAGTAAGATTGTTACAAATGCATGGCAAGCATATAGTTTCACAGTCTAGCAAATGTATGCACTATGTGAGTTTGGAGAAGATGTCAAAAATGGATGAAACTGTACTTTTGCCCATGCTCCTATGGTTTTAAAGTTGCTGGTAACTGGACTTCATATTGTTCAAACCTTTTTTAGACACCAGACTACTTAAAGGTCTCATCACCAAAAGTCACACTTCCACCTTAACACCACATTCACGCTCTGATGGTGGATGTTACTATATAAAATGACCATCAATAATGGCAGATTGCATTCTAATATTTAGAAGTTTTGTGCAAGGACACATCAACACGTGACTGCATGAAGCAGGTGTTTAGCCTTTGACCTCCTGGATCACTGACTCTACTATGAGCAACCATCGCCCACTGTCTACCATACCACCAACTTTGAGCTGTAGTCTGGGTCAAAGTCCTCATCCTGCTCATAAAACTTAGCTCAAGATAGTTTTGTAAATAGAAAAAACTGTGTGATGGACTTTCTGGTATTTTTTTAATAAAATACTTCAATAAGTGCAGTCACAGACATGGATCAGGAACTCTTTACAGACTAAAGCATGTCTCATTCTCAAGATACCTCATTTAAAAAAAAAACAGCAGCCAACACCCTGGACTCTTGAGGCTCTCCGGCCAGATCACAACTGTGTGAAGAAATGTGGGTGAGCCAGCTAACTGAGGAAGAAACCCTGATGTCATGCTTCAACAATGCTACACATGCTGCTCTTCGGCAAGGCACCAAATACCCAACAACCCTGCAGATCATTTTAATCACCGTGACTGTGTTTCTGTGGACCAGGGTGTGGCTCTGATACAGGGAGGGTTTGCTGAGATAAGGTCAGATCTGCTGAGTCATTCAAGCGAGGATTTGATTGAAACACCGCACTGATTTAAGATGGATAAACCTGTAATGAGCAAATCTAAACATATGGGGGAACTTCAGTGACAACTTAGGATGAATAAATAGTTTCCTATAAACTTTCTGTGTTACTGAAACTACCAAATTAAGTGTAAAAACCATTTAAGTTTTTACTCTTCCTCTTAAACTTTTGTTTGGGGTCTTTGGGACCCATTTCAGTTCTCTAAATGCAAATAAATTGTTGAAAAACACACCTCATGCTACTAGGCCAGAATTCCAAAATTCATTTCTTGAGGGATAGAAATCCCAGCAAAAATATGGTGAAAGCCAAAGAACTATGTCAACCAAACCAGTTAAGAAATGTTACATAGGGATAATTCCAAATGCAGCCAAATGCATGCAAATTATACATGTGCAATGTCTAAAGCTAATAATAGTCAACTAAATAGTCTATTCAACACAGGATCACAGATGGAAGCAAGCTTGAAGCAAACTTTTGTTTAATGCATCAAAAGGAAACCTAAAGGTTTAATGTTGTACATGGTCCCTTTACAAATAAAATAAATCAATAATCAAATATGTGAGGTTGGTTTACAGAGCGGAATACGGCCAATGTTAGTGATGCTTTCACAGTAACCTTCAGATCCTCTTGTCAATTAGATATTCATTTGTGTATGTGCTGCTTAAGTCAAGTAATCAATAACCAGTATATTTTTATTGTCTTACATTCTCTTCAGTGTGCTTAACATGTCGCCTCCACATTAAAGAGTACTCAAAAACACAAGACAACAAAATCTGCTGCAGCTGGACTTCTTCTGAAATGCCTGGTATCTCCAGCCCCTCCACATGATCAAGAACTCAAACGGACAAGACAACAACGTCTGCTAGATGAGGACTTCTTCTGAAACATCACCTAGCTCCCAAAAAGAGACCTCTCACTATTATATCTGTTCGGTCTCATTAGCATGTGGTAGAAAGCCCAGCAAAGAGCACAGACTGTAAAAAGGAGAGCTCCTGAAAAGATGACACTGAGCTGTGCTGAACTGATTCACCGTAGAGTCAACTGGTCAAGCAATCAGAGCAGACTGAGCCTGGAGAAAGAGGTTTTACAGTGACAGGAGCTTCAGCAGAGCGCCCGAGAAAAGAGGTGGATCAGGACTATACAGTGCATGAAAACTCGGATGGTTTGTTAACATTAGCAACAGATAAAATGCTCTATCATTCACTGAAATCAAATATGTAAACCTAAGTGCACACAAAATAAGGTCAGTTTAATTGTTTTTCATATCAAATTATTATTTTACTGCACTGTTTGCAATACTCTGTCCTATTTATTCCATTGCATCCATTCAGTGTCTGTTTACATCTTGGTGCAGACATTTCAATCTGCACGTTAAATTAAAAAATAAAAACATTAATCTAGTTTATATACCTGATGCCAGCTTTTTCATTGTTACTTATTCAAATTATTTGTTTATTGTTGATCAAATGTTATAGATTAACCAGCTATACCTTGTATCTCTTTATTAAAAGATTACAAAAAGATATCACTCTGGTAGGGGTACAACCCACAATTTGCCAGATGTTTGCATGTGAAGTAAACTTATGTCTGTTCAACTGTTGCAAGGATGTTGAGAAACTGCAGCTCCAAAGCTGCAATGGAAAGGGTAATTTGTAACATGCTAGCTGAGTTAGGACTGTCAATGGATTTATTAATTCATATACATATTCTGATCCCTCACTAAGCTGAGCATGATGTGTAACTCATCATGCTCAGCCTGACAAGAGGTCGTAAGCTGCTATGACTGGTAAAAGGTGCCAGGAACCGGTTCCAGGAGAGAAACTATTCCAACTAGTTTTGCTCAACAATACCCTTAACACACCCTCCACTTATACCCACTTGCCTTGTAAAACAATGATATCATGCTTATGCAAGAGGCAGTCAGCATGAACAGCAACAAAGAGGCAGAGGAAGTTAGTGACAGAGGTGGCCTAAGGGGTTTTAATTTGACACAAAATTATGCAAACAGATCAACATGCATTGTCTGTGGTTGTGATTTCAAGAGATATTAGGACTGCTGTGAGTGAATGTTGTTAAGGCAGAAAACACATTTTTTAGCACATTAACTTCACAGTAATAATAATAATTTAAAAACTGGATCAATAAGCCAAAGTAGTTAGGGTGGTATAAACAAAATCTTGTTGATTCCTATTCCATTATGAATAACAATTTCAGGAGTACTACATAGCTGCACCTTTAATATAGTTATCCCAAAAATTGTCATAAAGTTTGTTTCAAGATTTTCCAAGAACGGATGAGCCATTGCATTTGTAGTTAACTGTTGAGACTCATATAAAATAAATTTTTGAATATTGTAAAAACTCCCACAAATGTAAGGTGAAAATGATCTCTGTGGTCATTGTTTGTTTGCTTAAATGCCTGCTGATGGGTCAACATCAGCTCTTCCATAATTATAACAGGCATGGCTTTAATCTCTAATAGGGATGGGAATCGAAAAACCAATTCAACCAGTTGAGAATCATTAACAGCTCCATCAAAGAATCGATATCATTAATCTTTTTGCTTATCAATTCCCTTATCAATTTCTTCCACTGACAGGGTTAATAAGCATCAGAATTGTAGCTTAATCTTTATTGCACCTACTACCCAATCTTAAGTGAGTGGAAACACCAGCAACTTGTAGAAGCAGTTATCTATGCTGTGACTTGTTTGACATTGTTGCAACTGAAAATCAGACCAACATTTACCCACTCGCAAAATCTGCAGGAATCGATAAGGGAATCGTCAAAGAATTGGATCGATTAGCAGGATCGTTAACAGCATTGATATTGATAAAAATCTTATCAATTCCCATCCCTAATCTCTAAGTAGTCATATTTGGTCCATAAGGTTATTTAAAGATCTGCATATTAAAGAGACAAATACTTGCTTATGTGCGTTGAACTGTCCTGTGCAGGAAAAAACAATGGCCATCATTATCAATATGCTTGTCAAACAAAAACATCTATTATATTTCTTTAAAAAAAAATAATACAGCCGTTTATCAAGTCAAAAGTAGCCCTTGTAAAAATATAGTCGATGGACTCTGCTATAAAGGTTCCTATACACTTCAGTTAAAGATGAAATCAGAACTTTTATTAACTTTAACAAAATCAAACAACAAAGATCATACTACTTTTACACCTCAGCTCATTTGGCAGTTAAAACTTATGTGATAAATTAAGATCTTTTAGGATTATTGAAAAATAACAGTCAAAAAAGCATATTAGCACATGGACCAGAGGCTTAGTTTTCTTATGTTTTCCTTTAGAAATGTTAAATGACAAAAAAAAGAAGGTCTTCAGGGGTTCAAATAAAATAAAATAAAATCATTTTTTATTGATTTTTTTCAATCCTGAAGAACACTGCCTTAAAAAGTAACAAATTCTTAAAGCAGTGTTAAATATACTTTATTTCAATTTAATTTAGAAAATGCAGTATTAACACTGTCATTGCACGCTGCATGTTTTGTACAAATCATGCAGGCCGAGTACAAACAAACCAAAATTGATCATAGCAGCAAATCTTTCATTTGGTTCGACCAATCAGTGAATAGTATTTTACATCTACAGAACTGCTGTTTGTACCAGATTACCTTTAAAACTATTACCAGCTGGATAAAAAACTTTGGGAATGTGACGCTGTGAAGGAATGAAAATTTATTTCAACTTTATCAAAATGTCACCATAAGTCAACAAATTTATCTCTAGGCCTGAGTATCATCTCATGGTACTTAATTGTTGCACTGCTGATATCGCTGACAGGAAAGAAAGTGCGAACAAGAAAGACATCATTCTTTCTTGAGGGATGTAATCTGTCATTGAGAACAAACTGCTGACGTGAAACAGCCCATTAAATCTTCTGCTCCTCCATAGTCATTGACTTTAAAACCAACAAACAAAAGGCTTATAGTGAAACTTAAAATCATAGCTTAAGTCTTGAAACTATCTCTGATGGGGCAATACCCCAAACTAACAGGGAGTGTTGACTTCATCATACAGCAGACCTTTTGCTCATACTTGGCTCTGATGATATTACATAAAGCTGCTGCAACCCAAAGCTGTTTGTACTTTATTCCATCTGCAGGCTGTTTTTACATTAGTGGATCTAACACACCGCGCCCTGCTGCCTAACGTAGATAGTGCTGAAAGCAGACATAGGGCACTTTGTGGAAAAGGCGCAGACTACTTCTTCTTCATTAGAAATTATTTTATAGTCCAACTGACTCTGTAGGCTGTTTTTTTGGCCACAGAGTTACATACTGTTGAATAAAATACATTTCAAGCTGTTCTTTATCTGAGAGTTTCAGGGTCCTCTGTGTAGTTTCAGAGTAGACGTCCCTCAGCTGCTTGGACCACTTTGTGAAAAGTTTGTAAAAGCTGCCAATACTCTGATCGCACTTGTTGAAGCTTTCCTGACTGCGGCTCTTGACATCCTGAAGTATTTCTAGGAATTCAAGCTCTTTCTTGTAATATGGCCCACAGAAATTGCTTCAAAGATATATATTTTGTACATCAAACTGAACTCTCAACAGAACCTCTGTCAGGACGCCTTTCTCAGACATTTGAACTGATTTCTGACGTAGCTCCGATCTTACCTTGTAGCTGCTTAAACCTTCCCTCCAGCTGGTTGTAGTTGAAGGCAGCTTGGCCGGAGAATCCAGGGCCAGGGCTGGGCCCCCTAATGGGGCTAAGGCTGGGGCTGGCCCCCCTGACAGGACTGCCATGAGATGGGCCTGGGCCGCCTGATGAAGGGGACAGAGGGCCTGCATAGTCCAGGGTTGGGGATAAGGGGCCTGGGGAAAGAGGTCCAGGGAGGCTGCTGGTGGCGCTCTGGAGTTCCATGATGAAACTCCAGAGAGGACTGTGAAATATTCAGATGTGTCGAGTCCAAAGAGACATTGAGGACGGACTCAGGAAGGAAATGTTGCCGTTTCCAAGGAGGCTGCAGTTGGGTCTAATTGTCTTGATGAGAGGAAACCAGAGTTGAGTCGGCTGCTCAAGTTTCAGGAGTTTAAGGTCGAGTCCAAGAGGGCAAACTTGAGTGTTCTAGGAACTTTCCTAAAGCAGCAAAAAGCTCCACCAAGAAAACTTCAACAAGATAAGCACTCCAGCAAAAGCACAAAACAGATTTCATATGAAAGAAGGAAATCCCAAAAGCATCCAAATATGTTGTCCTGAGATTCAAGTGCACTCCAACTTGTAAAACAGTGAAGCAATAATCCCAGATTCAGCTGCAGTCCCAATGAAGAGAATCCAAAACACCAACAGAGCTATGGAGGGAGAGTGACATAGGAGATGATCCTCACTGTCCCTTTCTCTCCTTCTCTATCTCACCAATGTGGACACAGAAATCGCTGGCTCAGCAGACGCACCGCTGTGGCGATGGTGGTGGCAGCATCATGCTCCTGTTTGCTCCTCATCCATCCATCTGTCAGCGTCTCCACATATCACACCTCCCCTCCGCTCAGGAATCCACCCATCCTCCCATCACAGGAGGAAACAGCACAATGAAAAGGTGGAGCGGGGAGAGCTGCCGAGAGAGAGAGAAGGGAGTGCTGGAGAAAGACGAGGAGGAGGAGACGGAGGGAGGCAGAGAATGAAAGCGTGGGTTTGTCCTGCAGCGTGCAGCGGCGGCAGCAGCAGCTTCGGCAGCTCGCAGACACTGAAAACACCTTTCAGACAGAGGGAGAGTCGAGGGGGGAGGGGCTGCCACGGGGAGGGAAGCTACACCTCCCAGCAGCCAATCATAACTCCAGCTTTTGGAGGTGATGTCATGGTTCTTTAGCATAAGGGGCGGGCGTGAGAGAAAGACAAATAGAGAAAAGGGAGAGAGTGAGAGAGAGATGGTGGCTGAATGCCTCTGTTCACATTTAAGACTCAGTCAGTCGGTCCTGGTCAAAGGAGAGGAGACACTAATGATGTCCAAACATGTAACTGTGAGGAACAAGTCGAGCACGTGTTTGTAGAAGCATTAGATTTCTAACAAGCTTGTATTTATAATTCTTTGTTTTTATTTTGAGTCTTTAATCCTTGTTCTTTACCTCTGAATAAAAGAATACAATATGGTGGAAATGTTTTTATCTCTGAGCAACCACAAACAAAAAAACATGACAGGCAAAAAATGCAATTATTTTGTGGGAAATTTACTTTGACTGAGGAACTCAGTGGACTGACACACAGCAGAGTCTGGCTTTCTTCATGCTCGGATTCAAATGACAAATTGATATGTTCGCAGGGATGTCGTTGTGCCACAATGCCACAGGCCACAAATGCCATACTTGCTAGTCACACATGCAGTACCGGGAATGAGTTGGCAAGCTAAGCTAACCAAAGACTTTTGGTTGAAAGGGCCCATTCTCTGGTGTGTTTGACCATTTACATCATGTCTAGGGAATTTATCTGTCTGTCTGTCTATCTATATGTTTGTATATATATGTACCTATGACGCTGTTGATACACTTGACTCTAAGTGTTCATCCTACATCCATCATCATCAAAAAATTACATAATCTTCCTTCAGATGGTTTCATGTTCATGCTGTAGTATTGTAACTGGGGCAAAAACCTCAACAACAAATGAACAAATTCTTGGCAAAGCATGTCTAAAAATATCTTTTCTATCAAGAAATGCTTTCAGTGCTATTCCTTGTTTTTCATTTAGTAAGGAAACTTGGTCCAGATTACAGCTGTCACTTTGTATTCGATATTCAAATAACCATTCAAATATGGGGATAATATCTGTAACCGAATAGGAAAAAAATATTCAAATGTAAAATATTGAGTGTAGCAGCACATTAGGGCAGTGGACTGTTCTGTCCAACAGAGGGCGCTCTAAGTGCAGCTTGACTGTAAGACACATCCGCTGCTCTCTTGACCTCAGTAAACAAAGAGTTTCCACTTCGAGCGGACATTAACAGCTCCGAATCATCTGATGAGAGCTGTGTGGAAGTAGTTTTGGTTCTACACAGTTGATGGCAAACTTAACATCAAAGACCAGGCTGTAATTGAATATCTTTGATTATTTGGGTGCATGTTCGAAAAACGTTCGAGTTAGATTTTTAGGAAAAATGACAGCCTTAGTCCAGATCTGACAAAAATGCTACTGAAGTTGCTAGCATCTGTGTTAATCTCTGCACGAGCAGCTACATTTTGCTTTCATCTCGATCGAACATCTTCATGCTTTACGTTGATTGTCAGTGATGCTTTGAGGTATTCACATCGTTGTAGATTTAAGCTTTGCACAATGGACCAGCCTGATTTCAGACACTGAATCAAGTGGATCCAGCTGCTGCTCGAGGTCAGGTCTTTGTGAGACTCAGCAAAATGTACACCCTGCTCCATCAGTCCTGTAAAACACTCTGTGCTCCCTTTGTTACTTAGGCAACAATATTATGAGCAAAGAAAATGGACAAGATCACCTTGAAACTGTGATGTGGAGTTACTCTATGTAGCCCATAAAGACAGAAGTACATAAGAGCAGATCCTTGCTCTGGAGAACATGTTGTACACTGAGTAAAGAAAAGCTATATTTACAGACTTAAGCATCTGTAAAATATGTTTTCAATCCAGTATGATGGTTCCTATTTTTATATGAAGTCACACATTTTGATTTAGGATGGGTGATTTCTCTTGCCACTGCAATGCAGCAAAAAGCAGCTGGTGTAAAGTAATCAATTAAGTTATTGGTAAAAGCACAAGCATGTACCATGTAAAGCAATGACACGCTCCAACTCATTTATAGCCTCAGAAAATTTGTAGCTCTTTTTATTACCAGGGAGTAAAACAAGCAACCTCTGTGCCCTTCTGCAAAATCTTTGTGCACAACAGACAGAAAGTTTGTATCCGAGAAAACAAAACTTCTGAGTGTTCACAATGTTGCTGAAAATTTTGATTCTCCAGGGTTCAGACCAGCTTAAGGACAAACAACAGAGAGAAGCACACACACACACACACACACACACACACACACACACACACGTAGAGGATGTATCATGTGAAAATCTTAATTCTGTTTTTGTCTAACAGGTCCTGACACTGTAGCCACGCTGCTCCATCAAGCTAAGTCGAGAACATAAGGCTGTGTGTGTGGAGAGGATGAGCCATACTGGGTGGAGTGTGTGCAGATGAGCGTGTGTGTGTTGGCTGAGGATTCCATCTCATCACTCGCACACAGACGTCCAAACATCCTGACAATATCTAAGCTCTAATATTAGAGCATGCTGTGGAGATGTTCTTCCTGTCTGAGCCTGCACGCTACTTCCTGTTTGATCTTGCCGTCCATCAACACAAACACACACACACACAAAGGAGCACACACAGCATCTCACAACACTAATCCATAGCTTTACTTAAACCTGCAGGGAAACGCTGCAGTTTTAGAAAGAAGGTGGGGAAACAGGAAGATGTAACTGATTGGAAGGGACTCAGCTTCACTTCCTAATGACCTGCCAGGACACACAAGAAGCAACAAGGAGGCAAAAGGTTAAAGGTCACAATCGCAGACAATACACGGAACAAATATCCATGTGACACTGAAATAACCCAAGGCCCATGAGAGCAGAAATAGACAGCGCTGACTGAAAAGGGGCTAAATCGTTACCACCACTGGCTTAAAAGTCTCAAAAAATAAATTAAAAATGTCTTTAACTCTTTACTTAGAATCGACACATAAGAGGCAACAGACTAGGAATTTAATGTAGAGATGTTCCAATACCATTTTTTCCTCTTCGATAACGATACTGATACTGTTGCTGTGGGTATTGGCTGATACCGAGTACCGAACCGACACCAGCATGTTATAAAAAATATATATACTACGCCTGCATGACTGTGATATGATTATTATTGTGGTAAGGCCTGGCTCAGGTAAAACCCTTTGTAAAACATGAATGAATACAGCAATGATGCAGCATGATAGTGCTAGTTATGTTAGCTCCAAGCCTCACCTCAACTGGCTATTACACACGTGTGTCTGTGCCACGTGATTAATTCCTCCAGGTCCCTGCAGGTTGAAGCACAGCACTACTGTTTTAAGTAGGGATGGGTACCTTTCACATTTGAACCGATACCATACTGATGCCCGGTACCTGGGAATCGGTATTGGCACTCAACGGTACCAATTTTCGGTACTTTTGCGTGTGTTTATGGGGTAATAAATATAAATTTGTTAAATATTCAGATCTCAAATTTTTTCTATGTAAATGTATTTCTCAATATATAAAATTTGACAGATATATATCAAAACAACAATCGACTGTTTGTATTGTAACACTGCAGCTGTCCCAAAAACTTCTTCAACATGAACAACAGGCTGTGTTTAAGTCTGGTATGGAAATTCACCTACTCTACCCAATAGTATGCCTGCTTCTTCCACTCCCTCACAGTCACAAGGATGTGTTTAGGTACCTAAACATGGCACCTTTTGATTTTACGTGAATCGGTACTCGGTAGTACCTACAGAATTTGGTCGGTACCTCTTAAAGTATCTAATTCGGTACCCATCCCTAGTTTTAAGAGCGGCGAAGCAGAACTGTGCCAGAGTTTAATGGTGCTAAACAATACATAGAATACTAATTTAATAACATAAGTGGTATCAGATGGTGCCTGGACTCCAGTAATCACCAATACCAGCATTTCTGGCAGTATCAGAGCAATTTCTGATACTGGTGTTGGTATCAAAACAACTCTAATTTAATGGTCACACAATCTACAAAAATGGATTTATTGTGAGACCTTTTCCACTAAGATTTTCCATGTCAACTCTCTCATGAAGTCATTCTGCAGTAGAATGACACTGATGTTTTCTTATGCTGCACAACGTCATTTGCACACAGCACCATGCTCCAACATTAGCTCTACTGGACCCCTCTTAATGTTGCTGATATCATACCAATGAAATTGTGTATCCCAGAAAAGCAACACTCTATTCTGCAACCTAGCCAGTGTGATACTGTTATAAACACAGTAAACAAATGCACGAGGGATGGGACGATACACTTAAACTCACGATTCGCTGCACCGCGATATGCTCGGATCACGATACGGTACGTCACGATACAATATCAAAAAAGTAAAAAAGAAAAAAAATTACTTTGTAATTACAACTTATTTGTTTTTGTTTGAGTTGCACACAGGAAAAAACAAGGCTTAACAGGCCAAACACAAGCAATAACACTCTCTCTAACCCTAGAGAGGTAAGAGAGAGTGTATGCTAACGAGCGGTAGGCTTGTTCTCGCCGTCTTCGTCTTTTTTAATGAGAAAGCCAAAATACTACCAGACAGGTGACTTGGATCCAGGCGGAGCGTCCTTAATTTCGACCTCATTCGACTCCATCATTCAGCTTTTTGGAGGCAAGGTAGTTGGTGCTAATGTTTGTTGTCGTCAAATCTGGTCACATGTGCTATTACCGACGTGACGTCTTTATTTCGCGATCCATTTTTTTCAAACTCGATGCATTTCATCAAGTACTGTATCGCGATATATTGCCAAACAATATTTCATCCCATCCCTAAAATGCACACTTATTAGTTTCCCTGGATTCAAAATTAGTCACCCAGTAACATCCCAAGCATCAACAATTTAAACAACTGTTTAAAAAACATTCTGAAGCATGATGAAGCTCGGCGGCCATATTAGCAATGTTGACTCCAACGAATCTCAGGCTTATTATTAGAAGGACAATGGGTGAGTTGAAATGAAGTTATTAACTGACTGCAAAAGCAGGCACAAGTAGTTTAACTATACACCTCAAAAAAGTTTGGAAAGGTTAAGTTGTTCAATTCTTTCTCCCTTTTAATAATACTACCAGGTGTTGTGTTCATTATTGCTGGAAAAGTCTGATTTGTCAGCATCAAAACGAGGTACAATTTGTCAGGATCATGTATTTGTGGAATGATTAACAGCTAATGTGTGGGTAGTGCTGGTGTTTGGTACACAGTTGCAGCTCTACTAAGTAAGATACCAATTGGTATCTTAAAAGGTGAGAAATAATCAACTAAAAGACATATACTTTTTGAGGATTATATCAACTCATTCAGCTAAAACATACCAAATGACAAAAAAACTTGGAAAGGCTAAAAAGTTGTTGGTGCTGGACCAAGGTGCATCCATCAGTCATGGTTATGTAGAACTCTTAAACTCAATACAGTCTAAAGTGAGCGGCAGCAAAACAGTTAAACCCTGAAAGTATCAAAGCACACTGTATTTTTATAACCAAGCTGCAGACATACTGTATGTATTTCTGTTGTACAATTGCACAGTTTTTAATATTGGTGTTGATGGGACATTTACAGATCTGGTAGACAGCTTCAAGTGGACACCATGACACTTCAGGTTTCAACACTTTCATGCTCCCTTCACTGTTGAATGCCCAGTAGCTTACTCACTACTGATTCACTGGATTCACTTTTACTCGTAGATGCCTCTGTGGTAGATAAAACAATCAGAAGCAGAACAAAGGTCCCGCAGACCAGTGAGTCACCTTTAAGGACTTCACTGAAGGACAGGAGGATTAAAACTATCACAGAGTGTTGGTAACAAATGTTTGTGGTCACAGTGCAGTTATTTCCTTCACTGACTGAATCTTTTATGGTTTAAACCTAATCTTACAAAATATAGTCTGAGCTTGAGAACAATTTTACAATGGGCAAAAGATTACCAAAAAAGACATAAAGCACTGAACCTTGAATAATCAACAGTTCCTGATTTTGATGTCAAACAAACCAATCTAAGTTTTATCTCAAGCACTGAGTAATAATTCTTGCCACTCTGTAAACTCACTGATTTAAAATGGACCTTCTAATCATACTGACTGGGTGATCACATTTGTTTGTTTTGTTTATGCACCATCTTTAACACTGAAGAAATTCAGAAAACTACACACCATGCCACAACTAAGCATGACTTAGTGATTTCTCTGAAGTAAAATATTTTTTTAATCACAATTTCTTGTTATTTCTGTGCAGACAATTTGGTTTATGTCTCTATCTCAGAGTTTAATACTTTATAACTCAAAGAATGCACAATCAGCTTGTTATCAAAAACTTTCCTTACCCTTATAACCCAAAGAGAGATACAAGTGTTGAGCAAGAGTGCGTGACTTGCATATTTACAACATAATACTGTAACCTGTGACATGATTCTTCATTAATAGTTCAGTTATTAATTATAATAGACTGGAAAAAGACGGAGAGGCACAAGTCTGGTGCAATCAGTCAGGCTTTTCTACTGAAGACACTAAGAGATAAAGAGCATTTCTCATTAAATTTTTTTTACTGCTACACAAGACTTTTTTTTTTAGATCTACTAACATTAATACATTACTTTTTACAGTGTTATCAAATTCAAAGCTATGCTCCAAGAATGTTGCCCTGTAGCTATCTGTTTTATACTTATATAAGTTTTTCATCAGCACCTTTCAAAAACAGTGAACAGCAACTTCTATGTGTGTTAGATATATTAGTCTGAAGTTAAGGTTCTACTCAAATAATGGTAAAATTGAGCACCAATTATTCAACACAGTATCACAGTGACAACACGTACGTGATGTTGAGTTTGGTTCGAGACTCTCTAATGAAAACACAAAGATTCTTCCTTTGCGTTTTCAAAAGCCACCAGCGTTCATATGGAGACAATGTGAAACAACCCTCTTTCATGTGACTTCGCGAGGGCGGTTAAAATGCTGTAGTTACCATGCCAGGCCAATAGTTGGTGATGTGGATTAACTCAGCCCTTAGCGAATATAACAAATGCGTCTCCGCTGGTCAGTGTGAAGACGCAGTAACTCCAAATTTTGTTGGAGGAGCGATAACAAACTCAGGACAGAAAGCAGCATTTATGTTACTCAGAAATCGTCCATTGTTGTTGTGGTTGCTCTTTCTTTTTCTGCTCTTTTATTGTGTGAGACGGTTGGCAATCTAACCTAGAGGCTCATTACCGCCACCAACCAGACTGGAATGGCTTAACTGGAGTGCGAAAAGGAAAAGCGAAAAGGAAAAGGAAAAGGAAAAGTGCGGTGACATGAGTATTTCACCCTGAAACGCCCTGTTTTTGGTTTACACAGCGCTGGATGGAGGAGCGTTTTGGAAACTCTCCAATCTGGAGCCCATTTTCTAAAGTTACAAAAGTTATCAGAAAAAACGCAACAAGTTTCCACGTAAACCCGAGGCCTAATCACAATGAAAACGTATTGGATTTGACCGTTTTCAGCACCGTGTAAACGCAGCCTTAATGTCCACGTCTCTTTGTGCAAATGTGACAAGTAATTGCTGCATTAGAGGTGACACAGTCAGAAACTTTATTTCCATTTTTAAAAAATCAAACACAGCTGAACGGTGCATTTTGAATTAAATGCGTTTAATGCTTTCTATTATTCATGCTTGTTAACATCATTGTGAAATGTCTTCAACAGTCTGCTGTCATTCTCTACTCTCCCACCCTCACAGCCATTCAACCCACTGTCCAACCTCATGAAGGCCAAAGCCAAAAACATAAATATCTACAACAAATCCAAGCCACAAGAGTCATTAAGTAATCCTGCGGCCACCACAGGAAGCTCATAAGGCATCTTCATTAGTTAAATGATGTCAGAGTCCAGCCCTGATTGGTCAGATGAGCGTTACAAGCAGCCTTGAGGTCAACGGTCAGCGGTCTGAGGTCACAGCAAACAGACAACAGATGGAGGAAATGTTTCTGCAGCTGACAGAGACGGTCAGCAGCGTTCTTTATGTCCTGGGTATAATGTGAACATGACAGTGCATCCTCTCTGCCTGCATGCTGAGCGTCACACTGCGTTTCCTCCCATCATCTGGCTTCCTCGTGGCTCAGCCCCTCAGGGCGGCCCCGACAACGAACCAAACGCACCATTCATCCACTCTGAGCAGAGTCAGACCGCTGGATGTGCTCACAGACTCACTGCAGACGCCTCCGGGACAAATAAATAAAAGATTTTACTGGGTCAAAAGTCACTGCTAATAAAACTTACTGTTTTTATTGTAATACTTTCATCTGGAAGTATCTTCAGACATCTGGTGACAACATCTTACAACAAACTTAGTGTGTTTTCAGGGTTCAAACTTGTGTCGGTGCAGTGGTGAATGTCACACTAACATGCCGACTCACCCTCCTGACCACACAAAGACATTCCTGTGAGGTCAGAGCAGCAAACAACAGGGCCAAAGGCAGCCATGTTGGATGACAAAACACTCCTGCTCCCTTGAATGTGGTGAGGGACTTTTCTCTGTCCACTGTAAGAAATGATTCACTTTATTTTAACATCTGCTCTAAAAAAATAAAACTCAAAATAATGAGGAAATTACAGACAAGAATCTGTGTAACATTATCCTTTGATTTTCACCTGGTGTGTAGACCCCTGAATAGGGGCCAGAGGGGGTTTAGTGGTGTGATGATATCTGAACACAAATTGAAAAAAAGCAAATTGTTTTTTTAACCTTGCAGTGCAGATGGATCAGCCTGATTCAGTGTCTGAAGTCAGATAAATCCATTTTGCAAAGCTACAACCTACAATGATGGTGAGTAAACTGTGAGACAAGAGCTCCAAGCGAGACAACAGTAGGAAATAAATGCTTGGACATAGGTTAGCCAAGATTCTGACAGCATCAGTTGCAGTTCTGTAAGATCTGATCACATTTTTTTATTATAAAGAACAAATAACACTGAAACTTCCCTGTAGAAAGGATTATCCACACTCCACTTCTGATACATTTTGCCAAGAGTTTGTTAAACTCAGCGGCATGCATGTCAAGTGATCTCTCTCAAAAGTGATTAGTCTCCGCAGCAATTTCTGATTTCTTCAGGCACATTCTCTGCTTTTTTGTTGACTTAAATTAATTTATTTTGAATTCATTAGGTTGTTTAGTATGTCTAAAGTATATCTATATAAATACAGCAGAAGAAACATTTTGAGCTTTGAACTTAAGCTACTGTGATGGCATTTTCTGAGCACTGGATCAATGAAAGTTTAAATCTCCTTTTGTTATTCTTGCCTGACATGTATTTATTATCTGAGAGGTATATAATCAAATATTTATAGAAAAGAAACACTGAAGAAATAACAAAGAGGAATGACAACATGATAAATAGATTAAAAGGGTAATTCATTATTATAAATGAGAAGCTGTAACAGATTCATGTAGAGACAGCTGAAGCCGAGGAAACAATCATGACATGAAAGAGATACAGGGGGGAGTAAGAAGAAGTGAAAGACAGGACTATAAAAGAAAAAAGGGACATTTCACTTTCACTTTCTCTGATGTTTTTTATACCACCAACACATTTAGAAAAACAGACACACCAACATTCCCAGCATTCCACCATCTGGTACTTCGAACAGGACGTGAGACACACATCCTTTCTGAGTAAGTGTGTGTGCGTGTGTGTGCAGGCATGTGTGTGTCTCTCCGTGGGGAACCTGGACTATTCCTGGTTCTAATTATGGAGCGGCTGACTGAGTCGTCATCACTTTAAAGCTCCACATTTTCTGCTCTAATGGATTACTTATCCTCAGCTAAAAGTGCCTGATGATACTGAAGGATGGCATTGAACTAACACCGGCCCACCGCTTCTCTGGACAAACATTCATATTAAGTAACTTTAATTAGATTAAGAGTAAATTCATAAGCTTGAATATTTAGCACCTTATTATCACCACTTACGAACTCACACAGAAGTAAAGCTTAAAATGTGGTGATGAATATCAGGTGTATGCAGAAGAAAGTGTCCATGTGGACAACAAACACCAGACTGAATGCTGACTGATCTTTTCTCAAATCAGCTCCCATAAGCTGTATTTGCACGATGAATGACTTATTTTTATGGAAAAATATTTGTACGCAAGTGCAACTGACAATCCATTAAATCATAAAGTTAACTCAGCAACAAACTCAGCTTCATATCAGAAAAAGTGTTTTGAGAGCACAAACAGCTGTCAAGGGGTTTTAAACATTGTTAAGCAAGTTATCAAAAACAGAAAAAAAGACCTTTCTCACACAGCTGAAAAATCCTTGAAGTCCTAGATCACAATCATTTTGTATCACCACCAAAAACTAAATACTTGTCCTTTGTGTCATGAGCAACATTCCCTGAAAATATCACCCAAATCCCCACATAACTCCTAAAGTAATAAGCAAAAATGTGGAAAACTGTCCTACCTTGCAATGCTATAGAATAATTGGAAGAATTCATTAATCTGCATCCACATTCAAATCACCAACAAGATCCAATCCATTAGTCCTTCTGTCAAAACCGAAAATCTCCGAAATTGTTATCAAAATTCCTGGAGAAAATTTAGAGTTGTGAAGAAAAATATGGATAACTGCATTATCTCACATTACTAACAAAACCTTGATACAACTTCTAGAGTTGCATCTGGGTTTACATTACCACAAAATGTAATTACTACGTCATTGTGCCATGACTAATATTCCCTGAAATTCACAAACCTGTGAGGAAACTTTTAGAGTTTTAGAGGAAATACAGAAACTGCCTTTTCTTGTAATGTTATCAAATTGTTGTAAATCTTCTTTGATCCACACCAAGATTCAGATCACCACCCACATTTATTCACTTGACTGACAATCCCTGAACAACACCATCCAGATCTGTTGAGAAATTACTGAGAAGCACACATTTGGCCAAATCTCACAATATTATCAAATCCTTTAAAACGATTCTTGATTTGTTTCCAGGTTCAGATCACCACCAAAATCAAATCAACTGGTCCTTATGCCATGACAGACATTCCCTAAAACTGCCCATTGAGAATGTTGTTAATCCATTGAGTGTCAAATGTGGAAAACTGCCCCGTTCTGAAATGTAAACAAATCCAAAATTTCTGGACTGAATCACCACCACAATCTGACCAATGGTTCCATAGTTCACATCTGACCAATAATGAAATGATATCAAATTCTGTTCATAGCTCTGAGTTATCCTTTTCTCAAACTAACAAAGGCTACCAAAATCTGTTTACAAGTTCAAAGCCTCATTTCAGTCTCTTAACTTAAGTTTGGCAAAAGTGGTCAGTCTACAGAGCGTCCTCCAGCTCCTCCTCAGCTCCTGTCTGTGCTTATTCCAAGTCTTTACACCCATTGAGAATGTTGAGAATCCATTGAGTGTCAAATGTGGAAAACTGCCCCGTTCTGAAATGTAAACAAATCCAAAATTTCTGGACTGAATCACCACCACAATCTGACCAATGGTTCCATAGTTCACATCTGACCAATAATGAAATGATATCAAATTCTGTTCATAGCTCTGAGTTATCCTTTTCTCAAACTAACAAAGGCTACCAAAATCTGTTTACAAGTTCAAAGCCTCATTTCAGTCTCTTAACTTAAGTTTGGCAAAAGTGGTCAGTCTACAGAGCGTCCTCCAGCTCCTCCTCAGCTCCTGTCTGTGCTTATTCCGAGTTTTACCACAGAAAATCAACCAGGCCACCAGAAGCTCCCAGGGCCACAGCAGCCACTGCAAACACTGCCAGGACGGATGAGTTTTACAGAAAAATGAGTCAATACTCAGCGTAACATCAGGGGAGGAAATGCTGAACATGTCAGACTTCATGAAGCTGAGAGATATCACACACACAGAGTTAACACGCAGAGACATTAATGCCCGTATTTAACAATCTGCAGCGTGAACTGCTGCAGTTTGATCTGTCATGATGCCAACGACACACACCGGCCAAAAAAATCCTCCCACACCAAACACACACTCCTTCTGTCTCTGCTTCACTGTAAGTAGATCTGCCTGCGTTTCCATGGTGACCGGCGGTTTTGTGTTTCCCAGCATATCATATGGAGGCGTAACACACTTGGCTTCAGCATGCACACACGTACGCACACACACGCACACACACGCACAGACGGTCTCAGCGTCACTTTTCAGGTGAACTGATAAAGTTTACATGACTCACACTGAGTACTCCGTCTGCTCTCTGAATCATTCTTTTTCTGAACCGGTCTTGTTTTATCAATCAATTATAGATTGATTAATAGAAAATGTAAAGAAAACAAAAATTTGAAAAAAATCCAAAGTTGTACATGCTTTTTTTAACAATCCACAGTTGTATGAACAGAAAAATCAAGAATGTAACTTAAATGTTGTTTTACCCACTTCAGATCAACCTTCACTTTATTACTGCCAAGGCCATATGGCATGAGTTATGCACCAGAGGCAGGACCTGACCAAGACTGTCAAAAATAACTCCAATTTGATACTTTTTTTAATACTTTATTTTCAGAATGATATAACAAAAATTTTTCATTCAACAGTACATAAAGTATCAAAGTTTACAAAACAGATCAAAACTCAGATTTTCCTACCCAGAGGTGCAGAGACTTTATTCACACAACAGAAAAGACTTCTTTAAGCTAAAATATCAAGTATATACAGTGCTTCAAAAAAATTATTACATCACCATTAAATTAACAGCATTGGTAAAACCAGAATCATTTTTATGCCCCTACAATAGTTGATACACCAGTATGTTGAAGCTCTATGACCAATATGATATTTTTATTGTTAAAACATAATTATTCTTGTTACACATACATTTTCAAATTAACTGTTTGTAGTTTTTAACATTTTTTTTAAATATTCCTTATCATGTTCTTGTAAATCTTTTCTTTATTCATACATAAAAATAGTTTTAATGCCAGTCCTGAGTTTACAATCTGAACATTTAAAGTAAAAAAGGAGAGTGCTTATCAAACAAAGAAATATGGAAGCATTCAATGCAAATGTGTTTTCAGATGCTCACATACTTCCCCCAGACCTGCATATTTTGCACAGCAGGCAGTCAAGGAAAAAAACACAAGATTAGACCTGTGGTAGGGCTTCAGGGTCCATCAGGCCACAGAAACTGCCACTTGAGTGGGACTGAATATTTGGCATGTTTGATTTGTGTCCTGCCTCCTACGATTTATTCTGTCTGTCTGTATAAGAGCATGGAGTGTTTAGCATGCACAGCAATCATGTAAATGTAAACGACAACGTACATAAACCGAAGCTATTGACTTGCAATTAAGAAGTAAAGTTTGTAAAGCTCTGAAAACAAAGTATAACCTTTAGGGTGTGTTGTGATGGGACAACAATAATGGGGAGTATAAACAGAAATGTTGGAGAGAAACACCATAGCACCTAAGTGAGTAATTGACAGCATTTAGCATCAAGCTAACATGTCAGTCATCATTAAGTTTGGAGGGACAATAGGAAGTATACCACTGTAAATATAGTGTGGTTGTTTGCAGTTCTAATGCTACGGCCACACCGGACGCGAATTTGCGTCGACGCGCGTCGAGATTACATACAAAGTCAATGCAAACACGCGTCTTGACGCAAATTCGCCCCAGGCGCGTTGGGCGTTTGGCGTAGCGTCTGGAAGCGTTGGGCGTTTGGCGCGGCGTTTGGAAGCGTCGGCGTTTTGGCGCCCCCAAACGCCTCGGCAGCTCGAGTTGAAAATATTGAACTTCGGCGCCAGTTAAGCGCGCAGCCAATCAGCGATGACATTACGCCCCGGCGTCATTGATTTGATGGCGTGTGGCGCTCCATGACCCCTGCTCGCTCAAGCCCCTCTCAAAGATGGAGGAGAGGTTTATCGGCACTGTTTGCTATCATTGAGCTATACTATTAAGGCGTGTATACTCTACAGAGACCGGAACAAAAAGGAGCAGACTTGGGTGAAAGTCGCTGAGACAGGTTTTATTTAATAATGTGTGGCCCGGCCTCCTGCTCCTGCTCAAACCCCCTCTCAAAGATGGAGGAGAGGTTTATCTGCGCTGTTTGCTATCATCCGGAGCTAAACTACTCGGCGTGTGTCCTTTACAGAGACTGGAACAAAGGAGCAGGCTTGGGTGAAAGTCGCTGAGGAGACAGGTTTTGAAGGTAAGTTCTGCAAATATTCGTTACCAGCTGGATTTGCCTGCACGGGTCATCACTGAGTCCGACCGGCTCCGGCTCTCTACTGCGCCTGTCGTCCCACAGCTTGTCAAAATGTCCAGCGTCCAGCTTCGGGCGTTAAGCGCGGCGCGTTACAGGCTTTACGCGCGTTAAAATTCGCCAATTCGCGTCCGGTGTGGCCGTAGCATTAGTGTCGTCCTTCCCACTTCCACTGTCACCACATCCACCAGTATGCTCTACAGATTTTAATGCTGTAGTCTGTCAAGCCCGTCTGACAAAAAGCCCACTGTGCCTCCTGCTGGCATCAAGACATGAGAAATCTAAATTATTGTTATTTTACTTTTTTTAAATTGATGTTTTTAAATCATATATTTTATTTTTCTTCATTTCTTGTGCTTTTAAGTGTCTCCACTTCTTAGTTGCTTTGTTCAAATACTCCTTAATTTTGTCTCTCTTCTTTAATTGGATAAAGTAAAGCCTTTGCCCCTTAATCCACATAATACCTTCTTTTCACTGTTTAAGCATCAGTGAAAAATACAAATGTGGCTTAAATGTAAGAGGTTGATGTCTCTGAAACCTTGCTGTGCAGTAAATTGGTGTTAAAGATAGGGTTTATAGTTTTTAACTCAATATATTTGTGTAGTCAGACAGTGTTAAAATGACTTAAATTAAAACTATAGGATTTGTAACTGTTTTCAAATCTTAGTTCTGAATAGATTGTTTTTAGAAATAGATAAAAGTATTTGATGCCCAGCTGGTGATCTGATGTTCACATGAATTACAGCAAGAACAAAGAAGACCATATTTGTAAAGACTGAGCACAAGGACACACGTGCACACACTCAGCCTGTATAACATACAGCACTGATTCAATGTCATCACCCCACACATGGTCCGGCCTGCTGAGCTCAGCAGTGACAGAAAGAGAGAGCAAAGAAGAGGAGAAACACTCTGAGGGGACGTCCAGATATCGTTCACACTTAAAACGTAACAGCCTGACTGTTGGCAACTCAGTGGTTAGAAAAAAGAGAGGGAGAACACTCAGTGTCCCCTCAATGGGTATTTATGTTCAACTAAGGCTAAAAGGTCTACGAGTAAAACCTCCAAAATGATGCAAACATCTGTGATCACAGGGTTTTTACCTCTGCTGTGAGGACATGTTATTGCCAGTCTGTTTGTTTTGTTTGTTTATTTGTTTGTTTCTCTGTTGGCAAGATGACTCAAAAAGTTATGGACGGATTTCGATGAAATTTTCAGAAAACGTCCGGATTGGGACAAGAAACAAATGATTTGATTTTGGGAGTGATCAGAATCACTGTCAGGATCCGCCATGAAGAAAAATGTGATTTTCGTGAATAACTACTGAACTAAGATAGATATTATGAATCTAGTCGCTAATGGTATGTTTTCATGGTCAAGGAATCTGAATATATTTAGATGAAGTAAAGGTAGGACTAATATTTATGGTGAAAATCACAATATGGGTGAGGACTGTGGTGCTGGCTGAGGTCTGTGCTCTCCAAATGCTTTTCTTGTTGGTTATTATATCATCAGGAAAATATTGATGACGTCTTTATTTGTGTTTCAAAGCATGTTGTTTGCATAGATACTCATTCTCAAGAATACTTGCATGAAATTTATTACAAATTGTTATACATACTTTTCCCAAGATATAATTACTTTTGTATAACCCCAGTTAAGGACCAAGCTCCAGTTTGTTAATTCTAAATTTATTCCCAATTAATCCCAAAAATTCCTGTTAAAATTGTGGAAAGTTTCCAACTCTAGTTTTATTACATGCCCACAGAAAGGGCTCAGGCTGAGTGATATTAGTAATTACTAAAAGTCAGCATGTTTGTTTAGTCTGGGGGCATTGCTTATTAGCAGTTTGTAATAAAACGTGTAAAAGTCTCTTTGTTGCAGGGGTCACCAAAACTCAAACAAAAAAATATCTAATTTTTGGTTCAGTTGCAGTGAAGTTCAAAAGGATCCAGATCCATTACTTATCTCTAATTTACAAAAACGTGTATATTAATAAAACTGATTAATTCCCTAGGCCCAGGTTCAATCCTTTGTAGCGCATTTTTAATACTTATATTGATGTACAGCTTTCTTTTTCATTGTTGTTGAGGGGCGGCTAATACAGAATGTTTGTTCAAAATGATTACATACAAGAGACAGTATGCAATTGTGCACTTCTTTACAGAAATGCCAAACAGTGCCAACTACACCCACTTTGACCTCTACACTTAATGACTGGGTCAAAGGACACTAATCCTCAAAGTATCATAATAGTAAACACTAGAGAAAAGAATATGCTCTGTGTTGTTTTACTATAAACATGCTCAAAGTTAAGAGGGTGTTCCTGATTCCCGACATGAAACCTGCTTGAATAAGATTTTGAAGTGATGTTGTGATTGAGTACTGGATGCATGTGCATCATGGGACTGCTTTAGACAGAAAATAAACAATATAAGTGTCACAGACAATAAAAGTTTATTAGGAAAAAAATATTAACAGATACATTTTAAATCTTTCAGTTTAAAAAAAACAATTAGCTTTAAAAACAAAACAGATAAAACTCCATAAAGTAGTAATTTTAATTCTTTCTTCAGGTGAACTTAAACCATAAGGCAAAACAAAAAGCTCCACCCCCTTAATTTTGAGCACACTCTGATACACACACACACACACACCATCAACCTTCTCGTGCATATTTAACACTGGTGTGAATTATTTAGTGAAGTGGGACACTACTGAGGCAGTCGGCCATCAGGGTAAAAACAGCAGGCAGAGTGAGAGCTACAGTTACTGCTACACACACACACACACACACACACACACACCGACACACACACCGACACACTTACAGATTAAAGCATGCGAGTGTCAATAAGCAGCAATGTGAAGGTCACACTTATAATAACACCCAGGCTTTTTTTTTTAAAAATCTTTCACCCAATGGAGCTAAAAATCACAGTTAAGAATCTGACAATGACCTGGTTTAATTTCTGAAAATGCTCTAACTCTTTTTTTCTCACCTGTTTAATAATCGCAACCTATTTCAGTACTGTGTGTGCATCATATTAAATGAAGAGAGAGCTAAACAAAATGCATATGCCAGTTTACAAAACACCCCACACAATGGGTGTGGGGAAGAGAAAGTGTGTGTGTTAAAGAATGTAAACCATATCAATATTTATCTCTCATTGAAAATAAAGAAAAGATTTAAGTTTCTGCAATGACACTGGAAGCAGGAAATATGTTGTGGGGAAAAAAAATCAACCAGAACTGCTCGGAGAACTCGGGCTTACCCCTGTGGCATCTTCAACATTGTTGGGTGAGTTATTATCCAAAACATGGACGACTGTCCTATCTTGCAATGTTAATAAATCCTTTAAAAAAAATCCTAGATCTACATCCAGATCTGGATCACCACCAAATTCTTACCAAGATTTTGTTGTGCTATATAACCAGCATCTCCTGATTTTCATCAAAATCAGTTCATGACTTCTCAAATTACAAACAAGTGAAAAAAAACTCTTGAAGGAGGTGTATGGGGTCATCGTTGACGATGGATTAAGTTTGAGCAATGGGTTATAAACATTATCCATAAATATCTGAAGATTTAAGCTACCAGTCATTACAAAAGTCTGACTGTGATGAATAACAGGAATTTGTTTTAAGTATTCAATCAGAGCTGATTACTGATTTATTCCCTAAAATAAGACTGATGATTAGTTGTTGTTGAAAACCAAAACATTATACTGTATTAATGAAATAAACCCTTTTCTGTTTCGTTCCAACCAGCAACAAAGTATCAAAAGATTTTTATTTTACATAATTGATAATGAAATAAAAAGAGGAGTTGATAAAAGATTTGCTCTAAATCCAGGGGTAATACTTGAATCCTAATAGCGTGTGTTCGTGTGTGTGGTTCAAATCTACAATATGTCACACTTTCATGCTCTCCCAGAGCCAAATCTAACTGACTGACAATTGCAGATGTACACAAACCAAACAGCAAAGCAAAAGGAGTTGATTCTGTAAAACAAAATCTTTATGGAGGTCTAATAACATCTTGCATGATGTCTTAGAAGAACTACAACAACAGATTGAAGCAGAGATGTAAGCAATCCAAAAGAGAATTTCTGTGTTAGCTTAAGAATCTAGCTAACAAATCATTTAGTATAATGTTTATGGAGACAGACAAACACAGTATAGCACTGATAACCAGTATGTCTTTGCTCTTTTATTCCTGCCTAATCTTTAATGTTATTATCAGTTGTGATGTTGATTCGGGTACAACAATGTAGTCTGTCGTGTTTATCGGTTAAGTCATTGCATCTGACAACCATGATATCTCAAACAGACAAATAGTCAAATCATGAAGTCTGACCTCAGCTTTAGTGCCAGTTCTCCATAGGGCTGGGTATTTCCAGCAACTTCACGATACGATACGTATCCCGATACTAAGGCCACGATATGATACATATCTCGATACACGTAAATTGTGAACATTGACTATGCTTTAAGCAAAATTCTTGACAAGTTTAGTTTTTTCTTATAAGAAGAAAAAGAACAAGGATGAGTTTTAAGTGGTTCTACAACTTGAGAGACATAAATTCAGATCCTCAAAGATGGTAGACCTAAGTTCAAATTTAGAACATATGCTTCATTATGTAGTTTGTCTTCTACCTTGAACTCTGCCACTGTTAACATTACCCAAAGTGTATTTACAACAACTGTCAAAATATTTAGGCTGTATCAATTCTGTAGAATCCGTATCGATACACGTATCCCAAAGGAGTGCGATACGATATTTTGCCGTATCAATATTTTGAGTACAGGCCTAGTTCTCCATGTGATAAAGCAGCTGACGGGTCATTATCAAATATTTAAGTCCATGTAAAGCTCTTTATGACATCTGTCCAATCAGGATCTGACTAACATTTACTTTTTCACTTAATGTGTCGAAGTCTAAAACCAAACATGCATAATGTGGATCCCAGACACTGGTAATGAAAAGAGAAACAGTATCCAGAGGTGTTTAAAGTCCTCGAGGCTGCAGCTCGTTAAGAAGCACTTGGATTATTAACAGGTGTGATGGTGGAGTGTTGGAGTGGGAAAAGTGTGCAGGAAGTCAGCAGCATAAATTCAGCTCACGTCAATATGCATGAATCATTTACTGCTCTGAATCAGACCAGTCAGGAGCATATAAACACCATTCATCATGACAAATGAAAGGAAAATCAGTGGCAAAGTTTAGTTTTCTTCTCAGTCATGTTTACTCTTTCAATCTACAAAAAACAGATCTATGGTGCTTGTGTTGTGAGGGGTCATTGTTCTCCGTGTTGACACAAACTCTGAGACCCCCACAGCTTATGAAAAACATTCAAATTCCAACTGAGGCAAAACAAAAACACACAACGAAAGAGGACAACCAAACCCAACTGAAAAACTCTCACATGACCCGTCTGATGATCTGGTTTAATTAATCCAGGCTTACATCATGTTAATGGCATGGTTATCACAAGTCTGCCTTTTCTGTTGTTGATCTGTTCGATGGTCTTTTTATACTTTTGTTTAGACAGTCGTAGCAGATGGATATCCATCAATAATTCTGGTTCTGCTCAGTGTTGGTCTGTTGAAGGAAGTTTTTTTCTGTGTTTTGTGTGTTTTGCTCAATTGGAGAAGGCTGTGTTTTTAATGCATCACAGTCCCTTTTGTCTGAACTCTTTTAATTATATCGCTGTGAGAGTTGAAGACACGAGTTCAGGACTTTTAAACGTTGTCACACTGACTTTTTAGGTTTCAAAAAAGGGTTGGATAAGAAGTTAGTGGTCTTTGCTTTTGGTTAACACACATCTACTGGGGTGATAATGGCTAAATTGTTAAAACCAAACAACAACAGGCAAGTCCGGATATTCTAAACCAAACTTGGATAACTAACTCCAGCTACAACCTACACAGGTTTAAGTCAGTCCCATAGCGCTCAGAGGAAGCCCAAAAAAATGACAAAATTCAGACATCCAGACAACATCATCCTACCTGCGAGGGCTTTGATGCGTGAGCGCTCGAACAGCCGAGCCGAGCTGTTCTCGTTGTCCCAGTCGTCAGCGTCCCAGCGGTTGTTGACGCCATCGCTGAACTGCTGCTGGATCTCCATGTGTTCGAACTCCGCCGCCACCGACGTCATCTTGAATTGGTTGCGACTCCGCCCCCACCGCCGTCGCTGCTGCTGCCCTTAAGTCCTTCCACCTGCTGCCTTGTTGCCTTTAGCAACGGGACCCTCAAACTCGCAGCTTCTCACGCTCTCAGACCGGCACTGACTGGCAGGCCGAGAAGATCATCCAAAACCTGCACGGATCCAAACAGAGAGGGAGTTAGAGGAATGGACTTGAGCTTCGAAATTACACATGAAATCATGGGACTAACATTACCCAGAAAAAAATTGATCCAGAAACAGCTTCAGAAGTTTCAAGCACTTCTAAAAGTTCTTTTGATTAAATAATAACCACCAAAAACGTACCATATGTGTTCGGTTTTTCTGTAATTCTCAAAAGGACAGTTTCAGAACCATCTTCATCACTCTATGAGAGCTGACCAACAGTTTCCCTCACACAAACAGAATTACAGTAACCGCGTGCATCATCTAAATCTGCCTGATTTAATGTTTGAAATCAGACAGCCCCAGCTTGGCAAGCTCCAATCTACAACGATCGTGAGAGGCCGAGTCAGAGTCCTTTAGAGCAGGAGGAGGTGTGAGCTACAAAAGAGACATCACTAAAGTATTTCTCAATAAAATGGACATTTTTGCTCCACTTCCACCATGTCTGGTGATTGTTTGTTCAGCGGTGTGACTTAAATTTTATATTTTGCTAGGCAGAAGTAATTCCCAACAAAACCACTGATTGGCCTGTAATGAATGGGACTGATGGAACAATCGTCCAATCACCTGCTGGATATGCATTTTAAAGGTTCTGCCCATTCCCAAACACTTTCTATTGGCTGTTGTGTCAGGTTATATAATACATTTATTTCATGTTATTTTCATAAAAGAGACTTTATACAGCCAAAATAAGAATTTACTAAACCAAGTTGTCCATCCATCTATACTCTTTATGCCTTTTAGAGTCATGGATGGGGGGCTGGAGCTTATTCCAGCTGTGACTGGGCAAGGGGTGGGGCAATCACAGGACTGACATAGGAAGCCAGACAACCACTGAAACATCCACACATAAGGGCAATTCAGAGTCAGCACCTCAGAAGCCAGAGCAGTCTGAGAAAATCTACAAATCAAATAGGCTCTGCCTTAGCACAGTTTCTTAACTCAGCTAGATATAAACTTAATCTATTGATCATAGGGCACAGCTGAAGGACACACACTTCATATTATGTCAAAATTGCCTCAGCTCCTCCACTAAGAGGTTCTAAGAAACAGAAACAAATTACCACCATCCTTCACTGGCGCTCTTGTTTTGTTCACGATGAGAATTTGTTGTTTGTTTTGAAATCTTAAGATGGATTTTCGCCTAATTAAAGCCGTCTTAAAAAAATCTAACCCCCTTCAAAGATCTCCACGGACCACAAAAAGATTCTTACTGTTCCAAAACTGGAATTTAAAATTGATCCAGATTGTGTTTTGCCCCTAAATGTCATCTAAACTTTGAACTTAATTAATCTTGTTGGCTTTTAATTCAGCTTTAGAGTTGTGTGGTTTTATTTTTAGGAATCTAAAATTTTGTTAACTGGCTTGTATCTCCTAATGTTTTTAAGATTATATGATGTTCTATATTTGTATTGGTTTTAATTGTTGGCTTTTAGACTTTTCTCATTTGACCCTGTTTCTGATGTAGTCAATGTGCAGCACATGGTGAGACTTAACAGTTTTAACAAAGCTCTACACAAATAAAGTAGATTGGATTCAACTGGTGTAATGAAAGCTTTCATATGATTAAAAAATATTTAAGACAAGTATTTGTGATGTTGAAGCTCTTGTGCTAATTCTGCTTTTATATAAAGTTTTAAAGCAATGTTTTTGTAAATCTGTTATTTTTTGCTGCTGTGGTTGTTTTTTTCATTGTTTTTGCAGCCCAGTGTCAAAGATATTCATATTCCCTCGAAAGTAAACATGCATATCATTTCTATGTCACATCTACAGCACATACGTAATACCAATAAGAAGATTTTATTTTATGTCATGCATATAATTAGAGTTTAGTTCAGTGTGCTGTTGTGGACAGATGCTCATTTGTTTCAAAACAGAGCTGCAGAAAGTGAAAAAGATGAAATGTGTCAGATGCTGTCCCCTGCTGTGGATGTCATGTGACCATCACTCTGCTCTCTCATTGGCTGCTGGTTATTGCAGTCTCTTCCTGATCTGCACAGGGAGAAACATCCTAAACTAACTCGATGCTGCTCCCCTCTGGCCGCCGTGTGTTACTACAAGACTGAGGAACCCAAACAGTCATGTGTGGCTGAGAGGTTCAATAACACACGAGGGACAGATATTTCATATTTCAATACTGAACTGTAAATATCACACATTTATGTTCTTTTTCTCAAAACAGTTTCTATTGTAATGACAACTCTCCACCGATTCTTTCCTAACATTATATTATTTTCAATTTTAAAGTTAAACAAAAATACCTCTTCTACATTTTAGCTTTTGTTTGAGTAAAACAGTTTCCTTTTTGATCTTTTACTAAATTTCCGTCTTTATAAATAATTTATTCTGACGTGTTTTTACGTCTTTTGTCACTTGGTTCTGATTTATTTTTTATCTCAATGTTCATTTCATTTTTAATAAAAGAAGCCCTGCAATCAAAGCTACATCAAAAATGAAAAGGAGCAGAAATTATATTAATTTATGATCTGTTTGTTGGTTTTTTTTGTGTTTTTTACAAACTTTTAATGAACAGTGTTAGACAGGACTTTACACTGTATTGTGTGAAGCACTCTGAACGGCCTTGCTGCTGAGAGTTGATATTAAATAAACTCCTTCTCCTTGTCTTGATTTTTTACTCTATTTGAGCACTAGTTCCCAATGTAGGATGAGGACCCTTTGAGGGGATACAAGAGACTAAAGGAGACTTTGTAGAAAGAAAAGGACACAATTTAAAAAAGTTGATAAGGCTTATAAAAAGTGTCTAAAGCTTTTTATAAACCTTATACTGATTCTGATACTGTTCACATTTAATGATGAGTCTTGACAGTGTGAAATATTTACAACAGTCTTAAAGATATTATAAAATATGGCCTAAAGTGTATATATAATGTGACTTATGATCTACTTTACTTTAATTTCCTTATTTTTGAGCCTCAGGCAGTGCGTTTATTGCAGTTAAATTAGTCTGCACAAATACAGCAGGTAAACAGAGAAAGAGCAGTGAGTCAGCAGAACGACAAAGCATAGAGAGTGGAATTGGATTCTGCAGTCAGCAAACAGCACCGTGACTCGGCACAGACACACACCTCAGCAGAAACTGAGCCCAAACCAGCTCAAATCACACATCAGCCTTAAAACAGGGTGTCTGGCCTCTCTAACACATTATTGTTCTAAAAGTTTACTGCAGAACGTTACAGAGATGGAAATGAGACAAACATCAGGTCTGCCTTGGATTTCTAAGTATTAACAGCATTAAGTCAGTATTTCTCCTAACATTACATTTGAATCATGGTCAACTGCCCAAACACGCCTCCATCACACCAAAGACAAGCTGATGTAGATAGAAGTGTTTTCATTTCACATATCATCCTCTCAAGTTTCTCTGAAAGATTCACAATAAGACCCCCTTCTCCCATCCTCCTTAAATTGGGCAGTCAGGATGGGAATTGAAAACCATTTCCAATTGAGAATCGATAACAATTCACTTTTTGCTTTGAAATGTCCTTATCAATACCAATCACTTTGTTCTGCCTGCTTTGCAAATGAAGGATGTCACACTCTTACCAAAGGTAGTCAATAGAAACTAGGGGTGCACTGATCACAATTTTCTTGCTGATCACCAATCACCGATCTTTAAGATCTTTAAAAAGTCTGATCTGTCGATACCGATGTTTGGCCAATACCGTTTTTTTAATAACTAACAGCATACACCTTCAATGTTCCAATCTTATTCTATTGACAAACATTAAACGACACCTGTACAGCATCTTTGTGGCTATTTAAATGTAAAAATGCAGCAGATCTGTCAGTCTGGCAGAAGAAAATACTACAGTGGCTGACTTTCAGACCTTTGAGGAGGTAGATAAGATTGGCGGATAAGATCAGTTTCTCATTCAAGGATCAGCCGATCCCTGATCCCCCAAAATTAAGGAAATAACCACGATCAATCAGTGCATGTTTAGTAGAAACCTCAACAAAGAAGTCAAAAACATTAAATAAGATATGCATGGTAAGTGGGCAGAGGCACCAGCAACTTGCAGAAGGATTTGTTCATGCAGGTGAATTTCCTTTCATATCATGTCATTATCCATTTGTTATGTCAATGTCCATTTATAAAGGATCAGTTGGGGATTTTTGGTTTGAAATACTGCAGCACTATTGGTCAGACCAACATAAGTCCCACCTCTCTGACTGTGGGTAGGTTGATCTAAAGGTTGGTTGAGATGAGATGTGCAGTACGGCAGTGTCCATTACAGGAAATCAACAGTGTTTCAAAGGCTCATATGAAAGTCAAGAGATCACACAGCTTTACTGTCCATGATTTATCAGCAAATAAATATTTATGCAGCTTGATAGATTATTAATATTGATATCAAACTGCATAGATATGCAAAATCAATTTTTTTATCCACCTCTATCATCTATCTCTAAATTTTAAGTACCAGCTTTAAAAAATAAATGAATAATTCATTCCATCTTTTTATCTATGATTGGCAGGAAATGGGTTTTAAGTAAAATAATATAATAGTTGTTCTCTACGCAAGACCATATCTAAAACTTTTAGAAGAAAACAATCAATAAAAAAGTTAAACTAATACTTGTTCTTCCATCCCTGTTGCGATCCTATTGCGTTTTTCCAAAGTTCCGACCAGAGAATATACAAAGGCTCACTTTGCACTGTTCGGCTGATAGTGTTTCAAATCATTTGCTGATCCAGGACAAATTCCTCTCTCCATCCTTCTCTCTGTGCTTTCCCACAGCAATGAATCCAAACTCTACCCTGCATCACGTCACAGCCACTGATGTTTAGCTCAGCCAATCAGATTATTTCTGCCTCTGAGTCTGAGGAGGTTCCACAGAGCCAAAAATCGTTAAAACACACGCTTGTTGTGTATCTGCTGCCACCCACATGCAGCTCGACAACCAACCAGTCGGCTGCAGGAGCTGCTTGTGTTGCTACGCTAAAAATATGCCACCGTTGGGACACTGCTAGAGAGTGTGTTTTATCTGTCAGTGTGTGTGTGTGTGTGTGTGTGTGTGTGTGTGTGTGTGTGTGTGTGTGTGTGTGTGTGTGTGTGTGTGTGTGTGTGTGTGTGTGTGTGTTTCCAGAGTGAAGCCAACACAATGTGCACTCATTCAGAAGCAATAAGGTGCACAAACACTGACACGCACACCAGCCATGGAGGCATGACAACACATACGGTCTCAGAGTTTTTGGCGAGGGTGTGATGGTGGGACAGTGAGACAAGCAACTGTGACACACTGACAGATCGGACATTTGTAACAAAATGAGGCTGAAGCTTTAGCATTTGTGTAAACACTTCAATACCTACAGTATTATACTTTAACTCAATAGTGCAATTCCATGTATGGATAGTATTGGGGACAAGAGCATGTCCTAAAGGGGACAGGGCAGAGAGGGACTGGGAGTTTAAGCCAGAAGAAGTGTAAATCCTCAGAAGGGATATTTATAGGAAGAAGGAGAGAGAGAATGGAGAGAGAGTAATGACACCGACTGAGAACAGGAAGGATAAAAATAGAGAAAGAGAGAGATGACAGGATGATAAATTGAGACATGAGAATAGAGAGAAAGTGTAGTTTTAGACTAGGGCTGTGCACAATATAGCAATAAGAGAATATAGGTCTGCACACCAGAAACTGCTCCAAAGTCAATTTAATGTTGATTATCTACAGATGTGTCATTTCAGGTCTTACTTCTGCCAAGGTGGTCATGTTTTGCTGGTGTCCGTCCGTCTGTCTGTTAGAAAGCTAACTCAAAAAATTTTAAAGATTTTGATGAAATCTTCAGGGAATGACGGCCATGGCAAAAATAAAGAGCTGAATATTTTGTTGGTGATCCAAATCTGGATATGCAGCCGGGATTTTTTTAAATTTGTTAACATTGTGGAAAAGGGTAGTTTTTCCACATTTTCGCTATTAACCTCACTTAGAATGTCAGAAATGCCTTGGCAGTGGTTTGTGCTTTATGAGCACGTCTTGTAAGCATTCTGTTTCTCTACTTATCAACTGACCGGCTGTTTACGTACCAGCACTGTTTTAGTAGGGGTAGATCTGGCCACATCGAGCCTCGCTCTTTGCCAGTTCCATCAATTTTTCCAAATGTTTTCAATGTATTTGTGCAATTAAGACACTGCTGTTTTTCTGTTGATAAATGTAACACTGCAGCTCATTCATTTGTTGCATTTATTTCTCTTGAGTGATGTGTTACTGGTGATGACAGAGTCTAAAAGACAGCAAGTGAAGCAGTAATTTGGAATTAATAGAACCAAAGGACGGTGATTTTATATATCATGCATGTATATCATACATATACATTATCCATGTTTTTCTTGTGTTAAGCAATTATTGAGGATTTCTGGTTTTGGAAAAGCAGTCACTAATGGTCAGATGGCCTTAAGTCCCGCCTCCCGAGCAGCATGGAAGCATCTACGAGAGGAAATCAACAACTTCCAAAAGCTCTGTTGAAAATAAAAGGCTGATGTCACAGCTTTGTCCAGTTTTTTTAGTGTCTATGGTGGTGACATGATGCCATCTCAAAGCAACCTATACTAACAAAAAAAAAAAACACTTGATGATTTTGAGAAAATATAAATCAAGAATAGGCCTATATAGAAAGTTTTGGCAACCATATCATGCTAAAATGTCCTACATTCAGTACAGTTTGGACAGCCTGTATAAGTTTATCTGCAATATTTGATACTTAAAATAAAAAAAAATGTCTCAAGTTAGGGTGTCTGAAACTTAATTTATTGTTTCTGTGGAATCAGTCAGGCATCAGAATAGTTTGAATTCAACAAAAAACTTTTTTTTCCTGACACAATAACTCTGACCTATTAAAGACTATATAACACTATGCTAAAAAGTGGCAATATCAATCTGGTATTTGTCTCATGAAGTTATAGCCAGAAAATAAGCTGATTATCATTGTGTTTCTCCAGTCAATTCTTAAAATATTGTTTAGTGTTTGCTTATTTCAGTTAGTTAAATGATTAAACAATCGCTTCAGAAAGTGTTTGGGAGATTCAGTAGTCTTTGACACTGCACTTAAAGGGAGATTCACGGCCCATTTTATTCCAGTTTGTCTCTGTGGATTTTTACAATCCAATGGATCTTGCCGCTGCTCTCTTTCGCCCACATCTTCCTCCCACCTCTCTGCATCCTCCACCAGAATCAACTGAAGCCTTCTCCATCCACTCCCTCTGATAAGTGCTGTTAAGTGCAACAATTATTTCCCCCTATTTGTCATCCCTGTTAATATTAACAACGCACCATGAACACAATTATGATGTAAAGCTCTTAGCCTATTATTGCTTTTTTTACTCTTTGTGAATTACTCTGGCCATCTGTTAGATCTTAAAACCAAACATACCGTGTGAAAGAAAATGACTTTGGCATTTCCCTCTTAGAATGGTATTTTAAACAGCCTGTCATTGTATTTCATGCTGAAGTACACCACTATAGTGTCTTCATTTTAGACTACAAATATGATTGTTGTCTGAAGTCCTCTTAAAAAAATGTTGCCTTTTGTTTTAAGAGCTTGGTCAGGAAATAACACTATAGTTTATAAAGGACTAAAGCTGAAGCCAGCAGGTCGACATACCTGTATTATGTTAGCAGAGGAGTAAAGCTAGCAGATCCATGGTTTTGAAACCATACTGAGACAAAACAAGCTAAAGATTATTGTTTAAAGTACAAATAATGCTTAAAAATGTGTCTTAGGCAGAATAAACCAAAACAAATGATGTTGTAACATCATTTAGATTAAAAATTGGCTGTATCCGACAAGAACTCAGAGATAATTTCAAGATTAGCAAAACATGACTGGGATAATGTCTTAATAAAAGAATGCTTAAGCAAACAGAAACTTGTACTAGCATCCTAAACTTAAACTTTAAGTACTATAAACTGAAGGCACTGTTCAAAAGAAATCACCAAAATAAAAATGCAGGCCAAGCTAATAGCCTACTGGTTAAAGGCCTGGAATCAGTTTTCATGATGAGGCTACAGCTAAAAAGAAAGACATAAATAGTATGAACAGTGACAGGACACTGGTCTACTTTCATCAAAACACTCAAAACTCAGTTAAAATACAATGATGAAGCTAAAGGACCTGGTCATAGGCCATGATTAGGCTAAACAATAGAACTAGAAAGACATGTCTGTGAAAATGAATTGATGAATGTAAGGTGCCTGCTGTTATAATAACAATTGAGAATAAGCCCGAGGCAAACAAAAGCTCAGTCATAATTTATAACCATGCTACAGGTACTGGTCAGAGAAAAAAAGCTAACAAGAATTCAGCAACATTTAAAAAGGGTTAGCTAAAGATAACTGTTAAATAACATAACACTCAGGAAATTAGGTCTAAGCTAAAAGGAATTTAAATATTAAAAGACATTACCGAAGTTTAAAAATAAGGCTGCAGCTTACAACAACTTAGAAGAAACATGTTCAAAAGGTGAGATAAAGAAACCTGGTCTAATAGGTGCAGAAGATTCTATGGGAGTGCCCAAGAAACAGCACATCCAGTCAGTGCAGAGTGAGAAAACAGAATTTTTCAAGGCTCTCAACTTGTGCCACAATTAATGTAAAAAGCTGTGGCCACAAGCCATCGACACAAGGACGAGCTTTGTCTCCTGTTGGATCTAAAATCCAAACACTTGTATGTACTCACTTATGAATCAGAAATTGATGTCTGTTTTTTAATGTTTAACATTAATAGATAATTCAATTATTATATGTTCATTATACTCATAAAGCTACAATAAACAATTCTGTTTTGAACTCTAAAACAATATTAAAACTGTTCAATTAAAACTTGCCATCCACTATTATTCATTTGTAAAATAGGTCAGCAAAATTCAATGGATACTAAATTTGCTTGTTGGAAATAAAATAACATCATTCAGATAACATAATGTTACATATGAAAGACATTTGAATGGCTTTAGGGCCACCCTTACCACCTATTTATTGCAATAATATCAGGTATAATTCATCATGTTGTAACTACAAAATTGTCTCTCAAAGTGAGAAGTTGGATAATGCTAGTCTAATGGTCAAATGTCCTTTAAGTCTAAAAAATGAGGCTGTAGCTAAAGGAACTCAGTAGCAATTTGCTAACAGGATTAGCTTAATATACAAATATACAACTGATCTAATGTCAGTCATGTAAAAAAAAAAATAGGCCAAAACTCTCAAGAATTAAGAATAATAATATTATGCTAACTGTATTAGCTTAAGATGACTGTTCCATGGCCATAACCAGGTTTTAAAAATGAGGCTAAAACTCACAAGAACTTAGTCATACTATCATACTGACAGACAGAGGCAAAAGTACAGAGGTGAAAGTCACGATATGCTAACAAAGAGACAGAGAAGGATGTTATGTTTGGATAAGCCTTCAGGTTCATGTCATCATGTGAGAATGAAGATACAGCTAACAGCTCTGTGGTTAATTATAATGCTTACAGGCTGAGTTTGAAGCTAAAACTATCAGACATCATTCTGAAAATCAGTGTTAAAAAGATCCCGGATATGCTGTCAACAGACTCAAGCTAACACTCTGTGGATATGACCTCATGCTAACTGACTGAAGCTAAAATTAAAGTTAAACCATGATATCAAGCCTGCCAAAACCAATAGATCCAAGGTAATGATTTTAAACTACTTAGAGTCAAATGCTGAGGAACATACATTTCTTTATACCCCATTGAGACATGCTAATAGACAAAGTTTTTCTAAGCCACTGGTTTCTTCATCTTGTTAAAAAACTGAGGCAAAAGATAACAGGTCCAAGGCTATAATATCACACTACAAAATGAGTCTTAAAAACCTGAGAGCTACCCCGGAGGTTGAGTTGGTAAATGTAACACGACCTGACAAAGTCTGGCTGAAGTCAGTGGAGTGTAAAAGTCTCACAAATATTTCATTAAAGTCTGTCATGAATTATGTTGCATCTTTTCTTTTTCTCCCTCTTCAAGTTCACAGTGGAAGACCGACATTATCAAGTCAAAACCCCAGATCACCATGGTTACCAGTGTCCCAGCATGCTTTGTGTGGGAGTCCACTCGTCAAGACGCCGACAGCAGCACAAAGACCCTCGGCTGGAGCTTCAGGAAGGAGAAAAGTTTCCTGACAGCGAAGCCAAATTACAGAGACGTTTTACCGATATACTGAAGAGATGCTGCTGAAGGAAACTGAGATATGAAGAACCAGTGTTTAGAGGAAAAAGAAAAGTTTCTTCTTTTTTTTTTTTCTTAAGATACAAGGACTACAAGGGGTACTTCAGTTAAATAACTGGTGATGTATTTTTGGGGGGGCAGTCTGATTACTAGAAACACACAATAGCTGAACTTCACTGGATTTTGTGTAAACTCCTTAGTTTCTTAAGAACCTTTAACAATGTTTACAGTGTTTCTCTTAAAAACAATTAGGAGCGACAGCCCAGACAAGCCAAGGCAACATCCTATCCCTGCAGGGTAACGGCACAAAAGGCTTTGTTTATGCAGTAAACACAATTTATGCTCCCTCGAGATCACAAATCAGCTCCCTGGCAAGACCTTATCTCATCATAAAACATACTCTACATGTACTACTACAACGAGATGATGGTGGATAAGTCACAGAGTCTGTCGACTTTAAATCAGAGGGTTGAAATGTGATCCTCAGTGCCTGCACAAAGGCACTGGGGATCATATACTGTTTATATCCCATTTATTATACAAATAATCTTATAGTTTACATCATCATTACTGAGTGTCTACTTTCATTAATCAAAAGAAAGGAACAGGTAAATGTGAAAGTTTTGTGCTCCTGGCAAAAAAACGTGCAATGATGATGAATCCAAAAATACTGACATACTGTAGCTGACCTGCAAAGACTTCAACATTGTGCATCCTGAACATAGCGTTGCTGGACAAATAAACAGTTTTTAACAAGCTTGAGGAAATTTTACAGAGTAATCCATCTTCAAATTCCCATTTTGTTAAAAACAGAACATGGGGCATGGAGAGAAGTAATTCTAACAAACAAGAGACAGAAGCGGCCTAATGATGCCAGCAGGGTACAGCCTAATATCAAGCATGGGTGGAAAGCATATGAACAAGAAACTAGCGCTGCATGTGGTGTGGTACCGGTGTGGCATTGGTACTGGCATTGGTACTTTCCTTCTGAAAAGGGCTTGATTGTATTGCTACTATTAAATATAGTTTGCATATAATATAGATGTAATCCAGAAAAAAACATGTGGGTATTAATATCAGTATCTGCTTATATCACTTTTAAATATCTGCTATATAAAAGCAGCCTATGCTTTTTGTCTCCATGGCAGCATTAAGCTACATCCGATTTTTTGTGGGAGGCAGGAAAGAAGAATTATGGCCTTTTTCCACTAGCACGCCTTGGCCCTACTCTACTTGGCTCTACTCGATTTGCAGCGTGTTTCCACTAGCCTGGTACCTCCTAAAACAAGCTAGTTTTAGTACCTACTCCGCTCTGGTTCCAAGCGAGCAGAGTCGATACTGAAAGATGACGTCACTGACTGCCAACTACTGATTGGTCAGACAGTGTCGTCATCAATAAGTCATGAGCGTGACGACCTAGCATGCTAGCGGTAGCTACCGTTAGCTTACTCTCAAATGTCTTTTCTTTGCAGCTCGATTGCTCTCGTCCTCGGCTTCATTTTGTTGTATAGCTTCTAAAACTCTCCTGTGCTTCTCAAGGGGTATTTCTTCCTGTCACCTGCAGCCTTCCTCTGTTTTCTTTTTTTACTCGGTTTGTGACAAAAAGCCACAGATTGTTGTGTCGCGCTCAAAATGACGTCACCGTAGTGCCGCTCACCCCGTTGGGCAGGCGACTGGGGCTAATGGAAAAGCAGCACAAGTCGAGTAGAGTAGAGCTGGGTAGAGTCGAGTAGAGTAGAGTTGGGCTAATGGAAAAGGGCCAATAGTTGTGTCATGCTGAGTACAAGCAGAACTAAGAAAAGTTTGTCTATCAGAAGAGTGACATAAAGCCGTGAGTTCTTGAATCCCTTCTAACACCATCACCACCAAGGACCAAGCCATGACCTCTAACATTTGGACATGAGAAAAACACTGACTGACTTATGTTAAATACCTCTTTCTCTTGAAATTTACCAGAAGATCCCAGCATATCTATCCATGTCTCTTTCAGAGGTGACATGCAAGACAAGACAAAACTGAAAAACTGAAAGTACCAAAAATTATGCTCCAGTGAAGAAACAATCTTCAAACTCTGATGTGCAGAGCAGGAGGATATGGACTCCTAATCAAAGTATGCTTGCAGCAGAGATATTCTTCAGTCTCATGTACAGATGGAAAAACAGATGGATCCTAACACTCGTCTTTAATTCTCTGTATTTTTAGTGGTCTTAATAATTCAAGTATCAATTGTTCACCATGGCAACTGAAACCCTGCAGAGTCCCGGGCAGCATTCAAACTCCCACGCAGGACGAGGCGCCTGCACAAACTAAATCCACAGCTCTCAACCTGAAGTCTGTATTAACTGTGCAACGTACAAACACACACACACACATACACACAAGCCTTCGACTTTGCAGCTTTTATACATAACCTTGCAGCGCTTACTCAAATAAAAATGTCGCTCTGAGAAAACAGACTCTGATTACTCATGGGGGTTTGAAAGTGTTTTTTTGTGTGTGTGTGTAACTGAACTGCTGAAATTGTGCAACAAAAACAGTTTCAAGCTAACTTTGAGAACCAGTTCAGTTGAAAGTTTGTATGTGGGAAATGTGTGGCATTAACAAGAAAACATTTTTTAGTCTTAAGATGCCTATTCTGATGCCAACATTGGAAAAGCCAAAGTCTAAGACGGGCATAATTAACCGTCAAGATAATTCAAACCTTATTTAAGTTACTTGTCTCAATAAATATCCTAGCCCAACTTTAACAAAATAAAGACAAAGCCTGAGCTGCATTTTCTCCCAGTGCAACAGGGGAAATGAACTTTATGAATGTTCTAAATTGAGAAGAGGTGTGGCAAGTCAAAACTGAGACATCAGTATACTTCCCCCCTGCACTGACAAAGCTGCAATCAGGTTTTTTAGGCTGATCAAAGCAGTGCACTAGGTCTTCTTCATTCAATTGTCTCAGGACCTCTCTCAATCTCTTCATAATTTCAGACATAGATGGAGATCAGCACAGATCTGATCTTCAGAAATAGGAAAGTGAAGCCAAGTGAAGTTTAAATTTAGGGGTGAATTTGAACAAAACAGTGGTCGAAGCTCTCCTTAAAAAAATCAAAGAGGGGGTGCTGGTTTGGCGGAGTGGTTAGCAACCAGGCACCCCATGTACTTGCAGCTAGCGGTCCGAGTTCGTGTCTTCCCCTACTCTCTCACCCCCTTTCACAAGCCTGTCCACTGTCTCTCTCCTATCAATAAAGGCACAAAAAATGCCCAAAAAATACTTTAAAAAATAAATAAATAAAGGGTCTGTATTTTCACATAACCCATGTTCATGCATTCAACTTTGAAAAATGTTAGAGTATGAACTATTGCTAATGTTTCAAAAGACTACTAGTTTTTATTACTTACGCCAAGGTTTGTTTGTTTGCTTGTTTGTCTGTTCGCAAGTTGATGCAAAACCTACTACATGGATTTATATGAAACTTTTACCAGAGATGTGGTTTGGCCCAATAAAGAAACCAATACATTTTGGTGCGGATCTAATCCAGAGTGAAATCACAAGAAACATTTAAGATTATAACAGCAAATCCCATTCATGTACAAAGTTTATCAAGTCTATGTCATAATTCCCTGCCCCGATTGCAATGCCAGGGGAGGGGATAGCTCAGTCTGCTGTCTCACGTAAGGCCGAACGGCAAATCAGCTCTGAAAAGAAGGAATTCCCTATGGAAGCTCTTAATCACTCGAAACAAGCTTGCTGATAATGTCAAAATGGACATAGCACCATGGTTTTGCCCCAACCGACAAGATGGTGATATCGCTCACTGGAAGCACTGCACTGCGCACAACACCAACATCTTTACAAGCAGCAGCAAACTGGTTCAAATTGGTTGATATTTTTCGCTCCACAGTTTGCGTATAAAATAAATATAGGACTATAATGTTGGGTGGAAATAACAATTTATGGGTGGAACTGAGCTGAGAGTGTTTTTCTACTTTACCAAGAATGCTTGATCCATCGATATTCTAAAATCTGTCTGAGGAGCTCTCTTGGAGCTCCTGTTACTTTAACGCCCACTCCCCTCAATAGTCCAGTCTGTTATGTGGCGATGGCTCAGTTCGCACTGCTCTGGGCCATGCTGTCAGCAACTTTGTACTCATTCTAGATCTATGCTTTGTTCTGTGCTTTGCACGCTGATTCGATGGGCTTCAGCTGCAGACAAAACAATGGTATGACATCACACTGGTAGGTCTATGGGGGGGGGACAAGCCTTTTCAGGCAGCTACTGGAGCTATAAAGAGGGGGGAGTTGAGAAGTTAAGATATCTTAGAAGGAAAATGTTGTACAACTGTAGTGCAGCCGATGCAAATGATGTGGTCTGACCATCAAGTTATTAATCATCTACACTTTTCTGATATTGCTATTGAAAATTCATGTTTATTTCTTCATATTGCTCCAAGAAATACTGTTAGTCCTCATTTTGCAAAAGGTAGTTGTATACAAACTGAGCTCTCTGCCATCACATGCTATTCCTCAGAAATATGCATCACTGGGATGATGGTTTGGTGGATTGGTTAGTAACCAGGCACGACCCATATACATGTTTCTGCTGACCCAAGTTCGAATTCAGTCAATGGCCACTTTATAAAGTGTCCTCTCCTTGATCTCTTGCCCCCTTTCAAAGTCTACCTGCTATCTCCCTCTTCTGTCAATACGGGATACAAATGCTTTAAAAAAATCTTTAAAAAATATGTATCATTAATAGGCAGATAAACTGTGTACACGAGAGTGCTTGTGAGCAGACACAACACATGCTTGAGGACAAACACCAAGTGTCTCTCAGGTCCAACAGCTGCCAACCTGATGAAAAATGTATAGAGTTCGATGCCTTAGGAGTCCCGAAAAGAAAATGTCGAAGCGTTGTCTTGTAAGACAGCCTGACTGACCTCTTATGTTCACCTGTATTTAGGTCTTTAAATTTAGGACAGCATGACACAAACTTCTACCCAAGGTGACTCCAACCTGCACTATAGTTTCTATCCCCACACACACTCAGGTGTATATGTAGGACATGGGAGAGTGTGTTGCATTAGGAAGTCATCCATCACACTCTGGTCTCTGCACTGTTATGTAGGCCACACAGAGCCATGTAGGGCAGCAGCAGTTATCTGACCTGACACCATCATATTCAAACAGCATCAAACACAGCGGCTCAACGTCAGGAAGCTGGAGCTCAACACACCGCTGTCCACAGCCGATGCCAAAACTCGGCACAGGTCTGATCACAGAGGGACAAAAAGTACCAGACAGAACAGATGCTGGAGCATAATGTCGCACTGCAGATATCTACTAAGGCTGGGAAAACATTCCTCAAATTCCTCCTCCTGGATAGTAAAGAACGACATCAAAAACAGCAACAGGAATGCAAAAACGGACATGTAATAAAATGAAAACTCCCCAAGCAGGAAGGTCATATAAGTCATGTTAGACACTTGAAATACTCGGTAATGCACACTGGATGAGAGCCGCAATAACACACTGAGGTAATCAAATTGCCATGCAACATGACTTCTACAATGGAAATCATTTTAAAAGACATTATCTTACCTATTTAAATGTCTGGAAGTATAGAAAAGTATCAAAACTTTCAAAAATATATCTTATTACACAGGTGCACAGAAGAAGAATAACACTATCAAATATCGTGAGCAAACTCAAAACATTATTGACAGTTTGTCATCATTTTTTGGTTATAATACACAAGAAAGTGCTCTTACGTTAAGACTTTCAGGCTTCAAATCAAAAAATATCTTCATTTATCAGGGTCAGAGGCAACAATTAAAACCCTGAGAAAAAAAACACTTCTTTTTATGTCAATGAGTTCTCAAGTCACAATAGGCCCTAAAACAAGCCCAAAAGCATTCCTAAAAAGCTGGTGTAAGGATAGATGCATGAATACAGCTCTATAAACCTACAACAAAAAGAAAGAATTCAAACTAAGCCTGTGTTAACTTTTTGTCATTGAATCTCAGTGGGCCAGCTAACCAGGCTAGAGGTACACAGTTAACACTGAGTAAGGCTAAATGATGAAGATAATGAAGCACTCTAAAATTAGTTACCAATTAAGCCAAAATATTTTCATGGCTCATATTTACATTAAACTCACACAATTATGTGAAATAACTGCACCAGTCAACAGTAATGTACCTTACTGGTGGTCTCATTTATCCCACACAAGTATCCCATATCACCTTACCCCAAAAATATTGAAATATTCCTTTAAAGCTCAAGGACTTTCCCTATTGCCTTACAAGACACAAATGCATGGTCATTTTTGGCAGCAAGTTTTCAAGCCTTAGCTGACCCATCAACCTGCCAAGGAGCACACCTTCAATAACAGAGACCAGAACTCAACACCTGACCCTACAAAAAGATTGTATTTCAGACAAAATTCCAACTAAATTGAGTTTTCAGGTCACAGTGGGTCAAGTAACAACCCAAGAGGCACACCTTTAACATCAGTGAAGGGTTAGAGCTCTGCAACTGTCCTTTTAACCCTATGATTCATTATGTTTTATTCTAACAACCCTTTTTTTAGCCTAAGCTTTTTGTCTTTGTGTTTGCAAAACACACTAGGCCTGCTGACAAACCTAGACGCACACCTTCAACACTCGTATATGCTTTCGTGTTACGATTGTTCCTTTAATCCTTTAGCACATATTAGGCACTTCGATGTTCATGGATCATGGAGAACTCAAATGTATTAGCACAGCTTCAGTACTGGTGTGAGGTCAGAGGTCCATACCTTTCTTCGCAGCCCTTAAATCCACCAGATGTAATTCTAAATACACTTGTTTTAACTTAATCTTTTTGCCATTGAGTTTTTACTGTACACTGGGTCTGTTAACATGTTCATAGGTAAAGTTCTGATGTTTCTGTAAACAGCACAAATGGCCCTATAACCCTGAAAGTCAAACTACATGTCATTTTTTTGAGTGCCAACAGCCTTCCTGGTTATGTAGGCTCTCGTCACGACATGGACAGCTCATGTTCAAGTTCCTGTCTTCCTCTCTTCCCACACACCTCCAACTCTTCTCGCTGTCCCTCCACTTTCAAACAAAGGCATGAATATCCCCCCCAAAAAACTACCCCTCTTTACAATCAATGAGTTTAAGCCACAGTGGACCCAATAATAAGCCCTGAGGCACACCTTTATTGTCAACATCAGGGTTTAAGTTGTGCCTTTCTACACAGTGACCATCAAATCTAACAATCTCAACCTTTCATATGGAATGAGAGGAAGAGATAGTCGAAGCCTCAGCTTTGACAGCGGTTGTTAAAATGTCAGAGCGCAGAGAGCATGTTATTATTCTCCTGCGTCACATTTGTTGAGAGAAAGTCAAAGTGACACATGAAGAGGATGCGTAGGCGAATCGAAGAGAGAGTAAAGAGTCCTCTGAGTACAGGCTCTTCCTGTGTGTGTAATTATACTGTAGGATGGTGCAGCTGATACATTTAGATTTTTACGCACTTCGGCTGTTGGCTTTTTGCTTCCTGTTCTACTCCTAAAGCAACTTCAACACTTCCACTCATTTAAAAACCTTCAAAAAGACAGAGCTGACAAGGGAAATATCCGCTCTTAAAAAGTAAAAGTGAGTGTAAAGCCTCTCTGTCTGATTGTGCTTGAAGGTCTGCAGCACAGTCAGCGTCTCTGCTCCTAGTAATTAGGTTATCTGAGAAGGTTAACTGCTAATTCAGCCACTGGTTGCCATGGTTACACTTGTAAATCAATGGACCAATAGACCATTAACACAAACACACAAACACACACACATACAAATTCTCACTCTTGACAGCATCTGCAATTCTGTCATCCAATTAAGAAAAGCAAATAATAAAATCCTCCCCTTGTGAATTCTGATTTTACATACAAAAAATTATTTGATTGTTATACTTGTGAATCATTAAACAAAGAAAATGTTTGAGTGTTTTTTCAGTCATATCCCAAACGGGTGCTGGTCTGTACGCTGAAAATGCAACAAGCTGTCAGCACTCATCTTTTCTCATTTTCCACTAACAAATTCCCTAAATAAACACACTCAGACTCCATTTGTGGTTACATTTGTCATAATTATCTGTAATCCAATTGTGGCTGTTCCAACTGGTTTCTGTGCCTCCGTCAGTGTTTCATTCAGCTTCGGTCTCAACATCACCAAAATTCAACCACAAATCATAGGTCAAAGGCACACTGGGGAGGGTGGCAGAACCAAAAAGTCAAGAGTCAATGTTTAGGGGAGACTGCACGCTGCTTTCTGTGAAGAGACAAAAAACAACTTGCATCCAAAGTGGTTCAGTCTGTTTTTTTCCACGTGTAAAGACAAGTTTCATTTCATTTCATCAAACATAAGTCTTTTATAAGAGTAGGGCTGGGCGATATGGCCTAAAAAAATCCACGATTTTTTTCCCCACAAAACTCGATTTACGATTTTAATCAATTTTTTTTCCTCTTCGAGCAAAAAAACTCCAAGTGACACAAAAATGACATGAACCAAGTTCTACCTTTATGTTGTCAAAATATATTCCTAATCCAATCAGAATTTCCCTCTTTGAAAGTGTGTCATAAAATGTTGATTATGTTGTTCTAATGTAGGCAGGTTTGCCTCCATAAACACGGAAAGCTGTGGGATTTTCACTGCTTGTTAACATGTTTCTCTCTGATCAATATTTAATCTAATTAAAAAAAATAAATACAAGCCTATAAAGGTGCTCGTGCAAAACCTGACAGGGCCACCATCATGAAAACTGTGAAGTTTCAGTATTTATATTTTTCACACTTTGCAACTACTTACAATTTAAGTAAGTAAATGAAAAAAATCTCGATTTTTAATTTTTAAATCCTCTGCAGAAAATAATTCGATTTAATCGATATATTTCCCAGCCCTATATAAGAGCTATAAAACTGCTGTAGCACTGACCTCACTTTTGCAGAATAAGGTGTGTAGTTCATTACTTTACAATATTAGAGCATGTCAAGTTGACCCTTGTGAATACTTTTGATAAATCACTACAGTCAGCAGGTTCAGTTATTTTATGTAATTGGCGAGTTTATCATTAAAACAAGCTTCAAAACTATGCCGGGGAAACATTTTTAAAGCACTTTATCCCCCCTTGAAGTCTCTGTGTTTGGCACTATTTTACAAAGCAACAAATGGCTATGTGCCCTTCAACATGTGCACATTGACTTAGCTTGAATCAATTATGGCACTGGCATCAATAAAATTTGATAAATTCCCATCCCTTGTCAAGGTGACCTGAAGCTCACACTGAGCATCAGAACGAGGAAGAAAGGTGATTTAGGTGACTAAACGTGGCATGGTTGTTAAAGCCAGATGGGTTGGTCTGAGTATTTCAAAGACTGCTGATCTACAGGAGCTTTCATCTACACCCACCTCTAGAGTTTACAGAGACAATACTGAAAAATGATGGAAGAAAACATAAATATACCTGAATATCATGATATTATTCTTAGACCTGACAGAGAGCCACATCTGTTAAAGGTTTATGAGGCTTTATGTTGTTTATAGGCCCGGTGTAACATTCACAGTCATGTTATTATAACTCTGCACACTTTAAACACTCCACACCAGATGTAAACATCCAAGTTTATGCAGCAGATGTTCCGCACAGCTTTACATGTTCCTCAGAATCATGTGTCATGTCATGGTTCTATATATGAGACAGCGCTGCAGACGACGTGGAGGCGAGCGATCAGCAGGATCAGACTGAAGCCCTGCAGCTCTGAGAGCAGTGGTGACTAAGCTCTGGCAGTCTGCTCCATCTCTGTCCTTCCATCAGAGGACAAACTGTGATGCAGAGCCTGGAAACCAAATCCACAGCTGTCTCATCACAAGCACCACAGGAAGGACGCAGTGCACGCTTCTGCACAGACCAATCAGGACAGAGGACAACAAATAAACATGAGAGTCTTGATGGAGCACTAACATTTACAAAAGGAAAGATTATCCAACAAAAACCCAAACACTTCATGGCTTTAGGACTGTCTGGATCTAAATCTTTGTCAACTGCCTTTTTGTTCATTTGATTTATGTATACAATAAAATGTGATGAATGAGTTCTTAAATCAGAGTAAAAATGATTTAACTACTCTAATCTTGTGTTGCAAAGCTGGGGATCACGCTGCTTTGCTTCAAAACCAATTCAAGTTTTTTTTTCCTTTTCTCTGGGACAGCATGGGGGTGACTGTGCTGGTGATGGTGGTGGTGGTGGGGGAGTATTGTGAATATCTTCTAAGATTATGGGTTTATAAAAATGTGGGCTTAATCCAGACTGTTGCTTGTATGCACCAATTCAGAGCAGATGAAGAATTTCAAGAATAAGAGTTTCCATCCCTACAGTGGATTAAAAGATTAAGGGACTCCAGGTAAGAATCGATAACAACTATCTTGAGGAATGACTTGTTTTGGTGGTTATGAATTTCAAATGAAATTTGACTTCAAAGCCTTGTAATTAACTATTAAATTATAGGTCAAACCACAAAAAAAAACTCTATGGTAAGATTATTTACAGCATATAGATTTGTCTTGACAAAGCTCCTGCCATTGGAGCTATTTTGTGATGCAGCAAAGGGCCACGAATCCTTCCACCTGCAACGCCCCCCATTAGAGTAGATCAGGTCAGAGTGCCGCAGCAGGGCCAGGTGACGGTCACTTGAGCACAAACTGATTTGCTCATTCTAGATGCACAAAATAGCTAAATTAATTGGCAAAATATCCGGTTTCACCTGCATTCCATCTCGTGACGTGAGTATTCAGTACATTTGGTTTGTTGTTTTTCTGCAGCGACAGAGTTGTGTCACACGACCCATTTTATTGATCAGGACTGTGCCGTGTGACAGCCTATCATAACTAAATAGCTTTGATGAAGGGTCCAGTTGAAGACACTTTACTGAGTCCTAATCGTGACAGCAATGAGCCACAGAATTTGCAGACATTAGCTCACAGTTTATGCATCTGCACCAGCAAGTAACTTGTGATCTGTTCTGCTCCTCTGTTCTCCATCCCTCTTTCTACCAGTAACTCAATCTGCAAAAAGTTTTCCTCTGTATACCATGGTTCATAGAGATGTCCTCTTTTATCCACCACTAATGGCAGGACATTGTTAACATGGTCAAAACCCCTCATATTCAGATCAGCTTTAGAGAACATAGAGTGTGTTGTTTCCTACAACAAGGTGAGCAGCTGACTAGCTGATGGCGTAGGGATACAAAACCCCAACATCCATAAGTTTTAAAGGTTAAGGAAAAGAGAAGCACTGTAAAGACTCTTACTGTATCATGATTTCGAGCAAACGTAGTTTTTCGAGTAGTTTAAAGGATGAGTTTGGTTTCTACAGCTTTCACATTGTTTATAGAATGAAGTAGAACAATATACTCACCCAGAAGGCTTTCCTGATCCAAACAGTGCTTCAGGAGATATTTAGATCCAAAATCGAGCGGCGAACATCCATATAATGGTAGCACACGGGGCATGTATAGCGCTCCTAAAACTGCATTAATCATCCAAAAACTCTTTAGTTTCACCAATATTTCATCATGGTCCGCTCGCGCTACTTCTCCACGACAGTCCGGGGTCGTTCAACTCATGTTTTTGTGACTGTGCTGACCTCTGAACTGAAGACTTTCTTTATGGCTGCTGCGCATGCCCAGTATGGCTCATTGTTTCAGGGGCGACCACTGGCTTCTCAACAACTTTTTCTTCCAGTTTTGTGCAAAATGGACGAATATCTATCGGATGAAGATGTTGTGGAGGAGAACTTTCAATATGATGGGTGTCCTTACAGTTTCAAGCCAGAGTATACAGATGAGGAGCTCATCGAAAGGAGGACGCGGAGGCAAAGAGAACAGATGGCTAGAGAGCAGTCTTCAGTTCAGAGGTCAGCACAGTCACAAAAACATGGGTGGAGCGACCCCAGACTGTAATGGAGGAGTAGCGTGAGTGGACCATGATGAAATATTGGTGAAACTAATGAGTTTTTGGACGATTAATGCAGTTTTAGGAGCGGCGCTAACATGCCCCGTGTGCTACCATTATACGGATGTCCGCTGCTCGATTTTGGATCTAAATATCCCCCGAAGCACTGTTTGGATCAGGAAAGCCTTCTGGGTGAGTATATTGTTCTACTTCATTCTATAAACAATGTGAAAGCTGCAGTAACCGAACTTATCCTTTAAATCTGCAAGCAGTTTTCAGTGGCACTTTCTATCTGCTACCGTCCACCCTGGATATCCCCCCAGGGACAAAGCTTGCGAGTTCCTTGATTGGCACTCATGTTGACTAGTGCCATGGGCCTCTAGTAACCCCACTCCAGAAAAATCTGAAGTAACCCTTTAAAGTCTCAGCTTTTGTTAAGAAACAGTCTGTTATGAGGAGTAAATGATCAAACTTAAACACAGAAGAGTCGAGGGTTAAATGCGACACCCTTAAAAAGTCAAATTGCATGTCACATTGTAAACAGATGTATTTTAAAGGGGATCAGTCTGGCTGACACTAAAGACTACAGTCGAAAACACACAACTCTCTCACACTTCAGACTCTGTCGAGGGTTTTAAGCTGGCTGAGATAAAACCATTCAGTCTGTTTCCGGGGCCTCTCTGCTCCGTCATGTGAGAAAATATCCAACACACACATTCAGGCACACACAAATGACAAAAGAGTGAAAGCAGAGGAATGTGTCAGCAGAGGGAGCGGATGAGATCAGACTAACAGAGCTGGATCAGAGAGGGAGAGAGGGCGAGTGAGCACGGAGTGAATGGGAGTAACAGAGGGTGAGAGAGGGCGGGGGACGAAGACAAAGAAAGAGGAAAAAGTGAGACGTTTACAGCTGTTTTTTACATCTGGATCTCCTCTGAACATCAGGAAAAGATGAAGTCACCTGTGAAATTTGTAGATCTTTCAAGAGCAAAAAACTTTAAAAATTATTTGCAGATGGACAAACAATTATGAAAATATAATACAGTCATCAACTTTAGAGGTCATTATTGCATAAGATTTAGGACGGTGATATAATTTTAATGACTGATTTTTTTTATATCAGCAAAGCAGCTGCTTCAAATGATTCATTTATCCTCTAAATAACCTTTAAGTTACGATGAAATTGAATTGATTTCTTTTGATTTTTCTATTTAGAAACATGATTCAGTTTGTCAAACACTGTAATCAATGGCATATTTTTTGGTTCAGTGTTGTCTGATATTGTTTGTTGAAACCTCTCAGCAATGAAATCCATGTTGAGATGTTCAATTTACAAATGTGGCATCTCAGCACTGAGCTGCATCCAGTTCAACCAGAGACCAAAACAATTAACTGCAGATGTTGTCTTTGGCAAATTAGAGCTCCATTAGTCCATCTAAGGAGGCAAGAGCACGCATGAAAAAAAGGAGTTCTCTAATTATCAGTGCAGTTAAATGACAAAAGCACAGTCAAAAAAGGCTGCCATTAGTATATGAAAACATTGATATGAAAGATACAATCATAAATCTTACTAACCCAAAAAATGTATTTTTAACCTGACACACCAGATGGACCGTTACACACAAAACACACAAAACATTGTCTGAAATTGATGTTTCAATCTGAAAATGACAGATCCTTCAGCCCTTTTCTTAACGGAAATTGGTTTTCTATTTTCATGTCTACTTCAAACCACAAATTTTTCTAACCCACTTTTTCATTTTTCTTCCTGCTAAAAACGAGTTCACATTTTAAACTGACTTCCACTAATGTATAAAAGCTTGGTGTATCATGGTGACCTACTTCTGCTGCTCTTAATCTCTCATTACTCTGCTTCTTAGTCAGTATCCAATCAGCTGCTCATGCAGAGAAGAGCCTCAGACATGGCTGCCGCTGGAGGAGGAGAGGATTTCTTCAAAAAATGTTTCATAACCTCGGCCCGCTCAGTCCGAACAAGTGTCCACAAACACACGACTGGAGGTGAGTAATTAGTGCTGTGAAATGTTCCCGGTGTCTGTGTGTGACAGACAGAATTATCATCGCTCAGCAGCTCGTTGACCTCTGACCCTGCGTTCCTCTCACCTCCCAGTGCAGTCTGGGAAATAACTCAGTCAGTTAACTGTTGACCCCGCTGTGAGGACAGGAGCAGAGTTCAAGTTCTCCCTCAACATTTGATTTATAAGATGTCCCCAACAGTTTGTAAAGATGTGGTGGTAACAGTCACACAAAGGTGAGAGGGCTGTTTTTGTTGTTTTCAGGTTTATTCTGACAGTAAAGCATGACACACATCTTCCATAATAATCAAATCAATCTGATACTGAGTAACATGTTTCTATTCTGACTATTACAGCAGTTCTCCTCTGCACCCACTTTGGGGTCCTGATCCCACAGGCTGTTTTTGGTAGGTCACAAACTTTGACTGTAACTTAGAACTGTGTCCAAAATGTCTGTGTATGGAGGCCTAAAATGGACAAACATATAGGGCCGGAGATACATTGAGTTTTAACCCTTTAACCCCAGCTCAACTGTTTAGCAGAGGTCAACACATTCAGGAATAGAAAATGTGTTAAAAAAGAAACACATCATTGTTTTAGTCATTTTTTTAGGATACAGAAGAAAAACTACAAACACACCAAAAGAACAGATATTTCCTTTGTGCAGAATTTAAAGGTTCAAAAGCATAAAGTTGTTATGATTAGTACCATCATTATTATTTTAAATACTTAACCACTTACTGATATGATGATTTACATTTATAAAATCTGTTATTCATCAGAAAACAATGTGTGTTTGTCAAACTCAGCATTATCAATCTTAAAGCTATGGTCTACGATTTGGAAGCTTTGCACATATTAATAACACCGTTTATAAGGCTGTTATGGTCCTATGGTCCTATCTACACAGTATAAAGACCAAACAGAATGAAAAAAATCCATTCAGTATATCCGCTGAAAAGCTGCATACTAGCTGACCAATCAAGCCTAAGAACCTGCAACTATTAATTGGTCCGTGAGTTAGTCCATGAGTCCATCCAATCCTCGTCTCCCTCACTACGCAGTGCGCAGCATCTGGCACATGGACCCGCCTCGTCAACTCTACCTCCGGTGAGCAGCTAGCGGGGGTAGGTACTGAACTATCATGGAGCCGGAAAGGCCTAGCGCCCGAACTCCGGGAATCTGCCTCCCTCTCCCGCGGGCCCAACGGAGCTCTGCCCACGGGTGGAGGCCTGTTAGCGGCTAACGGCTAACGAATAGCCTCAGCCGGCCGTCAGACCTTCAGCATCGGCCGTTTCGCCCCTGGTTGATCAGGTAATGGCTTTGTTTACTACAGTGGGAGATGTCTGCTGAATAACTCTGGTTAGTTTGTGCCTGTACGGGCTAATAAGTTGTAGGGGAGCGGGTTAGCCTGTTAGCCGCTAATCGTTAGCACTGTAAGCTGAGCTGGGGAGGACAGGCTGAGAAAGATTAATCCTCCCCCACACTCGCTCTGGCGGCGCCAGACCCGCATTGCCGCCGGTCCAGTTGAAATGGCTACTGCTGTGTGTTATAAGGGAGATGTCTGTCGTGTTTGATACTTTCAGTTGAGCTGAGCTGTTTTTGATTGAGTTTGCTGCTGATATATTGTGCTAGTCGCTCGTAGCTCTGCCGGAGGGGGCTTATATGAGCCAACACGAGCTGGGGGCGGGTTTTGCCGCCGGTCCAGTTGAAATGGCTACTGCTGTGTGTTATAAGGGAGATGTCTGTCGTGTTTGATACTTTCAGTTGAGCTGAGCTGTTTTTGATTGAGTTTGCTGCTGATATATTGTGCTAGTCGCTCGTAGCTCTGCCGGAGGGGGCTTATATGAGCCAACACGAGCTGGGGGCGGGATCTTGGAACACGGAGGGGAGAGGTGAGGGAAGGAGGGGCAGGCTGCGGTTTCAAATCGTAGACCACAGCTTTAACTTATTTTGATTCCTATTTCATTTACAAACATTCCTGCCTTTTCTAATCTTGTCCCAAATATTTGTGCATTTTTATGCCATCACATTATCAACTGTTAGCATTTTAAACCTTTTAATCCTACACCCAGAAAATATTTTTGTCTGATTTTAGTTTCTCTGTTCCTTGACATGTTAATGGAATGGAACAATGATTTCATTTGTTCTGTTTAATTTTAAACATTTAATATCCTTGCATTTATTGATGATATATGCCAAACAGTTGAGCTGGTAGTTAAAGGATTAAACAATCGATGTAGCTTGGAATGTGATATGGGATAAGAAAGTTTTGCTAATCAATGTAATTTGCGTTGCATTAAAATTGTTCAACACATGCTGCCTTTTTGTCTCCTTTTCTTGACTCTCTTTTGATCACTGTCCAACCTCACCTTCCTCCCGCTCAGTGAAACAAAAACTTTAAAGCTGCAGAGTGCAATCTATTTTATGTGTCGCTGGCCAAAAAACTGTGATCACCCGTCAACATCTTATTGAAGGCCACACAAGGCTTCGTGTGTGTCCCCTTCTTGCTGTGTTTACAGCGGGAAATGTGGATGCTACACGTGTCAGCATGTGTATCAGTTTTGTAGTTGTTAAGCAATTGGAGCTGACAAAATTATGACCAAGTGATATGGAGAGGAGGAAGACTGGGAAGAAAAAGAGTGCACATTCTAACGATGGCCTTTTGTGGAGCAGTGATTGCTCTCTCTGAACAGAGGTATGTGTGTATGCAGAGTCCGAGTCAAGAGTGGTGGGACTATGACTAGGGCTGGGTATTTCCAGCAACCTCCCGATATGATACGTATCCCGATACTAAGGCCACAATCCGATACGTATCCCGATACACGTAAATTGTGAACACTGACCACGCTTTAAACAAAATTCTTGAAAAGTTTAGTTTTTTCTTAGAAGAAGAAAAAGAACAAGGATGAGTTTTAAGTGGTTCTACAACTTAAGAGACACAAATTCAGGTCCCCAAAGATGGCAGACTTAAATTCAAATTTAGAACATGTGCTTCATTATGTAGCTCGTCTTCTACCTTTAACTGTGCCACTGTTAACATTACCCAAAGTGTATTTACAACAACTGTCAAAATAATTAGGCCGTATCGATTCTGTAGAATCTGTATCGATACACGTATCCCCAAGAAGTGCATGACAATTAGGGCTGGGACGATTCACTTTTCTCCCGATACGATTTATTGCGATTTTTTAGGTGCCGATACGATTTAAATTGCGATTCTACGATATTGCCGATTTTTGCAATCTTTAGTTAGCTTTTTTTAAAACCAGTGAAAAAGATGAACAATGATGATGCCTACAGACTATATCAGGAAAAATACACATCACATGTGAGTCTGTTTTTAGGATTTATTCAGCAATATATATTAACCAGCTGTTTATGCTCTCTCTTCAAAAGCCTGGATTGCATATAAAAAGTCGCTTATTATCCCTTCAGGCAACAGAGTTTTTTCAAGAAATATTCAATTTTGCTATCAAGATTTAAAAAGGCTATAGTTTCAAAGTGGTTAGTTTTCCCAGCCATCATCATCACTGTAATTTACGGGCCGAGCATGAACGCCTCTGCTGCCTGCACTGTTTACCCCCGGCTTCTCCCTCGTCTGACCAGAGCTCCATCTCATTCTCCGCTAACACCGTACTTTTTAGTGTTTTGAGCTTCCTGCATCCCAGACTATGTACCCTCTTCGAAGTCGCCCGGCTATGGAAGGAAAAGCTCTCGGTATGTACTGCTCCGGGACTGTAATGGCGCGCAGAGCCGCTCCTGCTGCGCGCGCACTCGCTGCCAGTTTCTTCCTCACTGGACGACTGACCGTCATCCTCAGAGAGTAAATATTCCTCAGATTCAGAGTCAGACAGTACTTGACAAAGTACTCTCGGCATCGTGAGTACTCTCTATCACTCTGTGCACTCTCTCTGCTCCGCTCCACAGCTCTGCAGCCACACTCTATCTTGAACACAAATGTAATATTGATTTATAATTTGACACCTGATTTCAGTTTAATACAAGGATCAAACTGTAACGCAGCTGAACATCAAGGCTGCAGCATCAGTCGTGGGCATTTTGGAGGCTCGATTGCACAGATGTAATGCAGTAAACTCTGTAAGCTTCTTTTTTAGCAGTACAGTTATTCTTATGTAAAAGATTTAAATGAAATGCATGTTGGCTAAATTTGCTTTAACTCGCATACCCTTATTTCTCGATCGTAACACGCCCCCAATTATAACACAACCCAAATTTTCAAGATTTTTGCCTGGAAAAACACTGTACTCCAATGTAACACACCCAAACTGTGTCCAAACTTCACTCTCTCAGACAACTCAAAAATCACTTTCAGTCAAAGTTTTAATCAAAGAACTTTCAGTATTTTCACAACAAATACACAATTTCCTTTCTCAAACAGATACAGAGACACCTTTTGATGCATGCACAATTACTGAGGTGTGAGTTTCATCCGAGCATGCTCAGTACTAAGACAAGTTATACATTTACACTTTAGCTAAAAACATGCCAATGTCTTTGACCAATCACAGCACAGCTTTTTAACTTGCTCACAAAATGTATATTATAGTATATAACCACTTCAAGAAAGTAAGTGTAATATCTTCCCATAATCATTCTGAAGGAGAAACAAGTCATATGTGAAATTAGACTTTAACTAAGAGCAAAAAATATGTGTGCTATAATCGAGAAATTATGTTACTTAAGGGAGCCACATTCAGCACAGCTATATGGATATAAAAAGAAAATTTTCTATGCTCACCATTTTCAAGCCTTCCAAATAGCCTTAGAGTATCTGCTGCACATTTTGTGGCAAAATAAAGGTTTTATTTGTTTTTTATTTGCTGGAAACATGTTGCAAGCAGCTTTAGTTAAAGCTATAACATTTTAATAAGTTAATTATTATGATATGTCATTATGAATCTGAATGTTGTCAAACATTTGAGCCTGCCATAAAAAGAGACCAACACAACGCTACATTTGAGCCTTTCACTGATCGGATCAGTGCAACAGGTCTTAAGTCAATTGTATCAGAACCTCTGTTGTTCTGTTCTTAATTTCTGACACAGACTCAAAACGTGTTCCCAGATTAGATCTCAGTAGACAGGGTGACTGCAACGGTTAAAGAAAAGGAAAGATGAGCAACCTGTTAACTTGAGAATTTTGGTCAAATTGAACAAGCATCGGTGGAAGACCTGGATGTAAGGGTGTGTTGATGCAGAAGGAGATTGAAGGGGAAATATGTTATATAAAACGTTTTAAAATTTTACTACAACACTGTCTCGTGGTCATTTTGCTGGCTTAGCCATAGATGTATCGCCTGATGGGCATTTTACTCATGGAACAATAGAGACATTGTCTAAAAGTGGTGTTTCCAGCAGGACTGTAAGCCCTTAAGGGTCATTTCAAAGACAAAAATCATGAATAAAATGCCTGATCCTCATTTCACTGACAGAACACTTAACACATCATAATGTCAAACTGTTATGGTCAGGTTATGGACAGGTATCTTGCTTGTATCCTGCTGGTCTTAACATTAATCCTCTAATTTCAACAAAATTTGGGGAAGGACTACTGTTACATTTGGCAAATGGGCCTCAGGCAGGAATCGAACCCAAGCTGGTCAACCAGCATCCTAGTAGAGACCCCATTGACCAATTATTTTTAGTTTAAAAATATAAACAACTTAACAAAAACACTCAATAAAGACAGTTGAAATAAATACTCTGATAACATTTATTAGTAATATGGACACTGATAAAATGTTCTTGATACAAATTACATTAATGATTCTGCTTATCAATCTAATTCTTTAACATTCCCTTTACAAATCCCTCTCATTATCTGTGTGGTCAAAACTTGGCCTCCCCAGGTTTTTAGCAGTGACAATGTCAAACACATGGCAGCCCTGATATTCAGTGCTGTGCTGTGTAGATAAATGCTTGTTGTTTCACTCACTGAAAGTTGTGCAGTAAGCATGAAAATCAAGATACAATTTTGAAACACACTTTAACAATTTCTGCCATTATTTTTGACTTATTTGTAATCAATTCTATTGACTGCCTCTGATGAGAGAAATACACTTTTGATTGGTAAGTCAAGTTGATTCCACTCTTTTTATAACACAAGAAAAAAAACGTTTGTTTTTCTGAGTAAAGAATTTATTTTAGCCCATAATTTTTAAGTTTTTCTTGTTATAGTTTAAAAAAAATGGCTTTGTGGGAAAATAACAGCCAAAAATATTATAAGAAAAATGTCAGTATTTGCTTTAATCATTATTTTAAGCATCAGGATCAGAATCTGCACTGATTTTCACAACTGGTGCAGCCCTAGTATTTAAATATCACGTCATAACTCTGTCAGTGAGTAAAGACAGCAGAAAACAGCACAGGAGCTTCATTGTGTTGTAAGGGGATTATCTTATTGGATCCATATTTGATAACTTCAACATGAAATAATCATGTGTCCATGTTCACGTGTTTAGGGCAGGTCTGTGCAGCACGTTCACACACATACGAACACATTCCCTGAGCATGTTATTATTTAAGTCCATCATACTGATTCTGCTGAGGCCTTCACTGTAACACACACACACACACACACACACTGAATTCCATCATACACTGTAGGTACAGCTCAGGAGGCACTTAGCACTTGCTAACACACACTCTGTTAAGCACGCAGCTGCTGTACAGTCTATCAATTATCAATGAGAGCTCTGAGTGCTCTATGAGTGTGTATGTGTGTGTCCTGTATCAAAAACAGATGAGGACACACGACATCCTTTGTTCAACCAGGAAGTGGAGATGTCATGGTGTTGCATCAGCCTCGGACCACACACAAACACACACACACACACACACACACACACGCACACACACAGGGTCATTAATTTACAGCCCCCCATAAACACCAGTGATTATTTCCACTCCTGTCTTCTAACATTAATCCTCTAATTTCAACAAAATTTGGGGAAGGACTACTGTTACATTTGGCAAATGCCTCAGGCAGGGAGTATTTTAAGCTGGTCAACCAGCATCCTAGTAGAGACCCCATTGACCAATTATTTTTAGTTTAAAAATATAAACAAAATCATTCAAGTCATCACTCATGCCCCTGAAATCCCACACTGACACATATTCCATTATACTAATAATATTTAGGTTTAACATGTGTTGCAGCAGCAGATTATTGATTGCAAATCCTCGCAGCTTTATTTTAGGAGGGATGAGATAGTATTTTCAATCCCCCGCTTGCAGCTACACATGGATGCTTGTGGGTGGAAAGCAAGAGCACAGTACTAATGCAGGGCAGAGCAGGCAGTGGAAAAGCAGAGAGAATAAACTGGAAATCTTGTAACTTAAAAACAAACTAATTGGTAGGTTATTTGTCAGAGGAGTGAATAATGACACGACAGGCAAGAAAGCACAATCTGAGTTGTCTGCCCAAACTAGTTTGCAGTCATCACCCTGAACAGTGGTCAGAGTAAATCTTACAGATGAAATCTTTCTTTCACATCATCAAACCAGAACAGGAGCGTCAGGGTTGTACGCCTGCTGTCCACACTGAATCTGTTTAAAATAGAATTCTGTGGGATGCTGGTTTGGCAGAGTGGTTAGCAACCAGCCACCCCATGTACTTGCTTCTGCCGGTCCAGGTTCGAATCCCGCCTGTGACCAGTTTGCAGAGTCTTCCCCTACTCTCTCTCCCCCTTTCACAAGCCTATCCACTGTCTCTCTCCTATCAATAAAGGCACAAAATGCCCAAAAACATACATTAAAAAGAAAAAAAAAAAAAATATATATATATATATATATATATATATATATATATATGTGTGTGTGTGTGTGTGTGTGTGTGTATATATATATATATGTATGTGTATAGATAGATAGATAGATAGATAGATAGATAGATAGACAGATAGACAGATAGACAGATAGACAGATAGATAGATAGATAGATAGATAGATAGATAGATAGATAGATAGATAGATATACATATATATATATAATTTTGTGCCCTGTTTTTCTTGTAAACAGCTCAAGTGCTTTCATCACAGAAAAAAGAATGGGCGGCTCTTCACTGTGATGAGCTCTACCACCTCCTCCATTTTAAACAGATTCAAAAGCTCTGCTGAGTTAGCCTGACACACCAGATGGATCATTTAATATATTTTACTTGTCCATCTAGGAATAAGCCCTAAGAAAAGCAAATGGGAATGGGTAAAAGCCTTTCAAAAGCATATCCAGCAGGTGACTGGATGACTGCTTTGTTAATCGGGTTGTTACAGGCCAACTAGAAAATGTAGTAGACGGGTACTACTACTGCTATTTTTTGTTTTCCATTTAATAAAAAAAATGTGGTCCAAATCTCGTAAAACTGCTACTGAGTCTGTTAGCATCCATGCTAATCTCTGTACAAACAGTCCCACCTCCCATCTTCCTGCTTCATAGGACACTGATTGGGCTGTGCCACTTTAGGAAGCTCACAATAGTAGATCTAAGTTTGGCAAGACAGATCTGCCTAATAACAGACATCGAATAGAAAAGCCCTCAAAGTGCGGAGACCTCTGCCAAGATGCAACTGTGGATCACCACGCCCTCCGATATGACACCCAAGTCTCCACTCATGTCTGTCCATGTGGAGAAGTCTGGTATGGCAAGAGAAGCTGGGTAAATGATGACATAGGCTTGAAAAACATTGACTTGAATACGCAAATAAACTACAATTCCTATAATGATGTAAAGGGGTCAGAACCCTCACAGCAGTCAAGGAATGAATGGGGTTTGCCATTGTACACATTGTGTCATTAAGTTAACCAAAGGGCAAAACTACCAATTATCTTGAGAGTTAAATATTTTTACTTCAATATTTCTGGATTTTTTTTTTACAAATACTATCAACCTCTATGTCACATGTGGTGGAATTTATTGGTGGTAAAGTATTCTAACCACTGTTGGTTTACTGCAGGGCTCAAAAGGTTTGTGTATTATACCAAGGCCACTAATGAGATTTTCATGTCAACAGAGAAAAAGGAACCATTATGACTGCATGTGGATCAGTGAGTGTAGTGGGAGGGATCACTACAGACGTATCATCATAGATGTATGGTAGGATGTGGTCCAACAGTGGGAGGATGTGGGCGACATGGAGAGCACTGATCAAAATGGAATTGATCCAGATGAGGAGCAGCTCCAACTTGTTTGAGGCACTGATTACATTTGTCTTTATGGGGGAGTAACAGTAATCATGGCAGCCAAATGACCAGTGGCCTAAGCTATAGCTTGATTTTATACAAATTGACGCTGACAGAGCAATATGTAAAACTTCTGTTTGACACTGTTGTAGTCTTGTGTAGACTGACTTTTGTCCATTTAGAAAAAACACAAGTTAATAATAAGATATTTCAAAAAAGAACTGCACTGATAAGTACAAAAATCAATAAAGGGAGTGGTGTAAATACAGTTTCAATAGTTCTAATCCAGACAAACATACATCTTAACTCTTAGGCAACCAACTTTAAAGCTGCTGAAATTTCTGTCAGTCAACAAGAATTTTTTTTCATGGTAGGGCTGCTCAATGATGGCAAAAAAAATCGTAATCAAAAATTATTTTAATAGACAGTGAAATCACGATTATGAAACATAATACACAGTGCTTTTCAAACAAGCACACAAGCTTTCATTAAACAACTATGCCCTCAACACTGTCATTTCTAAAAAATAAAGAACCAGAAGTATATAGAAATGTACCTGAACAAACAGAAATATTAAAAATAACGCTGATAATATTAATAATGGAAAAACAGTTCAAAATGTTATATGACATTGTAGTCGTCAATCTTGAACACTCAGTTTTCATGACTGCAAAGGCAGTACCTGTCATTGTTTGCCTTCATCAATCCAAAAGCCCCATAAGATACTCCTCGTCAACCAGTAACCACTGGTCTTCCATGTCCCCAAAACCCATTTTTAAAATTTCCAGAAAGTTGTCTCTTACATTGGACATAGGCATTCCTTTACTCCCCTTTGTTTCAGCCTTGCTCTAAAAGGCTGTTTTCGTGTAAAGCATACACAAATTGGGACTGGGGGTCCAGCAACAGCCCATGGTTTATTATTTCTTGGCAAGCAACAAATTCTAAAAGAAAGTGAAATGTAACCAACAGTAAAATGAAGCTTGAGCTTATCTGTATTGTACAACATTGTCTCATCACCAGACCCAAATTTAAGGGCTACATTGTTGTGGGCATATTCACAATCATAAATAACCAAATAATTCATGATGCCCCAATAAATGCAACAAATGGATAACAGTAGAAGCCAAATTGTGACCATTTGCTCTGCATGAATGTGTAAAGCATAAGTGTCTCCTCTTTAGGCTGCAAGGAGCACCTCCCTCACCAAAAGCAGGGGTGGGTCCAGGTCAAGCAAGGCCCTAAAAGGACCCCTGAAATCAGATCTATTGGCACCAACTGATTGGCCTTGTCAAACCATTTATATGAAACTGTAATATCTGTTGTGTGTACACGAGTTTGAAATTGTATCAAAGTGGTCCTGCAGTCCTTATATTTCTCCTATATTGGCCATAAATAAGAAAAATTTGGACCTCCTCAGTGAAAAAGCTTCTTGACATGTGTCCACCATCCTCTCAAGAAGTGGATGTAACTTTTCAGCTCTATGCTCCAATGTTTACTGTAGCCACACAGACATACCTGAACTCATCTGTGGGCTGAACAAATACTTGGCATGTGGGGGAGACTCGATACCCTCTGACGAAATCGGTATAGGAATCATTTTAAACTGAATGTTACAAAGACTGAGCAAGCAAAAGAGGAAAAAGATATTTTTTTATGCTGAAGGGGAAGTGACAAGCCATAGACACATTTTTTATTTAAAAAAAAATATATATTTATATATTTTGCATTATAGGCATCCTTTAAGGATTCTCAAATTTCAGGTTGTGTCGAGGAAATATGTACTAAAGTTCTACTAAATTTAATTTGATCACATCATCAAAGCCTTCTTGTGAGAAATTGAACAGTCAGTTTCATATTGTAAGGGTCTGCATTATTCTCTGAGTCCACTTTCACTTTCCTTTTAAATCAAGGGTGTCCGAACTATGGCCCAGGGGCGAACTGTTGAATGAGCCCCAAAAACAACTGAATCAAAAAAGACCATTTAATTATAGCATTAACTATTGTTCAACTCAGTCTCAAGGCCAGATTTACAAAGCTCATTGTCACACTCTTGCAGTTTGCACTTGTTTTGTGTCTGAATTTGAAGATAAGCACTCAGCTTACCCTCTCAGTGTTGTTCTAACCCTGATCAGGGGTTAATCCAGTGGAATCCGTAGTGAACCAGGGACCGTCAAAAACTGATGACCACCCAAAGTGAGGTTCAGCATCCATGATTTTTTCTTTGTGCTGCCCTTAATGAGAACAGTTTGGAAACCGATGCTCTAAAGTCTCAGAATCTGATTTGGATGAACTCTCAGTGCATTTGAGACACTTCCATAGTATTTGCTAAGAACTATTGTATTTCCATTCTTACATGAGTTAGCCAACAAACGTCTGTCAAATACATGACCTCTAGACCTCTGTTATTCTCTGCCACTAAATTCCTAGAAAACAGATGATTTGTTGGAGAATAGAAGGATTCAGAGCTTGTGTGTTTATGAAAATCTGTGGTATCCTGTAACATTTACTTTCCCAAAAGCAAACCTGTCATTTCACTTAAATACACTAGACCATGGAGATCCGATAAAGAATCTCAAGAATTCAACCTCCTTCCAAATACTCTGCAAACAAGATAACCGTCTGATGATAGAGAGCTACACAGTCTGATCGTGACTTCTTTTCGAGGATTTAAAAAAACAAAGTAATCTGCAGAGAAAAACTATTACACTCCACTCCTTAGTCTTTGTCCTGATCCTGAATCTCTCAGAGGATAGATAGAAAATCACTGGTCTCACTTGGGAGTTCAAACCTAAAACTGACCGCCACCCCCCGACTCCCCATCCTCCCCCTCTTTCCCAGTCCGAACTCTCCCACTGCTTTCCTGCCATTATGCAACTGAATCCTGCAGCCAAAAACAGCCTCCCTGCCCGGCTGTCCAAACAAACAGCCTCTCCTCCCTCTGCTCCGACAGGCGGGCGGAGCTCACAGATGAACATGGCTGAGACGCGGTCGCTGTTCGCAGCCCCTGCCAGGATTTACCCTGTTGAACATGCAGATGAGCAAACTTTGAAGGTTTGAAGAGGAAATCCCAAAGATCTTTATTTAGAAGAATTTATGTTTGAACAAAGTCCAAGGGGACGGATTTCTAAGAACAACTCTTGATTCCACTGTGATGTAAATGGTGACAGTTTATGCTTCAATGTTTGCAATACTGGGGTGATATTTTGTGTTTGACACCCCGACCTGATCTTAGAGGCAGCATTACCAAAGTTGACTAAAAAGCTGAAATTTTAGCTCCTGCTTTCCTAGGTCTATTTACACCACACAAATGTCAATGAGCTATGAGAGAACAGTCAAGTACCCTGATGGTGTACAGTCATCATGAGCTGAGTGTTGTAAAGTTAAATCGGTCATTCAGGCATGACATCAAAGATCTGAGTGCACTGATTTGTGGAGCCCTGTATCAGTAAATATCTGTCAAAACCCAAATGATGGCCTGGTTATAACACCAAAATTAGTGTACTGCGGCTACTCCACTCTTTTTCTCACTGCTCAATGTCTCCAAGCTCACAAGATTCTCCTCAACCTTTACCCTTAACATAAAATTCAAGTCAGCGATGGGAGGCTCACTAGTTGTTACAAGCGTTATATGAAGACACTCACATTCCCTGGAGCATTTGTGGTTCTGATAAACTGGATTCAAGTGCATAAACTTAACATGACAAAGGTCAAACTTCCCCACAGTCTGCACACCTTTGCGAAGTGTTATGTTAATTTCATCTGTTCATAAAGCAGGGCAGAGCTCAGCTGATATGCCAACACCAGCATGCAGTAGGACAAACAGACTAAAATTTGAAATGATTTCACCCTGTCACAACTCAGCAGAATCTATTGTTGTAGATTAATGCAGGGATGACATATTTCTGTAGGACAACATGAAAGTTAACACCACCCTGGTTCTCTAAACTATTATACCTATGGGATTTTAAACTCTTGGATCATTGCTGAAAATAAAGGTCACTTTCAGACTTGGGAACCAAGAAATGCTAAATGCAAACTTACTTCTGCTTTCTTGGCATATTCCTGCACCACTCTATTATGATATCTCCCTCCTGTTTTGTTTCTGGGGCTTAAAGCTGTAACATAATAACAGTAATTGTTTTTTTGACATAATAATGGACCTGGGCCCAATAACCTGTTATCAGACTGAATACATTTCAAAATATTAATCTGAGATCGAAACAAACAAAAAGCTTCAGATACAGAGCAAGGGGAGGTAATGTGTCAATAGCCTGTCTTTAAACCCTTTCAGCAGCTAGCTCCAGAGGAAGTGACAAGTCTGTGCATTCGTAGTAAACATTAGAGCACAACACTTTGAAGCAAACGCCACATCCACTTATTAGCATTGACACTGGGACAGTCTGCTCTGAGCAGGACCAACTGACATGTTTACAAGTTTTTTTTTCTTTTCTTACTGTAGAGCTCTTTTCACTGCATTATTTTGTATGACAGTGTTATATTAGTTAAGTCTGCTTGATTGTTTATATTACACACTGTAGGCATTACAAAATCCTATGGCTGAGTAGATCTTTAGTTAAGACATCAGTATGTTCTGGGGTATTCTTGGACTGATGTTGACATGCTGAAAAGCGTAAAATATATGTATTTTTTCTTTGAAGCAACAGTGTATATTTCTTAACCAGAGCATATGAGCCTGAACTCTTGTTGATGAGAGAATAATTTGGGAGTTTACATCAGGGAGAGGATGCATGACTTACAAAGTACAGAAAGTTTAAGATTCACACCACCAGACAAAACAAGAGCATAGTTGCCAACAAGAGTACTGAACAGTTGTCTGTTGTCACAGTTGTACTTTTTAAAGTTTCTATATCAGACCAGAATGAACAAAGTGAGTAAAAAAACTGATATATGAGCTAATTTTGTTTGTTTTCCTGGACGACCTGGTTCATGTAAAGTTCAGGCCTTTCCATTAGTTTGTTCTTTTGTGACTAAAGGTCACAGATTCACACTGGAAAACAGAGAGTAATGAGATTAGAGAAAGGGCTTCTTTCTTCCGTACTCCACATCTCGCTCTCTCTTCCGGTAAAATTAAGCCTTAACTTCATTAAAATGACTCAGTCTGATTGAACGAGAGCCTGGTTACGTCCCCTCGGCGTGTTGTTGTCAGTGTTGAACGTTCCCAGGCGTCTGGACCAACAATCGGCCCATCTGTCTGCTCCCACAGACACAGTGGCCATTCAGAAATGGATATGAGGGAATAATTGTGCTGTTTATCTGAGAATATCACATTTATCCTGGAGCCATTTGGCTGCAGCTTTAAGCATGTGTGTCGGCATTTACTGGATGTGTGGAGGATTTGATGCACATGGAAAATATGTGTTCTGTCTGTGATCCAAAGCTCAAGTACATTACATTGACGCTGGGTTTGGTCTTATTTTCTGTCCAAAGTCTCATCTAACTTCAAGTTGGCTGTTAGCAAAGTTAAAACAGCTGCGCTTCCTTTAATCCTGCATTAGGGTGAGTTATACTGTGCTAGTATGTTTGGCCAATCCGCGACTATATTGTCTAACATATAACTGGTCTGTGGTGTGAAAAAGCTGATAGAGACACAGATACGGCGATTTGGGTGCCTGAAGATGTACATTTTTGAAAATGGGTCTCAGAGTGATAAATCTGAGAAATGCCACCCTTACATTTCCATGTGTACAACAAAAATACACATTTGCAGAATATGCGTCATTGCTCCAACTCTCCTTTAAAATCTCTTGCATGAACCTGACAACAGAAACAATGGTGGAATACAATGTTACATTTGTGATGCAGAAGTACTGAGGCTGTTATGGCTATAACAGCAAAACCCTCTGCTTCTCTACGACCACTGTGAGCAACAAGTGGACATTAAGAACAGCATATACCAGTGTTTGTGCACATCTCTCATAATGTGCACATGCTCTGTTTCTTCCTTTCTGGTTTTAATGTTACCGGCCTGGCATATATACTAAAGCAATTTCAGTGTTTTCTCATTTGGACAGACACTTCTTAAAACAATGTCATCTTTGCATAGAAATTTTAAAAACAAAAACATTTTCCTCTCTGCGTGGACAGGGCTTTAGTTACAACAACAGCACCTAGAATTACACAGAGAGAGATTTAGAGAAAAATATTTCCTCCACTGGCTTGTTTTTAGTAAGAGAAGGGGCTAGTAGTGTGCAACATTGCAATAAAATGCATGATCCTGAACAAATTTGTGATTTGTACAATATGGAGGAGCACACAAAAAACTAATGAATTGATATTTAGGTCATATCACTGATCAAAACTTTGAGGTTAATGACTGTGGATTAAGTGTCCACACTGGTCAACACAGCACCATTATATCAGGAGTGACTCATGATTGACACTAAACGCCTGTGAAAGGCCACTTTTTCCACACAGAAAATCCACATGAATCGATAAGAGTGTCTATAAAGAATTGAATCGATAGGCAGAATTGATTAGGGCATTGGTATCAATAAAATTTAATCAATTCCTCCCCAAGTTGCCAAACCAACAATTAACCGTGTAAGTGGATATAAATCATTTAATATAGAATGGCCCAAAATACAAATATAGTAGGTGGATTTTAATATCTCTTAATCTATCTTTAAAAACTGAGCTTCAATGTCAGATTATCTGAGTGAGAAATGATCAAATCTCAGGCTGACTGAATGAGAACAACATAGATGAACATGTGGGTGTCTGTGGGCAGCAGCTCATAAAACACACAAACAGAATGAGAAGCAGACATCTTGTTACCAATGAAAGAGATGAAGGTAAATGGAGAGGAAGAGGAGGAGCAGAGATTGTCAGGAATAAAAGGAGTGGGTTTAATGGTGACTCCAGTGGGAGCAGATAACCTCCTTTTACTCTGCTTATCAGGAAGAGAGAGAGCTTTCACTATCTGACCAACACAGACCAGATACTGAACACACCAGAACACCGGATGACCAAAGAGATCAGACCTACACAAGAAGACCTGCACTACCCAGAAAGAGCACACTTTTGTAAAAGTACTCTTTGTGATTATAAATGATGTTAATTTTCAATAATTCAAAGCTTCTTTTTAACATGAATTTTAAACAATACAATATCCATTTTTGCATACAATGGGACAGAAAGTACAAATCATCAACCAAAAACACTGACACGCAGGCATCTTTTCAACTTAAAGCTACCACCAGCAGAGAGGTACAGACAGCATGCAGTGGTGAATCATCAAAAGATCAGGCAAAGAGAAGGTGTGCCACACTTCACAAAAACAGTGAGTCAGGGGTAAGATTTCAATTTTGCACCAGTTTTGCTCTATAGAACTTGTAATTATCATGTCCGTACATCTATACACAGGAGCCCCTCTCCACCCCCAACCCACATTAGACCTACAGTTTTTTTTCTATGCTTAGGCTGAAGTCAGGGCTAACTTTAAGGTTAACTGGGGGCTAGTTGTGGCTACAAGCAGCTGACAGAGCAAACCCCATCATGTTAACTCCCTTCAAGCTTCAAATAGACTCCGGTGCTCGGCTTGAATCTTGGAGATTCTGCATTTATTTCCACTCTCAAAGTTCAAACTAAATCTTTATCCTTCTATTTCTTACAAGATTGTCTTTTTAGAGTTTCATTCATGACGATGATGCAATTCAAATGCCCACTCTGTCTTTAAGAAAAACAAACCTTTGGGATTGGTATAGAGGACCTTGCTTACTAACGAGGTATGCCACTAATGTGCTCAGTCATTTTAGGAAATCTAAGGCTGTCACCTAATACTTGACATTCAAATATCTAAAAGAGCATGGGAGTAAAAAAACATTAACAAACTGTAAATATGCATTTGAATAAAAAAAACTACAGTTCTGCAGTAGTGAACAGTCAGATCCAACAGAGGGCCCAGCACAACCTGACCATCCATTGTTGTCTTGACCTCAACAACAAGAAGTACACAGGAAACCACTCCATAGCAGAAAATTAAAAACATACCAGGATATGCATTGATAAAATGCAAAGCAGCTGCCTTACTCCTTATCCACGACAAATCATTAGGCCCATTTGTCTGCCTTCCACCCAACTGCGGCGGCAGGAGTCATATGCAGCATGCAACTGCATCCTACTTGGCACAGACTCCACCAGAGGCACAGAAAAAGGCCAACATTGAAGTGACTGCAAGATCCATTCGCAAGAACATGCATTCCCCTGACAACAATCACAGATTCGGCTTAGGTAAATGGTATATTGACAGGTCAGTACTTAAGATTTGTAGGTGTATATTTTTCTTCACTCATAAGAAGAAAAAGGTATGTGTAATATTTGTGTGCTGTTTGTTTGTATTTGTTCATTCCTAACACTGAGGTTCATTTGGTACCTTTAGTGATATTTTCTTAGATGCAGGCCAGATGTGACAAATGTCTAGATTAACCAGTTTTGGGTGCAACAGAGGATTACTACTTCTTGTATCAATGAAGGTCCTGATATTGCTTGATTTTTACAAATATTGTATTTATATATAAAATTCTGATATAATGACAACTCTTGGTCATGGGGCTAAGTAGGAGATGAAAAATAGAAAGAAAAAAAGCAGAAAAAAGAAAGAAAAAGAAAGATAGGGTAACAGACAAAATGAAACAGAAAGTAAAAGGAGCAAAAGTTTAATGGAGACAGGAATTTGCAAGGACTGATGGAGTGAGGGAATGTCAAGAGGAAGGAAATATATTAGGGATAAGATGGCAGAGGGAGGAATGAGGCACTTGAGATAAACAGCTGAGGTCACGACTCACTTTAGATGTCTTCCTGATCTGTCCGTCTCTCTGAGGACAAGTGTTTACTACTCTGATATACACTGCAGTGCACTGACACGGGATTCTAAGGTCCACTGAATACAATTTGACAGGAAATCATCCGATACATCATTTTAAAGCAGTGTTACCAACCCAACACAAAACCTCTTGTTTTTTAAATGAAGTGAGAAGAACCAAAGAATCCAATCATGAAAATGATACCTGCATGAACATTTAGTCATTGATTTAGTGAGAAAATCACTAAATATCCTATATTTACTGTTAAATACTCCATCTACTACCAGCAGGAGTGTACAGAATGTCTCTGCTTCTCCGGTGCCAAAATGTTTTATTCAAAAAAGTGAATTCATATTTTATGATGTGAGAGGTAGGGTTGTCCCAAATACTAGTTTGGGTGCTTTGAAGCTTCACTGAGAATTATGGGTGATGACTTGAAGGTTTAAGGTGGGGGAGGTGCAGGGATAGTCAATGTACTAGCTTACATTCATCTTCAATGATAGAGTGTTCAACACTACACCTCATTAACCCTTTAAAGCCCAAGACCATAGATTATAGCCAGAAAGTTCTAATTTTTTGGAGCTGAAATGTTTGTTTCACTTTCTGCTAAAATCCATACAAATCAAAATGTCCATAAAATTCAACATATAGATTTTTTGTATCTCATTTGATACATTAGGTGTTTTTGGCAACTGATAATCCATTTGAGGACATTTTTATCATTTATCTGATTGTATTCAGATGTTTTTTTTGCAATTTGTTGATCATATTTGGTAGATAGAGGTATTATAAAAGTATGTATCAAATATGATACAATTGGCTTTATAGGGTTAAAATCAATCAAATCTCATCTAGTATATATATAGCACACATATCCCCCTCTATAGAAAAGAAATAAGGTGAGTCTTTAGTCATACACACCTCATGTTCACAGGAAAAGACCTGTGCTCGTAATTTTTAGCTTATATCTGTTTTTTTATGCTCACATGTGGTCAGTATCTCTTGAGTAAAGAAGATCATCTGCATGTATAAAAAAACAGGAACAGCAAAGGCATGACATTGAAATGAGTTAGAGGATATCATTTTATAGGCCGAACTGATGACCCAAAAACTCCCTGCAGGCAAAATGCCACCATGTATAAAAAGATAACTTAAGAGCAGAGGTGTTCAAACTATGGTCCAGGGGCAAAAAGTGGGACACTGTTTATTTAAACAGACCTGAAGGATAGGGATGGGTACCGAATTCGGTACTTTAAGAGGTACCGACTGAATTCTGATGGTACTACCGAGTACCAATTCACATAAAATCAAACGGTGCCATGTTTAGTTACCTAAACGCATCCTTGTGACTGTGAGGGAGTGGAAGAAGCAGGCATACTATTGGGTAGAGTAGGTGATTTTCCATACCGGACTTGAACGCAGCACAGCAATAGTGTAATGACATCAGCAGTCGCGGGCTCAGTCAACAAAGCAAGCATGGCTGAGAGAAATTGTTCGAAAGTATGGCTCTACTTTATTAAATGTGGTGGAAATTATGCTCGCTGCAATATTTGTGACTCAAAGTGTAGGGCCAGCAGCGGAAATACTTCAAATCTAAAGAAGGACCTGGTGACACACAAAATTTTCCTTAAAGCTGAAGAGTGCACAATTTTTGATAGCCTCAGATCTACGACCACAAAGGATTCATTCAGCACTGTTAGCACGCCTGTGTCCAATGGCGACTAGTCGTCTGTAGCCAGAAACACAGGAAAAGAAATGGCTTTAACATTTGGTGATGGCAGCAAATGCGACAAGGAGGATACCTGGTCCAGGTAAATACGCCTCGGGGTTAAGATGGTATTAGCTTGGCATTTTAATGTGCCTCAGTTATCATTATCAGGTCGGTTCCTCGTACTTTGTAACGTTAATGTAAATGCTTTTTTATTTACAGCTCTGTCTGACCCATTGTTAAACTGCCCTAAAGTTAAAGTGAGGGCTGCAGTTAATTTATTAAGTTGTGATGCTCTAAATGTCTTCAAGCAGCACTCTTTACATAGAGCAAAGCACCTTGGTGTGGTTTTGTCTTTATTGTGTTTTGTCAAACAAAGTAACAAGAGATGTGAATATAGTTGTCAACATCTTATTCAGAACATGTCTGCAACAAAGAAGATCCGCCTTCAATCTGACTTGAATCAACATATAAACTGGACCAGATATTCAAATGAAAATGTTTGATTTTTTTGACTTGTGCAGCTGTAGTATCATTAAAAAGAAATAACTGTGTCACATATCAGGACCATAAAATGTTTTCTGTTCTCTTTTTGTGCACTGTGATACTTGCCAGTGTAAATTAAGAGAAAAAAGTAAAATGTCAGTCAGCAGCTGGATCTGGCAATGCAAGTTGTACTTATTACAGATTACACTTTAGAGAATCTTATTGAAATTCTCTCAAACTGACCCAGGCAGAGTATGTGACTTAAATGTATGCCCAAATCTGATTTATTTTTGGCCAAGCATTTGTTAAGTGCGTCTCTGCCTTTCTTTGTATTGTCTAAACTGAGAAAATTAAAGAGGCATTTAGTGCAAATGCATCTGAGAGCCAAAAAAGCTCAACTTAATTTGATCATAAATAAAACTAAAGAGGAAGCATCATTCACACTGTGAAACCTTTGATGTGTATGTGCATGAGAGTGTGTGCGGGGTGGGAGTTTGGTCTCTGAAGACCGTCTCTTTAGAGAACTGCTTGTTCCCAGACTCTGGTAGACTCAGGACGGAGCAAAGGAGAGGAAGAGGAGGGTGGGGCATGAGGAGACCACTAATGAGAGGGGTGGAAAGAGGAAGAAAAGGAGGTTAAGGAGGAGGAAGGAATGAGGAGAGCAGAATGAAGCTATAAAAGCCAACATACATCACATTAACCTTTCTCCTTCTCTGAAAACATCCTCCCTCTATTCTTCCTCTCTTTCCTCCTTTAATTTTCTGCTTGCTCCACCCATATTTTTCTTCTCCACCCTTTCTGCACACCATATCGAAGTTGAGCCTTTCCCTTCCAAAGCCTCCTTCTCTTCCCCTTCCTCTTCCTTCCCTTTCCTCCGCCTCCCTCCCTCTATTCCCCCTGCAGTCTTGGGTCATATTTTTCAGTGACGGCCAGGCCAGATCGCACACACACCGCTAAACCACATGACCCACAGCACCAGATGTGTTTTGCACGCCTCACACACACACACTCTTCAGATGACCGTCTGATTGACCCTGCAGATGTTAGCGCTCTGTTACAAATGACTGCAGACTTTCCACCTTGTCTCATTTCTGCATCTGATCAGTCTGTTGTCCTCCCTCAACCTTTTTCTTATCTTATCTTACAATAACTTACTCTGATGGTAAAGAGCTTTTCTTCAGATTATGTCTACAAGAGCCCAAACCATCTCCAGATTTGACATGTTTTCACTTCTCGATTGTTGATGTTCTGTGTGTGTGAAACAACACGACAAGCTCTGATTGGCACACAACAACAATCTCTTAATAAAACATATGCATTCTAGAGGTGGGGGAAGAAATAAAAATAACTGTAGTATTGCAATATTTGGTGTGATGATATTATATTGATTCACATTTAAACAGGCTTTTGGTTCAGAAGAAATAAAATAAATGACTTGTTACGTCCACATGATAATGCTGTTGAGACAGGTCATTGTGCTGGAGAGTAAACAGTCATGGGTTCACAGGGGAGAGAGATGAAAGAAATGCGCCGAAAGGAAAGCCAATGGGAGTACAGCTAATGCTAAGCTAACACTACTGATAAACCAGCCGGCACTTAACACGTTTGGCTTGTCACAGCTGCCTCCCAGTTCTGAAAGAAACCGAGTTCTACTGCAATCTATTAAAAGTTTTATGTGCAAAGACTCAAGGTCTCATCATGTTGTGGAAAACATGGACTTCTGTCACATGCTGGCTGCCAGCTCTTGAGTATTACTTTAACCATGGTGGCACTAAAGCTCCTCAGAGCAGTGAAGCTAAGTGTTGAAGAGGGGCAGAGCACAACAAAGTGGAAAGTGAACCGAATATACTGTCATGTGTTTACAATCTAATTGTTCTAAATGATGTTTTGTTTTTGTTTTTTTATGTAAATGAAGGCATTAAAAGGTTTAAATTTACAATACATTACTGCGTTAGGTATTGCAATACTTAGCGTGTCAAAATATTTAAAAAAATAAAATCAGGACTCAAGCACTGCCATAATATTCTATCATGGGGCCACTGGCAATCTCCAATCCTAATGCTGACAAGGAAGGGGAATCAAAAATCAATTCCAATTGAGAACCGAGAACAAAACTCAAGGACTCAACATCATTAGTCCATTTGCTTAACAAGCAAAGTAGCCAAAATTGTGTCTTTATTCTCAATGAAAAGGTGCTAACTGCATAAGAGTGTGAGAGTGTTGTGTTCAACATGGCTGCCACTGAAAGAAAGGCTTTTGTCACACAAAAAAAATCATCTGGATTTGCTTAAGAATTTGTTAAAGAATCAGACTGATAAGCAGAGTCATTCAGAGAATTGGTATAAACAAAACTGTATTAATGCCCCACGGGACTTCAAATTTTGTTCAGATTTTGTTAAGAAACCGAGGTCTTATCCAATCCTGCTGCTGTCCTCACAACTTTCGTTAAGGACATGTTGACCTCATAAAGAGTTTCTTTTTTTTTTTATAAGTTTTTCCTGATTTAAATGCCACATTAGGAGGTTTGAGTCTTTACTAAAAAACTGGAATAAAGTATATAATTTTTAAAAAGATCACTTCCAATACCAATAACCTGCAGTGCAGGCCTGATGCATTTAAAAGTATGAGATATTATTTACCTTCCCATGCCGTGCAGTATTACATGACTAATAAACTGTACGCATTTATTATTGATTTCTTTTAGTGTATTAACCTTTCAGGAAGTCACTGAGCAGAGTTAAAATATTTATTTTAGCTTTATTATTTACAGGTCAGATCTTATCTGCACAGCATGGTTAGAATGAGTGTGATGTACAGAATATGGAACAAATAGAGCTGAAAGATACTGTGATTATTATTATTATTATTATCATTACTATTATTAAAAGTATTATTATATCATATCATAATATAATAATACTTTTCTTCTTGTAATATATTTCATTTTTTTCCAGTGAATTTCCAAATAAGGGCTCTTCCCTCCATATTTGTAAATATCTTCACTGGATCTTTTTAACACAGAGGTCAAAGTGTTGGTTGGTATTTCTACATAAACTCAAATAAACTTACGGTTTTCCATCATGTCAGCTGTATCAGACAGTTTCTGATGATGTCTCAAGTGAATTCTGCATGAGGAGCCTCATGGTTTTAACCTCGTAAGCTCGCAATGTCGCACTTCTGGACATCTGTGGATGCTGTAGCCGAGTTTTTAAAAGCCAGAAAACGTCTGAATAAATACTTTTTCATTTAGATGTTTATAAAATGAGTATTTTTCTTGTGATTAAGAAAAGGAGCAGGGGAAAGAATCAGCTAAGGTCTTCATGTAACACGATCACTCTTAGAACTATGACGGAGCTGTATCTGACAAACTCAAAAGGTTAAGTTAAAATAACCTTTCCCTAAACATGCCCAAAAATATTAGTTCTGTATAATTGCTTTGCTTTGCTCAAATCAAGTTCCCTAGCTTCAGCTGATCGCTCCCACTGAGTACAGTTCATCCATGAGTCTTGTGTCACGTGACAGTGTGGTGGTCAGTCAGTGTAACCAGTTCATTCATTCACACTGTTTTATGCATTAATATTTTTGTTGAGTGTATATACTGCATGTAATAATGTTTAAGGACAAGTCTATTAATAGTTATATTTGATGCTTTTATGGTAAGGAAATGTGGTAGGTTTGAAATTAAATAGGTTTTGGTTTCCATCAAACACAGCAAGAAGTGATCAGACAGCACAAATCTCCAACAAGGCATTTCCAACATTTTTGGTAAGTTACTATAAAAAAATTGGAAAACTGTCCTATTCCACACTGACAAGCTATCCTTAAAAATTTCCTGGATCCACATCAAGATACAGATCTCCTCCAAAATCTAATCAGTCCTCCACTGTGCCATGATTCCCTCAAATGTAATAAACAGCTGTAGAGAACTTACTAGGTCATCATTAACAATGTAGAAAACTGCTCTATCTGGTACTATTAACAGGCCCCTTAAGTAATTCCTGAAACCACATCTGGATTCAGATCACCACCAAAATATGATAAATTTTACCATTTACTGTAATCCAACCAACATTCTCTGAAAAACGTCCTCCAAGTTCATTGAAAGCATATTACATTATTATGGACACTAGGGCTGGGTATTTCCAGCAACTTCACGATACGATACGTATCCCGATACTAAGGCCACGATACGATACGTATCCCGATACATGTAAATTGTGAACATTGACTATGCTTTAAGCAAAATTCTTGACAAGTATAGTTTTTTCTTATAAGAATAAAAAGAACAAGGATGAGTTTTAAGTGGTTCTACAACTTGAAAGACATAAATTCAGATCTTCAAAGATGGTAGACCTAAGTTCAAATTTAGAACATATGCTTCATTATGTAGCTCGTCTTGTACTTTACACTGTGCCACTGTTAACATTCCCCAAAGTGTATTTACAACAACTGTCAAAATATTTAGGCCGTATCGATTCTGTAGAATCTGTATCGATACACGTATCCCGAAGGAGTGCGATACGATATTTTGCCGTATCGATATTTTGAGCACAGGCCTAATGGACACTAAGCAAAACTGCCCTGTTTGTAATGTTGAACAGAAGTCAGATGTTCTGGAAAAACTTCACCACCTTTCAAGGTGTTTGGAGAAAAAAAAAAGTCATGGAAAAAATCAAAAGGGTCTAAGAAAGCTCTAACAACATTGCTTCCTGAGTACAAGTGTTGCTGGGCCTATACCAATTTATATTTGAAATACTCACAAATCCTTCAATGAAGGCCTGGATCCAAATGAGTTCTTTCTTGTGCCATCACCAACATTTTCTAAAAGTTTCAACAAAATCTGATTATCACTTTTTGAGTGATTACAGCCACTGTATGGGATTTTTAGGGCCACTTCATACGGTGAAAAAATTGCCCGTAAATATCAGCAAATATGTTCATACCTGCTACAACTATTTTTTTTTTTTTTTTTTTTTTTTTTTTATTTTTTTTTTTTTTTTTTTTTTTTTTTTTTTTTTTTTTTTTTTTTTTTTTTTTTTTTTTTATTTTTTTTTTTTTTTTTTTTTTTTTTATTTTTTTTTTTTTTTTTTTTTTTTTTTTTTTTTTTTTTTTTTTTTTTCAATATTCTTCTAATAATATCATGCATCTCTACTATTAATACTTGTATCTTATGTAATGTGAATGACAACAGTAGATAGTAAGCTGTCCAACTAATCAAGTTCTCTTTGCAATTAAAATGATTGCCTTGCACAAATATGTCAACTGAGTTTTGCCACATAGTAAGCTTTAACTGTAGCCTATTATTCCATCACTATACATTCTCATGTACTGTATTTGTATTTCTCACACCTATTATCATTATCGCTCATTCGTGATCGTGTTACATGGTAGTGTGAAGACCACTTATGCTTAAAGATTGCATCCAGTGAGTGCAGTAATACCAATGAAGAATTGTGTTTTAGAACAGCAATCTCAATAACAGTAAAAAAAATTGTGATTATGATTTTCGACATACTTGGGCAGCCCTAGAGAATGGAGATGTTTAGTATGAGCAGCACTAACAGCTCTGCTGTCACCCTCGGCTAAATCCTGTTTTCAGTTCTCGCTCTGAAATGGGCTCAATCACCTGAAAACTGATTTCAAGCAAAGAACCATCGACAAAAATATCCAGAATATTTGTTCAACACATCCGTGCCCTGCAGCTTCAGTCCAAAAATAACACAACAAACACACTCACAGAATCATACACACACAAATACACACACACACTCAGAAACATGACACGCAAACTTTCAGCTCTTAACAGTCCAGATTGGAGGGCTGGCTGTGTCGTCATGGCGATCCATCCCATCATCTCGTCCTGGCCCTTAGCCAGATACTTTCACTCTCTCTCCAACACACAACACTGGCCAGCTCATGTTGCAGTGCATTGTGGGATGTCAGATCTAATCTATTCCACAGGACGTGCTGTATGTGTGTGTGTTCACAGTTACTGTGGCTCTTTTGTTCCAGTGTCTGCGTCCTGCTGATCGGCGTGTTAAAGTGGGATCAAACACATTCCTCAACAGCACAGGTTCAAGACAGACCGCCCACCTGTTGCACTGACTCACCTGTCTGCCCGTCAGTCTGCCCGTCAGTCTGTCACCCCTCTGATAGATATAATGAACCCCACACACAAACCTCAGAGTCTGCTTTAATCCTAAATATTAAAGGAGGTCTGAGGAAGAGGAGGGAAAGAAGTTTATAGAAAGTGTAGCAATTCAAACATACCTGCCTTTAAATACGGAAGGTTTTCCAAATTATTTGTATGCTTACATACAAATATGTAAGACTCAACTCAGACTTATTCATAATTACTTTTTGTAGTTTGTAGTAGTATTTTGCATTTGATCGAAACTCCCTCAAGAAATTAATATCATTCATCTCTTAGCTCACCAATTCCTTCTACTGTTCTGCATACTTTGCAAATGACGTATATTAACACTCTCATCAGAGGCAGTCAGCACTAATGACAACAGACAAAATCATGGTAGACAGGGGGCAGAATGGTAAAAATTGTGGCTTTAATATCGACAAAAGTCACTTTTTGTAGGTGGAAACACCAGCAACTTGCAGAAGCATCTATCTATGCTGCATGAAATGACAGGAGTGGCATGTATTTGACATTGTTGCCACCGAAAATCTGTAGGGATCAATAAAGGAAGTGTTAAAGAATTTTACTGATAAGCAGAATGGCATTGTTATCAATGCAATCTTATCACTTCCCATCCCTACTGAGTTGTGGACAAAAACATATTGAGTTTACTGTTTTGGCTTTAAACCACATTTCTTAGTATTTATAAAACACCAAATCACTGTTAACATTTGATGGTTGGAATTTTGAACAGCAAGTAATTCCTTGAAAGGTGAAGATTTTATCCAACAACTAGAAATAGGGATGGGAATCGAAAACCAATTCCAGTTGAGAATCATTAACAGCTCCATCAAAGAACCGATATCATTAATCTTTTTACTTATTAATTTCCTTATCAATTCCATTCAATTGACAGGGTTCAGAAGCGTCAGAATTGTGGCTTAATTTTAATTACACCTACTGCACAACCTAAAGTGAGTGGAAACACCAGCAACTTGCAGAAGCAGCTATCTATACTGTGATGTATGTTTGGCATTGTTGACACTGAAAATCAGACCATTTTCCCACATGAAAAATTTGCTGGAATCGATAAGGGAATTGTTAAAGAATTGGATCGATTAGCAGGATCGTTAACAGCATTGGTATTGATAAAATCTTATCAATTCCCATCCCTAACTAGAAAAGCTCTCGGAGAGCACAGACATCCAACGAGATACAATTCTGGATCACCATGCACTCCGATATGACGGCAGAGTCTCTGCTCATGTCTGTCCATGTGGGAAGCTGGGTAATGTAGTAACATAGGCTTGAAAAACGTTGACATCAGTTTGCAATTAACTACAATTCTCATAATGACGTTAAGGGGGCAGAACCCCAGAGCAGCTGAGGAGACATGAATGGGATTTGCAATTCTAACGAGGATGATCACCATCATGTTAGGAGGTCTTACGACAACAACGTCTGCTTTTATATTAATCGTGAGCAATGAGTTTGTGTTTGGATTTATGTGAGTCTGCACCTAGTCAAGGTCATCTGTCCCCTCCCCTTTCAATGTCAGCAAACCCATTTCCCAAGAGGCAGCATGAAGGCATGTATTTGTGGTTAGAAATACCCCCGTGTAAATCTCTTCAACATTCAGCTACACATGCACATGCACACACACCCACACACTCCCCGAACAGCAGCTCAGAGACTCAATATCATTTTCTAATTCTCTCCCTGTCAAACTTTGATCAGGTAACATGGATCATGTCATGTTAGACAGAAAAACCTCAAGACTTCATTGCTCATACACTCATATACACAGTCACTCACACACACATGCAGACTAATGCACAGCATGCTGTCATTGGAGGTCATGTTACACCTCTGCCCTCGAGAGGGAGAGGGTGGAGGTCAATGATGTAAGCCTCTCTATTGTCATAGCAACACTGAAAAAAATGCAGCTGAAGTCAATCCTGCTGAAAGATGAGATCTGAATTTTCCAGGAATCCTCATCCTGTGACGAACCAAAATCCGTCAGAGATGAATTATCCACAGAGTCTGCCTCCATATGACATGAGGGAGTCCATTATGGGGGATTAATAAACTATGTGGAGCAGCAATATACACAATAATATGAATAAAATACTTAAATCTCCTCTGCACATTTCTGCCACGTCTTTTCAAATTCATGTTATCAGTCATGCTACATGATTTCTGTGTTAAAAACAAACAAATACAAAGAAACCCCCATTCTCCAAGTTGTCATTTGCACTGCGAACAAAAGTTTGGGTCACATTTTTCTGTTCAGTTGAACAACAGAGGGATGAGTGAGGGATAACTTGTGTAGTTTATGTTTTGTTGTGCATTTAAGGATCACCAACAGACAGACAGACAATGTACAGCCCAAAGGCAGCGTCCTACTTTTCTCATTTCCTCCCAGTCTGGACCCCACCCTCGCTACAACAGCACTGCCTCGGGGTGTGCACCATACTTTTATTTATACACAAACTAATCGTACAGTACATTTCGTACTTCCATCTAATGCTACACATGTTTTTACTCTTCTTAGAACAATGTCTGATAGCTCAAGTTAGCATAAAGGTTACAAACGGTCTGAAAGAAGAACTTTTACCTTGAAAGCATGTAACAGATTAATTTAACTGTACTAACAACATCTACAGTGTTTTCTATTTTTACACATGTCCCATGATGCAACACAAGTTCAATAGGAGTTTGCAACAGTTCAGTAATGCATTATACATCCTGGATTAGAACCAACAACCTCAACAAAACTCCAATGCTGCATCAACTTGGATAACACATAACGAACACATAAAGAGACACAAACACAGAATGAACACACACATACTGATGGCAGTGTGTCCCTTGACATCTGGAGGTCTCACACCGAACATTTCATTTATCAGGAATGTTTGCGTAATGTGTGTTTGTGTGTGTGTGTGTTTGTGTGTCAGGGCGAAACGCCTTTAGCAACATGAAAAATCAAATTAAGTGGAGTTCTGCTGAAGGTCAACAGAGTGCATCGCTGTGTGTTTGTGTGTGTGTTGGAGGGGGTTTTTACACTGGACAGTCTAAAGTAAATAAGTGTGCACAATACGTCACATTACTACAACACACACAGCGGTCTGAGCGCGTTAATCAGATAGACGTGACATCAGTTTCTGCCCATTAGAGACTGTAAACACTGACTCTCTGTTTGTTGGTGCGTAACCTTAACCTTATAAATAAGATGGAGTGATCTCTGAGAAACAATAAAAACACTGATGCCTCGAATGGACAGTCAACAGAAAAACAGGATTTTTTCTGGTGATCAATCACCTTATTAATTTAAGTTTATGTATTAAAGAACAAAACCAGACTAAAAAGACAGCATAAGCATTTACCTCTGTCTTCTCCAGGCACTTACTCAGTGCAACAATTAATTAGCTGCATTTTCCTTCTGTGGGTTTTACATGCACAAGAGCAAAGATGTGTCTCAAAGGAGGGTTTACACTGAGTTTGTTTACATAATGTTAGAGCAGAGCAGTTAAATGAATTTTAACTTCAATGGACCGATCAGTAAACCCTGCTCTACAATGCCACAAAACATTTACATGACCAGCAGACATCCATAGAAACTTTGGTTTCATTGATATTTATATAGTTAAGACTTAAAAACTGGTCAGTTCTGGGGGCAACACATCAATACTGGACAAACTGATCAGGTGGGACGGTATGAAAATAGACTCTCTGGTGTTGGTGGCAGAAGGAAGAACACGAAGCAAACTGCTGGACATTTTAGATCATTCCAGTCAAACTGTACAACTCCTCACTAGGGGGGAGGAGGAGTGACAGGAAAACAGAAGATGGGAAGGAGCAGTAGCCAGACAGAAACCATATTTTTATTCATATTTATTTTTTAATGTTTACTTATAGCTATCCTATTTATATCAATGTATCTGCTATATAATGCTGGCAACAATAATAATGAGGCCATTTTCCCAACAGATAAACAAAGTTCTGTCTAATCTAATCTAATCTAATCTTGACAATGTGCATGGCACACATGTAGCATTGATATGAGGTACCCTGAGAGGTGAGGCTAGTCATGTTAAGGTCACTTTCACCCTTGTCACATTAGGTCATCTTTTTTTCTTAATTTAAAATATTCAAATTATTCATTATCTGACACTGGAGAGAGCAGCAGTAAAAGATTGTAGTTTAAAGCAAACCCAGCTTCTTACAATTGACCACTATGTCTAAATGGCAGGTTGAGCTGGCTAATGCTAACACTTGTACAAACATTTCTTTTACTCAGAGTAAATACACCAATTAGAAATTGCAGCGTTGGGGGTGCTGGTTTAGCAGAGTGGTTAGCAACCAGGCACATCCCATATACAAACTTCTGCAAGCATGGGTTCAAATCGAGCTTGTGGCCAGTTTGCACAGTGTCTTCCCCTACTCTCTCACCCCCTTCACAAGCCTATCCACTGCCATTCTCTCCAAACGTTTAATTTCTGCTGGCACAAAAGTAAAGCTCATGGGTTTTCATGATTTCATCAAGGAGCACCTCACCCCTTCCAAGCTAAAAGGACTGGGGCTGCACTAATTATTAAAGGTTAACTTAAAAAAAAAAATGAATGTGCATATGTTACTCTGCTGTGCATGAACAAATCTGATCTCTGGTGTTATCTGGAATGGTGATGACAACAAGACGAGGTTTCTCCGTCCTGCACTTATTCATTTTCTATACTCCTTTATCCCTTTCAGGGTCGGAGGGGCTGGAGCCTATACCTGGTGTCATTGGGTGGGAGGCGGGGTACACCCTGAACCGGTCGCCAGTCAATCACAGGGCCACATGGAGAGACAGACAACCATTTACACTCACACTCATACCTAAGGGCAATTTAGAGTCGCCAATCAACCTAATGAGCATGTTTTTGATCTGTGTGAAGTAGGAAGCTGGAGGGCCCGGAGAGAAGACTCACATGCACGGAGAACATGCAACCTTCACACAGAAAGGCCCCTGTCTGACCCAGGAATTGAACCAGCAACCTTCTTGCTGTGAGGCACTCCGTCTTGCACTGAGATCTGTAATCCCTTCCCTCTGGTTTGGTCTCGTCACCCTTCATGTCTTTTTTCTACTTTTGAATATATTATGTTGAAGATCTTTGATGGCTTCTGTGTGAAGTAAGGCGCTCTGGCCCACAGAAACCCTGTATAGCATCCTTCAACAAGTCTCAGACATCGACAGCTGCCTTTGTTTTCTAGTGCAGCACGTCATTGGTTTGTCCGGGGGCATTCGGTGGGCGGGGCTTAGCAACAGGTCAATTAAAGTTACTGCCTTTCACAACTAGGAAAACTAAGTAATTGAGATTATAAGATCACTGTGTTGCACAATACAATGAACTATTTTTCTTTTTCCATTATAATTATTACGATTATTTTGAGACATCTGTATTTTTACAAGTATGAATTCTTTAATGTTAAAAATGATAGGGTCAAAAGCATTTAGGTTCAATGAAAGCATGTGGTGTGCATTTTAAAATCGGTGTTTCAATCGTGATGTCACTATTTATTAAGTTAATCATAATTCTGATTTTCTGCCATAAACGTGCAGCTCTACATTCTGTAAAAGTGTATCAGTGAGTAAATGCATCAATATGACCCAAAGAAATGAATGACCCCCATCGATTTGTTTGATACCATCTGATTTTTGGAGCAGGTCAATGAGCGACACATTATCTCCTCTATAAGCCTAAAACTGGATAATTAAGCTGCACTCCTTTTTACCTGATCTTTTCTGTTCTGATCCCTGCTCTTTCTCAGAGATTTTGCTGCCTCATGTGACTCCTGTAAAACTAATTAGACAGCAGCTCGGACTGTGGTGTGTTTGGATTAATGGAGGAGGTAATTTGTCAAGCGTGAGTATAAATCTGAGAGGGATTAAAAGACATCTCTCACAGTCTGATTTACTTCAAAGCAAAAAGGTTGCAGTCAGAAAAGAGACTTTGAAGCTGTGGTTTTTCACTCCATCTGTGTGTTTTGGCTATTTCATCACCTCTGCCTCTGTTGCCGCCCATCCACCCAAAACATGCAATCAAAAAAAAACAGTTCTTGCTTCAAATTAGAGCAGAGTCTTCATCTGTTCACATATTTTATTGATGAGATATCACGGGTGTCTGAGTGCAGCTTTCTCAGATGGAAACCATGAACATTAATGTACTGAGGTGCTTTTCTCATCAAAGCTATGTTCTGGAAAATTTAACGCTCTTTTTATAAGCTAAAAAACACAGTCTGATTGTTTTTTGTCTGTGAATTGTAGTTTCCTTCTTCAAACAGCTTGAACACTTCAGAGATGACTTCTGAAGTTCAGTGTGTGAAAACAACAACTGAATGAAAGAAGACACAGTTCAGTGTTTGATCAGTTCTCAGGTCTGACCTTTTTACCTCCCCGTGACCCAGCTCTGTAAACAAACGCACACTAATGCACACACTCTCAGCTTACAGCTGAGAAGAAGCAGGACCACAGGTAGCCTGTTCAAACATGCCATTCTGCCCTGAAAACTCTGATAACACTGTTTGTGTGATGTCATGTCCAAAAAGACTGTACCAACACTTAAAGGTCAAAACAGAACAATATGTGTATCACATATCAACAAGTCAGAACTAAATCAGAGGTCAGTTGATGTTTCCCACTTCTACAAAGATCTGATTATCTGGAGTTTCACCAACATGTTTCCTTTATGTGCTTTTGGCCAATGAAAAATGTTAAAGGGACAATCCAACATTTTTGTTGTTTTCATGTCTTGCCTTACTCCCAGGTCTATAACAAGAGACAGACACCATTCTTTTCTATTAACAAGGAAGAGACAGACAAAGCTCATCCACTGATACTTAGCTTTAGCTCAAACACTCAAAGTCAATGGGTAGCACCAGCCTGTCTCTGCTTACAGTCATCAGATACACTCTTAAGCAACTCTAAATGGTCCTGTTTGCCTGTTGTAACTTATTTTTACCCCTTTATGTTACATTATCTTCCACTATCATCATATTGTCGTCTTCTACTCCTAAATTGAGGCTTGTTTTATTGACCTACTTCTGAAGTGGTTTTTGCTGTATATGTAAAGTTCATGGACAAGTCTTTAAAACCGCTCTGTTTAAGTGAACAATGAGGACTGCTTCACAGTTGTGAGTGAGCTGTTTGTTAGCAAGTCATTCTTAAATGTAAGTTGCCTGCAAATTTAAGAAAGAAAGAATGGTGTATACTTGCTTGTCATGGACTCGGAAGTCAGCAAGACATGAAAACAACAAAAAGGTTGGCAGATATGGTATATATTTGTATTGATATTGGAAAAAAAACAACATAAAGTATCATTACCGTAACTGTTGGGAAAAGTCTAGACTAACATTTAAAGCTCTTGTTAAGAGTTCTTTGGAGATAACGAAACATACCAATACTCAATCAATCAATCAATCTTTATTTGTATAGCGCCAATTCATAGCAAGTGTTATCTCAAGACACTTTACAATAGAGCATAAAGCTCTTCATTTTATGGATACACATATATACATAGATACATATATACATATAAAATACACATATACATATATATACAAATATATACAACCAACACCCAACATGAATCCATATAGCCAACCATGGATCCCTCCATCATGGCGGCAAGAAAAAAACCTTCTGTTAAGCAGCAGGAAATCTTGAATGTGGATCTCAGTCTCATGATGAACAGCAAATCCACACAATGCTGTGATGGGTGTGAGGGCAAAGGAAGGGAAGTAAGAGGAGACAAGTGGACTAAGGTAAGAACTAAAGTTAGGGACAGATCCATAACCCACAGACCTGTTGTCTGATTTATTAGAGGTTAGCCTCTTGAGATGCTACATCTCATTTTCAGGAGGGTCCTCATGTCTGAATGGTAGGGGTGATCATTTTATAGAAGTATAAGCAATGATAGTCTTACTGAAAATAAGAATTTATGGTAGTGACGAACTCATGGGTGCCCAGACCACAAGTGCATCCCAACCATATTTGTCTCCATTAAATATAAATGTGTTAAAGGCCTCTTGAGATGTGACATCCCATTTTCAAGAGGGACTTCATGACTATGTGGTAATAAAAAATAGATACTGTACTAAGACCGATGCTTCGTTACGAGTTACAAGAGGCGAGATGACCACCTTAATAAAATTTCTGGTTCCTCACAGGAGCTATTTCAGAAGAGTATTTGGATAACTGGTGAGAAGCATTTTCCCCCTGTTATCTCAAAGCTTTCCAAATCAGATAATCAGCACATACGGAGCTTTAACTTCACATTCTGATGTAAACATTCTGATAGGCTGCTGCTGAAAAAGTATCTGGACCTTTAAAGTTTTGTTTTGGACGTCACTGAAGTAAACTGATTCCCCCTGATAAAACCTGCAGTGTTTGGTTGAAGGTGGTGGTCAGCTCCATCAGACTCCTCTATATTTAGCTAAAGCTTTACCACTGGGAAAAATCCTCCTCCTCCTCCTCCTCCTCTTCCTCGCTCCTCGTTGCCCTCCTCTGTGTCGCACTGCTCCACTTCCTATCTGCTGGACATTTTCCAGAACATTCCTCCCTCTCTCCTCCTGCCTGGGAAAATCTCTGTTGGTATGTCAGAGCTCCTGTCCTCCTTTTTTCTCCCACTTGTTCCTCATTTATCTCTCCACCTCATCCTCCTACAACTCATTCTTCATCCCTCTATCACAACTACAACTATTTACGTCCAGCACCTTTTCCTGCCCCCTTGCTACAATATTTATTTTGGCAGCTAATCAAGTTTGAGTTGAGATTTTTATTGCAGATTTTCAATCACAGTTTTCTTTCCTTCCCTTCATCCATCCCTCACTCCCTGTCTCCTCCTCATCCTCAGGGCCTCGGGATAGTTTCTCCTCCTCTTCCATCCAGCTCTTCCGGCTTAAAGCCTAAGCCTCAAAGCTCTGATAGATGGAGGGAGATGATGGTGGAAGAAATATCTACATTCTCTTCTTCAGGATGAAATCCCTTTAACACTCTCAGCAACAGAAATACAGTGGCTTTTATTTTATTGGATTTATTTTATTTTATATTTATGCTTTCATATTATGTCCATAATACTCATTACTCAAATATACCTGTGGGGACTAATGAAGTATTTTAACTATCTACATAACTCAGTGTTTATTAAATCCACAGCTGGAGAGAAATGTATTTTCAGGTTGTTTGTCTGTCCACGCCATTTCTGCAAACAGCCTTTCTCAAGAACAATTGGAAGGATTACGTTTGAATTTTGCCCAAATGTCCATTTTGAGTCATGGATAAACAGTAGGGATGGGATGAAATATCGTTTGGCAATATATCGCGATACAGTACGTGACAAAACGCATCGAGTTTGAAAAAAACTGATCGCGAAATAAAGACGTCACGTCCAGTAATAGCGCATGTGACCAGAAGTGACAACAACAAACATCAGCACCAACTACCTTGCCTCCAAAAAGCTGAATGATGGAGTCGAATGAGGTCGAAATTGAGGACGCTCCGCCTGGATACAAGTCATCTGTCTGGCAGTATTTTGGTTTTCTCATTAAAAAAGACAAAGACGGCGAAAACGAGCCTACCGCTCGTTAGCATACACTCTCTCTAACCTCTCTAGGGTTAGAGAGAGTGTTATTGTTTGTGTTTTCCTGTGTGCAACTCAATCAAAAACAAATAAGTTGTAAGTACACAGTAATATTTTTTCTTTTTTACTTTTTTGATATTGTATTGCGATGTATCATATTGTGACCCGGGCATATCGAGGTGCAGCGTATTGTGAGTTTAAGTGTATCGTCCCATCCCTAATAAACAGATTATATTTTGGAGATCAAAGGTCAAGGTTATGTGGTCCACTATTCATCCTGACCTGTTAATGCAGGGTCCCAAGAGTTTGAGGGACATCCCTTTAACTAGTATGCACAAATGACAACCTTTATTCAAGGACAACGAGGTACAGTTGGGAACATATGCAAGGCCTATTACTTGTAATCTATCATCTCAAGAGCCTTTTGAGGAACGTTTCTCAGACAAGGCAAAAATGTCCATTCTGCCTCGAGGATGAACCGATTACATTTTGGAGGTCAAAGAACACGACCATTGAGCCTCATATTAAACTTCTGCATGAAAACATAATATAACAAAAACTCTTTATGGGATATTTTTGTAGATTTGTATGAATGTTCACTCTGATTTTAGGATTATGTCATTAGAATTTTGAGGTCAGAGGTTGACAGGCCCTATATCAAAGGATGATACGAATCTCCAGTAACTATGGACCAACACAAGTGTTAACTTCAACCAAATCACTGCACAGGTTTAGGTGCTTTAAAGTAGGTACCAATCAATAAATATGTAAAATCCTTGTTGTCAAATAGTGCCATATACAGCCAAGAAAACAAGCATTGCAGGTATCAGGAGTATAATCCAATAGGCTGCGACAAGATTATTAACATTAAGACGTTTCTCCTCTAACAGGGTTAAGTTTGTGCCAGTGTTTGGAACTTTGTTTTATAGATTGTGAACTCCAAAAGGTATGAACAGTTTATGATTGAATTTTCAGGGTATTTTTGTCATGGCAAAAGAAAAGTTGATCAAAAACTTTGTTAAAGGATTTCTTCACAGTGTGGAAGGGAATTTTTTTCACACTTTTGCTAAAAACTCAGTAGGTTCCCAAGACACGTTTAGGAAATGCTGGACGTGGCACAAAGAAGAACTGAAAAGTATCATACTCTACCAAGCCTTTAAACCATGTAGCAGAAGATCTTGTTGGATTTACGTTTATAGTTTATGAGAGATGTACAGTATGTCCTGAACTTTCAGTTACAGGGTGGTTAAGAAAGACAAAATCAAGGTAGCAAGGATGGAGGGACACCAAGGAAATGATTACAGGGATTTAGGAGGAGAAACAGGAAAGAAAGAAACAGCAGATACCTCGAGTGCAAAGGAGAGTGACTTTCAATCCCCTGTTAAAGAGGTGTGTTGACTTAAAAATGAAAAAGAGGGACATGAGTTAAGGTAAGGAAGGTGGGAGAGGCCCTGAAGGTGACACAGAAAGGAGAGGAGTGATGAAGGTAAAGTGAGAAGGAGGGAGGGTCTGCAGATGCATAAAAGAGACAAAAAGACGACTGGCCTCATTTCTGAAAATACAACTGTCCACACAGCTTTTCGTCTTAAAGGGACAGCGCAGTAGCTTAGCAGTTTTCTCTAAATTCAGTCGTCATTACTGACTGCCTGTAATCACCTGTCAGTCAAACTCTTTGTGGGCAGGACAATGACCGCTATTCTCCTCAGTGATTTAAGGCCAACCTGCTGAAGGGGCTAAGTTCAAATGTTGGTAGAAATGATGAATAATGACACAAACAATGCTTACTGTTTATTACCAGCAGATGGTGTTAAAGACAAAGCTGATGGTAGCTGGATGTTTTCAGAATTGAAACTTTATCAAAAAAAATTAAGTATGCACATTTTTTATTATTTTATTGTGTTATTTTATTTTTCATTTGTAAGTTTCTTTCCTATATTTTTTCTTGTATCCTGCAGCTGCTGCAAATATGGAATTTCCCTGTGGGCTTTATAAAGGAATATCTAATCTAATTTAATCTAATCTGACTGCACCAGAAAGTGTGAAAACAGGGCTGTTATACAACATAACTTTGCTTGACCACCTTTAAATAATTTATTTTAATAAATTCAGGCTGTTGTGATACATTTATTGGAATGGCTCATATTGTGCTAAAGATACACTGATGGTTAAGGTGCTATCCTAGTTTAAATCCTTAGCCATACCTATAAACCAAAAGATTTATGACAAGCAAGCCAAGAATTCAGTGATGCTCAATATTTAATCTAAACCAGGTACAAAAAGAAACAGGCTGAAATCACTCCCTCACTGTCCCATATTTCAATAATAAAACAGCTGAACTGTCACCTTGACTATCCGTCTTTGAGCTGACCTCCCTGTACTCCATGACTGGACAAAATGTGCTCCAAAGTTTTCTCCCCCACAGAAGAACAGAGCTGACCATCTGCACACAGAGGCTGATCAAAGGTGTCTTAAGACGGCTGATTTTCTGCTCCACAGCTCCTCCTTCCAAAGCTCACTAAAAAACTGGACCAACAGCCCGGCTCTCTGAGGCGTCGTCTCTGTCAACAGAGTTTTACACTAATCAAAAAGTTACACACTCACAAATCTGTTTACAAGAGAGGTGGAATGAGACAAAAAAAGAAAGAACAAAGACGGAGACAGAAAAGACAGAGAAAAGCACTAAGACAAACAGAAAGAGGGAAACTTGAAAATGCAAAACATGTCTCCAGGTGAAATCAAACAGAGAGAGCCATTAAAACTGAGTCTAACTGTGTTAGAGATCTATTGAATCATGGAGAAATGAGCTGCACAGAGATAACTATGTTCACAAACAAAAAAGTTTTTTGATAAGAGGTTACAAGGACTTTCTGAATCATTAAAAGTAGCATTAGCACTAAATACAGACAAGAAGAAATTAATGCGACTGTGACTGAAACATTTTTGTTTTAATATTATTATTATTTCAAGGAAATGGTGAAAATGTGTTTTACATCACAAGGCTCAGATTAATTTAGACTGGTCAACTAAGCAGTCTGCAACTTCTAAAATCAAATGATGAAGTTGAATCTAAGGCATTGTCCACACAGAGGTGAGTATTTTCTAAAACTGAGTTTTTTTACCTCAGCCAGGTTATGTTGTTGCCAGTGTTCATTTGTTAGCAAGATTAAACAAAACTACTCAACAGATTTTGCTGAAATTCTCAGCAGATGTTGGTAATGGCCCAACTTAAAAATGATTCGATTTTGGTGGCATAACATGAGCATAGTGACAATAACTTTTTAACAGTGCATTTATGTGTTTTTGCATTTTGCGGAAAACCTGTTTTGAATACTATCCACCCACATGTTGACAGTCACATATTGTAAAAATGTAAACTCCTAGCCACTTGATACAGTCATAAAGAGTTTAAACGTTTAACTTGACACAGCCAAATGCAACATATCTATTTTAGGATCAATTTACAGCCTAGCTGTGAAGGAGTTTGATATGTTTATTCCACAGCATTCAGTGTCTTTTGCTTACAGGTTTGAGGGCATTGCAAGGCTGAAACCTTTACGTGTAGCTCCAGTGGCTACGAGTGTCAGGTGACTGCAATACAGTACACATGGAGCATTTGACTGAAGCTTTAGGTCTGTGTCAAAAACGAAGAACTACACTATTAACCTACAGGGAAACTTGCTGCTTGCTGTTTTCTTGTCCAACAGTAACTGTTCATGGCTAAACACACACTCCTTAGGTATGTTACTTGGTGAATAATTTCAAATCCTGCTGAATAAGTTAAAATGGCATTAATTAACTGTATAAACATCTGTGTAGATTCTCATTCATTCAGGTCATGGTTATCTTGAAGATTCAAAAATGAGGCAACTGGACTGTGTTGATGGCTGGTGTACTGTAAATGGCACCAGCCATTTGGAACTGAAGAAGCCTCTTGGATGAGAAGTAAAATGTCTTCCCAAAACTCAACTCAGTCCAGTTGCCTCGTTTTTGAATCTTCAAAATGAACTGTTTAGTCTAATCATATGAAAACACTTTTAAAAAATCACTGTGTAATGGGGTAAACAAAATGACTTTGGTTGCCACGCTGAATAAAGCTAATGTTAGCCGTGTCCCTGCTGACTGCTAAACATTTCAGGGGAGTTTTGTTTTGTGACTACAGGCAGACACACCCCAGTGCAATGTGACAAGGAATGGGAATTAAAAAGATTTTATTGATACCAATGTTTTTAACAAGCATGCTCATCGATGCAATTCTTAAAAATCCCCTTATCAATTCCTACTGATGCTCTATGTGAGCAAAAGTTAGCCTGTAGGTTTTTAGTGACAACAACACATGGTACTCCTGATTCAACGCCATGCTGCATAGATAAGTGCTCCTGCATGTTGCTGGAGGTTTTACTTACAGAAGGTGTCTAGTAAGGGCTTTTTATGTTGAAATTTAAGCCACAATTCTGACCACTTCTGACCCTTGTCTATGGAAGGAACTGTTAAGCAAAAAGACTAATGACATCAATTCCTACAGTGAAAGCCATTAGTGAGATGTTTTTGTTTACAACTGGGTTGTAGAGCACTACAGCAGCAAGACAGCAGCCATAAATTTGTGCTCAGATGATAATAATGGAAAGTGGCAAGAACGAATGACAAGGTTTATGGACCTTTGTTTTTTTGGAGGTTACTAAAACTTCAACAATCTGAAAAATTTTGTACCAATTATTTTGCTGCCTTTTTGGCCACCTAATTGCATGCATCTCTTTTACTTATTCATGAATGCAATTAGAAACTAAGGTTGGAATCCTACAGGACATAACTTGTCGCTTTCTATCCCCAGCCCACCTAGTATGCAGTAAAGCCTGTTTTAAGGCTGTGAAATATAGAAATTCAGAGATTTTTGTACCTAGCTATTTTCATCTCATGAGATGTACAGTCTTTCTTTTTATCCCAAAGAAAGAATTATTTGGTGTATGACTATGCAGGGTTTTGGACTCTATCTTCCTGTGTTTCTATAAAAGAAATTGTTATGTAATCAGGACAAACTGAACTCCTCTGTGTATTTCCTTTCAGACTTGTCTCAAACAGACAGAGATGAACAAATGCGACATGAGCAGTTCAGCTTTAATATAAGCCTGCTATTGAATGATGAGGCAGCTACATGAGATGCTGCAGTGGAGAATAGAGTTGATAATTTACAACATCACGGTCAGCCTGGTCGAGCTAGACCTGCATCATCACCGCCTCTTCCATGAAGCCAAAGTATTGGAGAGGAAGAAAAAGTTTGACACAGAGCCAAAACGCTCCCAGCAGCACTCTTTGCGTTTCCTGCAGGAGCATCAATTCACTTAAAACATCCCTGCAGATCAATTAGAACTCAAATCTGCTGATGGAAAGCGACTAAACTTCAGGAGTAATTACCTGACTGAATATGGTCTGATAAATTGATTGAATTCTTTATTACAGGACACACAGCTTCAAGTACAACACGCCTCTAAATTCAAAGAAAACAAGCCAAGAAACTATTTTTAAAGGTGCTTTGAAAAGCATTTTCAGCGTTCACTGAATTAAAACCACATTTCCCATAAACCTCACTGCACCATGCCCTCTTTCCATCTATTTCTGGCTTTGCTCCATTTAATTTAAAGAGGCTCTAAACACAAACAGCAGATCTGCACCCTGACCACATCAGCAAACGTCACATGGAAAGTAAAAAAAAAAAACGCAGTTGGAAAAGGGACTTCGTGCCACATCGAGGAAAATGTAAGAGATGGTTTGCTTCATATAACCCAAGCATCAACAACTTAATTCAGACACGTTAAATGATCGCAGAAAAGATGAATTTGTCATTTTAGTTCCTATAAAAACATCACTTAAGTAGGGATGTTAAATCTCTAGGCAAAAACTTCTGCTGGTTTTCATCCATAATTGTTGTGCTCTCACTGGTCAACATCTCTGATAAATCAGAACAAATCACAGGAGGCAGGACAAAAAAACGGCACACTTAAGTTTCTGTTGGAAACTTATGAGGTGGCTCAGGGAGGATCTTGATTGTTGTTCACTATGAAATGCCACAGGGATGAATCAACCAATTTTGGGAGCCAATCCGCCCTGAAATCCCACAACTGTTGGGTCTTACTGCGATCACGCTTAAATTATATATTACAGGAGTGGGCCACTAATGGCCTAGGGGACATGTGGCCCTCATACTCCAATAATGCACACCAGTCAGGTTAAAATATTAAAACAATGTAATCTCAAGAAGCTGAAATTGTTCCTGTGAAACTCCCTTTTATGCATTTGTCTATAAAAAAAGATACAAAATTAAAAGCAAGTAAAACACATTTGGATTACCAGTAACTGCAATGTTACTTGCATCAAAAGGAAGCTGATACTGGCATGAATTCCATTTTTTGTCCATTAGACTAAATATTAACAATTATATCTGAATTTTGATGGCTATAAATGTTGATTAAATAACTTTTATCAAAGCTGTATACATCGTCAACGTGAGTAACCTTGTCCCCCTGGCAATTGGAGTATTTTTGTCCAAAGTTTCCCATCCCTGATGTTGTGCATGACTGAAAGTCAAGCCGGAGTTGTGTGTCTGAAATCATTTTCATTTCATATTTTTATTTCCAATGGTGATTTTGATAGGACAATGCTTATCAAAGAACATACAGTTTCATGGGAGCCAATACAAGGTTAACATAAATAAGTGGATCTAGCATGATGCTACAAAAACATAAAACTAAGTTACAGGCATATAAACACGGTACAATAACAGATACAGTCACAATAAAACAGAGACGAGTTACATGCAGGGTATGACATTAAGTTTTATGCTTACTAGCTGCTGTGGCAAATGTTTGTATTTTTTAAGTTACTGGCCGGTCAGCACTTCCACTAGCCAGACAACTGGTGCATTTATGTGCAAAGGGCCACAAGTGCACGGAGATAGTGAGCTAATACACAGTAATCTGTGGAAAATGACCCCCTTAATTTGCTAAACGTACACACTGAAAAAGCATTAAACTCCAGAACAGTGGAGCAAACAGCCAAGCACAGTTTAAACGATACAAGTGTCGCTGAAGTGACACATTCACTACAAAGTGCTGCGGGGAACACTGACTTGAAACTGCCATAGTAGCTAAAGGGAAGGTCTATGGTACCAGCTATGAAAGCAAACCACCCACATAAGCAGATTGGTGGGCATAAAGAAGCCTTCAGACATCAAGATGCTGACCAGGCTTGAGAATCAGCTAAATTTAAATTAAAGTACGCTCCCAGGGTTGATTTTACTGTGTTCAACGCAAGCTGGCATGGACACGATGTGCTGGTACAGTATGACGTTTCCGGACAGCCCCCTACATAGTTACAGACAGATTTTAAACATTTCCAGCATAGGTTTACTGCATGAGTGGCACATTCAGCCAAGGGGATTCTTGACCTGAAGTGGCTTGACACTGCTGAACGTTGTACAAATGCACTGTGACGTCACTCACTCATTCCATTTTATCGATCACAGCTGCAGCTGGTCCCACTATTAGGACACCAAGCCTAGAAGACGAAGGGCACTTCAAATGGTACTACAGGGGTCCAGCAGAGGAAGCAACTTGACCCGACAGGCACACAGGCCCCAATGTTCACCAACAGAGGTGAATGCAGCTATAGCTCAGGGTAGCAAAGGTTGACTCTTGTTGGTGTTAACAAATGTAGAGCTGCAGCTATCGATTCTTTTTTTGTAATCGATTACTCTATCAAATTTTTGTCGATTAATCGAGTAATCAGATAACTGTTACATTGCGCTCACTGCTTTTTTTTTATTTTTTACATTGAATCACTACACATTATTATTATTATTAGTAACACACAAAACAGAAAAGCCTTAAATTAACAACTTCTGTTTTTTATTTGAACATTCTGAGCATAAATGGGATCTCAAAATCAAAATCTATTCTTTTATTTTTACTCTGGGCCATATCTTACTTTTTTATATATATATTTTTAAGTTTGGTTATTTTTATTTTATTTGTATTCATGTTTGTCTCTTTTTGCTAAATTATTGCCTTTACTACTGTACCATATTGATGATCTTATTTTGCTTACTATATTACTTGGACCAATAATATCATACTTAGATTCTAAGATAATTTAACTAGCTAATGTACATTTCTATAACATATGAAAGCATTCCCTACACCTGATTCATCTACTCACTGTCAGTGTTTCCTGTTCGACTCTCTGCAATTAAATTAAATGTAAAGTTATTGGATGTGAAAAGTATGCAAGTAGCCTCCGCATTGATTTACGTTCTGAACCAGCCTTTACACAGAGCCATGATCAAAGTAGGTTATTTACTAGCCCATATCTCAGTTATTGATCACACTAGCTGCTTCTGTTGATGTATCATGAGTGTCATCCTGTTTTGTCACTCTGATGCACAGACCAGATGTTTACTGTTGACGTGCTGCAGCAGCGTCAACGTGCTATCATGCTAAGCTACGTGCTAAGCTAACTCCGTTTGACATCAGACATACTGCGCTGTGTTTTCTTTTCGTCCCTTCTTGTAGTGACCACACACTTGGGACACTCTCTGCCGTTTCTTCTGCGGACTCTCTCCTTTCTGTCCCTCTCTTTTCTCTTCCTTCATGATTTTACATGCCGTGCAGCAGCGGAGGTAGCAGGCGCGTTGGGCCACAGAAATGACGGTCTGTGCCAAACACTGTGCACTGTATAGTAGTCCAGATATATATTTTATATGTATAATTATATATTAAACGAGGCTTCGAGGCACAAAATTTGCCTCGAAGATATTTTCTAATCGAAAAATCGAGATTATTCGAGGAACCGTTTCAGCTCTAAACAAATGTATTCGATTAATTGTTGGAAATACACTTGTGAACACCAGCAGGAGTTAACCTTTGATACCTCAAGCTACAGCTACGTTCATCTCTGTTGGTGAACTTCGGGGCAGCTCGCCCGTTAATGAACATTAGTGTTACTCAGCTAACATTCACTTCGTCCTGTGAGGCCTGACACGCTCGACACAAGACAACATTTCCCTCTGCACCCTAAAACCATCAGTGTGTGAACGCAGCTTAACTGCCAAGCCCTTGTTGTGAGTGAAGTTGTTAAGGTGCTTTATTTTGAGATTCACTATAGATCCTAGAAGACACACAAAACTATGCTTTCTAAGGTTTTAATCAGAGCCATGATGCCAGCTCTTGAGGGAAGACCTTGAACGTCAAACCAGAATTAGAAGTTGACCTTTCTCTACGTACATTTTCCATGGCATAAAATCAAGCCCTTTCACTGCAAACACTAATGCAAAACGAATTTTTATCACCAAAACTATCTTTTTAAACCCTGATTTACATCCAGAAAGATCAAACTTTATTACATAATGTGTGTTTTACTGCAGCCTGCCATTAAACCAGCAGGAGCTGAGGAAGAACTCGACACCTCGCTGTGACGTCTTTAAGGCTCTGGTCAACAAGTTGCCAAATGTCTCCCAGTTGGTGCATCAAAAGAAATGAAGACTGGGGGGGAGGAGAATGAGGGTCTAGGGGACAGAAGCAAAATGATAAGAGAAACACTGAGGTAAGAAGGGGGACAAAGAGAAGAACAGAAGAGAGGTTTGGAGAAAAGGGAGTTAAAAAGCTGTAGATTAAAAAGCAGAGGTGGAGAAAGATTAGGAGGAAAAGGGAGAAGAAAGTAGAGAGAGGGGAAGAAATGGAGAAGGGGAGGGAGGAGAGAAAGCAGCAGCCCAGCCTGTATCTGATTACATAATTGCTCTACAGGATTTGAAACAGGGTCTGCGCAAAAGAAAAACGCCTCAAAGCAGCAGCATTATGCACATTTGACCATTACAGACTTTACAGTCGGAGCTGAAGACATCTGCAGGGATATTCTGTCCATTCATGCCAACTAAAGGGAGAAAACTACTAGAAATGATCCAAACACAGAGATTTTTTAATTCAAGGCTCAAGAACAGTCCAAAAGCACTGGTTTCTGATTATAAAGGCACAAAAACCACATTAAAATAGCAGAAATTCAGCTTTGAATGGCGTCAGAGTGACACCAAAATCAACCTGAAGTACAGAGAAGGTCACTGCAGACTCTGAGTCCCAGTAGGGATGTTACACTGAAGTATTATGGGAATATTTTTGTGTTCATGGATGAGGTCAGCAGAGGCGACCACGCCTGCACCACCACCTCCATCTCCTTCATCACCATCAACATCAGCATCTACATCAGTAAAAATGACATTGTCAAACGAACCTGGGCATCAGTGTTATCTTTAAGCGACAATAATGCAGAGTTCAACAAAATAACAACAACACGCAGCAGAAACCAACACACACATGTTACACACACACACAAACAAACACACACCAGCACAAGTTCAACAGCACGATGGAGAGCGACACAGAGCGTGGAAACATAGCAGGGAGAGGAGCTCCCTCCTCGGCTGCACATCTCAAAACAACCCGCTCCATTCCCGAAAGGGTCTGGCTGCAGTTTTGGGCGGTTAACCCGGGATAGCTGGCCTCTGTCCCGAGATATCAGAGTTCAAGGATGCCCACCCGCGTCACATCCAGAGCCACAGGCGTCGTGGATGTGGATGCTGCCACAGCTCACTCACGCACGCAAACAATGAATCAATCCCAAACACACCAGACCAGTCCGCCTCGGCTCGGCTCGGCTCGGCTCGGTCCGGGTTCGCACTCACCTGGAGGCCGACAGAAGCGCAGTGGAGTCCCGCTCGGAGTGGAGGACGGACGGACGGACTGCCGTGCAGCTCGGAGCAAAAACAACGCAGGAGCAGAGAGTCCTCAAATCCACCAATCCCCCTCCTCCTCCTCTCCTCCCCCCGCCCCTCCGCCCCGCGCCGCCTCAGCACGGCCCGGACTGCAGCGAGGGGTGCGCTGCATTCATCCACCGCGCCGCACCGGCAGTGCGATTCTCAGTAAACCTTAAGCCATTGTGTAATAGCCTACAGCATGAAGTTGCACAAAGTAACTGATGTTTAATGCCATTGCGTTCAGATAGGTGAATCCATTCAAATTATTTTTAATGAAGAAAGACAAAAGGGGCAGGACATAAAAACAGATTAAAAGAAGCTTTGTATTTTTGATACACAAGAAAAGTCAACATGTCGAGAATTACGTTGAAATTTTGTGATTAAAGTTGCTTTAAAAGCTGGTTTATTTGACAATATCGTATTTCAACATTGTTCTTGATGTCTTGACCTTTTCTTTTCATTCAATTTTTAATTTACTTTTTTGTTTGTTTTTTGGTTTATTTTGCAGAAGAAGGACATGAGAACTTCAGACTTTTCTGACCAGGGACCCCAGTAAAGACGGCTTTGAGAGCACAAACTCCCACCAAGGCAGACCAGCATTGCTTGCCGAGTTAATTCAAGAAATGTGGAAAACTGCCCTACACAATGTCAGCATATTAAAAAGGTCCTGGTTCATCCAGATCCGGGTCACCACTAAAAATCAGTCCTCTCTTGTGCCATGACAAAGCACCCTGCCAAAATGTGGAAACTTCACCGTACCGCAATGTTTTCAGATCCTTTGGAGAATTCCTTTAATCTACATCAAGATTTGAATCACGTCCTAAATGTTCACTTCTTTCTTGTGCTATGACCCACAAGTCCTGAAAATGATGTCAAATTCCATTCTAAGCTTTTCAAGTAATCTTACCAAGTTAAACTACAAACAGAAAACAAAACAGTGAAAAACAATGTCCTAGCAGAGTCCTTTAGCTCTATAGCTAATTTGACCTCAGAAATGTGCTGTGTCAAAGTTGTATTTGATTTGTTACCCATGGAATATCTGACATTTTGGTCCAGAGGGATAGTTGGACAATTCCTCCGCATTTGGATTCCATTTCTTGACTATGTGGAACCGAGAATTTGCAGAATTTTCTGGAGGACTCTTCCCAAGCCAAGGAAAGATGGCTAATGGATTAGAGGAGGCTCTGTTGTCTGTATTGCTTTAATCTCTGTATGTGTCGAGAAAAACAAGGTCTCAGTATTTTGATATCTGATGGCTATGCAGGACTATGCTGTACTCTGTAATTAAGTTTGAAACTGTGCTTGTTTTGTTTGGGAGGTGGGTGTTAATGTAAAAATTGTTAATAAAAATATTATTTAAAAAAAACGAAATGTGCTGGGTATAACCTTAATCAAACAAACGTAAAAACCGAGCTATTCTAAAGAAAAGCAATTTAAAAAAAGAATCTTGTTGGTATTCCCCTGTGTGGCTCCAGTACCTGTGCTTTGGGTGTCCTAAGGTTTGGGTTCCCACACTGTGATCAGCAAGTTCTCGGAAATACTGCAAACAGTCCAGTCTTGCAATGTAAAGAAAATTCCTTGATTTGGACCCAGATTTGAATCACCCCCAAAATCCAGTCACTTCTTTCTTGTGAGATAACCAACATTACCTGAGAATGTTGTGAAAATCCACATAGAACTCAATGAGTTAGCTTTCTCAGACAAACAGAGAAACAAAAACAGAACTTCCTTGGTGGAGGTAATCTGTGTTTATTGATGTCATAACATGTATTGAATGATAATTCCCTTTCAAATTTCTCTAGACAACAATCACAAGAAGGCAGCAACATTTATTTATTCTATTTTTGAAGCTACTATGCAACTTTACAGAAACTATGATATTTTAGTGTCATCATATAGTCTATCAGAAATACTGACTGGTTTGAGTGGTCCCCTGCATCAAACAGGGATCTGGTTGGGCACTCCTTTTAAAAAAAAGTCAGAATATAACACTGTCAGTTGGACGACTGCATTTGTAAGCCCTAAGCTCCGTTAATGGTAAATGTGGCTGGCAACAAGATAGACAGGGTCTCAATTTTCACTCAGAAGAAAAAGGAACTTAGCTTCTTCACAGTGTATGATTATCTCCTGATGTAACAAAAATTATCTTTCCTTTCTGTGCCCTTTAGCACCTTACAAGACCCTAATTTTGCAATGAACATATGTGAACTGAGACAAAACTCAGGCAAGAGCTAGCTGGTAGATAGCCTCTACCTCCTGGCCGAGGCTCCAGCAGCAGCTAGCCATCTACCACTAGGACCAGGCTCAGGCCCTGGCCCAGGCTCAGGTACTGTTATCCATCTACTACTAGACACAAGTGCAGGCCTTGGCTCCAGGAGCTGGGGGACAAATACCACCAAGACCAGGCTACCTTCAGACTCAGGCTCCAGTAGCAGCTAGCCATCTACCAGGCTCCTTTTCTCTAACTCTTCCATGAATTTCTTTTGGGATGTCTGTCTCTGTGTCTGGACGGGTAGGAATAAAAGTTAGGGGTGCTCCAGCCTGCGTGGAAAAAAAGCTAAAAATTACCTATAAGAAAAAATGTATTTAAATTAATTTGATAGTTTTTTTTCCCTTTGTAAACTCAATTAATTCTATTGGCAGTTTCTGTAAATGGTAAATGGTAAATGAAACATACTGGAAGCCTTTCAGGTCTCCTATTCCCACTTTTTTCTTTGCCAAACAAAACCCAAGAGGCAGCATATTTTTTTATTTTATTAGACTTGTTTAACAAAGTTAAAGCAAAATGAAGTCTGTATGAACGTGAATAAGCAAGATGCAGTCAGAATGTTAGAAGGTCAAGGTGGGTAACCACAAAGAGACTCATTATTTGCCATTTTTTTCTGAAATCATCACATTGATTTGAGCTTCACTGAGTCACTATTCCTGTTCCTAAGGTTTGTTTTCCAATACAAAAAAACAACAACATAAAAACAAAAAAGGCACATTAAAATAAAGGGAAACTAAACTGTGGCATTGCTTATTGAGGACACCTGATCTATATTCTATAAAATTGACAGACCTCAGTTTTTGGATTAATCAATTTTACACCCTTAAATATTCCATTTCTTCTGTTCTATGGTCATAAACTGAGCTCCACCTGAAGTTTCTGTATTATATGAAGCTTATTTATCTTTCAACAGCAACATTTAGTTTGTCACTCACTCGCAGTCCCATCATTTTACCAGTGGTTATTTTTTACATTTAGGCGACTTAAGAAATTTTCTGTTTGATTCATGTCTGTCTGAAGTTTACTTAACATGCATAGATATGTTGGTTGAATTTGCCCACAAAAAAACAACGAAATCTGAACAGCAGGGAGTTCACTCTAGAATCACTTTTTGATATCATATTTATTATTTTTCATCAGAAAAGAGTAGCTGTTTAGCTATATCATGAAATGGTCTGCATCTTTCTCTATATTTTCAAAAAAAAGAAGTGACTGTGCACTTTTAAGGTTCATCTGTACTAAAGCAAGTGTCTCCACCCCGCAGGCTGCAGCAGGATTTCAATAAAGCGCTCCTAGGCCCTGAAGTCTGAGTGAGGCGGAGATTCATCCAGCAGAGAGGAGGGGGAGAGGTGAGTCTGCAGAGAGGATTGATGCCAAACGGACCGGACCCTGGGAAGTTCGTGGTAAGTGTCAAAGTGAGGGAACAAAATAGAAAAATTACGTCAGCAAATATGAAAATGTCTCTTTAACAGACTGACTGAAAATACAAGCTGCCTCTCGCTGTTGTGGGGGCAGGAATACTGAGCTCTCAGCCACATTTGTCATCAGACTTGACCCTGACCCTGCTCTGATCTCCTCACTGTGAACCAGCACTTCCACCCATCAGAGACTCAAACCCTGCAGCTCCCTGTCCCAACACTCTTTATAGTTCTTTTGAGCCTCCTACACTGTTGAATCACCAACTTCCAATAAAGTCATCTTTAAGTTGCTTTATGTTGTCTGTATGGAAAACTACAGAGCCTGTCCACCAGAGAAAATCATCGTTTTAGAAAAGATTCAAAGGGTACACCAGGGTGCCAGATCCCTATCCAAGGTTCTCACATGGTGTCACAGACTAAATGAACTGTTACCCCAGCAAGCAAGAGATGCTTCCCAAGACTGCCACCGGTTTTATGATTATTTTTTCAATGAAAGAAGACTGTTGTTCAAGAGGATGCTTAAACTCAACAAGTCTAAGCTCAATCAATCTGAATAAATCATTCAGACTTTATTGTCATTGCACATGTTGAATGAAGGTTTTCTTTACAGTTCAACCCATCCAAGAATATACAAAGACGGTCACATGCATGGGGAAACAGGATTAGGAAGACTGTCAGCTCACCAGTAGAGCAGCACCCTGTTTTCTTAGGTAGGAAAAGGGAGACATCGGGGAAAAAGGGAGGAGAAAAAAAAAGGCCAATCCCACATATACCCCACAGAGCACAGTGTGAGATCAGAAAAAAAACCCACCTCTGCTTGTCCCAAATGTTCCTGGACCTTTGAAGGTTTTTTGTGGGCGCAACAGAAATTGGATTTTGCATGCCTACAAACACCTGTACTTCAGTCCTGTACAGCACTGTGCTCTAATATTTACTGTGGCTGCACTGACATGACTAGAAATGTACTTCAAACAAGAGTCAACTGTAGGATGTACAAACTCCTGGCCAAGAGGCTGTCTTCCATCTACGAGAGACGAGAGTCTATTTCCCGTATCCTGTGGGGGGTCATAGACAGGCTATGGATACACATTCACAAAACATAGATTAAGTCTCTTGCCTTGTGCAAACAGTGCTGGTTTGATTCCTGCCTGCTTGCAACGTGTCTTCTGCTCATTGTCCCATTTCGGAGTCTACCCACCACCTTTCTGTTAACAAGAAAGGTACAAAATTAACCTTAACTTTTTGAAATTCCTCATTCCTGTTCAAAATGGTCTATTGTTTAGAGTTCAGTAAAACCAAAATAGTTAGCATTGAAGCACTTTATGATTCTGGATGGATCTCTTGTTTTATGACAATATATAGGTGACTATATATATATTTCAAAAAGTGGATTTTACATCATATGTGAACTTGACCAGGAAAAACTTCAAGAAAAGCAAATAACTCAGCAGATGCTCTTCTGTCTCTGAAGGGTAGAATGGACCGCAGCGCCAGGCTTCTCCTCAACCTGACAGAAAATACTGATTGAAACTAATGCTCCAGTTTAGATGCTCCAAAGATACAGATCCCCTTGTATCAAATGTGGGTTACGGACTGCAAGTTCAAGTGGGGTTTAATAGTATATTATTCTTGTGATACATTAATGACTTCAGTTGGGCTGTATAGTGACATCTTCAGTCACCACTGTTGTAAACCATGTGTTATATACCGTTACTTGAACCATCCAGGGATTTACAGCCCCACTGAGGAGCATCTACAGAGCACATAATGCAGTCTGGTCCAATTAAGGTTTACACATGCTACAAAATGTCAGGTATTAAAGTTTTATGTTGCTTTGATGGATGTCATTTCAGAGGAAACAAAACTAAAGTAGCAGTGTGAAGGAATATGATTTTGTGACTCTTTATGGTCCTACATGTGTAACTGCAGTATCTAAAACACACAGTGCTGTCATTTCCTTCTTACATATAATGTGCATTTGTCGACAAACAGTGGGTGGTGTCTGACTTTGTGAGAAACCATTGAACTGATTGAAATATGGCTTTTCCTGGCACCAACTGCCTATTGCTTGAAAAGCATATGAACTGTTTGAGCTTTTAAATGTTCTCATAATGTCTACAGTCTGTGGATAGAAGGACAACTTTACTACATGCTACTTGAGATAGGTTGAATGGGTTTATGGTGAGAAAAGATAGAAGTGTAAACAAAAAATGTTTTAAGTGGTCATTGACTTTCTTGTCAAACAGTATATCCAGCTCAGCATCTGACCCCATGCCTGTTGTTTACGATGCTCTTACCAACTTCTATAGCAGTCCTGTATTTACACTCAAGCAGGACATCTTCCTCAATCACTCACTCTCTTTCGCTTCCTTCTTTCATTGGTCATTGTCCTCTTTGGCCTCTTAGACTCAACCATTGTGGAGCACAGTACAGAGACAGGCAGACTTGCCCTCCTCTTGGCCTATTGGCTTTCAGTTCTCTCACTTCTCCAGAGATGGCCATGACTTACTGCCAAAGTGCTATGAGCAAGTGACCTGAGTGCTCAGAGAGATTGTGATGGACGCCATTTTACCAGCTAAAATCCTCTTAATGTTGGATCAACTTTCAAACTTCTGTACTCTTCATAAAAGTTTAGAAATGTTTTTTCAATCATCTACTTCTTCTCTATTATAATACCAAGTGGCACTGTATTTTATACTGTTGAAAAGCCTGATTAGTTACCTTTGTAATGAGGTGCAACTCTTCATGATTGTGCATTCATAAAATCAGCAACACAGCGAAACATGTGGGAAGCACCCCCCAAAAATGGCCCAAACTCCCCGGCAACTGGAAACTGCTGTTCTGGTGCACAAATTGGCAGCTCTGGTACCATTTTCAAACTTAGAACCAAGATCTGTGAGACATGTGAGGCCAAAGACAGATTGGGAAGTGGGGATTCAAGGAAGACAGCACACAAAGATGTCTGGTTCTTCACTCTTGCTTTATTTTGGGAACAGAAGACTGTCTTCCAAGAGAACTCTGGCACATTTTTGTGGGGATGCTACGTACATGTTTAGCTGTGTTGTTCATTCCATTAAAACACAATCCTTGCAAGATCTACCTTGTTGTAAAGGTGAGTAATCAGACTAAATTACTAAAAGTGAGAAGTCATCAGTCAAATTATTATTTCCAAACTTTTTGAAGAGTATTCTAAAGTGGAGAAATTGTATTTTGTTGCTCTAGTTTCTTTCTTTATTAGTGGCAAGCTGCATCTGAGAATCAGACAAATAACTCAAATGTGACTGATAAACTGAAATATTATCTTGATGTCCTATATTGAGATATTTTGCAGCGTATCCACTTAGGTTCAATTAAAATGAATATCATTTTTATTTTAACTAATTCTGAGTGTTTGTGTACGTAAAGCCCATGTGGTTGTTAACACTTAATGCCGTTTGTGCTTCAAAACACAATGTGAGACTATACTCACAAAGATAAGAATATAGTGCTATTGTGTGTGCATTGCATTGTACCAGAGCTTTGTGTGTTTTAATGATGTGTGAAGGACTGAGGTAAGTATTATGTGATTATTTTCTGCTGCTCTCAGCAACTTTTTTCTGCTTTACTCTCAGCACTTTCTCTAGTGCTCTCAAATGCAACCACAGAAAAAACTTAAAAAGGCCAGAGAGCTCTTCTTCCTTGGTTTAAAAATTAGTCAGACACATTATGGTCTTCAGTTAGGAAAGGTAGATGGAGACATTTTCTTCTGAAGGTGTAGACCAGCACAAGTCTGAAAGCCTCTGGGAAGACAAATCAACAAAAACTTTATTCATGGGATATTTCTGATCATATAAACACACAGTCAACTATCTAAAGATTTTAGCACTGATCTTAAACTATCACCACTTACATTTTTGATAGTGTTCAGAAAGTGGATGAAAAGTTGGTGGGCTTTAAACAACTATTTTTGACGTCATAATTATCCATCCACATCCACTATCTGTACCACTTATCCCTTTTCAGGGTCATTAAAGGATAAGTTCGGTTTCTATAGCTTTCACATTATTTATAGAATGAAGTAGAACAATATACTCACCCAGAAGGCTTTCCTGATCCAAACAGTGCTTCGGGAGATATTTAGATCCAAATTCGAGCAGCGGACATCCGTATAATGGTAGCACATGGGGCATGTATAGCGCCGCTTCTAAAACTGCATTAATCGTCCAAAAACTCATTAGTTTCACCAATATTTCATCATGGTCCGCCCATGCCAGACTGCTCTCTGGCCAGCTGTTCTTCTCTTTGCCTCCGCGTCCTCCTTTCGATGAGCTCCTCATCTGTAAACTCTGGCTCAAAACTGTAAGGGCACCTATCATATTCAAAGTTCTCCTCCACAACATCTTCATCCGATAGATATTTGTCCATTTTGCACAAAACTGGAAGAAGAAAGTCGTTGTGTAGCCGGCGGTCTTCCCCTGAAACAATGAGCCGTACTGTGCATGCGCGGAGGCAAACGTAAACAAAGTCTTCAGTTCAGTGGTCAGAACAGTCACAAAACATGTCTGAAGTGACACAGACTGTCGTGGAGGAGCAGCCCGAGCGGACCATGATGAAGTATTGGTGAAACTATGCCGAAACAAAGTTGAACCAGAAATCTTCCTGTGTAGTATCTTGTGAGCAGCCTACTACATTATCTGACTGGTCTGTAATGAATATGACTGGCAGGACAATTGTCCAATCAGATTTACTTTTAAAGGTCCTGCCCCCTCCCAAACACTTTCAATGAGATCTTTCTCAGATGGACTAGAGAGATAGATTGAATGGTCCGTCTAGTGTGTCAGGTTAATGACAAATTGAATTCGATTTCTATTAAATCTCTGAAACCTTGATCTCATGTTCCCAGAGCCTTAAAGAATGAATGTGGATGTAAATGTACTTATAGACAAAGACTCAGCATGAATAATCAAGTCCTCTGTTGCTGCTTGATGTGGAAATGCTGGTGAGTGTATTTAACATATCAAAGTCTGCCCCTGAAGGAAGAAGCAGTCAGATACTAGACTTAAAGAGACACTTCATCTGATCTTTACTGAAATATAAATCAGTGTTGAGCTGAAACGTCATTATGACATAATAATCAAGAGTTTTTCTCACAAGCACATTCAAACATGATGATGCAGTCAGGGTCTCATGGCCATCAAAATGAGCCAGCATGCATTGCAGTGCTGTGTGGTTGTGTTTGTGTGTTGGTAGAATATGATCTGGCCTTCAGGGTCTTCTGGGGCTTTTGATGAGTCATGAACAGACACACGCGTCATTTGGTCAGAGTATGAGTGTGTGTGTGCGTGGATTATCACTCTGCGAACAGACACCGTGTAGAAATGTCCAGCAGGCCACGGCCATGTTTGTTTTTTATTTGAGGCAGGAGATGGTGAGGGGAAGGTTAGAGGTCAAGGTGGTTGTTCTCCTCATGCAGCTGCTGTCTGTCAGTGTCTGAAATCACTGAAGCCTCCCCCCCCCTCAGATGTCATTGTTATCAGAGGTCACAGCATGTGAAGGAAAGGCTCTGATACTGTACTGTGTGAGAAAACAAGTAAACAGATGTTAGTTTGATTGTTTTGAGTGTTTGTTGATGTTTGTTGTCAGGGTCAAAGTCCAAAATCATTACTGAATACATCATCTTGACATTTACATATGAAATTTGTACGTGTCAAGTAGGGATGACACCAAAAATCAAACCATAAGAACTCTTAAAAGGTGCTATGAGGAGAATCTATTTCCGAAGACATCAAGACTGCTACCCATGAGCACGTGCAGCGACTGTCGTAATGCTGCGTTCCAGTTACCTCGGCACTGGGAGTGACATCACCTCCGACTTATCGGCATTCCAGTTGAAGTCTGAAAAAAGCATGCTGATCTACCAGGCTATTGTTAGCTGTTGTTAGCACGCCCTGCGTTGTTGTGCACATATACCACATGAAGAATGTGATTATCACTATGGCAGCATTTTTGTAAATATAAGTCTAACAATACTATGTATACAGCTGATCTAGAGTGACACACCCCAGTCGGAAGTGCAAATAAATTGATTATTACAGGAGCTAAATAACTGTTCACACTGGGGGCATCCATCTTTGATTGTCAACTCGGGGGTGGCGAGGTTTCACTGAGTTCCCAGTAGGAAATTCAGACTTCAGGGGACTTCCAGTTGCAGTTTCCTATTCGGAACTCGGAAATTCCTACTTCTGACTACAACTGGAACGCACCAAAAGACGTGACCCAAACTAAAGTGTGTATATGTTGTTATGCTAATAAATACAGCTCGGACCTTCCTCAGAACTCTGCATTGCTTTTATAACTTCGTTTTTCAACAAATACAGGATCCAAAGCGATGAGGTAATGTATCTCTTTCTAGTTACGTAGCGGTAGTTTTTGATGTTTGACAACAAGCAATTTTTGGAAAACTTAGTGTTGTAGTTTTGTACCCGGCTGTCCAACCTGACCACTTAGCTAAGGAATAGCATTTATAGATAACCTATTTTGATGCTATAAAACTCATCTTGAAGTGTGTATTTTGATCAGGCATATATCTAAAAGTGAGACTTTTTTGTAATTACTTAGAAACTCCTCACAGCCTCTTTAACAACAGATCACACACTCTGAGGACTGTTCTCTGACGCTGGAGATGTTTGCTAAATTGTAAATGAACTTTCTCTTTCTTGTCTCACAGGTCACATCTACACATTCACAACCATTCACTCTCACATTCACTCACTGATGGTTCAGAGTTTCCATCATGACCCCTCCAGACTGTTCCCCTTTTGCTGGTTGTGTTCTCTTGTAGCCAGGCCTGATGAAAGTGGGGTCCTCATCAGAGATAACTCGATACACCTGGGTCCGGTGTGGTCTTCATTTTAAATCCACCTTCTGGATCAGTGGCTCTCTGGCTTAACCTGACACGTCAGACAGACAGGTCCATATATCCACAACAGAAATATTTCATTAGTCCATCAGGAGAAGAGTCATAGAAAATGTATTCAGAGGGCAGAACCTTTACAAACATCTGCAGCTGGTGACTGAACGTTGTTCTGCCAATCACATTCATGACAGACCAATTCATGTCAATCCACAGAATGACGAAGCAGCTGGACCCTGCTGTTAGCCGTTAGCTTAAACTATGGCATATGGTGCGTTCCAGTTGTAGTCAGAAGTTGGAATTTCAGAGTAAGACGTTGGAATTTTCTACTGGGAACTCTGGGAGTTGACAGTCGAAGATGGCTGCCCCTAGTGTAAACAGTTATTAAGCTCCAGGTAATCCATTTATTTGCACTTCTGACTCGTGTGTGTTGCTCTAAATCAGTTGTATACATAGTATTGTTTGACTTATATGTATAGAATGCTGGCACGGTGATATTTACATTCCTCTTGTGGTTTTTGTGAACTACAACGCAGGGCATGCTAACAATGGCTAACAATAGCCTGGTAGATCAGCATGTTTTTTTTCCGACTTTGTAACTGTAACACTGACAGCTCGGATATGACGTCGCTCCCGCTTCCCTTACCACTTATATGTGACATGAACCTCGTCAAAGACAATCCCCACCAAGTTCTGTAGGTAAACTACTGAGGAGAGCGTATTTACCAGGTATAACTGACTATCATAGACTAACTAAACCACAGATATTGCAGTGTCAGAAGCTGCCACTGTTTTCAAACATGCAGTCACTTCCTGCTGTAATCACATCTTCAGTTTCTGCCTTTCTTCCCTGATTGGGCTGTCCAGCTTTTGGTCGTGAAGTCGTAGGAGATTGAAGCTTGGCAAAATGGATCTGCATGATTTCAGATAATGAATCAGGCAGGTCCATCTGCACTGCAAGGTTATCTCTGGCTTCACAGTGTGGCAGTTTGTTTCTTTGTTGCATTGATTACAACAAATATTTTTTTTATTCCTTCGTTTTTTTTTTGTTTTTTTTTGCAATAAATTGTTGGCATCTACCTCATCTCACCACCTGTTTCTGGTAAAGCTTGAGAGCCAGGTTGTAGCATTTGTCCATCATGTAACCACAAATAAGCCTCAGTAATGTTTTCAGTCACCTGCTCAGCAGTATCCATCTGTCTGTCACACATTACTACAGATTCCACACTTCACACCTGCATGGGGAAGGAAATATTTGTGCTGCAGAGTGGTGCAGGTGTGAAAATGTATCTCTGATATTTAATACCAAATCTCTGTATTTGAATCGGACAGAGTTGGAGTTTATCTAGAATAATGTGCCATTTTCAGGGTGTTGGTTTGACAGAGTGGTTAGTGACCATGCACGTCCCATATTCATACTTCTGCCGGCCCGACTTCGAATCCAGCCTGTGGCCAGTTTGCAGAGTGTCTTCCCTACTCTCTCATCCCCTTTCATAAGTCTATCCACTATCATTCTCTCCTGTCAATAAAGGCACAAAATGTCCTAAATACATTTAAAAAATGTGCCATTTTGATAAATATAAATTTGTCATTAACTCTATTTGTCTAATTTAATTTCCCCCCAAATCTGCTGAACTGACGATAGTCCATAAATAGTTCTGTCTTTCCACCCTGCTTTGGCTCGTTCCACAGCAGCAGATAACACGCCATATCATCCTCCAACAGCCCTTTTCACACTTTTCTGTTTCGATGTAAAATTTGGTGCAAATAATAACACGGCCTCCTACACACTCACAGTGAGGCTGAGAGAGAGAGAGAGAGAGAGAGAGGCCACCCACACACTCAGACCACTGTGAAAAAGCTGGATAAAATCCACCGGCCTCGACCTCTTCTTCCTCCTCCTCCTCTTCCTCCGCCTCTTCCTCTCCGGGCAACCGGCTTGGCATCCCATAGTGGTCACCATGGCGACACCACTCCATTTGTGAGACAGAAACAGAAAGAAAAGAAAAGTTAGTGTCCTCTAGTCTCAACGTCCTCTCTTCCTCTTCTTCTCTTGTCTCCTCCCTTGTCTTCTTTCCTTCGTCCTCCCCTCCTTCCCTCACTTCTGTCCTCCTCCACGCTCCCTTCCTCTCCTTTATGCGTCTTTTATCGCTCTAAAATCTGCCTAGCACTACAGCTGCCCACACAGTCTTATTCATCATCACACACACACACACACAAACACACACACCTGAGTGGGAGCTGACAACCAGCTGTTGCCAGGCAACATGCTGAAGTTGAGTCCAACTTTGCTGTGAGAGAAACACTGACATTTAACTCAGGCTGCAGATTTTATTCAGTTCTCTTCTGCTTTATTTTGCATCAGCAGATTTGGTGTGATGAAAGAAAATTAGAATCTGTGAATTTGTAGATCAGGCACATAACGTCATCGTCTCACAGCAGACTGGGCAGGTGTTTGCTCTGGTTATCGACTTTTAAATCAGGGGATCTGAACTTCTGTTGGATTTACCCAGAAGACATTATTATCCTGTGACAATATCTCTCAGAGAAAGACAAGCTACACAGCAAAACCTGCTCCAACAAATTAACGTTACCACAGATAAAATCAACTCTTTCCTGTCTCTGTGGGTCCACACCAAAAAGTGTTGCTTTCATTCTGTGTGGTACTTAAACTCATATAAAGTGAAATTATTGACTCTTTTTGGAGTTAAAATTTAAACACTGTAACACTTCACAGTGTGACTTCTAATCAACATCCCACACCTACAGTGATGTGGAATTCACTCTCTGGGTTCACTTTTTAACAAGTCAAGAGTAAACTCTATATTATTACTCCAAATTGTAAATATTGATGTATTTATTTACTGAATATCAATGAGGAATATAAGCTGAGCACATGTATTTAAAGGTGCTATGAGGAGAATCTATTTGCAGCAACATTAAGACTCTGCTACCCATGAGCATGCGCGGCGACTGTCGTAATGCTGCGTTCCAGTTACCTTGGAAATGGGAGTGACATCATCTCTGACTTATCGGCGTTCCAGTTGAAGTCGGAAAAAAGCATGCCGATCTACCAGGCTATTGTTAGCTGTTGTTAGCACGCTCTAGGTTGTTGTTCACAAATATCACATGAAGAATGTGATTATCACTATGGCAGCATCTTTGTAAATATAAGTCTAACAATACTATGTATACAGCTGATCTAGCGCAACACACCCCAGTCAGAAGTGCAAATAAATTGATTATTACAGGAGCTTAATAACTGTTCACACTGGGGGCATCCATCTTTGATTGTCAACTCAGGGGTGGTGAGGTTTCACTGAGTTCCCAGTAGGAAATTCCAACTTCTGGGAAAGTTCCAGTTGCAGTTTCCAAATGGGAACTCAGAAATTCCTACTGCTAATAATGCTAATAAAAATGCAGCTCGAACCTTCCTCAGAACTCTGCATTGCTTTACAACTTCTTTTTTAAACAACTTACAGAATGCAAAGCGACGAGGTAATGTATCTCTTTCTAGTTACGTAGCGGTAGTTTTTGATGTGTGACAACAAGCAATTTTTGGAAAACTTAGCATTGTAGTTTGTAGCCGGCTATATATCACTACTTACAGCTTGGTGCTCTAAAACGTGTCTGAAAAATATAAATTTGCTCTAGTTTTAATTGTCTTGTTCCTGAAGTTGAGTATCCAGGCCAGTCCAGCCCTGTCCGACCCGACCAGAAGGCTAAGGAATAGCATTTATAGAAAACCTATTTTGATGCTATAAAACTCATCTTTAAGTGTGTATTTCGATCAGGAACATATCTAAAAGTGAGACTTTTTTGTAATTACTTAGAAACTCCTCACAGTCCCTTTAAAAAAAAAACGCACTGCAATGGTCATGATATGGCTCGTTGCGCTTGAATTTGTATGATTTTTTCCTTGTGTTATGCATGATTCTGCTAGTTCTGTTTTATTTAGTAAGATTTTCCTTGTGCTATGTCATGATTTTGCTAGTTTTATTTTGTATGCGTTTTCCTCGTATTTTTTGTTTGGGCCTCTTGTTTCTCGTGTTTCCTGTGTAACCGCCACGACCCTGCTCTTTGTCTTAGTAAGTTACCCATTTGTGTCCATGTTTTGTGTCTTATCATATGTTTCCTGTTTTATTTTAAAATCCCTCTGTTCGATGTGATGTTTTCCTGCCATCCCTTCTGTGTGCCTCTGGTCATTGATTTCCCCGAAATGTGTCAAATTACTTACCTGTGTATGTAGTCTTTGTGTTTCCCCTTGTCTTAGTGGGTTCATTCCTCCTCATGTCACAGTCACAGCCAAGCACAATCAAAATGACGGCCACAGCCACAGCATGTTTCCAGTGTCTTTTTTTTTTTTTTTTTTTTGAACTTTGCACAAACTTTGATTTGTACTTTGGATTTTGCTCCTAGTTTTTGTTCGAGCCTGCTTTAATTTGTACTTTGTTTGCCAGGTCTGATCTGTTGCTTTGTTGGAGACTTTTGTTTTGGTGATTTGACGTTTTGTTATGAGTATGTTTTTGGTTTTTGATCCTGTTTCAGTTTAAAATGAAGCCTTAAGTTGTTTTTAATCTGCATTTGGTTTTTCCTTGCTTTTGTTTTTCCTGGTTTAATCTTGTCACAAGTCCTAACAGCACTTTTCATGAAGCTGGCTTGTGGCATCTGTTAGTACCTGTCCAGTAAAGCGGGCTGGGCTCAATGATTGACTACTCTGAAAAGCTTAGAGTTAAAAATCCAACATCTTCAACAACTTATTTCTAATTCTTTTTCAATTAGGTTTTTAACTCCATCGAGAGTGTAAATTATACTGTTCCTTTTGAATTATTGCCAAAACACCATATTTTCAACTCTGCTGTGATCTTGAATTCTTGAACAGAAAAATTAGTTTAAGTGGTTGAATGTTTTCTTGATCAATTGAGCCGGCTCACATCTGGGAGGTCCAAGGTGCAAGTCAAAATTAGTCAAATTATAAAGTTCATATGATTTCTGTAAATCACTCCAACAGTTACTGTAAGTCATCCTGGTCCTTTTTTCTTGACCAAATACTATGCTCCTGCTGTTTGGAAAACTAACATTTAAATGAGTAGTGGAACAGCCTCTTATCACATGTGTGGTATATAATATGAAATCACATGAATTAAACAGAAGAACATTTGTTGGACTAAGATGTATATTTACTGTAGATGTTCACAGCTGTTAATCCCTTACTCCGCCCACACTTCCATCATGACAGTGGTTGGAGGGTCAGTGTGTCCATCCTGTGTTCCAGCGGCGTGTATGTGTGTTACTGTTATATAAGTGTGTCATTACATCAACATCCTATTCAAACAGCCAACCCCCCCTCGTCTCTGGTGCTGATTGTGTGTGTACGTGTTTGTGTAAATGTGTTTGTGTGTATGTGTGGGTAATGTCTGGGGATGGGTTGGCATGACGACTAAGCGTCCACCTCTAACAGTGTATCCAGGGAGAGCCGGTCTCTGCTCAGACACTCGCACAAACACACCAGTGGAGCTTGACTCAGGGTTCAGTAAGAGCTGATGCACTTTTAAAAGATCATTAACATGTTTTTTATTATTATTTTGGTTCACTCAGACCTTTGTTTCCTGTTGAAGTATTTTTACGCAGTGCCCAGTCTGTCTTTATTGCACACTGAAACACACATACACACACGAGTCGCAGCAGTGAACACAATCTCCGTTCCTGCTGTGTCAGGGTTTTTGTTGTTGTTGCCGTGACAGCTGATCAGGGATTCTGCTGCTGTGATATAATTGGATCAAACCACAGGTGACGGGGTGTGACATACTCTTATGTATTCCAGCTTATAGGCGACTTTGTCATGAGGCACAGATACACAACTAACCCTTTGTTGGTTCTTCGATTGGTTTGCTGACCCGTCGAGGGGAATTGTTAAATCCTCTTGAAACCAGGTTTCATCAGTTCTCTTTTTTTTTTTTAAAGGGACCGTGAGGAGTTTCTAAGTAATTACAAAAAAGTCTCACTTTTAGATATATGCCTGATGGAAATACACACTTTAAGATGAGTTTTATAGCATCAAAATAGGTTATCTATAAATGCTATTCCTTAGCCTTCCGGTTGGGTTGGACAGGGCTGGACTGGCCTGGATACTCAATTTCAGGAACAAGACAATTAAACCGAGAGCAAATTCATATTATTCAGACACGTCTTAGAGCACCGGGCTGTAAGTAGCGATATATAGCCGGCTACAAACTACGGTACTAAGTTTTCCAAAAATTGCTTGTCGTCACACATCAAAAACTACCGCTACGTAACTAGAAAGAGATACATTACCTCGTCGCTTTGCATCCTGTAAGTTGTTGGAAAAAGAAGTTGTAAAGCAATGCAGAGTTCTCAGGAAGGTCCGAGCTGCATTCATTAGCATCACAACAAACGCATGCTTTGGCTTGTGGTGCGTTTAAGTTGTAGTCTGAAGTAGGAATTTCTGGGTTCCGAGTAGGAAACTAAAACTGGAACGTCCCTCTAGTCAGAATTTCCGACTGGGAACTCAGTGAAACCTCTCCACCCGCAAGTTTACAATCGAAGATGGATGCCCCCAGTGTGAACAGTTATTGAGCTCCTGTAATAATCAATTTATTAGCACTTCTGACTGGGGTGTGTCGCTCTAGATCAGCTGTATACATACTATGGTAGTATTGTTCGACTTTTATTTACAAAAATGCTGCCATAGTGATAATCACATTCTTCATACAACATCACAGGGCGTGCTAACAACAGCTAACAATAGCCCGGTAGCTCAGCATATTTTTTTCCAACTTCAACTGGAACGCCGATAAGTCGGAGATGATGTCACTCCCAGTTCCGAGGTTACTGGAACTCAGCATTACAACAGTCGCCGCGCGTGCTCATGGGTAGCAGAGTCTTTATGTCGTCGGAAACAGATTCTCCTCACAGTTCCTTTAACTTACTTTAATTCATTTTATGTCTACACAGAACAAACAGGATACGGTCATTACAGCATAATAGTTGCAATTATTTAAAAAATGACATGGGTACATGAACGTTGACAAATTTGGGTCTGGGGATACATTTTGAATTCTTGAAGAACTAGGAGTGTCCTGGGTGTACAAACATCCAAAAAGGCATTTTCAACATTACTGAGCAAGTTATTAGCTGAAAATGTGGAAATCTGCTCTATCTCTCACTGTCAAAAAATCTAAACATTTTCTGGATCCACGTCCAGATTGAAATCACAATTAAAATCTTATCACTTCTTCCCTGGGCAATGATCAACCATTCCTGAAAATGTCTTAAAAATCTGCCAAAAATGCATTAAATGATTAACAAAGAGGTGGAAAACTGCCCTGTCCTGCAATACTAACACATTTTTTAAAATCCTGTGGGGCAGAGCTGTAAGCAACCAAGCATGTCCCATGAATACTTCTGCTGGTCTGGGTCTGATCCCAGACTCCCCTTCTCTCTATTCCGGTGTGCATCACCACCAAGATAAAATTAATTCACCCTCGATTTATGACCAACATCCCCTGAAAATTTCATGAAATTTGCTTGATAACTTTTCAACTTATGTTGCCAAGACAACTTGAAAAGCCAACCAGACAGACGCCTTCAAAAACAGAACCTCCTCAGCAGAGGTGATTAACAGGTCATTTTTCTACATCCGTGCACTATCTGTATTTTCTTTTCTTAAGTCACTGCAACACCTGAACGCCACATTTAACCAACAAAAATTATGAAAGGAAAAGCCATACCTGACCAGAACTGCCCCGAGAGCAAAAACTTTTGCCAAGGCATCTGCGACAATTTTTGCAGTCAGGGATGCAAGCAGACAGGCAAAATGTGGCAGAAGCATAACATCCCAAGCAGAGGTAAACATATAATATGGATATAATTAATATTTAGGAATAAAAATCAGCTCATGGTTATAGTTGGGAATCTCTTTTTATTCCAATAATGAGTACCCAGATGTGAGAGTTTTTTTTTATTGTTCATAGAAACAAATATTTGTCTTTTCAGTGAGGACAAATTAACACAAATAATTATGGGCCTTTACTAAAAAATGACATGAGATAATCCAATACATGTTTATTCCTGTCATATTTCTTATATTTGGTGTAAGTTTTCTATTTGATATTTCTGTGGAACCACGATTACAGCATGAAAGTATAAAACAAAGTTTAAATATCTGGATACTGCTCAGATATTCAGATACCAAAAACGTGTTTAGCCTTCCTGAATGCAGCAAACAGTGGAAAATTGTTTAAACCCTCACCACAGACCTAATCACTGCACATAACCACTCCTTCTCTCTGCCTTTAATTAATCACCAAAGTGATTTTTCGGCTCACTTAAAACAATTTTACTATTTATCAATCCAAAGTTCTCTCTTCATACCCAAAACTGCCTAGTTAATGGGAGAAGTTTGGATATAGTATCTTTTTTCTCAGCTTCTTCCTGTATGAAACATATGAGAGTACCGTGCAATAAGGATGATATATGTATATATATCAGTACCTTCTTGATATGATTATTTCAGAAACTTGGCTTCTGCAGAAAAAAAACAAAGATGAAGATACAAAATGTTGTGGGGTACTCAAAATCTCTTAAAGACTTATTCTGTGCAGGTGGCTAATATAAAAGTGCCAAACAAAACTTAAAACTTAAGACATCTTTAAAATGATATTTAACAGGTTAATGTATGCCATGATTTATCTGTTAGCTATTTCCATGCAGTTGCTTATGTTGCCTGGAAACAAGGGTTGTGCTTTAAGAAGGGAACAGGAAGTCCTTCATATCTTGGAGCATCTCGTTTTAATTCAGCCTGAACAGTCGATGAAGCCATAAACGGTTTATTCCCTCAGAGGATGCTATCCCTGGATTGAGACACAACTATTGTGTGCCCTGTATGGCAGTAGTGCTCAAATCTATTTTCCTACAGATGTTGATCATTAAATTGGAGTAAATAAGTGAGCTGCAGGGTCAAGGTATTTATGGCAGGGTTATGTTATGGTAATATGATAAATAGTATTAATGATGGATGGATAAAAAACTACACATCAACAAATTGAGTCAATTCAACCGAGCAAAAAACTAAAATGTTCACAACACAGTGGATTTTCAAGGAAGCAAAATAAACCAGGAATGAAGGAAAAGATCCTGGAGCTAGTCATACTGTTATTTCATTTAAGTAAATGTCTGACTGTGACAGCATAAAAATCATTACCTATATCGTAACAACAAAAATATACATCAGTCCAAGTTGGGATAAAATGTTATAATCACACGCGTTCATCTGTTGACTTAGCTGTTATAGCTTCAGAAATAGCTGTAGGGTATTTTTAGTGTGTTGAAATTCAGTTTCACTGCATTGAGGGATATGTTACATCAAACCATCAGGACATTTTTGTTCAATAAAATCCACGATATACATTATTGTATTTATCTGAGAGTCAGTTTAAAACAACAAGAAAAGCCAATGTTGAAACTCCAGCCAACTTGATAAGACCTGAAATATAAAATTTTAATAAATTTATTAGATATTTCTCAAGTGTTTTTGTGCGGGGGGAAGGACAAGCTTCTGCTCTTCAGAAGCGAGTCTTGAATCCAGAGACCTCCAGCTTGTCGATTTTCCTCTGGTTGGTGAACGAGGCTCTGGTGATGCGACTGGATGGGCTTCCTTCTTTACTCAGCCACACTTTCCTGAGGAGGACACAGATTTGAAAAGACACAAACAAGGTCATTAAACTGGTACAGCTTCGGCCATTAAATGTAATGTAGACAGTTCAAATGTGGAACAGAAGCATTAGCATCTGCACTCCCGCAGTACAAAAACATTTCTGCATATTTTACACAATCACTGTTATCAGTCTGAGGATGCAACAATAGTTAAATTTGAAACTAATGTCTCTTAACAATCCAAAACTCTTAATTAACTGAAATAGATACTTTCAGAGGCTGCAGTCTGACATGCTCTCACACGTGAGGTTTTTTTTTGGTCCAATCTTAGACAGAGATTTTATAAATACTGCAAATCATAGAGGGTCACAAGCTATCAGGGATGCCCACGAGTCTCTGATTTAGAGTCCGAGTCGAGTCACAAGTCTTTGATCTCCAGATGAATCAATTCTCAAGTCTTTGAGGGGCAAGACTTGTCGAGTCACGAGTCATTGATCTAGAGTCTGAGTCAAGTCACGAGTCATCACACACACACACACACACACACACACACTAACACACATATATAAATATGATGTTGCATCTGTCAAAAATACAGTGTATCCAAATTTTTATTCACACTTTTTTTCTTTCTGAAAAAGTTTCTGTAGTGCACATGCATGCCATGGACAGGTGCAAAACAAACTTACCATGAATAGCCAAAAAGAAACTATATGGCATTTAACAATACAATAAAAGAAATAAAATAAAGTAGTAAGTAGTAGTAGTCGTGCTGTTGGAAGTTTGTGTAGCAGTAGGTCAATATAAAGGGTAGGAAAGCTGGCGGTGGAGTTTCTCTGGCAGCTGCTCCATTTGTGCCTGCCATGATGACTGATGGTGATGACTGATGACTGATATGTGGGTGGGACGGAACCCCAAATTCCATGAAAGCACCACGTCATGCAGCGCTGCGGTTTTGCTCCGACAGGCAAACCCCACTGAAAGCGGCGTGCCAAGCAGCACCGCGGCATGCAGCCCTGTAGGGGAGAGGGCTGATCCCTGGAGAGCCACAGAGTCTCAAGAGAATAGCGACGTCACACGCTCAGAAAACGTGTTATGGACTGAGAAAAGAAATAAACAACACCTCACTTCGCTTCTCTAAGGTCCCTTTGCTGGTCCCAACCACACAGCCTTGTGATTTATTTAACTTCTATCCGCCTATATCCTTGCAGAAAAGATGTATGGTGTCATGTATACAATGTTTTATATTTCTGTACCTCTATGATTCACCTTTCTTCGTCCATGGTGTCGTGTTGCCTCTGGGACCCTCTGACCAACTGCTGACCTGATGCTTGTCCCTCCGGTTTTGACGTAATGATAAACATTTGAGGAAGTTTACGTGCAAGAGTCCATGCATTGTGTTTTATTTTGAAACTTCCAAATACTCCACACAGTGACTTCCTATCTGGTGCTTTCTTATGCTGCATTCCATTAACCTTGGAACTGGGAACAGGGAGTGATGTCATCTCCTACTTATCAGCGTTCCAGTTGAAGTCGGAAAAAAACAAGCCAATCTACTAGGCTATTGTTAGCCATTGTTAGCACGCCCTGCGTTGTTGTTAAAAATATCACATGAAAAATGTAAATATCACCACGGCAGAATTTTTGTAAATATAAGTCTAACAATACGATGTAGACAGCTGACTTAGAGGGACACACACTAGACAGAAGTGCAAATAAATTGATTATTAGAGGAGCTTAATAACTGTTTACACTGGGGGCAGCCGTCTTCGATTGTCAACTCGGGGGTGGCGAGGTTCCCCCGAGTTCCCAGTAGGAAATTCCGACCTCGGGGGGCGTTCCAGTTGTAGTTTCCTACTCGGGACTCGGAAATTCCGACTTCCGACTTCAACTGGAATGCACCATTAACGACAGTGAATTTACAAGGTCTGGAAGCGCCGCGAAGAGGGAGGCGAGGCAAGGGAGGGGAGTGGAACAAACGTTTTCTGCACACTCATAAAACCCACCATAAAATAAAGACTGCCCACGAGTCTTTGATCTCGAGTCGAGTCAGTTCTCGAGTCTTTCAGGGCCGAGTCCAAGTCAAGTCTGGAGTCTCCAAAAATGCGACTCGAGTGCGACTCGAGTTTGAGTCTTTAACTCGAGTCTCCATCTCTGCAAACTATAAGGCCACAACATGATTACAAGCATTCACGCATATTTATTCCTGTCCTCTAACTGTAAAGCCTCTGTCTGGTACCTGAAAACATTTGTTAATGTCACCAGTCACTTCAAGCATTCATAAGTTCATATTTACACTGTGTGGGCATTTTGGTAACAATGTATGGGCGTTTCGTTGCATGAGAACTTTTGGTTTCACTAATATTGAATGTGTTGGGTCACTTGTATCAAAATGTGCTTTAAGATTTACAAAGTAAGTATTAACCCCCCCAAAAGAAAGGATTGTCTCAGTGGGGCTATAAACTGGCAAATTTTGTACATCAACTTTGATTGTGCCTCCCTTTTAGCTACAGAAGAGTGGTGCAGGAATGAGTCAAAAAACGTGAAACTGAATAAGCTGTTTTCAATTCCTGGTTCACAAGGCCGAAAGTATCTGTGATATAGAATACCAGTTTCAGATCAATGCCTGAAAAAACATTCCTGATCAACAAATGCAGATGAGATTTCAATTTTTAGTTAAAATGTCTCTGATGTTGCCGAATATTTTAATCTTAAACCACTGTTTTGTGTTTAACCGAGAGTTGCTAACAGCCTGCCAACAAGGACTAAAAAAATTGCCTGGGACCAAATAGGCATTTCTGGTCATTTTTAAAAATCAACATTTCACGTATTATTGCCACAGCCATGAGGACCAACTTTAAAAGATCACTGGATTAAGAGGAATTTTTCAAAAAGAAGTCACAACATGACGTGTTACACTGCATATATTGTATTCTACTTGTTTCTAAGTTGATACCATCATGTTGTAGTTCTATAGTAGCTTTAAAAGGATAGCTCAGGTCTTATGAAGTGGGGCTGTGTCAGGTACATGGCATGAGCCTGAATGTGTGCCACGGTGTCACAGCTCACTTCTCTCTATTGAGAAATCTCACGACAGACGCAGATGTCACACAATGCCGTACATGGTGCCAAACTATTCAAAAGAATTGTGTAAGAAAACAATCAAAAACTGTGTGGGGTCGGCACACACTAGAAACAGTTTGTTCACCTTTCACTTAATTTTCCCACTACCAAGCTGCTTGATGAGCCACTATTTTGAGACACAGCACAACATATGAGTCCCTCCATTCTTTGTCTTCTTATAATTTTTGATGGTTTATGGCTAGTTTTAGCCGTGGAACAGCTAACAAAACAACAACAGCAGGGACTTTAAATCGTCTCTGCAACCCTAAGTACATGATGCTGTCAGCGATGTGGAAGTGTCCCAATTCTGCTCTTCAGTGTTTTGGGGAGACCTCAGTGCAGATATTGGGAAAGGGCAAATGGAAGTCACTAAATGGGCTGAAAAAAATTAGCATCTCAATCATTTGACTCAGCTTCATTTGGATTATTTCCCAGTTTAAGACATACTTAGGGGCCGTCCACACAGTAACGACTATGGGAGGATCTGCAAACTATTATTTTATATTGTATGAGTTTGTCCAGAGGGAAATGGCATTTTGGAGGCCTGAAAATAGGATATGAATGAATATGCATACTTTCAGAAGCAATGATTTCATAGCCTCACCTCTCCCTCAAACCGTAACCCAATCAATAGAAACAATGGCAAGATACAGTGTCTCATTCATGCTTCAGAGGCTACTAAAGCTTGTTATGGCTTTTAAAGAAAAAACTTCCGCTCTTCAACAACCACCTTGAGCAACATAAAGACATGGAGAACATACTTAATGTTTCCGCTCATGTTTTTTTCTCTTGTTTTTGTATACGTTTGTGGCAGTGTTACAGCCCTATTTACACGCCTGCATATATACTACAGGGTTTTCAGTGTTTTCATGTAGACAAACACATTTCTTGAAAAAATGCTGTTTACAGAAAACATTTTATAACAACAACATTTTCGCCTCCATGTGGATTGAGCCTCAGTTTGTTTATGTAGAATTTGTACTTAGCTGAAAAAGTTCAATGGTCAAATGCTCATATTGAAGGGCATGGTTTGTTTCTTATGTTTGATTTCAGTTCACTAACTCGGTAGAAGAAGGAAAAACAATTTTCCAGGACATCTGATGTTTTTCCTAATATTCCCTGTTTTTTCATGACTGGAAAATATGTCAATCATTTCCCAGGTTTTCCAGGACGTGTGGGAACCCTGAATAAATGAAAATGGTAGGTTTTTTTGGGGAGTGTTGGTTTGGCAGAGTGGTTAGCAACAGGCATGTCATTTATACATACTTCTCCCGGCACTGGTTTGAATCAGCCTGTGACCAGTTTGCATACTGTCTTTCCGTACTCTGTCACCCCCTTTCATAAGCCAACTGTCATTCTCTGCTATCAATAAATGCCTAAAATGCCCCAAAATACATTAAATAAAAGAAAACGGCAGGTTTTGCCTTGTTGGCCTATTTATATTAGCCATAAAAACTGTGGATTCATAATTTAAATGAATACAATTTTGTCAAGGCTTTGGCAGCTTAGTACAGCAGATTAATTACATTAATGAATTAGGACAAAATGTGTCAGACGCCAGAATGCATTTTTATGCCGATGACACAATTATATATTGTTTTGGCATAACCCCAGCTAAGGCTATTGAATCTTTGCAGAAAGCTTTTGATGTTGTCCAACACACACTTCAAGAGCTAAAACTAGCTCTTAATGCTGATAAGACTAAGCTAATGTTGTTTAAAAACTCAAAGAATATACTGTATCTCAAACTCTCCCCACATTGTTAACTCTTGAGGGAAAAGTCATAGAGGAAGTTCATCAGTAAATACCTTGGTGTGTATGACTGCCTAAGATCAATGTCTTCAAAAGATCGACTCTGTGTATCATGCCTCTCTGAGGTTCATTCCCAACTGTAGACCCTTGACCCATCAATTGTGAACTGTTTTCTCGTGTGGGATGGCCTTCTTTGTCCACCAGGAGGCTGGGACATTGGTACACTTTTATTTACAAGGCCATGCTTGGACTACTGCCTTCCTACATTTAGAATTTGATCACTCGGAGAAGTGTTGATTCCTATGGTTTGCGTTCAAGTGATCACTTGTTGCTTTCAGTTTCATTTGCCCGCACAGAACTGGGAAAAAGGGCATTTGTATATTCTGCTCCTTCTGCATGGAACATGTTGCAAAAAGACTGGAAATTAACTGATTTTGTTCCTTTAAATGCATTTAAATCCAGACTGAGCACTTGAGACAGCCTCCTCAAATTGTAACTGTTTTTTTGTATTATTAAAGGGACTGTGAGGAGTTTCTAAGTAATTGCAAAAAAGTCTCACTTTTAGATATATACCTGATCAAAATACACACTTTAAGATGAGTTTTATAGCATCAAAATAGGTTATCTATAAAGGCTATTCCTTAGCCTTAGGGTCAGACAGGGCTGGACTGGCCTGGATACTCAACTTCTGGAACAAGACAATTAAAACTAGAGCAAATTTAGATTATTTTATTATTTATATTACACGTCTGAGAGCACCGGGCTGTAAGTAGCGATATATAGCCGTATACACACATCAGAAACTACCGCTACGTAACTAGAAAGAGATACATTACCTCGTCGCTTTGCACCCTGTAAGTTGTTAAAAAAGAAGTGGTAAAGCAATGCAGAGTTCTGAGGAGGGTCCGAGCATTTATTAGCATAACAACAAACACACGCTTTGGCTTCAGTCACGTCTTTTGTGCGTTCCAGTTGTCAGAAGTAGGAATTTCTGAGTTCCGAGTAGGAAACTGCAACTGGAACGTCCCCCGAAGTCTGAATTTCCTACTGGGAACTCGGTGGAACCTCGCCATCCCAGAGTTGATAATCGAAGATGGATGCCCCCAGTGTGAACAGTTATTTAGCTCCTGTAATAATCAATTTATTTGCACTTCTGACTGGGGTGTGTCGCTCTAGATCAGCTGTATACATAGTGTTGTTAGACTTACATTTACAAAGATGCTGCCATAGTGATAATCACATTCTTCTTGTGATATTTGTGAACAACAACACAGGGCATGCTAACAATAGCCTGGTATATCGGCATGTTTTTTCAGACTTCAACTGGAACGCCGATAAGTAGGAGATGATGTCACTCCCCTTTTCGAGGTTACTGGAACGCAGCATTACGACAGTCGCCGCGCGTGCTCATGGGTAGCAGAGTCTTTATGTCTTCGGTAATAGATTCTCCTCATAGCACCTTTAATTACTGCTTGTAAATTGCTGTAATTTTACTGTATAACTTTGCTGCCTCTTGGCCAGGACTCCCTTGAAAAAGAGGTTCTTAATCTCAATGGGATCTTCCTGGTTAAATAAAGGTTAAATACCAAAAAAAAAAAAAAAAAAAAACACAATTCTAAATCTAAAGCCTGACCACAGGATGCATTTTAATTCAACACCTGTTTTTGTGAAATTGGCATCATTGCCTGTTAATCCATTTCGTCTGCTGTACATTTTTTCCTGCTTTTTTTCTCTCTGTTTGACGGCACAGCAGGGGACACACAGGAAATATTGAGAGAGTGTGTGCGGACAGGACGGGCGAAGGGCTGGGGGTCAGAGACAAAAATGTAGATTATAAAAAATCACAACCAGGCAGTTGGGGGGTTGAACAAGCATCTGGTTACCCAAGGGCATGATGGGAAACACAAACATTCCTCCAGCTATATTTAAGCCTGAGAATGTGAGTGTGTGGAGCAGCAGAGACTGTTTCATCACTGACTGTTTTTGCAACCATCTGATGATTCTGATGGTGTGTTTGTAGATTAGAGCAGCTTTCAGGGGATCAGGGTCACGTCCACGAGGCTGCACTGACTAAAGCTCAGCCAGAAATGAGAGAGTGGGCCAGAGAAAGTGAAGAGGAGAGATGGATGGATGGATGGATAGAGAGGGAGAGAGGACGAGATTTTGAGCGAGAGGCGAGCTGTCCTACTTTACAAATTTGGCAATAAACGTCTCCATGCACAGTCGACTGATCTGATGTTTGACCCACTACTCTACTGTACACACACAAACACACATACACAGACACACACAAAGATTAGTGTTAAGTCTCCACATCTGGATGTTTGCTGGTTTGTAATCTGCTGTCATTTTCCTCTCAACAACACACTGATCTATGTGATACACACACATGCTTGTTCTGATAGTCTTGTAAGAACAATCACTGATATTACATTTCTTACAATGTGTCCAGTTTTTACACATTTGGCCTCCTGTACATGACTCCTCTCAGTATTTGCAAAGACTTAATTTTTGCCTTTATAAAATAGAACAGTTAAGATAAAACATACAACAAAGTGGAAGTGAGAGTAGAGATTACAGGCACTAAATGGTCACAGGCCATGACCCTAACCCATGACTAATGATTCAAGACATTTTGGATGATCTAATAAGTGATATTCGTAAATAATTTTGGCAATGTACTTACTGTCTGTGTCCTTGATAGATTGTACCATCAGTCTTAATAATATTGATATGATGTCTTTAAAAATGTTATTTCTTGCTTTAACTAGAAGTGCACGGACCTCCAACAAGACATTATCAATATTGCTGAGTGAGCTATTTTTAAAAATGTGTAAAACTGCCCTATCTCACACTATGAACAAATCCTCAAAATTTCTGGATCCACCATCAAAATCCAACCAGTTCTTTCTTGCTCTATAAATAACATTCCCTCAAGATGTCATCAAAATATGTAGAGAACTTAGTGGGTAAATGGCAAAAATTTAGAATACTGCCCTATGCTGTAAAGTTAACAAATGTTTACAAAATGTACTGGATCTGCATTCACATTCTTGTCTTGCAGTGTAGCTGGATCTGCCTGATTCAATGTCAGCAATCAGACAGATCATCTTGCCAAGCTTTAATCTAAAACACTTGTGGCCCATCACAGTCATGCAGCCCGGTCCATTCAGCTAACATTTAGGAAAGGTAGGAGCTACATCTGTGAAGATTACAGCATGTGAGTGTTCATACAGAGATTAGCAGAGATGCCAAGAGCTTTATTAGTAGTGTTATCAAATTTGGAACAGTTTTTAATTAAATGAAGAAGTTTAATTTTAATTAACAAACAGCAATATTGAAACATTTATCTGTATGAAGGACCTTTTGCTCTATTCTGAAATGTTTTGGCCAAAATTTGTTCTACAAAGTGGCTTCTGTTTTGTATTGAACACTACTGCAGTAGCCTCCTCGCCCCACCAAATTATCTGATTGGCCTGTAATAAATCTGATTGATGGAATGATCATCCAATCACCTGCCAGATATCCTTCTGAAAGGCTCTGCCCTCCCCAAACACTTTCTATGGGCTGTTGCCCCAGTTAACTTGTGAAATATATAATTTATAGTAAGTCCATCAGGTTTGTGATATTAATGTACACAGCAAAATAAGAGTGCGATTGTATGATGGCGAGGATGCTCCTGGTGAGAGACAAATTGGCTGTGCCGTATACAAAGGTAGGGCCAAAACAAATTGGCCTGCTGTTAAAAAAAAGTGCCTATTTATCAGTAGATAATATATATACCATGTAATCATTTTACACCATACTTGTGGCTTGTTTTCATCCAAAACCCTTTAAATTACAGATGGATGGCAGCCCCATGTGCAGCTATATGTAGCTCTGGTCTCATAGTCAACTTTTTCTGTACAGATGCAGAGCTGATCTCTGTCACTGTGGCTAATGCTCAGATAACTGCTATGGACCTCATGCAAATCCTTTTAAAAATCCTGCATCATCCCTTTTACCTATAAATATGCTTCAGTCAGACTGAGACATATTAAATCCTTAAGAAACCAAAATTTCCCTCTCAGACCGCCACACAACATGACCGGGAATCCTATTTTCAAAATATGCCACAATAAAGTGACTCCATATTCTGCATATTGAAATCCCACCCTCATGAGTTTCATTCACCAGTGTCACCTTGTCCTCCTTCTCTGCATTATTTTCCATCCTGGTTCCACCCTGGTTTTATCAGTCTCTTCTTCTGCTCCCTAATTGATTCAAGTTCTCTGCACTCTAGGATTTTTCTCTCAGGAGAAAAAACGGAAACCACCCACACGTTTACCTCCCACCACCAGCCGTTCTTCATCTCTATCTTCCAACACCCTCCGTGGTTAACTACTTCCTTTCTTTCTCTCCTCAGAAAATGCCCTGTCTTCCCTATAGCTCTATCCGTTGTTGCTCCCTACGCCTCAATCTTTGTTAAATGTCCAGAGGAACAGCTGCTTCCTGTTTCCCAGGCCCAACAGGAAGTGAGGTCCTGGTGAAAGTGGAGTTGACAGGAAGGACGTGAGAGAGTGGACGTGTTAACATTGAGGAGATGACTGATAGAAAAGAAGGAAACTGTTAAGTGTGTTAAATCTCCAGACAGAAAGTGTGAATCAGTACGTTTAAAATGTCATACTGGGGTTAAATCTTTGTATCAGCTGTTGACCCAAATTACAACACAATGTCCAAATCAGCTCCCATTTCATTCTATTCTATCTTTAAGTCATTTAACTGTTTCTGAAGTTTTAACCCAATTTCAACTATAAATCAAACACAAAACTGGATCTGCCATATTCCAGTGTAATGCCTCAGCAAAGTATGCAGTTTTCATAGATCACTAAAGCATTGTCGATAAGAATGGTCAGGGTGGTTTAACTGGGGAAGTGATTCATAGAATTCCTTCAACAAAGGGTTAAGACTCAATGACCCTCACCTATGACCTTATAAATACTAAATATTTACCTTCAAAATCTTACCAGGTCATCTTTCATTCAGAGAAGAGAAATGTGCAAAGTTTGACAAAATTTCTTCTTCTTGTGATATTATGTCCTTAAAAAATGATAAACAGGAGCCTCCATGACTGCACTTTGACCAATGAGCTCCAAAATGAAGTCAGTTAACTTTTACGAGGAAAGGAGAGCAAAGAGAAAAATTTAACAAAACTCCAATAGGTTTCTTGAGTTAACATTTGCACAGGGAGAGGATTACCAGGAGACTTGCCTGACACACCAAATGAATTGTTCAGTGTATATCACTGGTCCATCTGGGCAGCAGCCAATAGAAAGTGTTTGGGAATGGGTAGAGCCTTTCAAAGCATATGCAGCAGGTTATTGGAGGATTTCATAATCAGATAATGTAGTGCGTGGCTGTAAAAGGACAGAACATGAATCTCTTTGCAAAACAAAATCTGGTCAAAACATGTCGGAAGTGGAGCGAAAACTTCCTTTCTATTGAGAAGTTTGTTGTGTTGTTATTTGTTTTTAATATAAAAAGAACCGTGGTCTAGAGTTGAAAACTGCTACTGAAGCTGTTTACATCTATACTCGCCTCTGTATGAACAGTCACTTCCTGGTGTTGTCGCTAGGGTGACCAGATGTCCCACTTTGTGCGGGACAGCCACGCATTCTCATTACTTTTCACACGTCCCTCCAAATTGAGATGGTGCCCCGCATTGTTATTGACAGTCAGACTCCAGTTCTGCAGTGCGCGTTTAATAATATGGCATCTATCAGACAGCTGTGTGTGTAGTCGTAGTGAAGGCTGTCACCAGGGGTCGAGCGGGCTTTTTGATCGTGTCAATTAAACTCGGACATGAACACAGCTCAAGGGCACACGCACCGACAAGAACGACAAGAAAAAAATGCACTGGCATGCAGCGCAAAACATGGAGGAAAGGGAGGAAAACAGGACCTGCCAGGCTAAGAAAAGGAAATGCCATCTACCCCTGGGTGAAACCAGTCCAAGGGGGGTCCCATAAAGTTTTGTGTGAAGTTTGCTTGAGCCAATTCTCCATTTCACAAGGAGGTGAATACAAAAATAAAACAGGCACAGACAGTCAGACAGTGTAGACTCACAAAAAACGTGTTTCTCCAAAGGAGACTTCCCAGTTAATGAATAAACTTCTGTCATCAACCAGATGGCAGAAGTATAGTTATGTTATAAGCTAATGGGCAGAATAGAAATGTTTAGTTATTTTAGACTACCTCGGTGCATTGGTTTCAGACAGTGTCCCACATTGTCCCGCATAAACACAGTCTTCATTCCACATCCAGTGAATTGATATCTGGTCTCCCTCGTTGTCGCACTCCTAGCTCCCAACTGTTCCTGCTCCAAGCACGCTGACTGGACCTTGACTTCTGGCTGATGTCCAAAACTATCTAGAAAGGTAATGTCTAGATTATAGTGGACATTTGTGCAAATTTGGTAAAATTCCTTGACAGTGTCATGATAAAAGGTTCACAAGATTGCATATAAAAGAGATGATTATTAGCCTTCATGACCTTGATCTTTGCCCATGACCATGAAAATCTGATCATTTATTCTGGAGTATGGTTGGATCTACTATATCTGGAAAAAAATGCTAAAAAATACTCTGTTCAACACCTCAGATGCTGCATTTTACAAGTAAATAATGGCATTGAGTACATTGCCTTGAAAGTTGTCTTATGACGTTGAGAATCAAAACAATTTGAACTTGAAGTCAGTCAGTAGTCAGTATTTGCTCAGAATTGGGTAAAATCCTTTAAAGAATCCTTGAAACTCTGCATTCAACATCAAGCTATAAATGCAAGCCCCCTTTGACCTATAACATCCAAAATAAGTTTCATTTACTCTTGAGCCAGCGTGGGTAATTTTGTAAAGTCTAAAGAAAAAACCTTGAGGTATAACTGAGATATTGTATTGACAAGCTAGCAAGCACAAGCAAAGGCTGATCATGAGAGTTTAACACCTCATCCTGTATTCTATGACTCCATAAAGCACGGCAGAGTTACTTTGTGTGCAAGTAAACCATAAGCGTGAGACTCCATGACTTAGACCTTTGAACACTGTTATTTAAAAATCTATTCAGTTCAACCTTGAATCTTACTGGGGTCTGAGGAAAGCTTTATGGAAATCCCTCAAAACATTTTTGAGATATCTAGATCACAATAATCTGCCTGTTAGAACAGACAGACTAGATGGACGGATCGACGTATGCATGAATGAATCGACAAACTGAAAACATTTAGCTCTGATCTTGGCTGTCGCCCACTTCATTTTACTTCAACTTTTCCTTTTTGAAAACATGCTGCAGCTCCTTAAAAGATCCATGACAGTGCTTACCACAGGATGAGCAAATCTATCCATGGGCTGCGGATGTCAAATGAAGGTTTAATGTAATTCAGTATAGTGGAGTAATAAAAACCACAGTGCCTGCTGTACTGCTGCTCTCAGAGCTTTGTCAGCACTGCTTTATATCAGGATGCAATGCATACAAGCAGCAGAGGCAATGATTCAATGCATCTCCTTGATGAAATGCTCTGAATGGAGTACATACACAGCAACAGATGCAGTCTTTTATCTTCATGCATTACATCCTCAGCATTAATATCATCCTGAGACAACTTGTTATGGGTTTACAGCAGCAACAGCTGAGGATGAAGGCTGTACATCTTTAGTCCATCTAGTCTTCCAATTGTGCATGGTTATCTAAAATCACTTCAACAGAATATTTCAGCCTGGAGAATGTCAGCATTTGGTTCACATACAGTATCAAAAGCAACAATAGCACAAAAAGTATAGCTTCTTTCAAGTATTTTTCACAAGTATACGATTGAGCATGTTTATCTTGACTTCACCCATGAAAATGATAAGAAAATATGTTGATTTCGAAGCAATTTATCAGATATTTTTGTCACAAAGAGTTCCAGGCGACCTTGGGCTTCACGTCCACCTCCTTCTCATGAACAGGACATTTGAAGAATATTTTGAAGGACCTCATTTTAAATTTGTAAAAAAAAAATTACCTCTTTGTGTCAAAGATGAATTAATTAAATCGTGGAGTTCATAGATCCAAATTCAAGGTCACAGAGTCTCATATTCATACATTAGCATGATCTCCATATCCATGGTTGATACATCTATAGTTTCTATATTTAGCTCCACATAGTCATGGGGTCCCTCTTGAAAATGGGATGTCACATCTCAAGAGTCCTTTAATACATTTATACTGAGCAGAGACAAAAATGGTAGGGATGACCTTGTGGTCTGGGCACCCATGAGTTCGTCACTACCATAAATTCTTATTTTCAGTAAGAATATCATTGATCATACTCCTATAAAATGATCATCACAACCATTCAGACGTAAGGACCCTCCTGAAAATGAGATGTAGCATCTCAAGAGGCAAACCTCTAATAAATCAGACGACAGGTTTATGGTTCATGGATCTGTCACTAACTTTAGTTCTTACTTTAGTCCACTTGTCTCCTCTTACCTCCTTCCTTCGCCCACACACCCAACACAGCATCGTGTGGATTTGCTGTTCATCATGAGACTGGGATCCACATTCAAGATTTCCTGCTGCTTAACAGAAGGTTTTGTCTTGCCGCCATGATGGAGGGATTCATGATTGGCTATATGGATTCATGTTGGGTGTTGGATGTATATATTTGTATGTATATGTATAACCCCAAAACCAGTGAAGTTGGCACGTTGTGTAAATCGTAAATAAAAACAGAATACAATGATTTGCAGATCCTTTTCAACCTATATTCAATTGAATACACAGCAAAGACAAGATACTTAATGTTTGAACTGAGAATTTTTTTTTTTTTTGCAAATATTAGCTCATTTGGAATTTGATGCCTGCAACATGTTTCAAAAAAGCTGGCACAAGTGTCAAAACAGACTGAGAAAGTTGAGGAATGCTCATCAAACACTTATTTGGAACATCCCACAGGTGAACAGGCTAATTGAGAACAGGTGGGTGCCATGATTGGGTATAAAAGCAGCTTCCCTGAAATGCTCAGTCATTCACAAACAAGGATGGGGCGAGGGTCACCACTTTGTGAACAAATGTGTGAGCAAATTGTCCAACAGTTTAAGAACAACATTTCTCAACGAGCCATTGCAAAGAATTTAGGGATTTCATCATCCATGGTCCGTAATATCATCAAAAGGTTCAGAGAATCTGGAGAAATTACTGCACGTAAGCGGCAAGACCTTAAACCAACATTGACTGCCCATGACCTTCGACCCCTCAGGCGGTACTGCATCAAAAACCGGCATCACTGTGCAAAGGATATCACCACATGGGCTCAGGAACACTTCAGAAAACCACTGTCAGTAACTACAGTTCGTGGCTACATCTGTAAGTGTAAGTTAAAACTCTACTATGCAAAGCCAAAGCCATTTATCAACAACATCCAGAAACGCCGCCGGCTTCGCTGGACCCGAGCTCATCTAAGATGGACTGATGCAAAGTGGAAAAGTGTTCTGTGGTCTGACCAGTCCACATTTCAAATTGTTTTTGGAAACTGTGGTCGTCGTGTCCTCCGGACCAAAGAGGAAAAGAACCAGCTGGACTGTTATAGGTGCAAAGTTCAAAAGCCAGCATCTGTGATGGTATGGGGGTGTATTAGTGCCCAAGGCATGGGTAACTTACACATCTGTGAAGGCACCATTAATGCTGAAAGGTACATACAGGTTTTGGAGCAACATATGTTGCCATCCAAGCAACGTCTTTTTCATGGACGCCCCTGCTTATTTCAGCAAGACAATGCCAAGCCACATTCTGCACGTGTTACAACAGCGTGGCTTCATAGTAAAAGAGTGCGGGTACTAGACTGGCCTGCCTGTAGTCCAGACCTGTCCCCCATTGAAAATGTGTGGCACATTATGAAGTGCAAGATACAACCTAGAGACCCCGGACTGTTGAACAACTTAAGCTGTACATCAAGCAAGAAAGGAAAAGAATTCCACCCCAAAAGCTTCAAAAATTGGTCTCCTCAGTTCCCAAACGTTTACTGAGCGTTGTTAAAAGGAAAGGGGATGTAACACAGTGGTAAAAATGCCTCTGTGCCAACTTTTTTGCAACGTGTTGCTGCCATTAAATTCTAAGTTGATGATTATTTGCAAAAGAAAATAAAGTTTCTTCGTTCGAACATTAAATATCTTGTCTTTACAGTGTATTCAATTGAATATGAGTTGAAAAGGATTTGCAAATCATTGTATTCTGTTTTATTTAAGATTTACACAACGTGCCAACTTCACTAGTTTTGGGGTTGTATATGTGTATCTTTATATGTATATATGTATCTATGCATATATGTGTATCCATAAAATGAGGAGTTTTATGCTCTATTGTGAAGTGTCTTGAATTGGCGCTATACAAATAAAGATTGATTGATTGATTGATACATTGGTTGTAAATCCGAAAAACATCTAGAGTCCATATTTCACCATAATTTGTTTCCAATATTTATTTTTGATGACTGCTACGGTTAACTGGACACAAAAGATGAACTGTTCAGTATATTTCACTAAACCATCAGCCCCCAACAGCCCATTTAAAGTGTTTTTAAATGGGCAGAGCCTTTCAAAAGAATATCCAGCAGGTGATTGGATGATCATTCTGTCAATCACATTCATTAGGGGCCTTTCAGATAGTGTAGTAGGTAGGCACTACTGCTGTGATGTGGGGTACAAAACATAAGCAACTTCAGAAGACAAACTCTTGCCAAAGCATGTCAGAAGTGGAGCAAAAATATTGCTTGAGAAATGCTTTCAATGTTGTTTATCATTTTTCACTTCATTACCTCCGCCAAGGAGGTTATGTTTTCGGGAGAGTTTGTTTGTTTATCTGTCTGTCTGTGAACAAAATAACTCAAAAAGTTATGGATGGATTTTGATGAAATTTTCAGGAAATGTCCAGCATGGGAAAAGGAAGAACTGATTTAATTTTGGTGTTGATCAGGATCACCATCTGGGAACTGTGCTGCTTGGCGGAGGTCTGCGCTCTCCGAGTGCTTTTCTAGTTAGGAAATGCAGTCTAGATCTTCAAAACTAGATATGAAGCTGTTTGTACTGTGCCAATCTCTGTGGTCACTTTCTGCTGTCGTCTCACTTGTAGCTGGCTTGTAGTTCTCTTTGTTCTCTGCCTGTGCTGCGTTGAGTTGCTCACAATCATTCTAAATTAACACTTGACAAGAAATATAATCCTGAATTAAGACACTGAATCATGCAGATCCAGCTGAAATGCAGTCTTATGCTAGGGTATGTTTAAAATCACTTTTGTCCAAAAACATTCTAGTACCCCTGTTATAGTTTAACTCATCCTGTTTGGACACTCTGATGGAGCTCCTGTCTCTATAAGGCTCCTTTCCCCATGTGGGCACAGTCCATTCGGTGGTGGTTCATCACTGCAACATTGCTCAGTGCCATGTTTTCAACAATTCTGTATTCATTCTGTCATCTGCTCCACAATTGGTTTGCTGGTAGGTCTGGTAGGTCTGTCCAGGGTGACTGGAGGAATGAGCTGTTGAAGCCCCAAACAGGGGCTGCAAGTAGGTGGGTGGGGGGCTATCAGACTATCAGTCCTGACAGAGCAGACTTTTGTTATGTCCATAAAAGTGCTCTTATACAGAGACATGCTAATCTCACTAAAGGGCATGTACTCAATAACTCAATAATACATAACAGGGGCTCTTAAAGGTTCTTTAGACCCAGACCATACATATGAGGTAATGCTGCAAATATTTTTCACAATGATTTTCCTCACCCTTTGCACAGATACTATCTCTTTCTCGATGATGAACTGATTTTGGAGGTTCAGTAGGCCTTTGGTTCCCCTTCTTCAGTTTTTTTATGCTAATAATGCCTATAGTTTTTTTTTTACTTTGTACAACTGTCCTCTTTGTTAAAACCCCCAAACAGATGAGATTTTAACTTCAGAAAACACCTTCCCTGGTCTTCATGTTCATCCCCTATTCATAAAGTATATAAAAACCACTGTTTAAATAAAACCAAGCTCTTCCACTTGACTCATCACTGCACTATCTTTGTCATCTACTTATATTAAATGTGAAGGTTTAAAACTCCCTGGTAGGCGTTCTAGTTTCTGCCCATATAGTTGACCAAAAGTGACTTTTGACACGAAGAATCCAAACATCAACAGTCTGCTGTTTTTACACTTAATGATTAATTTTACAGGAAAGAGGTTTGGTTAAAATTTGAAAAAAATATTTTATGTCAGGCCTTTCTGAATTTTTGAATATTATCTGTTTCTGATTTGTGTTCCTCTCTGTGAAGACTTTCACAACACTGTACTAACAGAGCAACAGTAACGCTCTGCTTCATGTCTGATAAAGACATCTCTGCTATCTGTATGATATCAACAAACAGTACCATACATCCTCAACATCTGACATAGCTCTGTATTAATGTGAAGCTAGTAAACCTTTTTCAAAACATCTCTTGCTGTTTCAGTATTAAATCCTAGAATCTGTCTCTCTTTGGCTTGGAGTTGAAAAAAAATCAACTCCACCCGTCTGGAGCTTTTAGAAAATGAGAACAAACACCAAGAATTATATCAGTAACTGTGTGTGTGTGTGTCTGTGTGTATGCACTATCCCCGAGGGCAGTGATGTCATCTAACTGGACGTCCACACCCGATGACATCACTGCTGTTGGACAGTGAGGAGAGTAAAACAAACAAGGATCAGGCTTCAGTTTGATGATTGATTATTGGCCAAATCTATGAACAGCATGAGGGAGAAGGAAGAGGAGGGGGATTTTTTCAGAGCTGACATTAAATGCAGTGTTCTGTAGTGACGCGTTGAAGAACTGAAGTTTGATTACAATATTCTTTACATAGAAAGCATTCCTCCCAATGAGTATTAAAGGGACAAAAATACTGAAGATTGCGTCCATACATAACACAAAACTTCTGCTCTACCATAGGGGTTTGATCTGAAGGAAAAGAGTGCCATCTTGTGGCTGAGTAATGCAACAGCATTAACACTGGAGAGCTCAAATCCCAAGAGGAGTAATACAAGTTATTTAAGGGGAGAAACGACTCCTCAACTTTAGCATCATTCAAGTCGAAATTCAAAATAATAGTCCATGGGCCAGGGCACAAAATTTCACTTGTCGGTACCACTCAAGGTGAAAAAACTAACTTATGATTTTTGAAAAGATCCATGTCTGTGTCAGCTGTGTTCTTGTGAAGTTGCTCTTTCCAAACAAGGTAATGTGCATTAAAATGATCATCTGAAATAAATGATCTAAAGATTTTAATGGATATGATTGTGGAAAGCATAGAGGATCTTTACAGATATGTTGCTGAAAAAAAAAAGCTGAAAAAAATGTTTTGCTCGTATTGTCTTCTCTCATATTCGTGCTGCATTTCACTAACAGCCGGGTACAGTGCCATCTAATGGAACACAGTTTCCAGTTGCTACACAGAAATCACCATTTGATGCAAAACATGAAGTAATCAAATGCAGATGAGGTAAAGATAAAGCCCAGTTTGTGTCGTAATACTGACCTTGGTCTAGTTAATAATGCTGTCTACTTAAAGGCTCACAATGACCTGTAACAATGATAGAGTAGGGGTATAGTATACATTTCCTGAATCCTTATGGTCCTGTGAGTATTCCAGTTCTTATATTTTATATCCCTGCCATTCCTAGATGACACAGGGCTAAAAGGTAATATATCATTTAGGTGAAAATTGTGTAAAAATGAGTGTTGTTTATAGTTTAAAGAGCTACAGTGACCTCCATATTGGTCAGAAAGATTCACATTTTATCTTGAATGAAAGCTTAAAAGGTTCTCTTTAAAATGATACCAAAGACAATATAGTGAAACACTGACAGATGTCCTATACATGAGTCTAAATCAGGATATGCACCAGCGTCTAAAACGTAAATTTCTGCAGGGGGTGGGTAACTTCATGGGCTGTTAACTGTGATACAGCTGCCACTGGTGAAGGGTTATCATACCAAAATATCATCTACAGACATGGATCTTTTCAAAAATCATAAGTAAGTTTTGTCACCTTGAGTGGTACCGATATCTGGTCTGGCCCATAGACTATAAACAGATCAAGAGGACATCAGGGGTATAAGACAACTTCTATTTAAGTATTGTGTGAGTAAAGATGCACAAGACGTACAGTAAAGCATGAGTTAATAGATCTACATGTCATGGATTTTAATAAACAGCTTAGTTTTGTCATCTACCATAAGGACATGCCTTTAATACAATCAGATTTTAAAAATATCACACACATAAAAACAAACAGTATTTTCTTCATTATCATGCATACTCACATCTCCTCCACCTTGTCAGCTGGACCCTGCACTTGTCCCACCACTGTTCCTTTGTGAGTGTTCTTCACCCAGCCCACCAGACCGAGCTGCAGACCCTCCTTCTCTGTGTACTGCAGGAGGATGAAGAGGTTTTTAATTACAACACCATACACAAGTAATAACAGAAAGAAGATCCCTAAATTATTCTAAGATAAATATTCTCCACATAAAGCAGACACAGTGGAGGCAAAGGACATATACTTACACAGTCAATAAAACCCCCAACCATGAATGCAATGTTCATTATTTTATTAAAACAATGTCAGTGATCTTGAAATGACTAACTAATTACATTTTCCTCGTGACTAACCTGTGGTCCTAAAAATCCTATATAATGTGTTTTCTCGTGATATATGATCATGGTAAGAAACCAACACCAAGATTACGCAATAAGTGGCCCTAAATAATGATAATTCTCACGTGCTTCTCTTATTTCCTAAGGAAAGGTAGCACAACAGCCTGGACTTTGGATTTAGCTCTGACTGGTGCACCTCACTGCCCCTTCCTTGTCTACCTGAGTCTTCTCCTCAGACTTGACGCCGTTTCATTTCATCCTCACTTCCATTGTCTGTGCTGTTTGTTCTCATTATCTAAGGTTTGCACAAAATATAACTGCTTTGTTTGTAGGGGCAAGCCATGTGGACAAGGCCAGTGGTGCCAACATTGTCCCTCTCCTGGTAGGTTGGTAAGATGAAGGAGGTGTTGAGATGGTGAGGGGTGACAGCTAGAACTGAGGGGTTGGCTCCTACAAACGCAATGGGATGAATTGGATAAGACACAGATAGGGGGAAGTTTTTACTTGACAATGATGGTGATGTCCTTGCTCCTGCTTCTCATTGGTTAAACACAACTGGATAAGAGGGCCATGTTCCAGGTGAGGATGTAGGGCTGAACAACACTGGATTTTTACTGATATCCGATACACCAATATTTCTGAGCTCATCATGTCCAATACCAATACATATTTTATGACAAGAACACAGAGCCTTTAAGAACTGATTGTTAGAGGGCATTTAGTTATGGTGAGGTAAATCACTACGATGCACTTGAACATTCTGATGTAAAACAATCAATACATGGGACACATACGGACAGTTTTTACAACCAAATAATTTGTTGTAAATATCTGCCAAAATATCATACCTGCAGAAACCAAGAATCAGCTTTTAAGATAAGCTTTTACAGATACTGATATTGTTCCAATAATATCGTGCATATCTAGTTGGTAGCATGATGGGTTGCCACTACCTGGGGCTTGAGTGCTTGGAATCCGTGGAATCTGGAGATGATTTGACTAATGGCTTACCCAAATCATCAGAAGCAAAAAGTGTACCACAATAGCTTCATAGGTAACATATTACACAAAATCCACTTTAAAGGATTTTATTATTTTAAAATATGTAACCACAGCATGCTCACAAACCCCACCCCACCAAAACATAGGAAAAACCCCACCTCTTCCAAAGTGGCTTGTTCCACCATTCAGAAAAAGTGTGCTCAAAAAGTCTGTTTTAATTTCCTCTAAAGATTTCATCAAGGGTATGCCACCTCTTCCACACAGGGAACACTCCCTGAGCCATGTGTTTGAACAGTGCACAGGCCTCTACGGTGTCAGGAACATATCAGAGCTTGATAGTGCAGATCCGGTAAACAGTAGAGCACAGTCTCAGAAGGTAAAGTCACATTTACTTCCTGAGATGAGTATGCAAAGTAATACACTAAACAGTACTGTATAAACATGGCTGAAACAGAGGGGTTTATACGATTGCTCTAATCCAATGTCTGTGTCATTTTAAGTGAGAAACTTTTTAAAAATTGATCTAGTGGCATTTTGAACCAGAATAAACTTGATGTACAGGAATATTTAAGAGAATTTAAATCAGAAAATAGCAGGCACTGAAGGAGAAAGAACTTACCATCCTGAAACAGACTCCTGCCAGCAAGAGAGAGAGGGAGAGACAGAGAGAGAGAGAGAGAGAGACAGAGGTTAAACATGTTCTTGGATAAACCAGCATCATCAACCATTGGTTTCATTTTAACAGCAAACCTTAAAGAAAGTATATGTAAGTTTCTTGTACACATTTCTGTACACATTTTTTTTCTATTTAAACACCAAAGTAAAGGTCCCATTCTTAACCAATCATGTTCATCTGACAAGAGCTGCAGGAAATGAGCACACAGGGAGATCCTGTCCCGCCTGCACTGCTCTTGCTCCTATATTAAGCTCCTGCAGATCAGTTTACAGCCTCGGCTCTCGGCACTCAGCAGAAAACAGCAGAAGAAGAAGAAAAGGAGGGAGAGGAGAGTTAATCATACAGACCCTGAACATGTCCAAAGATCTCAAAGTCCACTGACACCAGATTGTTTCCTGCTGAGTCACCGTCAGACATCCTGAAAGAAAGCACACAGACTGTCCCTTTAATGAAAGAGGAGGCTGAAGAGTGAGTGAACAAACCCCCTGTGCTTGCTCGCCCCCTCTCTCTCTTCAGCACTCTTCTCCAAAATGGTCATGTCCTCCTCCAGATTTTAAAGGAAAACCCACCAGCACCAGCAGCTGATCTGCTGCGATGATACTTTTCTTTAGTTATCAAATCTGTTTCAAGATTCACTCCACAGGGAGAGCTTTACTATTGGATGCATATTACTATTATCTGATGTATTTTCCTTCAGTCACACAAACTCCAATTACAATGAAGTTAGGAAATTTAGTATAAAAATAAAAAAAGAATATAATCATTTGAAAACATTTTTCTACCTACAATATGTTCAGTTGAATACACCCGGATTTAACCATGCAAACAGGTATGAGCCTCCTTTTGGATAATTACTGCTTGGGCAATTATCTTTCAGCTGGCAAAAAGTTATTTAACTCCAGCTGATGCAGTGAGTAGCTCCTCCTTTCTTAAACAACCACCTTGAAAGACATCTTGTGGTCGTTGAAAAGATGTTAATCTGTTTAAGAGGGGTCAAATTATTGGCATGCATCAAGCAGAGAAAAACATCTAGGGAGATTGCTGGCACTACTAAAATTGGGTTAAGTACTGTCCAACGAATTGTAAACAACTGGAAGGGTAGTGGGGAACCATCGTCTTCGAGGAAGAAATATGGTCAGAAAAAAATCCTTAATGATCATGATCAGCGAATCACTTCAATGTTTGGCCAAATCAAATCAAAGAAAAGCAACAGTAGAACGTAAGAGGAGAGGCAGGTGAAGTGATGCACCCATCATGCTTAGTGTCTACTGTCCAAGCCTGTGCAGGCAGTGCTATGATCTGTGACAAATCTTGTGACAATGCAGAAGGGTATTGAAAACCATACCACAGTGAATGGTTGCTTTAGTCAAAGCTAATGGCGGTCCAATGAAATATCGGAGTGTGTGACTTTTTTTTGTGGTGACTTTTTTTTGGCCAGGTAGTTTATGACATTCAACTAATAAACTTCTTTCCTCTGTTTTACACATTTGTGAATTCATTTGCAAATTGATGCCTGCATCATGCTTCAAAAAAGCTAGGACACCACTGTGTTACATCATCTTTTAAGTGGAATTCTTCCTGTTCTTGTTTGATGTGCAACTTTAGTTTCTCATATTTGTGCCTCATAATGCTCCACACATTTTTAATGGGAGACAGGTCTGGACTGCCTGTCTAGTATCTGCACTCTTTCACTATAAAGCCACACTGATGTGACACGTGCAGAGTGCAGCTTGGCATTGTCTTGATGAAATAAGCAGAGATGTCCCTGGAAGAGGCATTACTTGGATGGCAGCATGTTTCTCCCAAACCTTTTTGTAAATTTTATTTTTATTTATTTGTTTATTTGGCAGGGACATTGCAATTGTACATAGTCACAAAAAACTATTTGCAGCTGATGCCATGCAAGTGGAGTTTATAGCCAAGGCTAATTCTCAACTCCTGTCCCTGGTTGGGCCTTTCAGCATTATTAGTGTGGTGCTTTAACAGATGGGCAAGTTATCCATGCGATGGGCTACAACCCCCCTCAAACAATCTGGATGATCCTTTTCCTTTTTAGCCCAGAGGCCATAATATCTATCATGTGCTGGATTTACACCAACTCTGCTAAAACAACTATTCAATCATTTTCAGGATTTAAACCCTTTAAATGTAAGGTTCAATGCACGTTGCCACTTGAATTATAAAAGAACAAATAAAATATGTGATATTTTCCATAAAATACATGAGATATGCATTTTTCTGTCTTTGAAGTAGACAGATAATTGAACCTGAGTGAAGTCATGACCTGCCCCTGCTGCATTATTATCTGTTTTATGCAACATGCATAAGTGTGTTTTTGCATCTGGTTGGTTTTACAACCAACAATGCATTTGACATTCCAAGACTCTGATCACCAGTAATGCCTGGACTGTTAACTGTATTAAATATCTTCTTGCTCTTTTTTTACAAAACAAGTATAAACACACAACATATTTAAACTGTAATTTGAAATGTTAAAGTACAATAATTATTTCAGTACCAAACTCTCCTGTCTCTTGTTGAGCTTTGGATGTCCCTGTAAAGAAAAATGAAGAAGAAAGTGGGCACATTTGATTTGCCAGGAGACTGAAATAAAGTTGTCCCTTCATTTGAGGTCAAATGGAGGTCTGGTAACAACACTGATACATTTAACATCACAAAAATTAGATAAGTTTTAACTTAATCACAGGCTTGCTTCTATGGATTTCCTGTGCAACATTTCAGCAAAAATACTTTTCACGTTAATTCAAAACATCCTGGAGGATATATTTGTCTGGTGCCACCATTAATCAGCAAGAAAGAGATTTCAAAGACAGCTGTCACCCCTTTCAGATCCGTCATGTGGTTCCAGTGATGTAGCAAAAAAGCGTAAGTGTATCTGATTTTTGGGAGCTGGGGGTCTGGTGGCGTTACAAGGGTTAATAAACAAATGATGAGTCTATCCTGAGGCGTTAGTGACAGATCTAACTACTGATGTCGGTGAGAAAATGCTAAGTCATACACTTTGATCAGCAGTACTTTAATTGTCCTGTAGATGTCAGTCAAACCACAGAGAATTATCATATGATTAACAGTAACACACACACACACACACACACACACTGCTGTTTGAGCATTACATCTTTTCAGTGAAACTGAATATTTTGAAAGCTTTTTTCTCACATATAATCCATCTTTTCCTGGATATTTGCTGAGGTGAAGACAATAAAGGAGTGAAGATTTACCACGGCCAGACATAGCATCATGGCTCATATTGTGTTGTTCCCTCTTTGCTGCTCAGTATAAAACTGCAAACTGTGTTCTGTTTATTCTGACACCTTTCTAACAGAACCAGAATTAAACTGTTCAGCATCTGAGCAACAGTACACAGCAAAATCTGAATTAAAAAACTAACATTATCAGAATTGTTAAAAGTTCTTGCATGTCTATATATGTCCACACCACACTACGTTCACTACTCTCATTAAGTATAATTTTTGGCTCTTTTATGTAGTTAAGATTAAAGACACTGTAAAACTTTACGGTGTCACCTCTGACCAACACTTTTATGCACTCTCTCTGTGTATACTTTTTAATTATAAAGTGTTAACTCTTCAATTGTTAAAGGTAATACTAACACTGCAAAGTGTAAATATTGCTATTATTATTTCCTTTCATTGATTTGGAAAATCAGCCATCATAAAAATACCATGTTCGATTAGATTACATATGTAAAAGAAAGGGGAAAAAAGGCTAAAATTTTCACAGCAGTTTTCATGATGCTTGTGGCTTCTGTTAATAATTGTCCTGTAATTGGGGGTTGAGCAGAATGATTGACTCTACAAGTGTTACTAACAGGCTCAGATTTCAGAACAAAAAGGTCATAGTTAAAGATCACACTGTGACACCTATCTTGTTGACTTACTGAGAAATAATTTTTAGACTTGTTTATACACCATCTCTTCAGCTGAGAGTAAATTTTCAGGTATTGTGACTCCATCCACAGAATGATAAACTCTGTCCTGGCTTAAGAATGTTCAACTCCAAAATTTTAACTTTTCTCAATTTGCTGACCGGCACATCTGGAGTTGGACCAAAGAGGTCAGGCTTTGCTCCCCACATGCATCAGTCCTGGTTGACCCAGTTCACCACTGTTCTGTTCTCAGACCACTTTTCATAGATTCAGACCAGGATCACCCCACAAGAGATGCAGTTTTGGAAATGCTCTGACCCAGCTCTCTCTCTGTCAACATAATTTGACCCTTTTTCCTGCTTCTAACATCAATTTTAAGGACAAAATGCTCACTGGTAGACTAATATATCTCACCCACCAACAGGTGCCATGGTGAAGAGTTAATACGTGTTGTTCACATCTCCTGTCAGTGGTCATCATGTTAGTTCATCTGTGTATTGTAGAAATGTTTACTACTGCTATGTCTACCCTTAGGCAGGTATTCTTAAAAACTGAGATATTGCACTGTTAAAAACTTTGCAACTATTATGTCCATGATATGCAATTTGTGTTTTCCGTGCAGTTTCAATGCAAAAGCTGCTTCAGTTTTAAATCTATTCCGACCACCATGTCTGACTGGTGTTAGGAATTCAACATGTGGCTATGTTAACTGGTGATAAGGCATGCTGAGTAAACATTTCTTTGTTTACAGTTCAGGTGGAGACACATCAGAAAATCTTGATCAAATCCTGTTAATAAAAGGTTTCTCGGGTACTCTTGTTGGTTTTAACAACAATTGGCATGCAAATAGCTCTGTTATCAGCACTACAGCAGCAACAGTTTTGCAAGGTCTGCATTGTTTGGCATCACCTAGAGTAAGGTCAAAAAATCTTCAGCTTGATCCAAGATTTCCAAGATTTCCATGAGATTGTCATTTCTGTGTGGACAGTGGGCAAGAATAGCAAGAAAAAAAATTAATCTTTAAAAATACCCATCTACGTGTGGACATAGCCAAAGTCATGCAGAGTTTTGTGCTAATCTTCATGCTTAAAGTTAGGAAAGAGATGACAAAAGATGTGCAAATTAAAGAAATTCTGTGAAACATATGAGCAATACACAGTATAATTATTGAAAAATGTGTGTGCAAGCCATCCAGGAAAGACAGTCAGACCGTCACATCCCTCTCTAAGCTCTTTAATACCAACAAACACACTGTAATCTCCATACACAGACACATTAAGCACATCTAACAATTAGGCCAAACACACACACACAAACTCTAAACACTGTCCCATCCACAACTACACACACACACACTAACACACAGTAATGTAAGAGTGTTCTAATCTGTGTGAGTGTCAAAACAAACACCAGGAGCTAAAGAGGCTGCAAATCCAACACACACAGCTCAACTTTCTGCGTCCACACATTCACATGAGTTTACAGAAAGAGACTGATTTAAAGATCAGCTGCTCTTTGACCTTTTGTATCCTTTTTGTGAGAGGCTGTATGACATGAATGACACATGTAAAACTCTGCAAATACACACAACTGTGGCCTGATACGCCTCCCTGTTGGAAGAAAACATTAGAAATTTAGACTGAGTCGTGAATAATTTAAATTTAATAGACTACAGTACATGATATCCCTTTTTGTTTTAAGCTAAAATGATGGAAAATGCAGAGATGCATGTTCTTACTTTTTTTTTTGGATAACAGTCTTTTACTGTGTTTTCAGCAGTTATGACAAATCAGTACATCCTACTTCAGTACCCTGTCAGATATTTTTCTACCACATTTAATCAAATAATTACGTTGAAACCTCTCAATGTCCGGGCAAATATAAATATTTTTGTTACTTGTCATTCTTCCAATGCAGAAATATTGCCAGGTTCTGATTAAACTGCTGCTACAGCTTGCAGCTTGTTAACAAGAGGGTTGTAGTTGATGTAGCCTGCAGTCCCCTTTTATATGGCTTCCAGACAGTTCCAAAAATATTGGAAATTTTTCTGGTACTAGAATATAAAACTTGTGCTTGATTAATTAAGACAAACTGATTATAGCATCTAGGAGCAGTATTGATTGCTACAATCTGCTTGGCTGTCTCCACTGTCTTGAGATTTAATAATAATAATAATAACTTAAATTTATATAGCGCCTTTCAAGGAACCCAAGGTGCTTTCTGCAGTAGAGGGGACAAACTAATAAGAATCAACAACAAAGACCAAAGCAGGAAACCTGATTTGGACCTAAGCTAGACATTTAAACAGGGAAGGCCAGGGAGAACAAGTGAGTTTTGAGAAGCGATTTGAAACAGTCCAGAGTGGGAGAGTTGCGGATTTCTGCGGGGAGAGAGTTCTAGAGGGTGGGGGCAGCCACACTAAAGGCTCTGTCACTGAACTTTTTAAGTTTGGCCCCCTGGATGGAGAGGAGACCGGCATCAGATGACCGCAGGCTCCTGGATGGGGTGTGTTGGTGGAGGAGATCAGTCAGGTACTGGGGGGCAAGTGCGTGAAGGGACTTGTAGGTGAGTAAGAGGAGCTTGTAATGAATGCGGAACTTGACCAGGAGCCAGTGGAGGTGAATGAGATTGCTTCGCAAAGTCTCATGTGCCTGTTATCTTCATCCACCTTCCTTCACCTTCTAAGCTCCTGTGAAGTTTGGCAGTTTTGAGCATTGTGCTTCGGTTTTGAGTCTTAAAGCGATATTCCGGGATGGAACAACTTGGGTCCTGTCACAAGGTTTAGGGCAGAAATTACCCCTACAGCGGTGTTTCTGTGCAGCAGAAGCCCAGGGCATCCGCACTAAACTCCCCCTCCCTGCTCCGGTCCTACTCGTCTACCGATCACTCTGCACTCAGACGGGCCATATTTTACTTGACCAAAAACACACATTAACGGACTCCCACCGAAAAAATCTGATATCGGTCTGCATTCACGCTTTATTTAGAGAATTTTCAGCGCGTTACTTTCACACAAAAACACGGCTAAATAAGGCTCTAGTTCTCACAGCGTCGAGAAACGGCCTCCGCTGTAGAGCCAGAGCTGCAGCGGAGGCTCTGCAGCCACAGCTGCACAGAAACACCGCTGTAGGGGTGATTTCTGCCCCAAACCTTGTGACAGGACCCAAGTTGTTCCATCCCGGAATATCGCTTTAAAGTGTAGATGAGCATCTTGACCAGAGGTCCATAAAGTGGTTCCCTGGGCAAAATAGATGAATACCCACCAAAGGGTGCCATAATAAAGAGATAATCATTGGTTTTCATTTCACCTGTCAGTGGCCATAATGTTTTGCCTGATCAATATATTTATACTTGCAGACTATTAACTTAAAAAAAATGTATATTTTTTTTACAAATGTATATTTTTTCAAAGCTAAAATATCTAATGGTGTAGGACTTCTTACCCTTTGCCTGCTGTCTGAACTAAGGAGGAAGAGCCATATTGTCCAATTTATCATCCCCACCAACCATATTTTTGTGGTTATTGAATTATGTGGTGCTGGAAAATAAAAGCCACGAATCTTAGAGAGCATGACCCAATTACTGTAGAAGGCAGGGAGACAGAGCAAAGAGGTTTGATCTCCAGGACTGCAGCTGATTCTCTGCTACTCCTTACAGGATGCTAATTGGTTGGTGCCTTTTACAGACCACACACAAACGTTAAGGCCTGAGGCTTTGCAACATGGATCTGCCTGATGACAGACATGGGAAACGGTGGATTCAGCTGCTCCACAAGGTCAGCAACACCAGAGGCATGACAGAAATAAGGCAAAATCTAAAGCTATGTCCTCACATGGACAGGTATATAAAAAACTTAAGTTTTTCCCCTCCATTTTCAGAAATAATCCTGTCCGTTGTGGATCAGACACATAAGTTCATAAATCTTCCTGGGATCATGTTTTACATAAATGACATTGCCTAGAGAATGTTTTTTTTTTTTTTGTATTTTTTTGGGGGGGCATTTTGTGCCTGTATTGATAGGAGAGAGACAGTGGATAGGCTTGTGAAAGGGGGTGAGAGAGTAGGGGAAGACACTCTGCAAACTGGTCACAGGTGGGATTCGAACCTGGACCGGCAGAAGCAAATACATGGGGTGCCTGGTTGCTAACCACTCCGCCAAACCAGCACCCCAAGAAAATGTATTTTATGCATGAAATATTGACAATCATTCACGCTCACACTAATACCTAAGGGCAAATTAGAGACACTAATCAACCTCGTATTTCTTTGGTCTGTGGGAGGAAGACGGAGTGCCCAGGGAGAACCCAAGCATGCATTGGAAGAACATGCAAACACCATACAGAAAGGCCCTGACAGACACAGGGATGGAATCAGCAACGGTCTTGCTATGGGGCATGTGCACTATACCCGCTGCACCACTGTTCACAACTCCATGAAGTTTAACTGTGCAAACAGAGAAATCAGTGGAATTTATTTGCCCTTGGTATATGCACACTATTTTAAAATTAATATTCTGACCCCTCCTTTATCTTAAATAAAAAAACAACAACAACCAATTAGCAATTTTTAACCTATGCATGCATGTATGTCTGTATGTAACTTTTCCACATTAGACAACATTAATCAAAGACAGCAAACAATATCATTGATAAATTCCACCACTGACATGGAAAATGGTCAATCACAGAGTAGAACTAGAAAAGCATTCAGAGAGCGCAGACCTCCGCCAACGCCACAGTCCTCACCCATATTGTGATTTTCACCATAAATATTAGTCCTACCTTTGTTTCATGTAAATATTTAGATTCTTGACCATGAAAACATACCATTAGCAATTGGATTCATAATGATATCTATTTTAGTTCATTAGTTATTCACAGAAATCCCATTTTCCGCCATGGCGGCCAGACGCTGTTTCGGACAGACAGACAGACAGACAAACTCTCCTGGAAACATAACCTCCTTGGCAGAGGTAATTATGGACATGACCAGTCACAATTTCAGGGGGCCCATGCCCCTGCACTGACAAGTTGTGAACTCCTATGTGGCTAAGACCCCCTTGTGGGTCCCAGTCCACTATTTGAGACTCTCACATAAACTTATTGTTCACGGCAGTTTGGAACCTTGTAATGTCAGTGCTATGCAACTTTTTTGAAAAAAAAATCCATGTCAATGCTGTTTTTTTAATTTTCAAATCTGATACAACCACAAGTCTAACAGGTGTTATGGTTTATTTTGTGGCTGTTCATTGGTTGTGGGCATATTCATACAACCATCATTTCATTCATCATTTCATTCTGATTTGAGACAAGTAACGATTTGTATTCCTCAGAAAAATAAATACTATATACCTAAAGTCCCAGAAGTATATGAAATAGTTTAACTGAAGTATTGATTTTAAAGAAAAAAAATGACCTTAAAGAATATTCTGGTCTTAAATACCCTGATACGGGATATATACAATGTACCTTCGATCATAGCCCAAAGAGATTATTTAAGTAATGATTTGTATTAAATCCAGTAACTAATAAGGTTCAGGTACTTCAGTTTCAACACTTGCTGTTACCATGGCAAACATGGACACAAGCAGTTACAGGTCAACAAAGTCACTTGTGAAACAACTACACTGGCTTTTACATATTTGAGATAACAGGTGGTTTTTTTTTTAATCTGTATTATCACAAGACCTCATTCTGGATAATTTCAGTAAATTTAGCCTGATAGTCTCATCGGGTCGGTAAAATCCGAGTGGCACCTAACGGAGGTGGGCACCATTTCTGTTGAACCTGAAGGCAGAGGTCCTAAGTTCAAGTAGGGGATCTGACAACCACCAATCTGTGCCTTCATGACCTGGCAGGTAGATGGATCCTGAGCAGGTCAGAGAAGCTGATGAGATGAACCAGCAGCTTAGCCACAGCTCAGAGGCTGCAGAGGAAGTCTTGAGGCGGCTCTGAATAAAGAGAGCAGATCCATGGGAGTGTGCTGTTGAGTCTAGATCAACCTGAGAGGGAGTCTGATATTTGAGAGACCAGAAACACCCACTGACCTCAGGAGACACCACCGATGATGTGCCCTGGCTTTGCATCAGAAGATGTGTTACTACAACCAGTGACCTAAAAAGCCATTTACATGTTACAGAAGCTTCTAATTGCATAAAAAATTCTCAAGCATGGGCTGGCAGAAATGTATTTTTTGCCAAAACAATAGAGAATTGATGTTTCAAAAATAATAAATAATATTTTTTTTCTTCCCAAAAAAATTGTGAAAAAAATTATGACATGCAAGCATCAGCCAGAGTAACAGTGCTGATGCAGAGAGATTAGCAGAGCCCTCACTCCTTAGTTTATCACAAATGCACTACAGTTAACTTTATGTATGTATGTCTGTCTGTATGTATGTGTGTGTGTGTGTGTGTGTGTGAGCACGTGTATGTAGCCAGTTGAATCAGCTCCAAAAGTTAAACAGTCTGCTCTGACTGGTTGTCCCCTCAAGCATCAACACACACACTCACAAAAAAAGTAGTGCGCACACACACACACACATTCAGCCTGACAGTGTTTTGTGACCTCCATTCAGTAACAATCAAGTTAGATCCCTCACACAGGAATCAAACACTTTGTTGTCCCACAGCACAGCCATCTCCAGCTGACACAACAGATCTCAGCAGTTCATCTGAATGGAACGCGGCTCAGCACCACGTACTCACGGGCATGATGAGTCAGATTTGGCAAAAATAGTAATTTCACCACCACACCAAAGCAATCTTTCACAACGTTGTTTTATGACCCACAAAAAGTGTATTAGAGATATTACTGGGTCTGTTCCTTATCATAAAGCTCATATTCTGTCCTCCGTGAAGCCCATTTAAAAGAACAAAGTTTTTCACACTGTCTCACAGCTATGTGAGAGAGCTGTGAGAATCTGAGTAGTAGGGAAATACAAAACTTTTTCAAATAGATTGGATATGTACGGTGGCGTATTGCATTCACTTGAAAATAAATAAAAATCCGTAAAAACAGGAATTTATTTATTTTTGATTTTCCTGTTTTTATGAGATACTTTCTCGTAAAAACAGGATCCCCCCTGACGCTTTGCTTCGAGACTGGCTGCTGCATTTATCGACCAGGTACATGGACAACACAGGTAAGGTTGGCCCGCCGTACTGGTCCAACTGATCATGTACAAAAACCGCAATGTCAAACACATCTGAATGGGCTTTGTGTCAGAACAACAGCAAATTCCTCAGGTGTCTGCACAATGTGGACAAACTAATAACAATACCATCTACACCGCTCAAAGACACAAGTATCTCCCAGTGTTTCAAACCGAGCGAGAAATAAAACTGAATAAGGTCTAACATACATGACATGTTCATTACTTTTAAGATTCCTTAGTATCTCATAAAAACAGGAAACTCGAAAATAAATCATTTTCTGTTTTTACGAGATCGTATCTCATAAAAACAGGAAAATCAAAAATAAATAAATTCCTGTTTTTATGAGATAGTATCTCATAAAAACAGGAAAATCGAAAATAAATAAATATATCCTGTTTTTACGAGATAGTATCTCATAAAAACAGGCAGATTTTATTTATTTTCAAGTGAATGCAATACACCACCGTAGATATGGACACTTTTTAGGTTTTTTCTTTTTTAAGGCATACACTGAAACTTATAAAACAATTTTCTTAGGATGTCTGAAAATCTTATAAATTATTATTATTGTTTTATTATTATTAATATTATTATTTATAAGAGTATATATATTATTTTGTGGGCATTTTTAGGCCTTTATTGACAAGAGAAAACAGCCTCATCTCAAAATGCTACCAAATCCTATGAAAAATTCCTGGATCAGCATTTAGATTTGTATCACCACAAAGATAACATCGTCTTGTGCCATGACCAAAATTCTCAAAAAATGTCAGTATACTTTTTGAGAACTTAAGAAATTAAATAGCCCAACAATGCAACAATAAAAAATCTTACAATAATTCCTAGATCAGCATTTGGATTCAGGTCTCCACCAGCCCAACTTTTTTCTTGTGCCATAGAATCCTTAAAGACTTCAAAAAAATCCATCCATAACTTTCTGAGTTGTCCTGTTCACAATAATCAAACAAATGCCGTTACAAACAAAACCTCTTTGGCAGAGGCAATAAAACACCAAACGTAAAATACATGCAGGCCTTTGTTCATTGGTTTATTTCTCTTTTCAAACTGAACGAAAGATTTTTATTTGCCTGCTAATATTCTTTAAGAATCAAAAAATAATCAATTTAAACACTTTTGCTTCATGATAGATGAAACAATGAAAAAGCCAGAGTATAAATATGATAATTTTTCAGTTTTTATTCAGAGAGCCTGAATCTTTGTGCAAATTCTTGGTGTCCCAATGTCTTTGTTGATCTACAAAGATAGTAACAGTATTCAAAGAATCCTATGAATTCTCTAACTCCCACATAGTCCACCTTCATAGTGTTACCTCTGGACCACAGCTTTACTCCAGTGAGGATGGGTTTCCTCCTGAAACCATCCGATTGAAAAAAACGATGACCCCAATTTCACATAGTCAGAATGAGCAGCATTCTATGCTTATGATGCTCTCTACAACAAAATCACCCCGGTCTTATCAATCAGTTTGTTTCCAGATTCAGTACCTCAATTTGTCTCCAGCGCTTGAACGCAGTGCAGCCCCACACATGGTCATGACAAGTATGTGGAGTCTATCTACAGTGGGGGCTGCCATGTGTCAATAACAGCCAAGTAGATTGACCCAAATTAGGATAAATTGTGCTCGAGAGTTTGTGGGTAATTCAAAAAACTCTGTGGAAATAATGTTAATGAAGTCAGCAAACCAACATCAGGAGGGCAATATAAAAACTATTTCTATGTTGTCGTTTATGTTTTTGTTGTGATCTTGCAATGGCCTTGTGAATTTTGTAGCTGAGGCAAAAAGAAATATTGCAAAGGCATACTTTGAGAAAACTGGGGGTCAGTTTGCACAAATTTCTTTACATTTCCACCACAAGTTAGTGAGTAATTGTAATCTTGAGCCTAACGGTTACAGAAATCCTTAAGGTGCTATCATTGGATATTTCACTGATATTATCATGAATACTAGGCAACTACCAAAATACTGATAGCTTCTACTATGGCATCTTTTATTTTTGTTCTCTTTGTTTTGGATGGTAAAGGGCTATATGACAAACATTACAGCCAGCCAATTTCAATTACATTTATTTTTTAGCACATTTATAAAGAAAATCACACATGTGTAATGTTGGTAGGCTAATTGAGAATGTATGTAGTACCTGCATGAGTCACCTCCCTATTTATAGCACATATGTACAGTACGTGCAGCAGAAATAAACTCAGAGATTCAATGAAAATAATGGACAGACATCAGTCTGTCTGCATCCTGAAGGGTCGTCCATCCCTGACAGGAGCCAGGAGGTCAGAATGTACTGGAACATCAAGAACACACAGCACACCCTTACCGCACAGATACACACACACAATCTGCATCCGTCACTAATAAACTTGATTATTATCTGTGGCAATAAATCAAAAGAACAGCTGAAACATGGAGGAAACACAGATGGACACATTAACCACGGACAGTTTGTACTCTCTCGAGATGCTACAGTACATGCAAATACCCAGAATGTCTTTGCTCCCAGCCAAAAATATTGTAGGATACAGAACCCTAATGAAAAAGTAAACGACTGTTGTTTTACTAGTTATGCTCCCATAAGGATATCTTTATATGACACTCTGTGGGTTTAAGAGGCAGAGGACAATAAGCTGTTGGATTACCTTACTCACATTACCTATTGCACTACTAGTGGTTCAAACTTGCAAATATGACAACCAAGAAATCCAATGAACCAAGTGGCAGCCATCGTGTTTTAAAATGGCTGTGATGCTTTGTAAAGAGAGCAGCCCTGAAGTGAAGCACTGGAAGTCACATAATCACTCCACAATAAAATGTCAATTTTACAATAGAAATAAGCATGTGTTAGGCCCAGTAAAAAAAACTCTGTGGGCATAATAGGTCTTAAAATGAATTGTTACAAAATATGCAGGGGAGGTTTTTTTTGAAGCACGGCTCGTCTATGATGGTTTTAAGAAGCACCTGGCATGCTAGGCTGGTCTGCTTGAAGTCCAGACCTGTTGCCCATTGAAAGTGTGTGGCACAGGGGTGCTGGTTTGGCGGAGTGGTTGGCAACCAGGCACCCCATGTACTTGCTTCTGCCGGTCCAGGTTCGAGCCCCGCCTGTGACCAGTTTGCAGAGCGTCTTCCCCTACTCTCTCACCCCCTTTCACAAGCCTATCCACTGTTTCTCTCCTATCAATGAAGGCAAGAAATGCCCCAAAAAATACATCTAGAAAGTGTGTGGCACAAAGTCAAAATATGCCAGCAGAGACCCAGGCTGATGTGTCACTCACATTAAGCAAGAGTTGGAAAGAGTTCCACACAAGCTTCAACAATTAGCGTCCTCAGTTCTCAAATGCATGTTATTACTTGTTGTTCAAAGGAAAGGTCATGTAACCCGTGTCCCAGCTTTTTCTGAACTGATGCAGACGTCCAATTCAACATGAGTTAATATATTATGAAGCTCATCAGTCTGAAGTGTAAACATCTTGTCTTTGTAGCGTAATAATCTGAATAGGTCAAAAAGGATTTGCAAGTCCTTGGATTCTGTTTATATTGACATTTTACACAATGTCCCAACACCACTGGAATTGGTGGATGTACTTGTCCTTTAACATAATTGTTGTTCTATTGAGATATTTCTGCGTGTTAGCTGACAACATGACAATTAGTGTTAAGCTTAATGATATCAACATCGGAGACGTCTAGTCAAGGGACAACCTTCACAGCTCATTATGTTTAATTATCTCATCATTATAGTGTTGCTAATGGTTTATTTACACATCACAAAACAGGTCTTAACACCAGCACACACTGTCTCTCTCTCTCTCTGACCTATCTGTCTTTATGTATCGCTCTTTCCTGCCCTCTCTGTCCCTCTATCTCCATCTCTTCCCTCTCTCTCTTTCTCTATCACACTCTCTCTCTCTCTCTCTCTGCCAGGGGCCACTGTTGTTCTGACAGCTGGGAACTCTGATGTGAAGCCAAGATGATCGGTGCTGTAGAAATATTTACTACACACAACAACAACAACAACAAAACATACATGACTTCCTCCCCGCAGAGACACACACACACACACACACACACACACACACACACACACACACACACACACACACACACACACACACACACACACACACACACACACACACACACTGAGCATATGTAACCCCAAACACACACAAACAGTCACATTTACTACATGACCTTTAAAAGAAGAGTTTTATGGTGTTATACTCCCCCTTAGACCTGCATACGTTTGTGTGGCAATGTGTAATTACCTCCGCCAGGAGGATGTTATTGCTCGTGTCTGTTTGGATTTTTTTTGTTAGTTAGTTTGTTTCACTGTTGGCAACAAAATTCAAAAAGTTAAGGATTGATTTCGATGAAAATTTCATGAAATGTCTGGATTGGGACAAGGAACAAATGATTAGATTTTGGAAGTGATCTGGATCACTGTCTGAATCCACCATGACGAAAAATGTGATTTTTGTGAATAACTACTGAAGTAAAATAGATATCATTAGGAATCTAATATCTAATGGTATCTTTATGGTCAATGAATCTAAATAATTAGATGAAATAAAGGTAGGACTAATATTTATGGTGAAAATCACAATATGGGTGAGGACTGTGGCACTGACGGAGGTCTGTGCACTCCTAGTGCTTTTCTAGTCAACATTTATGCGAATAGAAAAATCAATTTCAAAAATATTCATAGAGGAACACAAAAGATGCAATAAATAAGGTGGTATATTCAGCAATCCTGCCAGTAATAGTCCTGTAAGAATGCATTGTATAATTCATATTGATATAACATCAAACATAAACTAAGGCAACCCATGATGACTGCAGATTATAGGTTAATCTATTTGTTTCCTCTTTTCTGTATTTTTTGTTTGTTTGTTTTTTTGTCTCAAAATTTATCAAATGATAGAAAAATTCCAAAGCTTTCAACTGAACTTTTATTATAGTTATTTTTTAATAAGGTAACTAAAATCAAAAGCCTTATCCAAAATTCACAAGTGCCCATAGGCAGAGACCTTATAGAGAGGAGCAGGAATGAGTCCAAAAATGTAGAAGTGAGTTAGCATTTAGCACTTCCTGCTTACCAGGTCGAGACTATGGGTGAATCCCAATTCTACCCCTTAACACTGCCCCTTTGTCGTACCCCTTTGTCTTACCCCTTCCCCTTAGCCTTCTGTTTTGAGGGCCAAGAGGAAGGGGTGAAAACACACAGCTGAAAAACGAGACACCACTCGATTCCCACTACCTCATCACCCAGAGCTGCTCACTGGCTGTGACGTAAACAGATGTGACAATAACCGGAGCCAAAGCTGTGAAAGCTAGCTTGTTATAAAGAAGAAATTTTAACATGTGACCAACAACTAAAAACATGATTTATATTTAGTTGATGATTTAAAAATTACTTATAATTAAGCGCTTCCTTTGGCCTCCGCTCTGCTTCTTGTCAGCAGGCGCGGTGTATTATGGGAAATTCTCTTACCCCTTCATTTCAAGTGAGGTTCTGATCTGTCTTGGTTTCAGGGACTGTGTAGGCCTTGGTCTTAGCCCTACCCCTTAGCCCTATGAAGATTTGGGACACCCTTTCAGTAGACATGAACGCACAAAACCAAGGGGTAAGGGGTAAGACAAGGACTAAATGGTATTTTGTTTCTAAAAAAATGCCATTAATTAGGTTAATTTTGAGCTGACTAATGGCAAATCTAAAATACAGTGAAAATCCCACTGACTTAAAGAAGGTGATCTAGGCAGCAGCCCATAGGAAGTATTTGGGGAAGGTAAGTTCTAAATAAATCCATGCCATGGCTGTAGTCAGTTTTGTTTGATTTATGTTTAAACCCCTTGTTCCTTGTGTTTCTCATGCCACTTTCCATTCCTTTTTAAAAAAAAAAAATCATCCTTGTCTGTACTTTCGTGTTGTTTCCTGCCCTCTCCTCTCTGTGTGAAACCCTGATTGTGACTCCCTCCACCCCCGTGTTTGTATAGCCTGTGTCTGATTACCCCTGTGTGTATAAAGTCTGTGTCTGCTCTTCTGTGTCACTTTGTTCCTGCTGTTCTCTGCTTGTGCCCTTTGTGAATCCTGCATGTTCTCTGTGTTTTCTTCCTGTTCTCTAGTGTCTTTTGTAAGTTTCCCTTGCCATTTGAGTTTCGTTATATTTTTTGTAAAGGATCCTTTTTTTTTTGCTTTCACCCTAAAAACTCCTGGGTTATTTCTCCAACCCATATTCTGGGTTATTTGCGTTGGGTTAAAATTATGGGTTGTTTTTTCAGAGAATAACTTATTTTCTGGGTTACATGGCTAATATGTAACCCAATTCTTGGGTTGTTTTGGTTATTATACCATTTCTGGGTTATTTTTCAAAGTATAACCCATGTTCTGGGTTAGTCGGCCAGAAGAAGAAGAGACACCTCCTCCCCTCTCTCCCATAGAAGAAGACCGTCACCGCCCCCCTCTCGCCAGCCGTTAGTTTTCTTACTTTCACACACTCGACTGAACCACCGCTGCTTGCTCCGTTTGGTTGTCATCTGTGCAACATCATTCAAGGTAAACGAGTCTTAAGTTTGAGAATGTTGAATGACGTTTTTCACATTGCTGACAGTAACGTTAACTTTCTGGTGTCGCTGTTCCCGCTAGTTTAGCACAATTAGCATAGGGGCTCAAAACATTGTTAGCATGTGGGCAGGTGGGCTCAGAGCCGCTGCGAGGGGGGTGCAAACAAGGCGACCGCCTTGGGCCTCGCGCTATGGAGGCCTCGTGCCAGGAGCATACCGGTCAACTCTCCCGTTTTGGCCGGGAAACTACCGTATTTTATCCCTCTTTCCCGCCGTCCTCCCGTATTAATATTTTCCCGTAATTCTCCCGTATTAAAAAAAAAAACATTCCTCTGCCTCTGCTCCTAACTGAACACTGTCACTCGTCTGGCGAGAAATGCCACCTGCAGTAGCCTGCATGTTTGTTTTCCTCCTCTTTTACTACCAAAGAGGCTGAGTGAGAAGATGGCTCACTACGTCTATCTTTCTTAACACCGGGGTGCATCGGTTCTATAGCGGATTTATAGTGAGCATCTGTCAAACATGCGATCTTTGGGGTGAAGATGGGGCCGCTCGCGCTTACACACGGAGAGAGCGGAAGTGAGCGTCCTGAGGAGTAACGAGGAAACAAACGCTAATATGAATGATGGCACAAAAGATACGGTTCTTAAGCTGGCTGCCACAGTGTGGGAATATTTTGGTTTTAAACAGGATGAACAAGGTGTGAGCTCATGAACACCGAAGAGCTGATATGTCGCATTTGTTTGAAAGTAGTGACGACAAAGAAGGGGAGAAGTGCAGCAGAGCCTTCATCCTGACTGTCAGCGCTTACTGAGGTGTTTGGTCGGCAGAGATGGGGCAGTGTGTAGGTGGATTTGTGTGTTTTCTTGTCTGTGTATAAGAGTTTGGGAAAAAGGCAGATTTTAATTCCTCATGGCATCTCCATGCACATGTTGATGTGGCACAGAAAGAATATGTGGATTTTCCTGCTTGACTATAGCTCAGCTTGCTTTCTTTGTGCAGTTAGAGAAAACTAAAATAGAAAGATGGCAAAGCTCGTTGTACTATTAAGTTGTTCATATGCCCATCCATTGATGAGTGACTGATTTCCAGTCAGGTGATTAACACATGACTGAGAGTTGTTTATTTTTCTAAAACTGAATGTTGTTGTTTGACAAACATTTGGAAAATAAAGACGCGTTATTCCATAAGGTCCAAGTGTATTGTTTGGATTTTTTATATAGATTTTAATTTGCACATTTTTTAATGCAATAAGTTTAAGTAACTGTGCTTTAACTGTGTATAATGTAAAACAATGTATTATTTTATGAAATAAGGAATATTTGCATAGTAACCTGAAGTAAATCAAGCTAGGTTACTTTTGACCCAACTGCTGGGTTAAAAAGGGACCAACTAATTTCTGGGTTATATCAACCCAGACATTTGGGTTGTTGTTTTTGACCCAACTTTTGGGTTAAATATTTGACCCAGAAGTTGGGTTATATTGACTACAATGTCGGGTTATTTTAACCCAGAAGTTGGGTCAAGTATTCAACCCAGAAGTTGGGTCAAAAACAACAACCCAAATGTCTGGGTTGATATAACCCAGAAATTAGTTGGTCCCTTTTTAACCCAGCAGTTGGGTCAAAAATAACCCATTATTTTTGACCCAGGAGTTTTTTGTGTGTTGTTATAATTTTAGCCTTTTTTAGTTGAATAAATCTTTTAAGTTAATATCCACATTTGGCTCTTGTTCCTGTTTTTTCTTAGTTTAATTTTCTGCCTTCATGACAATCAGGAAGTTGACTGGACAATTGCTCTATCGGGCTAATCAGGCTTAGCTTCAGGTAGTATCATCAATGATCACCCATACAAAAACAGTACTTTCTCATGGTGGATTGCTTTCAGTCATGTGGTTGGGGCAGAGGGCTGTAAGACAAATTGAGAGTTGGCTAGCATTAACTCCTGTGTAAAGCTGCAGCATAAACTTTTAAATTTTCTTCAACCTCAAGACGACTCATGCAAACATTCCATGAAAAACACATAAAATCCTATGTATTAATGTAAACTACCAGCTTTATGCACTTGATACTATTGTACAACACCAATTATATGATTACATTCAACAAAAACATTTAGGTCTTTGCCATAAGAAATTAGTCATTCATATTCATTCATTATCAAACCAGAGGCGAGTGACAGGCTAACATGTTATTCATTGCTATACACTATCATACACTATCAGTTGTCACTTGCGGTCAGCAGTTTGGGCAGTCATTTTAAGGAAGCAATATTTTGATCAATTAAATGCAACAATTTGATACTAATATCTATGTAACTAACATCAACTGATACTGTCAACCTCTCTATATTTAACAAGGTGAATAAGTATATCAAAGTCTGAACTAGTAATGGAAAACATTAAACTGATTACAATGTCTGTAATCAGATGAATCCATCTTGTCAAAATCCAATCTACGACGATTGTGAGTGACCCAAAGCGGCATGGCTTAATTAGCGTCCTTTAGGGCAGAAGGAAGCAAAAGCTACGACCAAGATGACAGCAGAAAGTGACCGCATGTATCAGGATTAGCCGAGATGCTAACAGCTTCAGTAGTGGTCCTATCACATTTTGACCACATGTTGTTGCTGAATGAAAAACAACACTGAAAGCATTTCTCAATAGAAGGTATTATTTTGCTTCAATTCCGACATGTAGTGGGATAGTATGTTGTATGAAATGACTTATGTTTTGTAATTTACGCTGAGGCGGTAGAACCCGTCTACTATATTATCTGATTGGCCCCGTAATGACTTTGATTGATGGAATGATTGTCCAACTGTTTGCTGATCAGATGTTTTAAAGGTTCTGCCCATTCCCAAACAACATTTCTGGATTGTAACACAGATGGACTACAGGAAAATATCGAATGGGCAATCTTGTGCGTCGGGTAGGAAAAACATGACAGCCCCAGAAGTAAAGCAAAAATATGACCCAGGCAGCAGCTTGGTTGATCAGGATTGTTCTAACCTTTATAAAATGTTAGATAAAAATGTGTATTTATAAATACTTTTAGAAATCCATCCCCAGAATGTTTGTGAAGAAACAGACTGGCTCTTTAATAAATGTAGTTGATGGTCCCTGCTGTAATATAACAATGACTTTGAAAAGTGATGCTGTCAAACACTGGTACAGAGTAGCTATGAGTCTCTGTATTCATGTGTGTTGATTTCTGTGCTAACGCGTCTGCATCTGCAGCACACCCACGTGCCCCGTGTGTGTGTTCGCACACGTCCCTACGTGCTTCACTGTGCACATGTGTGTGTGTGTGTGTGTTTACACTTGGTTGAGCCTTCTGTTCGGCATGCAGTCGCTCTCAGTGAGCTGGGTTTTTAGGTCGCAGTGTTCTTTCTGCCGTGCGCGCGCACACACACACACACACACACACACACACACACACACACACACACACACACACACACACACACACACACCGCCACGTCAGAGGAAGATGTTGGGCGCTATTAGGAGCCAGGCTGCCGAGTTTGGATGGTTGGGGGAGGTGGTAGTGGTGGTGTATGTTTGTGTGCCCATAAGTGTGTTTAAGGGGGTCCCAGAGGTCTTGTCATGCATACGGGCACAGAGCCAAGCTGGGAGTCTGTGTGTGTGTGTGTGTGTGTGTGTGTGTGTGTGTGTGTGTGTGTGTGTGTGTGCTTGGAGCGCTGTGGGGTTTAAAGCTCCCACTGCAGCGAAACATGTCGACTCTTTTTAGTAATGTCATCCAACACACACATGCACACTCACACTTGCTGGGCTCTCTGTTAGCTTTAGCATTAGCCTTACACACAAGCACACTGCAAACAAACACACACACACTCAGTGAGAGAAACAATATGCAGAAAAGATGGTGTGATAGGATGTGTGTTGACAGCAGCAATGTATACACTCAGATGCATTAAGGCTGCAGGACGTATATGAGGTACATTACATCCATCAGGCTCATAGACATCATCGTCTTGTGCTGCTATCATATAGAACATTTGTGTTTCCCCACATGGGACTTTGCACTAACGTCACTGTTCTTACATTCAGTGATAAAACTCACTGAGCTGTGAGAGCAGCTGGGAGCGCTTCATTACATCCCTACACAATAAAAAAACCTGATCTATTTGCATTAGATGGACATTTTTGAATCATCATCTCAATGTCTTAGCAAGTTTCTTACAGGAACTAATAAGTGGGTGTGTTATGAATATTTCATCTGTTCTCCTGCTCTATCCAGATACATAATGATACAAAGTACAGAAAGTCCTTGATGGTAATATGAAGTAGAACATATTCATGTCTGGAAAGGTAGATTTAATCTTTTCTTTCTACAAAATGTGCCTTGTTCCAGTGATATTTGGTTGGACAATCAGCTCTGAAAGATGTTTAAAGGGATAGTTTTTTTTTGTTTTTTTTTTTTAAGTGGGGTTTCTTGAGGCCCCTCGCACTTGTATTCCCTGGTTCAATGTTAGGCAATAAATACCAGTCGGGGATGTTATTGGATTTCTGTTTTAGATATGAAAATCAGGATTCCAGAAAGAATATTATGTTTGCAGTGCCCATTTTGCCAAACAGGGCTATGACAAATGACAGCAGTTTCTAAGGCTTAATGAATTGAAAGAGCTCTGATGAAAGGTCTAGCAGAAGCATTATTACTAAGTCCCAATTGTGGCTGCTATATGCTTAATGGGTTTGTGGATATGGGCTCACAACCAGGAAACTTGCGATTTGTCTGGCTCCATCATTTCTCCAACCCTCTTTCTACCTGTGACTCCATCTTCTTTGTGTACTCTGCTTCATAAAGGTTTCCTTTCATGCACGAGACCAATGGCATGTCACTGTCACTTAGGTCAAATTTACTCATTTTTAGTAAAGTTAGTGTTTACTGTGTTGTCTCTGATGACCTGACCAACTGAAGGCAGAAGGATACAAAATTCCTATGCTGCAACACGCAAAGTTCTAAAGACTAGCTTTGACACAGAAAAGTTAAACACTACAATCTTACTGTTGTCACTCCTGATAAGTTCCCCTTTTGTTTAATTCTCCTTTGTTATGTTTTGTCACTCCTGTTTCATTTTGAAATCACTCCCCCTTGTTTTTGTTTCAGGTTGTGTTTCCTACCCTTCGCTCTCCCTGATTGATTCCTTGCACCCGTGTTCCCTCCTGTTCCACCTGTGTCAGATTACCCCCTTTGTGTATTTACAACCCCCATCTCCTCTGGTTCTCTGTCAGATTGTCTTTGTACCTCATCTTGTTGCTTTCCAGCAATATCTTGTATCTTTTGACCACTCCCTTTGCCTGTCGCTTTCACACACAGGTCAGTCGCAAAGCTTGCAGGTAACAAGGGTCTTATGTTTTTGTGCAGGCAGTTCATACATCACAGCCTCCTGCTTGCTTGTGGCTGCTGCAGCTCTTGCCACAAACACGATAGCGGCAGGTAAATCACCTTCCACTAAATGAGCCATTATGTCTCATTCCTCTTTGGTACATAATTAAACATCTTTATAAGGCTCAGAAAACATACAGAAAATGTATTTAGCGACACATATGGCATGATCAGCCTGTGATCAGACCACAGTAGTGGTTCTAGTGTTAACTGGAGTTGCAGCGCCCGCTGTGTATAAGTGACTGTTGGAAAAATGCTCCATTAAAATCTATTTTTGTGAATTTCTTGGAGATAGGTCATAGGTCTGGACAAATCCATTACTCTGTCTTCATACAGATCGCCATTTGGTGATGCCTGACCTATGCCAAGGAGGTTATGTTTTGCCTGTTTTTTTTATTTTTTTATTTTATTAATAAGATTATGAAAAAACATCAGGAGATGTTAGTAACTTAAAGATGATCAGATTTTGGTGGTGATCCAGATAACTGCCATTAACAAACTCAATGCTCAATAATTGTCTAACTAATAATGATTTCAACATCATTGCGATTGTTATGTGTGGGCTTTTAGTGTCAAGGAATCATATAATGATGGTATCTTTACATTAACAATTGCTTATAGATATAACAGCGATATGTGAACTTCTTTGTTGGAGGTTCGCATTCTCTGGGAGAAAGTGCTTTATAGTTTGGCATGTTTTCCAGGTCCATTATTTAATAAATCCGATAATTTGTGGGAAAATAATTGTGCATTTACCAAAACTTTGTCCTGAAGATAATTATTGGGGTGAAATTTGTCAAGAAATAGAGCTGTGACAGTGGGAAGATGCAGCCATGACCTAGCATACCTGCATACCTGTCATGAAAACTTAAGCTTCTTGAGGGATGGCACAAGCAGGCCAGCCACACATCCAGTGTGAAACAAACCCAAAAGAGCTGTTAAGTATTAAGGCAAATGATCTTCATTTCGCAAACAAGTCAGAGCCGGTTTTAAGCAGTTTTAATTCCTATTCCTTGTGGAGTAACATTACAGCTAAATATCCAAGAAGACAATACACAACTTCTTTTTCATCGCTGAAGTAGTATGAGGTACACATCAGTAAAAGTTGATTTTATTTTTCAAAAAATATATTCGGAATTATGAACAAACCAGCTAATAAGGGCGAGGATTATTATCTTAATTAATGCATCAGACTAAAGATAACTGGCAGTATGATGGAAGCATGTAATTAATTGGCTGTCAGCTTTTTCCTGCCTTAGGCTTTCATTAGATGTATACTGCAAGTAACTTCCAGTCAGCCCATGGTCAGTCTAGGAACCCTTTGGCAATCTACTTCTATCATCGTCGGATGGATAATGTGCTGAAATCAGACATGGATTTCTCTTTACTCTGGCAAAGCTGCAGTCTAGCCATTAATAACATCCAAGCAATCATTTTTTCTACAACTTCTACAACGTAAATGCTTTTAATTCTTTGACTTTTACATCTAAGATATATAGAAGTGTCAGTCCAACAGTACAGGATAGGGTATAAATCTGCTTTACCCACAGCAGTGGCATTAGGTCAAAATTATTGATAACAATAAAGTGATTTACTACAACTTTAATGGATTCTGTTTCTTGAAATAACTTCTTCTGACTTGATGACATTTTAGTCAATCTTTGTCAACTATGTTGTCAAGGATAGAAGAAATTACTTTGAAGTTTGTTTGCTGAATGGAGGTTGGTCTAATAATCCATCTCAGCCAGTCAGGCAACATAAACACAGTATTGCCTTTATAATATAACAAACAGATACAGTAGATGGCTCAAAAAACAATGTTTGATTACATTTGATTGATTCTGTTTTAATAGAAATTTAATCAGAGCTCATTACAAACCCCGATCGTAAAATAAAACATTATCAAATTAGTTTTGTAAAAATAAGGCACAACAATTTATCAAATCAAGAACAATTATGATGGCAAAATGAAGGGTTAAAGAAGCTCATTGGTTGGTTTTCCGGATTTATATGGTCTTAAATGTGTTTTCCACGTCTCTAATACATGGTAGAGAACTTTCATCAGAATTTCAGCAACAGTAACTGCCCGAAATGACTTCTAACCAACAATGGCCGCTCACTTTTCTCAGTAGTTGCAGCAACAATAACTCATGGATGGCAGTAGGCTTGACCTGTCAGAGAGGTTTCCGTGACCTTCTAGAATTGTGGGTAGCTATTTTGCTTAATAAAAACTTGAAATAAACAGCATTTTCCAAAAATAATGTTAACAACACTGTCATTTGTTTCTTCTTCAGGTCCTATATCATCATCTCCTTCCTTTTTGAATTTTCCCTTATACATTAACAACCAGAGAATAAAGTCTAAGCAGTGTCTCGGAAAGTAAGCCAGCAGTCATGTATTCTATTAAATATACTGTGACACTCAAGGACTGTGGGTAATGCAGTTTATTTGCCCAAAACCGTATTTTTTCATTTATTATGAATAATCCATTACTTCTTCTTTCTTAAAATATTAATTTAGTATAATATGTACTTATGTATCCTTACAAAACATCATTTCTCCATTTGCATCCTCTGATGTAAATTAGATACTGATAAATTTAGTAGAAACATTGTATGGAGCTAACCACAGGCCCATCATTCAAAATTGTAATAAAACATCATTACTTATCAATGTTAATAAAAAAATGTATCATTTAAAGGAGCATACACCATCATTTTACAGTCAGCCTAACCTGTTTTGAGTCTAGTCTAGTGCTTACCCTTTACAACAGAGATTGGTATTTGGCCACAGACATTATACAGGTTTGACCTAGTAATATTTTTAGACACTTGTTTGGATGTGAAACCAACATGCAACATTAATGTAACGATGTGAGCGTCTGAAGGGGGCTGCGTTGGGCTGTGGAACTTAAAGTGAGGGCACCAGAATTTTTAAACCAAACTTTTAATCATTTAAATCTTAACATTTCAGAAAAGAAGCATTACAAGCCATTAAGGACCCCTCTGCCATTTTTGTGCATTTTCTTTTTTATAAACTTGGTGATCATATTGGCTGTGTTAGAGCTTACGGCACAAATTTCAGTATGAATTTTGTTTTCCCACTCAATTTCTACTTAATTTTATTTGAACAGAGAACAGACAGGACTGGAACATTGCAGTATTGTAATTCCAGAATAAAACTAGAAATCACTAGAGCACAAACCTCTGCCATGCTAGCTCACATATTTCTGTTACATCTATAAGCAATAGTTTCATGATAAAGTTACCATCATAATATTATTCCTCGACCCTGATAACCCACACTGGGCACTCAGATTCACATTAATGTCATTTTTAGATTGACAGTTATTGAGCAAAAATGATTGTTTGCTAATGCCAGTTAGGATCAACTCCAAAATCTAATCAGTTTTTGGACCATAACCAACATCACTTCAAAATTTCAGCAAAATCAGTCCAGTAGTTTTTGTGTAATCTTGCCAACAATCAGACAAACAAAGAAACATAGTCCAGTAATAAAATCAAAACCTCTTTGGCAGAGGTAATCAATGTGTAAACCTACCCTGTTAGTGAGGACATGCAAGTCCAGTCAGGTCAGGATATTTTTTCTGTCTTTCTTCATATATTTTCAAATCACTTCAGATCAGCTCTAAACTGACAAATATTCAACAATCTTTAGGATTTTATTCTAATAAATATTGTAACTTTTTTAATAAAAAAGAAACAGAAAAATGTGATATTTCATGTATACAGAATTGTCCAGGCATGCTGATTGTTACAGTCCTGGATATGTCAAATGTTCAAGTTAAAAAAGAAAGTTTTAAACTGCTTTAAAAGCAGTCAGGTACAAAAACACACTAATGTTTATCTTCTCTAACATGTTAGCAAAAACACTTTTGAACGCAGCAAGGGCAGGGGGTCATGGCCCACTGGTTCATTAATCCCTTAACTTCAAAGACACATGAAACACATCCCTAAAAATGCACAGATGATGTATTATATGAACATTTTTATATTTCAGTTAGTTTTTAATAAAACAAGTAGCATCACTTGTCCCTTAAATTATTGACTATTTGGTCGTTTTAAGGAGAGCTGAAGTGGTTTAAGATACTTAGGCAGAAAAACATATATTGATATTGTGATTTTATGACAGTTACTCTGCCTGTCTATTTTTGGCTTGAGGGTCATCAGAGGGTTCAAAATTTTGATTCTTGCACCACATAAAAATACTACTGCAATGAAATCAATGTTGCTGCTACTTTTTTACATATCCAGAAGTCTAACCACCAGCAATGTCTCAATGTCCCTGCAACTCCATTCTACACGTAAAAAGTATCTGATTTATTTTGTTGTTTTCTTAATAAAACAAGCGGCGACTTGAATTCAAGCTGGCCTTTACAGAGTTAAAACCCTGGAAATTGTTGATTTTTGGTGGTTTTGAGCAGAGCTGAAGTGGTGAGACATCTATGTTGAGAAAAAAAGTTATGTGATGATTTTATAGCAGTTTTTGTGTTTCTACATTTTGGCTTAAGGGTCCCCAGAGGGTTTAATGTAAAGGGATGCATAGGGGCTGGAGGTTTTGTTCTAATCCATTACAGACAGTTTAAAGGGATATGTTCTCACTTTCTTATCAACTATCATGTCTTCGAATAGTTAAAGGAAAGGTGTGAAAACCTTATTGAAAAATAAACCAAATTGCCTATCTTGACACAGTACACTTTCTGATTTTATATTCATCTTTATCTTCTATTCAAATGTGAGACTGTCACTACGGTTACTGTCAAACAGGACACACTCATGGATATGCAAGTAACACTGATATAAGCTAAATGGATGAGGTAGAGGGATTTATGCAGCTCAGTAGAAATGTATATCAGTGTATGTGTTTGTGTGTGTGCGTTTGTGTGTAAAGTGTGTATGTGTAACCAACCCGAGTCACTAAATTGACCTTAATGAAAGGACACAGGAGCAGTGGGCTGCTATAATACACACAAACCTAGAGGGTGGGCAAGAACTGACACACACAGTCAAAACACACACACACACAAACACACACAGAGCTGAGTGTTAGCCAGCGGCGGTGTTTGAGAGGAAAAGCAAAAGAACATTTGTCCGGTCAGTTGGTGTCTGACTCTAAACAGGACACAGAATGGTGTGTGTGTGTGTGTGTGTGTGTGTGTGTGTGTGTTTGTGTGTTTGGTGGGATGAAGGGTGCTTATCTTTGTAATATAAACAAATATTTAGCCGAGTCAAATCCGGTTTATGTGTGCGGCTCACCATCATGTATGTAGTCTCAGTGGGCTGCATGTAGCTGATAACAGGAGACAGAAGCCTCAATAAAATCATCAGTTTATAAGGAAGGAAATTAGTAAAGGGATTTTATGAAACATACTAACAAAATCAACAACCTGCTTGACCTGAAGCTGACCTGTACATACACAAGCTGTCTCTGCCTTTTAAACAAGATAGCTGTATATTAACATGTTCATTTCCAGGTAAGTGAAAATGAAGTCTTGAACGGACCACAGAGCTGGAAGACAGTTTTTTATGTATCAATCTGCCTCCAAAGGGCTCAACCAAAACAAAACAAGAGATGATGGGTGGAGACCAAAGACTGTAAAAGGATGGGTTGACCCTTCGTTCTAGGATGAGCAGACATCTTTAAAAACACAAAATATATGATTTCCTTAAGACAGAACAATGAACCCATCCATACCGTGTTGTTCACTTTAGATTACAGAAACATTGAATGTGAACAGTTCATATGTAGTGTACTCTTAAACTGTGGTATTATTTTTTTATTTGAGTTCTTGTAGGTGGAGAAAATACCCTTTGCATTTGGTACGGTACTTTCCCGTTAGCATCTTTTTCTTTGTCACCGACTCTTACAGTCTGTGGCTGACTGAGGGAGAGGAAAGAACTTTCTACTGTATCTAATGTCCTTAGTGGCCATATGGAGCTCATACAACCCCACTTCAAAAAAACTGAACTGTCCCTTTAACTGGGTAGCACTAATGCCAGTTTCAGATTCAACGAAGAGAGCAGTACAGTATTCTGCTAATTCACAAAGTGCTGATGGGTAAATCATCTCCTTGCCTGGCTACTCTCCCATCATTAAAAATGTCAAGCTCTACAACCAGATCTTAAAACTATGCTCCTTTACAAAAACAGAGGTTTAGAACTGAATGGAGAAAATAGCTTTTAAAAAAGAAATTACTCACCATTTCTAGTTTAGTCCCTTAAATTCCCATGATTTCCACTTCCTGTGGAAAGATCTCAAATTGGAATATTTCCAAAAATCATCATCTTAATTTCTCATGGAAAGTGTCAGGAAACCGAAGTTTTCCACCCCTTTACAACTCCAGTTAGCACCACAAATTTTGTGCCTTTATTGATAGGAGAGAGACAGTGGATAGGTTTGTGAAAGGGAGTGAGAGAGGGGAAGACACTCTGCAAACTGGTCACAGGCTGGATTCGAACCCAGACCGGCAGAAGCATGTACATGGGACGTGCCTGGTCCCTAACCATTTCGCCAAACCAGCACCCCGAGGTCAGCATTAAATGTTGAAATGCATCAAAAAGACATAATGTGCTGATCAGATTAAATGCAAGTCACCAATGCAATCACAGGTTTTAAACAAATCTGCCTGTTTCTTACTTCAGGTTTAGAAAATATTCTTTACATGATTGAATGGACTCCGTTTCTTTGTATTTTGGGGAAATCTCCTGGCTTTCATGATCTCAAATTTCTAAACACAAAATACAAATGAAGCTCACTTGATTGGCCCTAAAAGTCAAGGCATTAGTGTTTTGGCTGTTTACAGTGAGTTTAACAAGAAAACATGAAGGGTTCCTGTTATTAAAAACAAAACTATACAAATAAAAAAGCATTTTTACCTGGGTAAATTACAGAAAATAGGTCCTTGTGATGCAAAAAACACAACTTTGTTGAGTTAAAAAGAAAAAAAGCGCAAATCTAGAGAAAATGTCACTATGGGGGCTCCTGGAAAAAAACAGAATATTGTATAGGTGCATGCATATTATAGTTTATCAGCATGCAGACAAGGTAATGGTCTACATTTTTTCTTACATGCATATGAAAATAAAGAAATAAGGGTCCATTTGTTATTACAGTCATATTTGTTCTGTAGGGAAAACCCTAAAGAGCCAGTTATATTGAAGGAGCTCATCATTTATGTCTCTCTGACCTCACCATGACCATGACCTCATAACCCTCATTAAAACGGAGTTGAGATGGAGGTTGGGAAGTAAGGGAGCTGATGCGTCTCCAAGCTGCAGCGTCAACAAGCTCAACTGTTGGTCCCTCAGCTCCAGCTGCAGCATCATGAATTAGTCAGAACTTGAACTGCCTCATGCTGATCACAGGTCCCAACAACGGCGGCACAAACGATCACACTGTCATGCATTATTCAGCAGACCCATAATCTATATTTCACGAGAGACTCCAGTGCTCCAGCAAACGTTTAACTGGACTTTCTCTCTCCATTTTTTCAAGAGGAACAAAAGGGGTTTCCTCTTTTCTGAGGAAGTTGCACACTGTTCTGTTGTAAAAAAGTGCCAGAAGAAGGGAACAAATGTTAAAGGAATATTACACCCAAAGAATGATATGCCTTAATTTTCTACTCACCCTCATGCGGAGCAACACTCTGGAGCACTTTTTTGATGTCTCAAATGCAGCTGGAGGTCTGTCAACAAGCGATCCATCTAACAGGGGCAGCCAGACCGAAAAAAGGTCCATAAAGCGTGCTTATTTTCCGCATACTGCTCGTCGCACTGTAATCCAAAGCACTGTAGGCTCGAAAATGTCCACTAAATGACCTCGCTTTTAATTAATTATCGTAGGACACTGATTACAGCGAGGCTATGAAGGTGCCATTTCTGTAATTTTTATGGACCTTTTTTTTCGCTCGTTCGTCTCCGTGGTGGTCTGGATTGGTCTGCTGCCAGTGACTACAGCTACGGCTGCCATTTGCACTTCACAGCAAGAAAATATTACAAGGAAGTCCCACGATTAGGTTAAAGCCACATTGTTGTGCAGAGCTCACATTGATCTTAACTTTAAGAACAATTGGGAACAATCTTCTGTGATGAGTGTCCTCTCTGATAAAAACTAACAGTGAGGGAATCTGTTTGTGTTGTTAAAGTAGTGTTGGTGAATAGTGGCAGAGCTACCAAAGAACTGTCCAGCTTTGCAGCCACTGAGCCTGTTCACAATAGACAATGGACACGTTGCACTCGGGCTGGGGGATTTAGAAAAATATATGTATATCCATACTTTTATGTGAATGTTGATAGCCGACACACATCTTTCATTTTTGCTAGATAAAAAATAATAATAAAAAACACAATAATAAATCTCAAAACAAGGACTGTTTCAGTGCAGAGGGCTGTTAAGGTTTGAAGATTAGGTATACAGCCGACCATTTTACAAATACATCATACAAGACATTGTGTTGACAAGGTGGAACAAATGAAAAAGATTCATCATTCTCTTACATGATGCATGTCCCAATGGTAGGAGACCTCGGGGAAGACCTTGGAGAAGACCAGGAAAAGCTGAACGACGTGGCCGGGGAGAGGGAAATCTGGGCTTCTCTGCTTAGGCTGCTGCCCTGAGACCCAACCACGGATAAGCAGAAGAAGATGGATGGATGGATGGATGTTCAAACACTTTGTGACCTGTTTTGGCACTCTCCGAAAAAAAATCATAATTTTAATGCTTGTGTGAGATCTTAAACACAAACAGACAATTCTTCACTCTCCCATCAAACCTAATTGAAGCAAAATAACTGTACTGATGTAGATATCACTGCATAAACTCATATCATGTTTGAGAATATATTAATGTTTAAAACCTCTATACCTCCCAGCGTTACCTTGTACTCGGCAATCCATGTTGAAAGGGTAACATGCATGGAAACTACACTGCTGAGCAGACAGCTCCCTGGATGATGCTTTGCATGAAACAAGTATATGTATGTATAGGCTGCGTAAATTAAAAAAAAAAAAAAGGAAAATATTAAACTGTTTCACTTCTATGTAAACAAGCCTTGTTACAGATACCAGCTAATTTCAGTGGGATGTATAAATAAATGTATGTGAGTTGTGATCCTGGACAAATGCCTTCTCGTTCTATTGATACATTGGTATTAACTGAATGACATATTAAATCTGATCTGATTTGATCGATTTAATTCACAAAGACCAACGAGCAGAGGCAGTAAAAGCGACACTCATTAACATCACTGAGACCTGTGTAATACACAGCCACAGACTCTCTCTTTCTCATTCCTCTAAATTGCGAGTTTTGTGCCATTTGATAAACATTTACTCACAAACACATTCATCTCATTAAAAGCCTCTATATCTCCATACATGGAATAGTAAAGAGTAAGTGATGAATTCTTGCCATATTGCTATTTTAGCTCAGACCTGTATTAAAGAAAGATACATTTATTAAGCTCATCATGTGTATGTTTGTTTTGTATGTCAAAGTTCATTACGCTCCAAACATGCAACTCCCTCACAGATTTTGGGGACTACTTTTCGACATGATCAACAAGTAACTAAAAGACAAAAAAACTAACTGGTGGATGTAAAAGACAACGATGCAGCTACACTGTGTCTGTGGGTTTTTCACAGGTTGCATAACATAAACATCACCGTCCCTTTCTGCTGTGAAAGTTCTTGAATTTTTCCCTCTGTGTACACACAGCTCTGCCCATCTTGACATAAAAATATACAGGGGGAATAAAAAAATGTGTAAAAAATGGAAACTGCATTCTCATTTGCAGTTCACCGCTCAAAATATGGGCAATCTTAAAGGTGTGGTCAGCGATGTGGGTGAAAACGAGTGGAGAGATCCTTTATAAATGATTTTAGACCTGCCTCTCCCTTCATACCTCACCCCTGGCTCCACCCCAGAAAACTGATGGACGTGTATCGTCATGGAAATGGCTGCAGAAACTGCGTAGCTGACCAACGTAGCTAAAGTAACCCCGACTCATCAGACAACTCGACTGCCATTATTGATAACATCACAACAGCAGTACATTTTGGCAGATTAGACAATAAGATGAATGCCTGGCGGCTGTTCCTGTTATGTGAAGCACCACAAAGCTAATGTTGCTTACCTATCCAGCAGACAGACGGCGACATCCGCGTCCATTTTCAGGTCTTTCAAGCAACACCAATGTTGACCCGGGTCTTTGCTCTTTCATGGTCATAGCCCTTCTTTTTCACTTTTCACTCCTCTGACCTTTTTCTTTTGGGCTGTTTTTCAGCCATTGCTACTGCACATATTGTATCTCTCTCTTACGCTAACTGTGCACGTGACGCAACCTACGACTCCCCCTCCCCCCTCTGTCTGATCTGCGCATGAGTATGATCACCCCCTGGATGTGGGGGGGGGTGGACTCTGTTTTGGTAACTCAGTGGTAACAGTATTTACCTGCTGAAATTCAGAGCCAAGGCTGTGTATTGAAACCGGACTTTTTTTTCAACATGCTGTCAGTGGGGATATCTTGTGGATGGAGAGGAGAAATACGGGGAACTTGACTAATAGTGCATTAGATTAGAAAATTAGAAGATCGCTGACTACATCTTTAAGGAAATTTGATCTTACTTAAACAGAGATTATGATGCTGTTTGTTCTATTTTCATGTATTAATATTTCTGTTGTTGCTGTTTTACAGACTGTGCTTCTGATTTTTCTGTTTTATAATATGGCTCTCTTGGTTTTGCACTCTGTAATCAGAATCCTATGTTTGTTTAATTAATTATTTGTTTAATTCATTTTGTTGATTATGGTTTTGTAGTGATTCTATGCCTACTCTGTCTTAATATTGTTGTTGTGTTACCTTGTTTATTTGATCTCTTTTTAAATAGTTTTGTATCCCTGTGTATGTAGTTTGTTTTAGTTCAGTGTCTCAGTGTATTCTGCCAGCAGAGTGGCCCTGGCTCTCGTCTATCCCCCTCCCCTCTCTGTCCGCTCGGTTGAACTCTATGTGAACTGCTACTTGAACCCTGGGTGAACTTGGCTAAACTGACCCATTAATCTACTTTGGGTGTAAAGCTGGCTGTATGGCGGCCCATGAGGGACACCTCAAGCAAGTTCGGAGTCAGCAGAAGAAACACCTGCTAATCACAGAGCACCTGCACATCAGGCAACAATTCACAGAAAGAGCAGAGAGGAGGATTGCATAAGAAGAAGAGGGTGAAGAAAACAGGAGGTGTGCAGAATTTGGCAGAGGAAAGGTAAAAGCTCTTGCACGAAATGATTTCTGGCAGGGATATTATGTCAGATTTGCAGATTTAATGCAGCTCATGTAGTCAAATCACCACAAATGACATCAGCAAACATCACTGTTGCTATTTCAGTGATTAACAACCTCAGAAAATCTCCACTGTGAGAAACAGAGAGGAAAGTTTCAAACACAGTTTTCACCAGTGCACTGCGAGCTCAGAGGCTCATCTCACCTCACCTGACCCCTGCTGGCTGTCAGCAACAGTTTTTTTTACTTGCCTTGTAATTGTAACAAATCTTTGAACTAGTAGTGCTCCGAGAGCACAAACCATAGCTGAGGCATTTCTAACATTGTCAGGTAAGTTCTCGTCAAAAATGACGAAAACTGCCCTATCTCACATTACAAACAAATCCTTGAAAAACCCACTGGATCTACAACCGCATGTAGATCATCACCAGAACTAGAAAAGCAGACCTCCGTCAGCGCCACAGTCCTCACCCATATTATGATTTTCAGCATTAATACTATTCCTACCTTTATTTCATCTAAATATTTAGATTGCTTGACCATGAAAACGTACCATTAGCAATTAGATTCATAATGATATTTATATTAGTTCAGTAGTTATTCATGAAAAGAGCATTTTTCATCATGGTGGTTTCTTCTGGATCTAGCTCCAAACTTTTTGTAGATACAACAAATCAGATTGAACACACCAGATTCCACAGTATTTTGGCTAGATTTTGGTGTTTGGTGTTTGTTGAAAATTTATGCCTTTATTTGTTCCCTTGCTATGATGAAAATTCCAAGGATATCTAAATTTTTGTGTTCTGGATCAGAGAATCTGGAGTTTTTGCCGGGATCCAGATCAGTCTTTGATCTGTTTTTCTAAATGCCTATTTTTGGTGAGGTAATATGCACAAATGTCGATAGTGGTCCTATCTCACAATGTTAAAGAATCCTTTAAAAAAATCCTGGATCCAGATGGTGATCCGGACCACTCCCAAAATCTCATCATTTGGTCCTTGTCCCAATCTGGACATTTCCTGAAAATTTCATCTGAATCTGTCCATTACTTTTTGAGTTATGTTGCTGACAGAGAAACAAACAAATAAATATAAAAACAAACAGATGCCGGCAACAACATAACCTCCCTGGCAGAGGTAACCATATAACCTTTTTCTTACTATTCCCTAAAAATGTCATCTAAATGTGGTGAGAACTTCCTGTAGAGTCAAACTCATGCATTCTCAGTCCCCCTTGTGTCGCTAAAATGTCCTGCTCTCATAACCACTTCTGAGTGACGACATCACAATGTTTTACTTTTTTAATTGCCTACCTTCTGACCTGGTCGGTTAAAAAAAACTGTGCTGCTCTGCAGCTGTCACTCATTCTTTTACTTTAACAGAGATTTGACAATAAAACATATCCCTTCTGGTTAAGATCACAAAATCAAAGAAGTCTTAAGTATTGGAACAAAGTTTCAAAATCAGACACAGTGATAAATCATTGCAAATATAAAGTTATATTTCTCATGACTTAGTTAAATCTTAGTTGTCCATGTAAGTCAGTATACTGTAATCCAAAAAATATATATAAAAATATTTTTTACGAAATGGCGCTGAAATGAAAACTGCCTTAACTCACAATGTTAACCAGAATCAAATAACTTCTGTCTTCGGCCATAACCAACATTCCCTGAAATGACAAATCTCTTCATAGCTTTCTGAGTTATCCTGTTCAAAATCTAACAAACCACAAAATAACAACAAAAATTAACCTCCACAGCTGAGGTAATAAATAAGTTAAAGGGGCATATAGGCAACCTGGTAAAGGTGTCTGATTGTTAGCTTTAAGGTAGATTACACCTTGATGATTTTGTAGAAAAGTACTGACATGGGCCTTGCATTTGTTTAAGTTTAAACTTTTAAGTTTAAACTTTCAAGTTTCACATTTATTGTCCATGCATGCATTCAAACCTGGATTGTCTGAAGGAGTTTGTCTGAAACAAGTGGGCATTCCCACTCTTGGCTTTTCATTTGAACACACATGAACACAGCAAACTGTATCTCAGGACAAACAACTGAGCTGAGAAAGCCTAGCAGAGGTGGTCTTGGCTCACTGACCATAAGTCCCGAAATAGACTGCAGTGAGAAAGCAATCAAACCAGTGGCTGGAACAAACAAGCTAATGGGTTGACTTATCACACTGCAACAGTAGGACAGTCAGCTGCAGCAGTGGGAGTAATAGTTGTACAGCTAACAGGCAACTCTAATTACAAACAACAGTGAAAAATAAAGGATGCTTATAATAATTTCCCTACAATAGAGTTTTTGCACCACTGCCTGGGCCCATCATAGCATTAACATTATGGTAACATCACTGATCCTCTTGTCAGTAAAGCATCACAGGATCTGACAGCACTGGTTCACAAACTTGTTAAGCTCCCAGAAATAAGTCCCATTCATTGAACTGTCTATTTACTTATTTTAATCTTCACTTTTACAAAGCTGCTCTCTTCTATTCAACCTCTATCAGAGTGTCTCTGCTGGCATGGCTACAAGTGTTTAGGAATGAGAATTGAAATATTTGATTGATACCAATGCCAATATAGACTCTGCCTATTTATTGATCAATCAGTTGTTGGCTCTCTGATTGGTTCAGAGATCAACTAATTAGAATCTGAGAACCCTCTTCAAAGCAGCCGGTCAACTCCAGTTATAAAGTGATTGTATCAGCAAGGTCTTTTTCAGTGCACTGTAGTGATATTATCTTTATTTGCTACTTCAACAAAGAAAATAGCATAAAATACCTACTCAAACTAAAAGGCAAGAGAAAACATTTCAGTATAGACAGCATGTCATTTTATACAAAGTTTTAGAGGAAATAATGAAGTTATTGTTTGAAAAGATTCAAGTTTTCTTTCATGAATCCCACTGCAGTTTTGTTTTTATTCTTTTACTTTCACCACATTTAAACATTAAACAATAATAAATGTTAATCAAAAGATGAGCAACTTTTATTGGTTTCCAACGGGAGAAAGTATCCCATGTCAAAGATAAGGCTCTTATTCACAACAATCTGGATTTAAATATCGCAAATGAATATCAACTTATTTCAATTACCCCATTTTTCAACAAAAGGCTAAAATACCATTTTATCCTTGCTTTGTATGGGGCCAAGATATGCACAGGGAGAACAATAAAAAAGCATGACTGAGTTTTTCTTTCAATTATGATCCATTCCTTTAAGCTAGGACTTCCAAAATACATGACAGTTCAGGTAGTAAAATCAACCTGGTCTCAGCAATAGTGTAAGGTAAACTTGAATGACACTTTCAGCAGAACCTTTTCAGAGTTTTATCATCACAAAATTTTGGTTTGATACATTCAATCATTAACCAGCCATATAATAAATCACAGGAGTCATCAGGGCTGGTCAAAGAAAGATGTCAAACTGACTTATGCTGTGTTCACACCGCAAGCGACCCTGCTACCAAAATTGCGTCGCCCACTGACGTCAAGTCGCACGTCCATAAATACCTCATTTTGGTCACCGTTTCCATCGGCCAGCTCGGTGACGTCAGGTCCGGTCGAGTTTCACCACGATCATATCATATACCATATAATAGGATGTATAAGCAGACATTATTCTAACTGTATCTCTTCACTCACTTATCAAACACAAAACACTGCAGCTGATGCCCTGCAGCAGCATCGTCTGTGAGTTTTCTGTGGATCCGTCTGGGCGGAACTAATGTCCTCATTGACTAATGTTTCCCACACGGACATGGATTGTTACTCTGTAGTCCGGATGAAAAACTGTCTTTCACGGGTTGGCTGTTGCCGCTTAGCCACACACGACTTCGCCTGAAAAGATCAACTTTTTTTAAACATTGACATTGCGCGATGCATGAAATGATCGTCTTATACGCAGCAAACGCATCGCAGGAGGGTTAGCCCCGCGCCATCCCGGCTGTACATTGACTTGCATGGAAAGTGATCGCTGAGGTAGTACAAGTAGCGTCCGGTGTGTAAGCACCTTTAGGCCGCTTTTCTCCAACTGACCTTCAGGAGCGAAATTCTGTTGTCTCCTCTTCCAAATTATCATCCTGCCTTTTCGATCCGATCCCAATTTTACTGCTCAAGGAGGCCTTTTCATTAGTTTGTTCATCTTTTTTGGAGACAATCAATACATCTTTATTGACATGCTACTTGCCACAGTCTTTTAAATTAGCTATAATTCAACCTCTTCTTAAAAAACTACCCAACCTACTCTAGCACAGACACTGCTTTACTTTCAAATGATAACAGGTAACAAATATTTCCTCTCAGTTCCTCATGATTGACTTCTCTCTGTACTTGTCTTGCTAGATCTCAGTGCAGCATTTGAAACAATAGGACATAATGTTCTTCTACAGAGATTAGAGCAAATACTTGTTATTAAAGGGACTGGTTTATGTTGGTTCAAGCCCTACTTATCTGATTAATACCAGTTTGTACACTTGAATAATAAGTCTCTTGCGTACATCAAAGTCAGTTGTGGAGTTCCTCAAGGTTCTGTCTGAACCAGCATATACATTTGTATCTATATTAATTGTCATCTTGAAGATTCAAAATCAAGGCAATTGGACTGTATTCACACAGTCCAGTTGCCTCGATTTTGAATCTTCAAGATGACCATGACCTGGATGAATGAGAATCTACACAGACGTATATTAATTGTCTAGACGTTTGTCATAATTTATTCATGTTGTGATCTGTCCACACCAACCATCTTTATTATGTGGGGTTTAAATATAAGTAACTAAGTGTGAGTGGCTTGGTAGAAATATATTTTTCCCTTACCCCTAATCGAATCTTCTATCCCATTAAAGCCCTCAATAGGATGTGATCTCCTCATCTGAGCCCATCTTGAGGCTGGTGGAGGGGCTGCCCCTCCTGATCTTCCTGGGCTTCTTGCTCATGAGTGGCTTGTTGCCTAAATTCTTCCTGTAAAATATGCAGAGGACGGAAATATATATTATTATGTTTTATATAAAGGAAGCAACAAATATGTTGTTGTACTTTGGTATTTTATTATTAACTTTAATTCACATTTCACAATAATGTTTCTAAATAATCAGTACAAGTATATATGTGACCATTCTTTACAGTTGTAAGCTATATTCCGACACTGCATTGTGATGTGTTTGTTCACCTGGAGGGTTATGACCTAAGCAACCAGTCTGACGTAGGTGTCTTGTCTCTCATCTGGGGACAGAGTTGGCAGTGCCTTAATCTGGGATCCAGGGCTGATGCAGTGCAGAGGGTGTTCTTCCCTGATGCACTGGCATATCTCTTTTTTAGATCTTGACTGATACTTTGTCTTATTTCTCTGATCCACAGGGTGTCACCTATGTTATCCAACAGCTGTGCCAGTAGTGGTGCTAAGAGGTACAGGGTGAAATTCTCTTCCTCCGACCTCACTGTGGTTTCCACCTGCATGGACTTCAAGGCCAATTTCTTCAGCGTTCTCAATGTCAGTCTCATTCAGGGTGAACATGTCCGAGCCGATCTTTCTCACTTCAGGAGACAACACAAATTGCTCTGCACAAATTGCAGGCTGCTGCTCAAGGAACCAACACAGCAGATCATAAGCACTATTCTGACGCATTCTAACATCAGTCTTTAGTTTGTGTGCCAGGGCGCTTCTGTTAAAGAAGCCAGCAATACGCCTGACCCTCCCCAAGAGCCTGGATGCGGCAGGCAGGTGTAATGCCCTCTGTGACGCCAGGTTAAGCGTGTGAGCAAAACATTTCACATGCAAGTATCTTGCTAACTGAGCGCCTATGACTGTGGTAGCAACGTTGCTACAACCAGGTTTTTGTCAGCAATCCCCCATTCTTGCGCCGCAGATTTCAGTAGATCTCCTAAAGTTGCTTCAGTGTGGCTTTCATGCACAGCTCTCGTCTGGAGAACATGAGATTGCTGCTTCCAGTCATAGTTAACATATTGGGCTGTTATTGTCACGTTTTAATCCACTGCCCAGGATGTCCAAGTGTTGCAGGTTAAGGCAACCATCTCTGCTGTACTCAAACTTTTCTCCACGTTTAACTTTACCGCTTGGTAGAGCTATCTGTAACAGTGGCGGCTGCTGGTCAGTCAAGGAGGGAAGCTCATTTCTTTTCTGGCCTACATAATAAAGTTCTTTTTTTAAGTATAAATTCTATCCTCCGTAGATGCTCCGGTGGAGGGTTATACTTCAAGATCGCTGATTGGCTCATTTCACTGTCAAACAAAAAGGGATTCGGCCTCAGACAGATCATCCAATCATCATGCAGAAGCCAGGCGTCCAGGCCAGCCCACTGCCTCATAGACCCCCAGAGACACTGAGCGTCCGATAGGCGGAACAAAGCCCAGCGTTTATCCAATGACCGTCCAGTTTCCACAGTGGAACAACCGACTCTACGCTTCCCCATCGAAGTCAGAAGATGCTCAGTGTCCGACTGTGTTAAAGCGCTGAGACGCTGCGGGATGAATGAGAAGGAAGTCGCGCCAGTTACTTGTGATAAGTAGCCGATTATGAAAAAAAGATGGAGGTATTCTAGTGCATATTTAGTCAATGAAATGTACACACAGCAGTACATATCACCACATTTTTTGGAGAGATTTTAGGGGAAGCTGAGCTTCCCTTGCAGTCTTAGAGCAATCACCACTGATCTGTAAATACTGTAGTGCCAGGAGGCACAAACCTTGGTTTCAGTCTTTAGCATGTAGCAAAAGCCCTCATTTTACGCAACATTGTATGGCCTCAGGCATTTGCACATGAAATATGTGATAGCCTGTGATATTTTTTCCACTCCCTCTGAATTGGGGAGCAGCTTAAATAAGCTTGAAGCATCGAGTGTGGGTTGGTTTTTGCTATAAATTTCTTTGCATTACTTTTGCCGTCCTACAAAACTGCTATCCCTGGGTGGTGGATGAGGGGAGCCTGCATGTTCGTCGTATTCCTGCAGTATTTTATTTTCATATGGCATTCCTTGTAAACACTGTGTCATGTCCATCTTGTTCTGCCCCTCGGTGTTGAAGATCCGAAGTAAGTCCATACGTTAGACTTCATCGCTTATGGAGCACTCCGTAAGTCCCTCTTCTGCCATGACATCTTCATCTGCTCGCTTGACTTTCACCTCCGACCTTACTCGACAAAATTTGCTGCAGCACCATTCAGTAGACCCATAGAGTAATGGATTTTTTTATTAACATGACCACAGACTATATTTCATATCTGCAATATAGGCTAAAATATTATTGATATGTTGCTGTCTTGAATTGATAAAATATCATCAGGCAAATTATCAAGATACTTTGCTGGACTGATTATTTCCCCTACTCAGAGAAACTGGGGGTAGGAGTAATCATCACATGCTGCTTGGACGTTTCAAGGGGTAAGGCAGTGTGCAGAAGCTCCTTTCATGAAGACTGCTGAGTGGATATACCGGTACATGTTGTTTATCATGTTTTTAAATAATGAACACTCAGATTGCTGACATACTGTGGGAACTGAAGATGCCAGTGTCGAATCTTATTCAAAAATCTTATTTAATTCTAATTTGATTTTTTAAAGCTGAATGACCATTCATTAGTGAAAGAAAAGAGAACAAAAAAATAGAGTGTATTTGTGTGTCAACCCTCTAACTGAATCAAGCGGTGTGGAAAATGTGTCATGACACTGTAGAATGCAAAAGTTTGGTATCCCAGGTATTTGAGAAGAAAGCCATTTTTGATCTGCTCCTGCTGTGCTTTTGATGTGGACTGAGATTTGGAGGACTCACAGGCAGAGAATTTGAAGAAAGTTACCACAGCAGCAGCTTTCATTATATCTGCCAGACACTGCAATGAATACACTGTAAGAGGAAATTTAGCCGTCCATACTTTGCCTCACTGGGTGGTTAATTCATAAAGCTTATACTATACGCTCAAAGGAGGCTGTTGTGTATTCATTATTTCAACCATTCACTCATTTTCTGCCACCTCTTTTTCATTTCTCTCACTCTTCCAACAAGTTTCTGCATCTGTGATCACCTGATTAAAGGCGTTCTCACTCAAACACAGAGCCAGCCAGATGCTGATACAGTTTTGTTTGGTCTTAATCTTGCTGCTGTATATGTGAAATTCCAGTTTTTAGTCTCATCGACAGTTACCTTTCGTTGCTGTGATTCAGCTACTCAGCACTTCTCCATGGTACGTTAAATCAGTGTCCAGGTCAAGCTGCTCAGAAGTCCTATGTCTTGATTTCAAGGGACTTTCCTGCTGTCAGAAATGGCGGGTAAATTCTCCATTTGGCATGTAAATTGTGCAACACAAAAATATATCTGTGACAAACTGTACAGACATATGCCAAGTTTTGAGCTCTACAGGTGAAACTGCAGCCTATGGGTTCTGCTCATTTGCTGTCAGAGTATCTCATAGTGCCACAGCTCCAGTGGCACACAGCCATACACTGACACACAAGCACTAGCAAAAAAACTTTATGCCACTGTTTCCCTTTATTGCAGGGAAGCACTGCTAACCTGAGGTCTGTGCAAGCATAACCAAAAATTATAAAGATCATAAACAAGAATTTATCAATTTTTCAGTCAAACATCCAAGTCAACCTTTCTGTGCTCGTTGAAAACATATACATTTATGAATAGTAACTATTTGGTTGAGATGTTGTTGTTTAGGCAGTGCCCATTTAGTGGAGGTCTATTTAATCTGTTAAGGACTATGCAGATGTACATAAAAATACACACACACACACACACACACACATATATATATATATATATATATATATATATATATATATATATATACATATATAAATATATATATATATAGACACATATATACATATATACATACATATATACACATATATACATACATATATACATATAAACACATATATACATATATATATACACACATATATACATATACATATATACATATATACATACACACGCATATACATATATATTTATTCATACACACGCATATACATACATATATACATACACACGCATATACATATATATATATATATATACATTATACCAATAAATGCACTGGAAGGATGGGGAGTGAAATACTGTACACTATTCGCTCACCTGCCTTGACTCACATATGAACTTAAGTCACATCCAATTCCTAATCCATAGGGTTCAATTTGACGTTGGTCCACCCTTTGCGGCTATAACAGCTTCAACTCTTCTGGGAAGGTTGTTCACAAGGTTTAGGAGTGTGTTTATGCGAATTTCTGACCATTTGACGTTTCACACTGATGTTGGATGAGAAGGTCTGGCTCTCAGTCACCGCTCTAATTCATCCCAATGGTGTTCTACCGGGTTGAGGTCAGAACTCTATGCAGGCCAGTCTAGTTCATCCACACCAGACTCTGTCATCCATGTCTGTACGGACCTGTTTTGTGCACTGGTGCACAGTCATGTTGGAAGAGGAAGGGGCCAGCACCAAACTGTTCCCACAAAGTTGGGAACATGGAATTGTCCAAAATGTCTTGGTGTGCTGAAGCATTCAGAGTTCCTTTGACTGGAACTAAGGGGTCAAGCCCAGCTCCTGAAAAACACCATAATCCCCCCTCCACCAAACTTTACACTTGGCACAATGCAGTCCGACAAGTGTCGTTCTCCTGGCAACAGCCAAACCCAGACTCATCCATCAGATTGCCAGATGGAGAAGCCCGATTCGTCACTCCAGAGAACACATCTCCACTGCTCTAGAGTCCAGTGGTGGCGTGCTTTACACCACTGCATTGACGCTTTGCATTGCACTTGGTGATGTATGGCTTGAATGCAGCTGCTCAGCCATGGAAACCCATCCATGAAGCTCTCTGCACTGTTCTTGAGCTAATCTGAAGGCCACATGAAGTTTGGAGGTCTGCAGCAATTGACTCTGCAAAAAGATGGTGACACCATGTGCCTCAGCATCCGCTGACCCCGCTCCATCAGTTTACGTGGCCTACCACTTTGTGGCTGAGTTGCTGTTGTTCCCAAACATTTCCACATTCTTATAATACATCTGACAGTTGACTGTGGATTATATAGGGCCGAGGAAATTTAACGACTGGATTTTTTGCACAGGTGGCATCCTTTCACAGTTCCACGCTGGAATTCACTGACTTCCTGGGAGCGACCTATTCCTTCACAAAGTTTGTCAAAGCAGTCTGAATGCCTAGGTACACCTGTGGCCATGGAAGTGATTATAACACCTGATTCTGATTACTTTAGATGGGTGAGCAATATATTGTGTGTACATATGTGTACTTTGGAAATAGTTATTTGTTCATCTAGATATTGAGAAATACATTACTTTTAATAAGGAGTGTACTCATTTATGCTGGACACTGTATATATACACAATTTTATATAAATGTATGTTAACATCCTTTGTTTCAACTGATAGTGCTTAATAAAAGGATTTAGGAGTGTATATACACACACACATAAAAAGTAGTGCCATGAGTGAGGTCTCGTGGCAAATATTCCCTAGTGTCAATTTCTGCTTTAAATGACATTAAAAAAATATTTCACATATGAAGAAAATCTGTTAAAAGGGGCTTCCCTGTTTGTGTTGCTGGCTATCCAAAAATGCTCTACAAGAAGCTGGCATGAACCATGAGGGCCACACTAAAAGCTTTTCCTCCTCAGTATTTGAAATTCTTTACAAATCAATTAATCTATTTATTGTTGTATGTACAACTTAAGGAGTGAAACTTTATTGAATAGTCTTTTATTCAAAACAACAGGAAACAGCAAAGCTTACTGCACCTCTCTGTAGCTCATCATATATTGTTTTGATTAAGAGCCATCTGTTGGAAAAAAATGCTCAATATGCATTTACAGTTAAGGTGCTTGTATTTCTAAACTGCAGCCTGCGCAACCAGACGTGCTTTTCCTAATGCCCTCAGTCGCAATGCTGCAATCCTTAAATGAATGCTACGTGATCACAGTTGGGCATGAAGAAGACATCATATTAGCCAGTCAGTAATGTTATAGTCGCCTACATACACCTTTCAAACAAACAAAACTTTGCGTCAGCATCATCAGCAGCAGAACAATGTTTGCATTAAACTCAGAGCAGTAGCTCCACTGAGTGTATGTTGGTTCACAGTTTTAATGTCATACCACACAAATGCAAGAAAAGGTTAATTAAAGGCACTCATGTAGAGGGAAAAAGTCACTAACCTGACACTTTAACCACACACTTTCTCTCTAAACACTATTTCCTCACAGTCTGCAGATGTAGGTCAGTGTGTGAGCATCCCAAAGAGAGGGAGGAGGGGAGAGGAGGAGGTGGGGGAGAGGAAAACATCCCTGAATGAATCAACCAAATGTTTTGATTTGAAACGGACGTTATGTTGTCTCCCTGCCTCGTGGCAACATGGGTGCTCTTGTCAGTGTGCCAACAAGTCCGGCCCTCCTCCCCCTCCTCCTCCTATGCCCCCCCCCCCCGTCCTCTCCCCCACTCTCCTCCTCCTCATCCTCTCAATGTCGTATGTGTACATGTTTCTTCTCAGTGTATTTAATGTGTGTGTGTATGTGGGTGTGTGGGAAAAGCCTCAGGGTCGGATGCATATATGAATGTACTTGTACAGTAAATACATACTGTGGGTGTGTGTGTGTGTGTGAGTCAGTGTGGGAGGGGCTACGTGTGTGTGATTCTACTCCAACAACGGGTGCTATTAATAGCTTTAAACTCTGAATGACCCCGACGCTGCTGGCAAGTCAGCCTGATTTAGTTTGGCGTCACTCTGTGTAACGGCTCAGCCAGTAATAATATCGCCAACAGGACCGGAGCCATTCTCCTCGCCGCACTGTACACTCCAGAGGTACAGTACGAGCACTGCGCTGCTAACATGATTTGACAGGAAGTAAGTTCTTGTCCACTGTCCTCATTCTCCACTGAGACTTCCTCCTTCTTCCTCTCATCCTCCTCCAACTTAAACAGTTTAGTCCAAACTTTAAAACATTTTGATCTGGATCATGTCAGGTCTAATAAGCAAGTACGAAACTGTTTGCCGATGATGCTGTCATATCTGTCACAGTTGGTTTGAAATTGGACATATGACAACCAACAAAGGTATCTTTGAAAGAAAAACAGTTTAAGAGGTCTTTGTCAGACATTCAGTGAAAGTGTCTGAACCCTAGAAATCCAGTCCGTGATGACAACTGCAGGAAGCACCATGTGACCTTTAAAACTGCAATGACAGAGGTCAGTCAAAGACTCGCCACAGAGGTCAAAGATATGATAGTCAGGTTTGAGAGGCAGCTCATCCTTGAAAAACAGCGTTCTGGATTCTTTATACTGACAGACAGATTGTCAGATCTCATCATAGTTTCACTCATACACCTGATGAATAATGCGACATATTTTTCTTGGTTCACAGAACAGAGAGGCTTCTATCAAGGAAATCAGCGACACTCCCCGAGTCTGAAGGACAAAACTTTAGAAGTCTGAAATGTTGGTTCCAGGCTCATAACAAGTAACTTAGGATCAGGGTAAAGCTCTTTAGGGAGCATTATTTATTTTAAATAAAGCCATGGATAAACCACTCTGGTCACAGATACAACTAGAAAAGCACTCGAAGAGCGCAGACCTCCGCCAGCACCACAGTCCTCACCCATATTGTGATTTTCACCATAAATATTAGTTCTATCTTTATTTCAGCTAAATATTTAGATTCCTTGACCATGAAAACATACCATTAGCAATTGGTTTCATAATGATATCCATTTTAGTTCAGTAGTTATTCACAAAAATCACATTTTTCATCATGGTGGCCAGACGCTGATCCGGATCAACACCAAAATCATATCAGTTCTTCCTTTTCCCATGCTGAACATTTCCTGAAAATTTCATCAAAATCCATGAATAACTTTTGAGTTGTTTTGTTCACAGACAGATGGACAAACAAACTCTCCTGAAAACATAACCTCCTTGGCGGAAGTAACAATACAGTAGAATACTCCAGGGTCAGCTGTGTCTATCACTAATTTATCACTAAGCATTTGCATATGCAATAAAAACAGTCCATATAGACAACCAAAATAACACGTAGGGCTGGGTACCATTTCATTTTATTAATGCTATCTATTCAGTTTCTTCATGGTGTCTCTTTCTGGTTCCATATAATTTACAAAGTAAATCATAAAAAAATTCAGTTATTATAACAATAATTAATACTTCGAATTAGGCCTGGGCAAAAAAATCGACAAGATTTAGGAATCGAGTTGGCAAGTCAAATCGATTCGTTTTCCCTGAAAAATCAAACGATTTTTTTTTCAACCCAGCTCATTTTGACATGTAAAAACCTGAGGCTGAATTTTGTTTAAATCTCAATGCAGTATGTCACTCTCCTCCCGAGACGTCATGCTCATAAAAACATACACAACAGGTCTGTAATCAGAAGGTTGGAGGTTAGCCAAGCTCCGGCTGCCACATGGCGATGTGTCCTTGGGCAAGACAATTGCTCCCACTGCTGCATTAGTGGCGTGTAAATGGGCATGAAAGTACATGAATGTGTTAGTTTATACTCACGGACAACTGACAGATACTCCAACATTCAGTGAGTGAATGTGAAAGTGGATGAGTGTGAATGGGTAGATGTGACCTGCAGTGTAAAGTAGCTTTGAGTAGTCAAAGAGTAGAAAAGAACTATATGAGGTCAAGTCCATTTACCATTTCAATCATACAAATAAACACAACACCTTACAATAAGGAAAGACCAACTCAAAAAAACCTTCACCAGAATGGTACAATGTGGGTGTCGATGGCTTCTATGGTTGCTCACTACACTGACAACCAGGAGGTTCCAGCCTAGCTTCAGCTGTCACGTGTCAATGTGTCTTTGGGCAAGACACTTAACCCCAAGTTGCAATCAGTGCTGCATCAGTGTCATCTAAATGGGTATGAAAAGGTGTAAAGTTGATACTGATGGAAAAAAAAGTGACATGGCTCCAAACTTCAGTGAGTGATTATGAGAGCAGATGGGTGTGACTGGGCAAGAATATTTTTTACTGGCCAGAATAACATTTATTTATTGTGTCAGACAAATTAGTTTCAGTACATTTAACAGTTATGGCTGCATCAGTGTCATCTAAATGGGTATGAAAAGGTGTAAAGTTGATACTGATGGAAAAAAAAGTGACATGGCTCCAAACTTCAGTGAGTGATTATGAGAGCAGATGGGTGTGACTGGGCAAGAATATTTTTTACTGGCCAGAATAACATTTATTTATTGTGTCAGACAAATTAGTTTCAGTACATTTAACAGTTATGGTTCAGTATTCTGATGATGGGGCTATTTAAACTGATCAGAAAACCAATATGCCAAATAAATTACTTTTTTCCCTACAGTAGATGTGTGTAACAGTAAAGCCGTTCTTTAACAGTTTCACCATTTACCACCTTTGTTATTTAACCTTGAATATAGATTGACTACCCAATACAATGTTTCAATATAATCCCAATACATTTTCATCACTGTTTCTTAATTAGAAGCAGGCACCAAAAGTTTCCCCTCGCCTTTAGGGGTTGTTTTACACAGAGACACTTCTCACAAGGTGCCACAAATACATCTCTACAGAAAAAAGCACTGTGCCTGCAAACAGGCAATCAAGTAAGATGATTTTAGAAAATGAAATGAAATTAGATAGAGCTCTCACCACTACTGTCCTCTTTAGTGAGGGGTGGGGGTGTGATAAAAAGAAGAGGTCCCTGGTGCATGAAATTTTTAATATAGAAAGTTCGAGTTCGGTCACCACTCAGCAGTTTACAAGACTCTTTTGCCCTCCCTTTCCTCAAAACAACTGCGTTTTCAACTAATTTGCCAAGGGAATCACATTCATGTCCCCCGACTCCTTGTCTCCTTGTGTCCTTGTCTGCTACCAGCTTCAGTCTTTGGCCAAAGGTGACATTAACAACCACTGTGACTGCATCGTTTTAAAAGTTGAAAATGTTTCAACTATCGTGTGCCCCAAAAACTCACATGAAAACCAGTAGCGGAAAAAAACCTAGCAGGTTCACTGTACAACAGAAAGCCATGGGATTTTCGGGGACACTTTACCACTGATGCATCTCTGTGCCATTGTGTCTGTCTTGAGGTGTGGTGCATCCCATTTGCCTAGGAACTCAGAGGCAGCGATGTGTAGAAATATCAAATCTATGTACTTATTACTCACATGTCAATTGCAGTTACTACATAACATCCAAAACAAATTTTAACTCTTTGGATGTTACTCTTCACTAGTTAAGATGAACCTTACATCTCTGTGGTACAACAAAACAAAGACACAACCAAAGTAACAACTAAAATAGCTTCCCTGCAAGGTTTATTACGGATTTCACAATATACTTTACGACAGAACTTGTGGTTAGCTGGTGCAACAGAACACTGAAATACAGCATTCTTTAAGTGTCACAATTTTCTAGTATTAATTACTGTGATATAATTTTGCTTTTAAACCTAAAGAAATTGTCGCATGCTTCTATGGCAGAAGATATTATAAGTACATATAGTTTGGTCTTTGCCTTTCCATTTGTTGTTTTTTCTTTTCTTACAATCATTTAAAGATTTGGACAGACCATCTTCTCTGAATCAAGGAATAGCTAATTTCGGAGGTCAATGGTAAAAGTTTTGCTTTTTTGGTGAACATGATATCTCAAAAAGCTTGGATGGATGGATGGATAGATGGATAGATGGATAGATGGATAGATAGATAGATAGATAGATAGATAGATAGATAGATAGATAGATAGATAGATAGATAGATAGATAGATAGATAGATAGATAGATAGTAGAAATGCTTAAAGGGATTTTATCAAACTGAACAGCGTATATTTAAATCCTATGTTAAAAGAAATTATTTAAAGATCATTAGAGAAAGGCCAAGATCAACGAGCCTCATGGCCACCATAGGAATGCACAGCCACCATAATACAAATATACCAAATACCAAAACATTGCTTTATCTGGACTATATTGTGAGCAAACAACAAGTTTTTGCCTTTATCTATCAATATCTCAAACATGGACACATAAGCTTGTGAACTTGATGTCTCAAAATTTCTTCGGGGGATTGCTACTAAGCTTTGCACACAATTCCTCATATGCCGACAACGAATTTGGCAGATAAAGGTCATAGACCAAAGTCCTCAGGTCTCGTCTTCATCCCCGTACTTAGCTACGAAAGGGCTGTTTACACAAGGTCTAAAACGGTAAAATCCGGTACGTTTTCATTGCGTTTTGGCCTTGCATGGGAACTCTTTGCGGACTGCCCAATTCCGTAAACTTTTGAAACCAGACTCCAGAGTGGAGAGTTTTCAATACACTCTCTCACATCTCCCACATTTCACGTGAAGAATGTGTATGTATACCAGGAACAACAACAGCGTCGGCCGTCTACCAAGTAACGTGCCAGCTGCTTACCGTGCTCAGTTATCCAGACAAAACTATCCAGTCAGATTTGTTGTCTGAACTGATTTCTTGTCCAGAAAAGAAACTCCTGCGTCTTTGTGCGTCCACTCGCCATTGTTGTTTGTGAAAAGTTTTTCTTCTTCATACATGTATCGTAGCAGCGCTGCCTCTCTGCAAACCTACACCGCCATTTACTGAACTGGCATGCACACTACAGCGGTTTAATTCGTCTCCAGCGTATCCGTCTGAACGTGGATCGATTTTGAACATGCAAAGGAAAAATCTTGAGTGTCTACGTAAACGTAGCCTAAGATATCTTTGAATGACCCTGCCTTTAAACCCACTCTGTGTTCTCCTCTTGACCCACCACAGTACTTTGATTGTCTTAAAATTGAAGACCAGGTCTTCCAACTGAATCATGAAAAGTTGGAGGGATGCATAGTATATCTTCAGATCACCTGTGAAAAAATGAAACAATCTTCAATCAAAAAATATTTTCTTAATGTTAAATAAATAAGAAGGTCATGCAAACATGCTTCCTAACATGATGTTTGTGCAGTTTATTGGTCAATTTAATACAAGCTGCCAAAACACATCAAAGCTGCAAACACTTAGAGTAGCAGCTGGTCTCAGTGGGATTCAATGTGTAATCCTGCCTCTGTTAATGCTTTGCTTTTCCCTTTTAGTCCCTTTTACATGTGTAGCCCTTGCTTTATATGTGAGTGTGTGGTAGAGGCATCATTATTTCATACAGTGCTGAATGATTTACAGGCAGCACACGGCACATTCATACTAGTAAAATCTTTCTGAACCTCTACCTCTCATATTTGGATCAGTGATAACAGAAATCTCCTGTGTGTGCTTTTCTCTTATTCCATGTGAAATGTTGCACTGCAGTCAGCATACAGTGAAACTTGTGGATATAATACCTCCTCAACCATTTATTAAATTAAAGCATCTGTATATAGACAGATATAAGTATTCTTGTGGATCAGGATCTGGGCTGGACAAAGTATCAGGGTTTATCGTATACAAAATTATACCAATAAATGCACTGGAAGGATGGAGAGTGAAATGGCTGAATGCCAGCTGCCGAGTAGCCATGGGATGCTAAACTACAATAAGTGATGTGCAAGAACATTATAAAGATGACATTTTATGATTCAGTCATATTTTTGAAGAACAATGAACTGAGTGCTCAAATCGACATCACATGAACAAGAGGTAAAGGAAACGAGTGTAGTTCAGTCTAGATCAGAGACAGACTATCTCAAAAGGCAGCACGAGTTTACATTTCCATCTGCTGGGCTTGACTAGTGCACAGACTGTCTGTTGCAGCATTTGTGAGCTTCAGTCTGGATCTGCAACACAATTTTTTTTAAACAAAAGATGGATTTTGTAAACCTGATATAACTTAAACTACACCGGTCAACCTGCAAAAAAGATGGGTTCTATGTATTCATGCTTATTCATCATGACTGAGTCAAGAACATAGCCTCGCTCTATGTCTTTTGTTGAAAATGATTTCTTTATATATAGCTTAGTCAATTTAACTTAAATTTAACTGTTTAATGGGTGAAGCAGCTTAGTGCCACAAAAAACACATGAACTACTGAAAGTTTTGTCACACCCAATACAAATTTTCATAGTATTCCTAAAAACATAAATGGACTGGATGGAACTGACCAATTATTAGCCCACGATTTTTTTTTAAACAAAGCAAGTCTTCTGTCAGTTATATTCTTACGGCACATTTACACTGCAACATTAAAACAAGAAGTATTTTAATCCTCAAAATCCAAACTCCCTTCAATCACACTTTCAACTGACACTGAGCATGAAGAACATAAAAGAAAAAGCTCCCGCTGCTTGTGTTTGACAAATTGACAAGAAATGTTCATATTTGTTTAATCTTTTCTTTGGTAAGATGTTTCTTCCTCCCTTATTATCCACCGTAAGTCATTTGCACACTATGCAGTTAACCCTCTAATTGGTCTGCTAATTCTCTAGTTCCTGCTGTGGTTTCCCAGTTAATGGAGATTTTTTCCTGAGGAAAGTCAACCTGTTCCCTGGTTCAAGAACTGTACATCAATGCAGTCAAAGTGGATCAAAAAAAACAAGATAGGCAGAAAGAAGCTGCTTGTAAACCTAAACTAAATGAAAGACAGAAAAGTCCATCTAAGATATTTTTTCATGATTATTATTATATCATTAATTATTTTTTAGCAAATATTCACTCATTTTGAGTTTGACAGTTGCAACACATCCCAAAATGACAGGGGCATGTTAACCACTGTGTTATATCACTTTTCCATGACAACAATCAGTTTGGGACTTGATGACACCTTCAGCTGCTTAACAGTGCGGGCCTCCATTGTTGTATTCTGCACTTCATAATGTACCACACACTTTCAGTGGTCAGGTCTAGACTGCATGCAGGTCTGTTTAGTGTTCACACCTTTAAACCAAAGTCCCGCTGTTGTAACACATGCAGAATGTGTCTTGGCAATGTCTTGCTGAATAAAGCAGGGTCATCCATTGAAGGATGTCACTTGGAGAGCAACATATGCTGCTCCAAGTCATTTATGTACCTTTCAGCATTAATGGTGCCTTTACAGGTGTGCAAGATACCTATGCCAGGGGTAGTAACACACTCCCATACCAGCACAGATGCTGGCTTTCGAACTTTACTCAACTACAACAATTTAGGTAAATGTAATAAGTTACTCTCTACCTGTGCTTAAAGCAATGCATTTGAAGTTTTAAAAGGTAAATAAAGGTTTGTTTGGTTTTGAACACAATCTAACTTGAAGACTAGTTGTAGACATAAATCTCCTCCCTTCAGTGTCTCCTCTCTGATAAATAAATCGGATTTAACGGTTGAAATCAATCAGACCTTCAACATGATTTGCCTTGTCCTAGAAAACAGCAGTTGGTCCTGAAATTTTGGAGCCCTTGGTGTAGCAGCAGGAGATGTCCTGTAAAACTGTCAAATGAAAGCTGGGGTTTACATCAGGTTTCTGTCTCCCCTCCTCAGCTCCTCACAGCGGGCGAGTGAGCGCAGAGTCAGCCAAGTTCATGTTTTGTGCGAGCAGACTCACGATAATCTAACTCTTAAAAGCGGCTCATAAATACTTGGGCTGTTTTGGCAACAGTTCTGTAATCTGTGCAGCTGGTGGCCCGCTCGACCAGCGGAAAAACTGACACCACCGACAGAAGCTGTAGCTGTCTGGGCATAGAGACGGAGGGAGGGAGGGATGGAGACCGCTCACGGTGGAGGGGGAGACTTCTGGAAGGTTCTCTGGTCGGACTGAGACTACAGGCACTTTTTCGTTTTGTTTACATTTGAGATTGGTGCTAAAAAGGTCACTGCCTCGATTCAGACATACACACAATCTTTTTTTCTCCTATTTTAATTCCCTTGCCCTTCCAATTCATGTGTGCACTCATTTGATTACACAACCAAAAGCAAAACCCACATTCAGTTCATTAATCAGGCCATAGGATTCTGCCATGTGCATGTCAATCACCTCTCTCATTTTTCCTTATCACAGAGCTCTGCTGCCTGTTGCAGCTACTGCTACAACCATCATCTAGCTAACCAGCCAATCACATGGTGGCAACATAATTCATTAAAGCTAGGGTTGGTAATCTGATTTAGATACACTTTTTCTAATACTGGTTAAAATGATCTTCATGACACCGATGGCAATCAATTCATAATGTGTTCTTAAGATGGAGCCAAAAATATCTGCTATCTACAGCAGGAGTAAAACAGGGAAAACACCAACCAATAAAGTCTTTGTAGCCCACATTTTATAACCAATCAAATCCTGTTGCCGTTCCTGCACATACATTTCCCTGCGCGTCACTGGCCCTGATTCAACGTAGCCGAGTTGAGAAGGATCCAAGTCCGTGGGAGAATGCTTACCTGTCAAGCTTTGTCTTTGAAAATAAGGGCAGCCTGCTGCGAGCTGTCCCACAACCCCAACCAAGCTCTAGTATCCCTCACATTTTAAGACAGGTGTACAAGAAATCTAAAATAAACACTATTTTTCTTGGTTTGTTCCACTGTTGACTCTAATCTCGCGACAGCTGCCACCCAGGCTACTGCAGGTGGATGTTCTCGCGAGGCTTTTTCTTCTTCTTCGGTTTTACGGCAGTTGGCATCCATCATTTTGGAGCATTACCGCCACATTCAGGCTAGTGACAGAGTTCAGTTTGGAGAGGCATAGGAATGTTTTTATTATTATATCATCACACGGGAGATTTACAGGAGAATACTGATACAGGAGGACGGCAGAAAAGAGGATAAAATACATAAAATACGGTAGTTTCATAGCCAAAACGAGGAGACTTGACAGCTATGTGGAAAATGTCAGAGGAACTACCTATACCCCGATCAACATCGGCTGTGAGTACGAACTAACTTTCCATGTCTGTTTTTTTTAACTTTACTATGATTATGCTTTGACGTTTTTGGTGTGAGCGGGGGGCGTCATTTTGGAGGAGGGGTGGGAGGAGCTAGATGGAGACCTGAGGAGATGCTACATTCAAAATCATGCCAGTTTCCTAAAATTACCGACTCTAGCTTTAAGGCATGTAGACATGGTCATGACCACCTTCCGAGGTTTATTGTGAGCATTAAAATGAGGAAGAAAAGTCATTTAAGTGACTTTAAGTGTTAAATGGTTGTTTGTTTCAGACGGGTCTCTGTATGCTACAGCTCTTCTTTGAGTGAATTAACTGTGTCCTACTTTACTTCCTGTTATAAACAAATCTATTGGTATAATATGGAGGGTTAGTTACCAGGTCACTGCTAATTGTCTCCTCACTCTTTACTACAGTTTAATTTATCCTTATCTCTCATATTGTAACTTAATTCAGGCAAGCACATTTCCCAGTATTCCTCACAAAACTTTGGTCCTCCAGAAACGTTTTGTTAGGATTGCAACACGGTCTGAGCCTCGTACATCATCAGTTCCTCTCATGAAGAGACTCAAAATTCTTACCATTTATGACATTAAGATTTTTCAAATATGTGTTTTTATTTACGGGATACTTTCAAGTGAGGGGAATATTCCTGAACAGTTCAAGATGTATTTCAAAGAAAATTCACAGGTTCATTCTTACTCTATCCGCTATTCTTCTGATCTTCATCCTCCAATGAAGGTCAATTTTCATCCGATATGGAGGTAGTAAATTATGGAATAACTTTTCTCACCTGTTAAAGAAATGTTCCACAACAAATTGTTATAAAAGATGTTCAAATGGGAATTTAAAGCTGTAAAGTTAGTTCGTACTCACAGTCGATGTTGATCGAGGTATAGGTAGTGCCTCTGACATTCTCCACATAGCTGTCAAATCTCCTGTTTTGGCCATGAAACTAACGTATTTTACGTTTTTTATCCTCTTTCCTGACGTCCTCCTGTATCAGTATTCTCCCGTAAATCTCCCGTGTGATGATATAATAATAAACACATTCCTCTGCCTCTCCAAACTGAACTCTGTCTCTAGCCTGAATGTGGCGGTAATGCTCCAAAATGTTGGATGCCAACCGCCGTAAAACTGAAGAAGAAAAAGCCTCGCGAGAATGTCCACCTGTAGTAGCCTGGGTGGCAGCTGTCGCGAGATTAGAGCAGCAGAACAAACTTAGAAAAACAAATAGTTTATTTTAGATTTCTTGTACATCTGTCTTAAAATGTGAGGGATACTGGAGCTTGGTTGGGGTTGTGGGACAGCTCACAGTGGGCTTCTCTAATTTTCAAAGACAAAACTTGAAAGGTAAGCATTCTCCCGTGGAGTCTGATCCCTTGCTCAGCTACACGCACCGAGTCTGTGCACGCGGGGAAAATGCACGCGCAGGAGGCGGGCAGAATGGCGACGGGATTTGATTGGTTTAAAAACAGGTGTCCCGGCATGATTATTGGTTGGGGTTTTCCCTGTTTTACTCCTGCTGTAGATAGCGGATGTTTTTCGCTCTGTTTTAAGAACGCGTTATGAGTTGATTACCATCGGGTCATAAAGACCATTTTAACCAGTTATCATAAAAAGTGTATCTAAATCAGATCGCCAACCCCAGCTTTAATAACCGTTTTGAAATAGTTTCTCTCTTTCATGTCAGTTATGTGGACTTTTTTTTTTTTTTGGTTTTCGGTTATGGTCATTTTATCTCTGGAGTCATTGACAATAAAATCTCTCATAGAACTTGGACTCATATTTTCTATTTGATCTTTTAATTTTTTTTATTTTCTAAATTGAGGTGGTATTTATTTTATTACTACTTTGTCATAACTTCTGAGTAACTTGTTTTTGTTAGATTGCTTGTTTGTCTCTTTTTTGCACGTTATGTGCACATATAATATTGTGTAACTCTAATATACTTTAGGTGGAGGCTTCAAATAAGCCTTATTGGATTTTTGCCTCTTCCTGCACCTCATATAATGTTATCTTTGACAATTGTGTATTTCATAATTGTGCAAAATAAATAAGCAAATAAAAGGTTTCTACAGTAAATTTTCACAGTATGTTACTGTAATAGACTTTTGTAGTACATGATGGGTAAGCATTGGTAAGATTACAGTATTAAATTATTGCATGTATACTGTAATCTCATAGGAATTTACTGGCTACTGACTGGTGGTAAATATGAGTTATTTGTAAGTTAAAATACGTCTGTTGTGAGAACAAGACAGCTTGTTCTCACATCATCATATGGTCATTTCACAGTAAGACACTGGGATTTTACAGTCATGCATGTTTAGTTACAGGAACAGTGTAGCTACAGTTAAGTATTGTAAATCCACAGTACTCTGAAGTAGATTTACAGCATATACTGTGACTTTACAGCACTTAACTGCATTTTTTTAGTAATATCATTGCTGGGCCACTGTAAATTACAGTACAGTGTTGTAAGCATTAATATTACTGTTGATTCACAACAATTTACTGTGACTTCACAACATTGTAACATTATGTGTTAGGGTTCCTTAAAAAAACCCAACAACTTATTTTCATTTTGGACTATATTGCTCTAAACGACTATACTGTAAAATTTACTGTGAAATCAGCACAATTAGTAGGTAGGAAGATATAATGAAATTACAGTGACATTTTGAACAGTGTGTCTTGGATTTTAGATGTCACTCAGTCCATCACCATCATTTTTTTCTCATCTGTTTTATAAAAACGTAAACATAAATTCTTCAGATTTTGATACCAAAGATTTGTTTCATTGCCTTAAAAAAAAAAAAAAAAAAAAAAAAAAAAAAAAAAAAAAAAAAAAAAAAAAAAAAAAAAAAATAAAAAAAAAAAAAAAAAAAAAAAAAAAACAAAAAAAAAAAAAAAAAAAAAAAAAAAAAAAAAAAAAAAAAAAAAAAAAAAAAAAAAAAAAAAAAAAAAAAAAAAAAAAAATACTTTTTACGTCATATATTTTGGCCGATGACATCACTTTTTTAATTTTAAAATATGGTGGAAGAAGTTAGTTTAAAGAGAGAATGAGACTATGAAGTTTTTGTATTTAGAAATTGGTGGGTTTAACTGACCGAGATGACAGACACTGATACACACTTTTTTCCAAATACTACTGTTAATGTGGCTGCAAGATTTTACACCATAACTGTGTGATCTGAACTTACAAACAGCTCATTTTAGGTGTGAACTTACTCAACACTGCCCAGAGAGGCCCTTCACCTAATGGGCTCCAGCCCCCTGTCGAGTCAGACCTTGAACAAGATAAGCAGGTAATGAAGATGAACAGAGTTTTCCCTTAGGCTGCACATGGACCGCACAGGCTGCTTACCTTATTATACAAGGTTAAGCCCATTAACATTAATTTAAGAACACACTAAGTAGTATAAACAATATGGACAAACTGTGTGTTCACTTCTTAGGGAATTAACAAAAAATCTGTGTAAAGTGGAGGTAAACAGTAGAGGCGGCTTCATTTAAAGCAGCTGTTTCAACACATCAACTTTGTCTATTAGTATTTCATCACTATAGGCACATAAAGAGAGAATGTATGTGTGGTTATGTTTGTGTGTAAGTGTGTGTGTGTAGAGCAGCCAGCGCATTCATGCCTAAAAACGCAGTCTTTGTTGGAGGTTCAGATCCTGTTAAACAGAAACACCATCTGGCTCAAAATCACAGCAGAGATTTAACACGGCAGATTGGAGGAAGCAGACCTGTGTGTGTCTGTGTGTGTGTGTGTGTGTGTGTATAATCTGGATTTCAACTCTGTTGTCATACAAAATCTACAGGGAGTGTAAACAAACAGTGATCAGAGCACTCTGTGTGTTAGTGAACAGGAATCGTGAAGTTTGTTGAATGAATAATCAGTTAAAAAAGTATAATACATAAAAGACAGTTGTAAGTAATTAAGAGAATCTATTTTTAGAAAAAGAGAATATAAAAAAGTTGCTTCAGTGGTGCAAAATCACAGTGAAATAAAACTTAAGTGTGGAGAAAATAAAACACAGAAAAGAAAAGAAAAGGAAAGGACAAAAATAGTCAAAATTCAAGGTCATGTTGATCTATTTTTTTACATTAAGGGTACTATTTTTGAGGTGTGGGTATCAGAAGTGTCTGGTGCATCAACACTTTTACAAACAGGCTCTAAATAAGCTCTGAGAAAAAATATTAAAAGAGAATACAATGTGTAAAAATGGTTCCATTCTTCAGTGAGACAGCATGCCAGCTCACAATGTGTTTTCTGTACAGCAGTTCCTGGCTTGAAAACAAATCCAGATATGTCAGTGGCGCAGTTGACCAGTGGGCTTGGTCAGTAACCAGGAGGTTGCAAGTTCAAGCCCAGTTTCGGGCAACACATGGCAATGTGTCCTTGAGCAATTAACTTAACCCAAAGTTGCTCCCACTGCTGCGTCAGTGGTGTGTAAAAGTGTGTGAATGTGTTTGTTGGCACTGATGGATAACTAACATAGAAACTCAGTGAATGAATGTGTTAATTACTCTCCCTGTTCATACTGTATGTTCCAGCACTCTGTGACTTTTTCCTGTCCCCTAAGATCAAATCTGCTCAAAAAATATGTTTTGAGTCTGCGTCAGAAGCTAAGAAAAGAACGACAGAGGTTCTGAGACAACTGTCAGAAGAAGACCAGCTGCACTGATTTAATAGGTTGAAGACCTGGATGCAGCAGTGTGTTAAAGCAGGAGGGGAGAAGATTGAAGGAGCCAGACATTGAGAAATCTTTATGGTCAATGACAGTATAACAGCGCTACTATTGTCTTTTTAATAGCCATGCATCATACATTTTCTCATGGAGCAGGGCACAAAATCATACAACCTCAACCTAGAGGTCGATACTTTTGAAAAAGTGAGACTGAAATCTTTAACCTCCGTGGTATCTCAAAGTATTGCAATTAAAAAATAAAATTCTTCTGACTAACAAATTGAGTTTCTATTTACGTAGATTAAGATACTTTGAAAAGGTGCCTCTACTGGTCAAATGTCAGTCGGTGTCTGCCCATATTCATTGAAACGCATCTGTCTGCTGCTCAGTCATCCTCTTAAAGACACTGTGATAGAATTCACAAAACTTTGTTTCTGGTCATCCATCCATCCATCTTCTTCTGCTTATCTGTGGTTGGGTCTCAGGGGCAGCAGCCCAAGCAAGGAAGCCTAGACTACCTCTTTCATAGAAACTTTGTCCACCTCTTCCCGAGGGATCCTGAGGCGTTCCCAGGACAGGATTTTTCGACAGTCTCTGATTTAGCCCCAAGACAGCCATCATTCCCTCTTCTCCTGTGTCCTCTCCCATGTTGCATGCAGGTTTTCCGGTTGATGCCAAAGACGACGTTTATGGTTGTTGCTATGTTTCTTCTTCTTCGTTTTTGTACAATCACGTTTGAGCACGCAAATTTCTGTCTTTGAGGACTAGATTCTAGATTGGTGGTTGGACAGAATCATTACGTGTATGGTGTGCACTGTTGACAATCAAAAACGGTTCAATGCCTGATTTAAATCTTCATGTGTCGGGTCACTAACAGATATAAAATCTTTTCAGGTTTAGTGTACCCTGCTTAAGGGAGAGCCCGGACCAGTGGCGATTGCTCTAAGACTGCAAGGGAAGCTCAGCTTCCCCTAAAATGTCCCCCAAAAAAAGTGGTGATATGTACTGCTGTGTGTACATTTCATTGACTAAATATGTGCTAGAATACCTTCATCTTTTGTTCAGAATCAGCTACTTATCACAGGTAACTGGCGCGACTTCCTTCTCATTCATCCCCGCAGCGTCTCAGCGCTTTAACACAGTCGGACGCTGAGCGTCTCCTGGGTTCAACAGTGAACAGTAGAGTGGGTTGTTCCACTGTGGAAACTGGACGGTCATTGGATAAACGCTGGGCTTTGTCCCGCCCATCGGACGCTCAGCGTCTCTGGGGGTCTATGAGGCAGTGGGCTGGCCTGGAGCTTCTGCATGATGATTGGATGATCTGTCTGAGGCCGAATCCCTTTTTGATTGACAGTGAAATGAGCCAATCAGCAATCTTGAAGTATCACCCTCCACTTCTAAGTTTTACATTCAGTTGTTCTGGACTGATCCGGAGGCTTTATCGATCACCAGCGACTTTATCTTTCTTAAAAATGACTAGCGCTGTGTTTGAAGATTCTCTCCTGTCACTTTTTCTTTTCACAAACAAGCAGCTGGAGCTTCTCCCCCTGTCACTCACAGCCTGTCAAACAGTAGTCTCATGTAGCAGCTCCAGCTGCTAGCAAGCTGCACATCATGGCAGATAGTATGAATGTTGTCGACCGGATTTTGGTGAAGCCATTTGATAGTCTTCCTTACGAAGAGAAAATTAGAGTCAAACAGCATGGCAGATCAACTCCTAAGATTGATTTAGTTCAAAAGGTGGGGAAAAGTAACGGGTCTTTTTAGCATTCCTGGTATGACAAGGTGAACTGGCTCACTGGAAGTGCTGTCACAAATAAAATGTGTTGTCTGGTCAAAACCTAGTTGTGGGGAATAAAATCCATGGAAAAGACACCTAGTTGGTACAACAGGGTCACAGATCATTTACTAAACAAATTTATGACGTAGGCCGGGAAAAAAAATGAGCTTCCCCTCCTTGACTGCCCAGCAGCCGCCACTGGCCCAGACACCCTGCTGAGTAAACTCATTTTGGCCGCTTTAACTGTGATCTTGTTCTTTCGATCACTACCCACAACTTGTGACCATAGGTGAGGGTAGAAATGAAGATCTACCAGTAAACTGAGTGCTTCCCCTTTTGGCTCAGCTCCCTCTTTACCTTGACGGACTGTGCAGAGTGTTCTGCACAAATGTCTATTGTGACCTACCCTGAACCATGGAGTGTCCGATGAGGCATCTCACTGATCCACAATTAACTCCTATCCGGAATTTTCTCTTTGAGGTGGGGCTCTGTAGAAATGCAATCTGACTTTTCTCCTGACCAGAACATCCAGATGAACAGCAATCTCCTCCTGTCCAAGGACATACAGAAAACACATACAAAATCAAAATCAAAACAGCAAACTTCTTCATAGTCTTCAGCATAAGAAAGTTTCTAGCCTGCTAATGTAAGGCTTCATTAGTGGTTGACATGACATGTAAGCTAGCAATAATACTACATGATAACAGAGACAGTGATATTATATTTGATAGTTAAAGTGAAGGGAGGAGGCATAAGACATGGTTTTCAACATTGCAAGTGTAATTTTGGTAGGTATTGCACATAACTGCCAACATCCATATCAAAGCAATCTCTCAATTGAAATGCAGTTTATTTGTTGTTACCTCCGCCAAGGAGGTTATGTTTTTGGGAGAGTTTGTCCGTCCGTCTGTCCGTCCATCCGTCTGTGAACAAAATAACTCAAAAAGTAATGGATGGATTTGGATGAAATTTTCAGGAAATGTTCAGCATGGGAAAAGGAAGAAGTGATTTGATTTTGGTGTTGATCTGGATCAGCGTCTGGCCGCCATGGCGAAAAATGTGATTTCTGTGAATAACTACTGAACTAAAATAGATATCATCATGAATCCAGTTGCTAATGGTATGTTTTCATGGTCAATGAATCTAAATATTTACATGAAATAAAGGTAGGACTAATATTTATGGTCAAAATGACAATATGGCTGAGGACTGTGGCGCTGGCGGAGGTCTGCGCTCTCCGAGTGCTTTCTAGTTTTCAATAAATTACTTTTTCAAAGTACTTTTTGTCACACTTCCCCTTCTTGCTTTTGCATATTGTAGCTCTATTTAAAACCTTATTAAGGTCCAAATGTGCAAAATGCATATTCTAGCAATTTTTCAACTGCTCTTTAGATTTTGATCAGGTCTGTGTATGGTAAATTTGTCTTGTTGTGTTTGAGGACCCGGCTATTGTTGGTGGTTATTACCTCCGCCAAGGAGGTTATGTTTGACGAAATGTATGAAAATGTATGAAAATGTATGAAAATGTATGAAAATGTACGAAATGTACGAAAAATCTGATTTTCGTGAATAACTACTGAACTAAAATACATATCACTAGAAAAGCACTTGGAGATATCTATTTTAGTTCATTAGTTATTCACAAAAAACGCATTTTTCGTCATGGTCAATCCAGACGGTGAGCTGGACCAACACCAAAATTGAATCACTTCTTCCTTTTCCCATGCCGAACACTTCCTGAAAATTTCATCAAAATCCATCCTTGACTTTTTGAGTTATTTTACTCACAGTCAGACAAACTCTACCGAAAACATAACCTCCTTGGCGGAGGTAATTATGAAACCAATTGCTAATGGTATGTTTTCATGGTCAATGAATCTAAATATTTACATGAAATAAAGGTAGGACTAATATTTATGGTCAAAATCACAATATGGGAGAGGACTGTGGTGCTGGCGGAGGTCTGCTCTCTCCGAGTGCTTTTGTAGTTCATTATACATTCACCAAAAAGCCAGAAAATATAGATCAATCAGAGGTAAAACATAAAGTCATTAATATGATTACCTGTGGTCAATAAAAGATGCAGTATCTTTGGGTTGCAAAACAAATACACGCTTGTCTGTTGTTTCTGCTGCTCTATGTGATAGAACCCTCAAAACTAAATTTTTTATCCTGTTAGTCAAAAATATAGATCAGGTGTTGTCAGGTATCTATGTTTAAATCTGCAACAAGAGAGGCAGGTTAAAGGCTAGTAAACTTACTTCGTGACAGCTGCCTGGTGTTTGGTTTGTTGGTTTACAATATTCAGTAAACACCCAATGAGATGCTCATGTTTAATTCCATTGAATTTATACCAAGCAGCAATATTTTAAACTCATGAAAAATTTAACTTGCATGTGTTTAAATAGTGGGTGGTGATATAATCAGTATAAACTCAAATCCCTGATCAATTAATACAAAAATGCTCATGTCAATGCAGTTTCAGGCCAACCCTGGTTATTTTATGTGTTCATACAAGTTTCAAAATGAGAGCTTTAATTAGTTTTCAAAAAATGTAATATATGAAACTATATGGAGGTGAGATTTTTTAGTTTTTTATGAGGTAAATATACAAAATGCCTCTGTGGGATAATGAAAATGAGTATATGTTCCAAGACTTACTGCTTTCTTTATTATAATTGTTGCTCTGCTTCACCTTTTCCATACACTTGATATTTTTTCCCTTCTGTTAATGGTTTCATTTACTTATTAATAAACAATAACCTATTAATAGTAGTTTATCAAATTGTACTGGCTAATTTAGCTGTCAACTAAAACAGTACAGCAAACAAAATAATGCAAATACTATGTTCTATTTTAATGTTATTACCTCCGCCAAGGAGGTTATGTTTTTGGGAGAGTTTGTCTGTCCGTCCGTCCGTGAACAAAATAACTCAAAACGTTATGGATGGATTTGGATGAAATTTTCAGGAAATGTTCAGCATGGGAAAAGGAAGAACTGATTCGATTTTGGTGTTGATAGTGCAAGTGAGATATTTCTGCTATATCCCCACTGGGGTTTTCATAGTTTATCACTGTGTCAGAACCAGATGTATTCATACTTCTGACCAAATATTTGTAAATAATAATTGAAAGGTCATTTCTGTAACACACATTATGCCTGATGTTTCAGTCTCAGTTGTTGGGGGGTTGCTTTCATATCTTTGGAGATTTAACAGAAACAGTTGTTATTTATGTCACGTCCTATCTCAGATTAGTATAAAACACAACACAGGTCTGTAAACATTTTCAGTTTTCATTAAAAAACAATGAATAAAAAATGACAACGCTTGTTTGTTTTAGTGGATATCAGAAGCCATGATTCTTGTCCAAATGATGTTTCAGATTTAAGCTTTGAAAGTAAAATAGGATATCTGGAACAATTAGGTTATGAATTAGTTAAACGTTCTGATAATATCATAAGCCCCCGGTGGTTTGCAAACCCAGCACTGGATTATAAGCCTGGCAAAACTCTAGAGAGCTGCAGGCTTACTGTGGTTTGTGTTTAGCCATATGCAGCTTGGAGGCACAAAAACTGCAGACGGAGCCTGGTTTTTAAACATGAGCATCTATACCAATCTACAGAATCAGGGAGGGCAAACTTTGGTTATCATGTAGACCTCTTTGAAATTATCTAAGCCAGAGGGAAAGTTTTTACAGATTTTTAAGGGTACAAAAAGGGACATGTACATACAGCTATCATAGAAAGTTAGTGTACTGTTATTAGTATTCATTAAAAATTAAACGCTGTTAGCAAAACTTAATCTAATGAGCTAAACTTGAACTTCAAGGCAGTTTCAGCTACTTTGCAGACAAAAGTAACAGAGCACATAATGACTATCAAAATTTATTTTACTTGCATTTTTATTTGGACAAATGCACAATGTTTTTTGTTCTTGGAAATGTTATATATTTCACGTTTCCATACATATTTTCAGCATGATGAAACATTTTTTTGTTTTTAAAGATGACTGGCAGGCCACATTAATACAAAAGGAAGACTACATGTGGCACCTGGACCACCAGTTGCTCACCCCCATGTTAGAAGGACACAATTTTATATTTAGTTTAAAGACCCTCAGTATATCAAAGTAGTTTTCATGAAATCAATAGTAACTTTCCCTAATTTCATTTTTTTACTGAGCAACAGTACAAAGTGCTCCTCAGAGGGACTAAAATGCAGCACAAATTCTAATGTGAAACTGAAATATACTGAGAGGAAAACTAAATACAACTAAGGGAAGCTAACAGTTAATAAAAAAAATACTTTCTGTTATGATTGTGTCACTACTTAGTTTTCAGATTAGTTGCCAGGGTAAAACCCAAAGGATCAGAGCTGTTACACTGGCTGTTGTGGGACTCACATGCAATGGTGGTCTGTTTCTTAAATCCATATGTGCCTCTGCCACTGCTGTGTTCAATAAATTACTGGAAAAAAAAACACTACTTTGAGCCACCAGTGGTGTAACTGATTATAATTTCTTGAACAGTAATTATGTTACAATTACTAGTCAAAGTAACGTGGTCACATTTTGTCCAAAGTGGGCTGTTATCATGGTTATGTGTACATAAATAACTTGCAAGGAGAATGACAGGATATGGTTGGACTCAAAGTAGTAGTTTTATTTTGAGTTTGTCTTAGTGAAAAAAAAAGGAATGTCATAAACCACTGTAAACTTTGGGTGAAAATCTGCTTTTTTGTTGTGTTTTTAAAGGTTATAATAATGAGTCAGTTAAGTTAAGTAAGTCAAGTCCCTTTTGAAACTGAGAAACTAGTAGGATAAAGGTAAATTGAAAGAATATTGAGCAATAAGCGATTTATGACCGTTTTTGAGTAATTTACGTTGTTGGCCAATAACAGTAAAGAACTGGGTGAAATCAATAAGATCTTTTTACCCATTCATTTGTGCAGCTGACAGAGAAGCGTCCTAATGTTATGTACACAGAGCGTCATCATCCACAAAAGCGTCATCATCCCCCGCGCAGACACAACAGAGGAACAAAACCACGCACAGAGGTTGACCTCCACAGGCCACCGTGACCTCCTCCTCCTCCTGAAGAGAAAACAATCATCAGACTTCCGCCTTTATCTGAAGTTCCACTTCAAAGCATGTTTGACCGACGTGCTCTCGCGCTCTCAACACCTGCATGATTCAGCTGATGCTCTCGCGCCGCTCCGTGGGAGCGCTCGGTGTCCGTCACGTCGCACACTGGCCGAGCGGAGCTGAGCAGTAAGTCTTTGATGAAGTAGGTGAAAACAGTACAGGCTTGTTGCGATAGAGAAAGCGATCACATTGTGACGTGCGGCGGGACTGCACGAGCTGGTGATGCAGGCCCGTCGGTGTAGGCCCGCAATTGAAAGGCCCGCGCGCGCATCATAGTCGAGGCAGCGGCCTCGATCATTCATAAAAAAAAGGGTTAGGGGTTCATATCATACTCGTGAACACATCATTTTAAATGATTCCATATATGTCATGTTTTCGGATGAAGTGTCGGTCCATGTCCTTTATGATTTATGTTGATGTCTGATCTGACAGATGAGACAGGCAGCGGACATTCAGGCTCAAAACATGTTTCCACAAACAATTCAGGCGGATTTCAATAAGCGCGGGGTTATAATGTGACGTTACTTTTATTTATGCTTTTGTTATACCAAATTAAATTTTAAATTTGACTTTGAAAAAGGTTGTCGGCATAGAATAATATGTCTTCAATTTTTACAGCGACTTAAAAGTCCTGAATTCATAAAAACTTAATTTATGACAAATTAAATCTGATAATCTATAAATAAAATCTATACAAAGATTTCTTGCAGCACCCTGCCGCTACCTGCTCTCCTCAAACTGTCTTTTAAAATGAAAAATAATGAAATAGGCCTATACGTATGGGTCTGAGTATGGGGGTGTCAATGCAATTTAACCAAGGGCGTAGGTTTGATTTTGACTTTGGTGGGGACATTAAAGCACACCAAGATGGCACTCCTAAAAGCTGATGTGTTTTGCGTTTATGACTGTTTTAATGTCATCCAGCTAACCAAACAAACAAGCAGACTATCATATTCAGAAAAAACTTCTCTAAATCTCTACTGTCTGTTCCTTGACAGAAATATACTAATGCATGACACATGAACAGTGGGACACTTTGGGATCAGTCAGAAATGTTGATGGTATGGTTATAGTCCGAGAAATATAGAACCAAAACCACAAAAAAAGGCTACCAATAAGTGTAATCTCGAACAAAATGAATATATAAAGTCATGTTATTCATCAGAGGTTTTATTGTGTTTTTTCCCACAAACTTTTATTGTTGGTCTTAAACGGTTGCTGCCTTTCAATACACAATAATACATGGATAATAAATAAAATAACCTCTTTAAGTATCTCTTTGCCATTAAATATAAGCATTTTTTAGTTGTAACGTTACGTACTATGCTTGTGTTTTATGTTAGGGACCATGTGGTAGTGGCATAATATTGACAGGGACGAGTCCCGAGCGTCCCTATCAATTCTACGTCCCTGTATTTAACTTTAAATTAACTGTAAAATAAAGTTTGCAATGCGAAAAAAAATTACCTCCTAGCTGAAGGGGATTGACTGATAAAACAAAATATCCAGACTGCTGCAAATGAACCCATAATGACGATTATCATGTTCAATACTGTTATTAACGAATAGCCTACTATCATATACCTGTACACAGATTTATACCCACCTATACTCTCTTCTCTCCCTCGATCTACATCTCTCTCTCTCTCTCTCTCTCTCTCCCTCTCTCTCTATATATATGCTGTATACATGTGTGTGTGTGTGTGTGTGTGTGTGTGTGTGTGTGTGTGTGTGTACACATTCATAGTGTAGGCCTCGTGTGGCACCAGTCATTCATGAGCAGGTTGCTTTATGCTGCAGTACTATCTGCTAACAACAAGAGGCGCTCTAGTTACAGCGTGAGAGCAGCGTCCGTAGGGCTGTGTGGAAGAGTGTGTGTGTTTGTGTGTGTGTTTCCTGTGCGGCACAATGATTTTTATTAGTAGACAATAGCGGCGCGCTTAGTTCCTCCCCCCGCTTCCACCCCCCAGAAAAACACACACATGAACGCACACACCGTGCACGCGCTGTGTTTGCCGACATGAATTCAAACTATTACTGTCGTTGAGAAAACAAAGCCGGGGAGGCTGACTGCCCTCACCGCCTGCATGTGCGCCTTTACGCACACGCGTGCACACACTCACAAGGACGTGCGCCTTCACGCACTAACTGGAACTGGGATTTTACGCACACATGCATGGAGGTGAAGCTCCATGACGCACGGCCGAGTTTAGGGAAAGGTGCACGCGCGTAAATACCGACAGAGAGATTAAAGGGGGAAGCTAAAAATGACAAGTTTGTGTTGCTGGAGACATTAAAGGTCTCACTCTAAAGACGGAATGACTGAAAGGAAGAAGCAGAAAAGAGGATTTGTTGACACAATCACCAACTTGGAGAAGCTCCTCCTCTCCGTGATGTAGCCGCGAGTCGGAACCTCCTTAATTACTAATTTCTCCTCATCCAAGCCACGCTCTCTCTCTCTCTCTCTCTCTCTCTCCTCCCCCTCTCTCTCTTTCCCTCTGTCTGTGTCTGATCTCTCTCTCCATTCCTCCATCCATGCATCTCTCAACCTGACCCTCCTTTCTCTCTCCTCTCCGTCTCTCTTTCGTTTCCTGACCGGATAACGGAGGTGGACGAGCTTGGAGTTGTTGGTGTTATTTTTTTAAATTATTATTTATTCCTCACTTTTGGGAGAGCCGGCACGGGGCATGGAGGATGTAAAAGACCCCCCGACCGTCCAGCGGTCCTCCTCCTTCAGCATCAAGAGCCTCCTGCTGCCCTCCAAGTGCGACAGAGCGGACTCCTGCGCTGCTGCCGCCGGCATCCCCGGGACAATCTCTCCCTCCCCGGGCTCAGACTCCGAGAAGTCCCTGGACCCTCCTGAAGTGGACTCCACGGCCGTGACTCTGGAGCCGGAGAAACCCGGCAAGGAGGAGCAGGGGGGAGAGGAGGAGGAGGGCGGAGGGGGAGGCGGAGGAGGGGACGGCACCAAGGCAACAGCGGAGCAGAACAGTAACGGTAATAATAATTCTAACGGTAAAAACGGGAAATATGACAAGCCTCCGTTCAGCTACAACGCTCTGATCATGATGGCAATCCGGCAGAGTCCCGAGAAGAGACTCACTCTGAACGGCATCTACGAGTTCATCATGAAAAACTTCCCGTACTACCGGGAGCACAAGCAGGGCTGGCAGAACTCCATCCGGCACAACCTGAGTCTCAATAAGTGTTTCGTGAAGGTGCCCCGTCACTACGACGACCCCGGGAAGGGAAACTACTGGATGCTGGACCCGAGCAGCGATGACGTTTTCATCGGGGGGACTACCGGGAAACTCCGGCGGCGCTCCGCCACCTCCAGAGGGAAGCTGGCCATGAAGCGCGGACTGCGCTTCGCTCCTCTCGGTTTGGGGATTAACGAGCGGGCGAACAACCCGCTGTACTGGCAGATTTCTCCCTTTCTCTCCCTGCATCACCACCACCATCACCCACACTACAACGGCTCCTCTCCCGGCTTTTTGAACCAGGCTGCGGGTTACGGCTCCCTCCTGCCCGCCGTGGAGCAGCTCAGTAACGGGGACCTTGGCCGCTCCATGGCGCTCGGTTTGACGAACAGTTACGGTATGAACACGTCGCCGGTCGGGCTTCTATCCGGACAGACTGCCGGCTATTTTGTCTCAGGGACCCAACACGCTGCTTCAGCGGCTCAGGGGCCGCCGGGAGGGGGACCCCCGCCTCCTCCTCCTCCTCCGCCGCACCTCCAGCAGAGCGCGCCGGGCTTTGGCGGCTTGGCGCCCAGCAGCTCCCCGCAGTCCCTGCTCTCAGACTCCCTCAGAAACAGCTCCCTACCGGCCTTCTCCCCGGGCGTGTCCGCGGGGTTTCCCGGGATGCTGTCCCATCAAAAGAGGGTAACCCCTAACGCTTTTCTAAACTGAACTCCCCCTCTCTCCACCTCTCCATGGATGGCACTGGGACGAGGACGCACAATAGACGTCATGTTAAAGGCGAACAATAAGTGGTAAATATCAATCACTGATAGCAAAAAAAAAAAGTATATATGAAGTGAACTTTGGCCATATTCTTCCCGAAGAGCAACGGGTTTATTCTGTTTTATTTTCTGTTCTGATTTTACTGAAAAAGGGACAAAGTTTGTTACCCGCGGGTTGTACAACTGTAAACTAGACTTGCCAAAGGTAACACTTAAGTATATTTCAAACTATTTATATCTTGTACAAAGATTTTCAGTTCATTCTCTGAGTCTTTTATTTATGTTTTGTATTTATTGTACAATGTATTTAAATTCTATTTGTCAGTGTATGCTCATCAGTATTGACGATAATGGGGAGGGGGTGAGAGAAGTCATACAGGGTTAATAATTATTTATGAATTTAAGACAATCAAGGAGGAAAATAACAATCAAAGTTTTTTTTATTTTCTCTTTGTGTCAAGAAAAGTTTAACAGTGAATAAATGAAGCCTTAAATCAGCTGAAACAATCAGGGGTTAAAGAGGAAAAAAGCCTAAATCATATCTGTACTCAGGTTTGACCCGGACTGGTCTAAAGATGAGGACAATGATGAGAACAGAGCTGCTCGCTGGGAAGAGTTTCGCCCCAGAACAACGATGCACAAACTAAATTATGTTTATTTCCAATATGGCGGCCCTGTAGTAAATCCCCGAGGCTAATAAATAAAAAGATAAAACAGCGCCCGCATCTGAACTCTTCATGAGAAGAATTATGCAAAATCAAGGAGCTGTTGTTCGGAAAAGTTGTTTTCTGTTCATCAATGAGTCCTAATTGTCTTTTGTTTTAACACTGAGGAATTTTGTTTGTCAGGGCCTCTGTGTGCATGTTTGTGTGTGTGTGTGTGTGTGTGTGTGTGTGTATGTGTGTGTTTGCAGGCCTGTATGAGCGTAAAACGTCCTGCGCATGTGCGCAAAGGACAAACAAACAGTCCAACAACCTGAAGAAAAAATTTAATAAATAAAAACTTAAGCTAGCTTAGTCCCGGTGGTACCTGCTCTGATTTCTGATCGGTTTGACGGGTGGAGGCCTCGGAGCATGGAGCAGGATTTTAGACTCGAGCGGCTCCAACACACCAACAGGCCCTGCATTTAGCACACAGACATACACATGCATGAACACTCACAAACACACACATTCACACACAAATGCAGCTGATCATAACTGAAAATCTTGTTTCCCATTATTTATATTTTTAAAAAGTCATATATATTATTTCGAGTAAAGGTTCTACATTTTAAGAATGGTGGTAAAAAAGATCTCCATCTTACCTCATCTCACGGCATTTCTAATAATTGTTCCAATTTTCTAGAGCACAGTTTAGTTTTAATTAGAGAGCAGCACAGTTGTGTGTGTTTGGCATCTGAGGAGCAGGGCAATCAGCCTTTCTTTAAAAGTTGCACAAAAAAAACGAGCAAAAATAAAAAATAAAAAAACAATTTATATTATGCAAGCCACATGATAATGTTTCCGGATATCTTCAAATTGCACTGATTTAAAAGAATGATTTTTATTTTGAAGTAAAACCTGCACAGAAGCTGCAAGGGCATCTCAAACATCAGCTGAGCTCAGCAGGGAGGTTGTGCCGCCATTTTAAACCTGATACCGATATTAATTTTTGATGTGGCATAGGACCAATACCACCGTGTGTGTGGACAACAAGGTGGAATTTGTTATTTTTTTATTAGAGAATATTTGGTCTCCAAATTATTTTAGTTTTATTTTAACATTTAAATGGAAATGTTTATATTAATACAAAATTTGTTTTACAAAAGACAATTGTCATAATTAGCCTGCTTTTGTAAATCAGAAACTCATAAAATGCACAAAATTCTTTTTCTAATCAAAACTGTTAATTCAGTCGATGTGAAAATTCGCTAACAAATACACAAATGTCTTTTCACTGCAGCCATAGTCTCTTTACGACTATTTGATTTTTTTTTTTTACTTTTAAATCTGTTCATCTGTATACATACGTAAGTGACAGTGATGAAAAAACAGATTAATAATTCCTTGTAAAATATCATTTGGCGCAGAAATGTCAGCATAAAACTATACGAATACAACAAAAATAATCAATGTACTGTTCATATTTTATTATTATTTTTTAATATTTTTGTAGTCGCACAATTTTAACCTACACAAGTATAAATTTTAAAAAGTGATCAGGAATTTTCTTTAAATATATTTTTCCTTTTGGATTTATTTCTTCCTGACAAGTGAATTCTTAAACTAAAATGCACCAAGTGCTAAAGTATCTTTTGCTTCAAACATATGCATCTGCATGATCATTCCATGTTTGTAACACATTAAAATTCATATTATAAATGCATGAACGATGCAGCTTTTGACAATCGAAGTATTGATGGCTGAAGGTATCGATCAGTCCATCCTCCTCAGATCTCAGGTTTGTGCGCTCTGTGCTCTGCCACACATTTGACGCACACAAATGTTGCTTTTAAAAGAAAATGAACCAGAGACAGCACAGCGATTACAACCATTTTTAACCCTTAAACAAGAATGTCAGCATTTTTGAGATATAATTTGAGTGTACTGTGGGGCTTGAGTTTTACAATCTGGGTTGACTAAACACTGTTTACAGTTCAAAAATAATAAACGGATGATTTAGGCCTTCTCTTGCAAAAATGTTTGTTGTTTCACTGTAAAATTTTTGCAGGTTGAGTTTACTTTACATTTATTCAGATAAAGATGTTGATAATGAACGGCTATTGTCCCGCTCTTGTTTGTTTGTTTGTTTGTTTTTTTTCCATCAGAGAAATGTATCTCCTGATTGGCCATTGTTCTCGGCCTGTTTTAGTTGTTTTGTTTTTACAGTGCACCAGGGAACGTAAAACTTATATAACCTCTGACCTGAATAAAAGCCTCCTGAAGCCCAAAATGAGGCTGACCTTGTCAACACACTCACACACACTCAGACATGCGCAGAAAGCAAACACCCATGAGGTCACCATGTAAACCAATAGAAACAGAGGAACATTATTGTCAAAATAAAAGCACAAACAGTCGGGCAGGTCTGACCGAGGCTCATCTCCTTCAAATGATTTTAAACGTCTCGTTTAAATTTTGGAAACAGGTTAAACTCAGCAAGAATAGTCCAGGATCGCCATTTTCTTTATTTTTTCAAAACTGTTTTTGACTTTTTTTCCATTTGGGTTTTGTAAAAAAAAATAAGGAGAATATTCAGAGGATTATTTTGTTTTGATTGTTTTGGCACTTGTGTGCGTTCACTTGTAAGAAGTCTGTACTGTTTGTTCCGTTGCTGTCTGTCTGTTTTTATTTTCAGAGGAACTAAAAGTCCATTAAAAGGATGAAATAACCTGAACAAAGCTTTGTGCCTGATCATGTGTGCAGAAATATTTGTGAACCATTGTAATGTTTTGAAATTATGCTGAAAATTTGAGTGTCCGTAGAGAGGCCTGAAAAGACGCTATGGTTTAAATTCATTTATTTACTTAGACTATCAAACTACGTTATCCCTTACACAAGACAAAAAATATTCTTTTTTTATCCTGATTTTGGCTTTATTAAGCGTTATTACAGGAAGAAAACATAGTGTGAAAAATAAAAATGAATTACATTGTTTGGCTATTTTGCCGTGCATTCTGCTGGCCATTTCACTTCCTGTCCTGTTAACTCTTTCTTAGTTGTTATTGTTTTTTTTTTTCAATTCTAATAATTTGAAGTGATTTTTTTTAAATGATCTTTATTTGATCATAACAGTCTCCCAGTGCCAGACATTTTGATCTCTTGTCAAAGTCATTCCCAGCTGTTGGCGTTTTATTTTTCTGGGCATTTTTCTATGATTTACCAAAAACAGTTGAGGGTCTGAAAAAGAAAAAAAAAAACAGGCCTCAGGAGCTTTGCAGCCTTTCGTCAAATAATTTTTTATATAAATTTGAGTGAATTTTTTATGCAAACAATGACTGTTTCAAATGTCATCTCTGTCGGGCCAAACCTCCTGTCTCCTTTTTATTTATTTATTCTTGTTTTTTCAGACATTTTTTTTTTCATAGAAAATGAGTCACCCTCCACAGTGGTAAATGTGTTTTCTCAACGTTTAACCGTTTTGTCATCAAGACAATACAATAATCATTTAACAGCAAAGGATTTTTTAATTACCCCAAAAGGAGTGTTTTTATATAGGAGGTTTGTACACGACAGCAACAAAATTCAACCACTACAACATTTTATCAAAATTGCATTTAACACTGAAAAAGTCATTTTAGAAATCAAACTCCTTTTTTCGTTATATTTCACAAAAAATGTACTCGTAAATAAGCATGTACATTCAACTGTGAATAATTTCTGGGTTGTCAGTTTCACATCAGAGGATAAAATCCTTATTTTAAGCACTTTTTTTTTTCTAATGTGAATTTTGCTTCGATATATTTTTTCGGGTTAAAACAAAACAACAAAATTTATTCAGACGAAAATTATTAACAGAGAAATTTCTATGAAATTAATTGTATCGAGAAAAGTGGTTTGTATGCAACAGCATGTGTGATTTTAATTTATTACAGAGAAGAAATTAGTTTTGAGTAACATGTTCATCTCCAAGTCTTAAATACTTTTTACCTTTTATTTTATCTTTATCTATTTATTATTTATTTATATTTTATTTTTGAAAAAAGCTCTTGGTTTATGGAGCTTAGCTTTCACCTATTAATTTTCAGTCATCAATTCATTGGTTTAAGGAGTTGGACAATTATGGGCTATTGTATATACATGTCTGTGTTTTACATTTAAAATAAACCGTACATTCAACGGCCCAACAGGGACAACAGCTGGGAATAAGCAACACCTTTAAACTTTACGTGTGCAGCTTCATGCCTTGTACTGAAACTATGTTAAACTGCATCAGACCATTTAAATTTAAACATTAATTCAAATTCAGTTCATTGATAATACCAGTCATGCTGCAGATACAAAACAGAGAGAGTATTCTGGAGAATTTGATTAAGCTTAAGGTCACAGTCGCTCCTCTGAACGGGCAGATAAGTTTGAGGTCCATCTTTTCAGGGTCAAAATCACTGTCTGGTTTGAGCCGAGCTGTTGAATCGATTCAGAGGATCTGTTTACACACTCCGAGCTCCGCTGCTTACACTCAGCACAGAGCAGCGTCACGTGATCTGTGAGTGTGTGTGTGTGTGTGTGTGTGTGTGTGTGTGTGTGTGTGTGTGTGTGTGTGTGTGTGTGTCATCTACTCATATTTAGCCAACACTCTGCTCTCGGTGACCTAAAAAAACAGAACAAAATTTAAATGACAAAGGAAAAAATAGAATTTTATAGTCTGTAATATGGTTGAGACACTTTAAAAAATATATATATTTTTGATTGAAGCGTTTTCTTTTACAGAGCTGGCAAAAAGATGCAAGTTAAAGTAAAATTAAAAAAAAAGTTTTGTGTAACCTAAACCATTTCCTCACGTTTAGTTTAAGTCATTGACATTTTTTTAACATTTAAATTATTATATAGAATTTTTGTAAATCAGGGTTATCATTTAATCTGTCGCCCCTCTTGTCAGCTCTTTATAGGCTCAAAAAAAGTAATTAGAAGAGTGTGAAAAGACCATGTTGATGGTCAAAATATATAAATTATATTTTGATGTGGTTTTTGTCGTGGTCTATTTCTCTAGCTGTTCAAAGTCAGCAGTGTAGTGGTTTAAACATTAGTGTATAACTCACTAACATACATTAATCAATACCTCTATGTTTATATTATGGGTAATAAACAAAATAAGTTCTATGCTACTATAGTTTTTGATTAACATAGTATGTTTGTTTTTTATCTTAAGGGGAAATTATAGCAGATGTGTTTTCTGGCTGGCGGGACCATAATCATATTCTGACGCCATGGGGATGCATTATAAAAATACTTTTTAGTGAAGAAATAAAAAAATGGTTTTAAAAACGTGCATGCATCGGACTGAACAATGTTAACGTGAAAATAGACTAGTAGTCCTCCAAGAGCACAAACTCACCAAAGCATTTTGGACAGTGTTAGACAGGTTGGCAGGGTGAGAGAGGAAACCTGCAGCGTTGTGGAATGTAAACAGATCATTGAAAACCTCCTGAATTCACATCTGAATTCAGATCAGCTCCAAAATCAGACCACTTTTTCTTTGGACTGTGACCAATATACCCTGAAAATTTAATCTAGATCGGTTCTTAGTTTTTAGAGTTATCCTGTTAAGAATCTAACATATAAACACACACACACACAAAAACATAACCGAATTCTACCCATTCAGACTAAAGGTTTGAAACAAATAACCTTGTTGTCAGTAATCAGGAAGCGTTAGGCCTAGCGACCATCTTCTTAAAATCAACACAAACATCAACATTCGTCAGATCAAATGACAGTTATAGAAACATCAATAATAAAATAATAAAAGTGATCAAAAAGAAAATGGAGAATGATATAAACCACCGTAACGCATTATGGGGCTAATAACTTATTAAACCAGCTAACACTGTGAACAACAATTAAACCAAGTATAAATAATAATTATGATATGTGTAACATCTATGACAGTATACCAGAAAATAAAGATACTGGACCTGCAGAGTAAAAACAATCAGTCCTCGGGTAAATTAATAAATTGCACAGCTTAATAATGATAATTGTTCATGTGTGCAGGTGGATTTTTGTTGTAGTTTTAAATGAATTGCATTACAATAATGGAATACATTTTACATTTTATATAGGGAATAATGCAGTATGTAAGGGGAATTAAACATGTTTTAGATGCATCATACCACATAACTGTGCTGATTAAAAATGTATTTCCCTGAAAGGACCTTCAATATGAAATATATTAAAAACAGAGATGGGCAACTAGCAGCCTTGGGGTCACATGCTGCCCTCATTTTCACTCAACACAGTCCACAAGTACATGGAGAGAAATCTGTCATTTAGATTTAACCTGAGCTGCAAATATGACAGCACAAAAGCCAAACAGCTTTAAACAGAATAAACAGAATCATCCTCGTGCTGATATTTGGTGTCTGTTATATTTCATGTTTGGTGCATCGTCATGAAGCAGCCTAAACTTATATAAATTCTGTGTTTAGCTTAGGCATTGCTGAATGAATTAGGGTGAATTAAGGCAGATATTCTTGCTTCAGTCTTAATTTTTGGACAAAAAAAATTCAATTAAATATAAATATATTTTTCCCTCCAAAACTGAGTTACAGATGTTAATGGTAAAATAAAAACAATCTGTATCCATGGTTGTTATTTCTAATACCACAATAATAACTTTCTTTACAATCAAATAGAGAAGAGGACCCACTTTAAAATGAGATGTTGCATTTCAAGGGGCTAACCTATAATAAAATCCACTTTCATAAAGACAAATATGACAATGACAAATTTATGGTCCTGGCATCCATAAATATATTGCTATGAGGAATTCATTGGCAGATGACTGAACAACACGAGTCTGGTTCTGCCTAAGATTTCCTTCTGCTTACTGAGGTTAGCTCTGTAACCGTCAGCCACCTACTGTGGCCCAGTGGTGTACTCATGCTGGGGTCATGGGTCTGTGATAAAAAAAAAAAAAAATCAATAATTAAATAAAATCAATATATATTTTTTTTTTTTACAAAAGAAAAGGATGTGGTAATGATGAACCTTGTTGTAAAGTGTCTTGAGACATATAGATATATATGTATATATATATATATGTGTGTATATATATATGTGTGTGTGTATATATATATAAATATATATATGTATATATATATATATATATATATATATATATATATATATATATATATATATATATATATATATATATATATATATAACATTTATTTGTCAGTAAAAAAATTAAGCCATTACTCTTGGATAAAATTTTTTCTCTCTTAAAACTAACATAATCAGCCTTGTTGTAAAATTCATATAATGTATTTTACTCATTTAATGCAACAATATGTAACTGTTCTATCTAGAATGGTGTCCTCACCCATTAGGGAAGTCTGTTCTGATTGGCTGACATGTCTGCTCTGTTGAAATTGGTCAGTTCAGCACATGTTTTCAACAGCTCTGTATTCTTTCTACAGCCTTTTCTCTGCTCTAGGCTCACCACCATAAGCTATTAGGCACAAACTTATTTCCTTGACTGCACTTATCAGACAATGTTGGATTTTTGAAAGTCAAGGGCGTTGTTTTGCCCAGTCGTAAAAACACATATGAGGGATAAAGCAGCAAGAACTCACTCCAATAAGTTCTTGCTGACCTTGACATATTGTCTTGACTGAGAGCATGCAGGGAAGAATCCCAGCGCTCGGTAAAATACTGATAAAAGTATAGGTAGTTCAACTTTATCTCACGCAGGCTATCTTATCTGAGTCAGGTAATGCTGTCCAGAAACTTGATTATCGTAATGAGGAAATAAAAAATGGGGAAAGTTATAACAGAAACTGTATTTAAATTTAGACAAGAGAGAAGAGAAATCACAGAGATCCTCTGAGGGGCAAAACTATAGGCGATGCTGACACTTCAGCTGCACTGTGACCACAACTGAAGAGGGCTCTTTCAGATGGAAAGTGGGCGCCTAACAGGTATGCGTAAATAGTTCAAAAATAAAACATTCCTCAAATATTTTAAACTTGTCTCATCTAGTATGTCTATACTGTGGGACAAGCCAAATCAACTCTGTCATGGTGAAAAAAAAATTAAAAAGGGGGTCGCAAATACCATCAGCTGTAAATAAACTGTTGAAACTTACATATTAAACGAATATTTTAGTATTCGTTTTGGGGTTCATATCAATTTTCGTTTCAATACAGATTGTGCACAACTTGTGTTACAGAGCTCATATTTTGCCTTAAAGGGATAGTTCAGTATTTAGAAGTGGGGTTGTATGAGCTCCATATGGCTACTAATTAGATGTAGTAGAAAGTTCTGTCCTCTCCATCAGTAAGCCACAGTCTGTACGAGTCTGTGACACAGAACTAACTGCAAACAGGGAAGTATCGTATCAAGTACAGAGGGTATTTTCTCCGTCTACAAGAACACCCATCAAAAAATATCACAGTTTAGCAGTATGCTACAATGTTCTTAAGTTCATTCACTTTTCAGAAATATAAATTTTATCTGGACCTAACCGACTCGTGCCATGTATTTCTCTGCACAGCGCTGCCGTGAGCTGCTGAGTCACTCCGCCTCCCTCTCAGCTGATGTAAACATAACAAGCTAGCGGCCTCAGACATTTTGTACCTGAAACATCACACTGTGCGCTGGTTTCTGTGATAGCATTTGTTAGTTAATTTGTTTGTTAACAGGATAACGCAAATTGCAATGAGCAAATTTTGATGAAAAATTTAGGGTCAGTTGTTCATGGCACAAGGAAGATGTAAGAACATTTTGGTGGTTGCATGGCAGCAGATGCAGATACGGTAATTTTTTAAAGGATCTGTTTCTGTCAAAGGCAGTCTTCCCCATTTTCTCCCATAGCTCCATAAGCTCTCAACACATTCTGTCAAACTTTTTAGGGAATGGCACAAGGGAAAATTGAGTCGATTTTGGTGGTGATACCAATCTGAGTTTGGATCCAGGAATTTTTTTAAATGATCTGTAGAAGTGTGAGATAGGGCGGTTTTCCACATTTTTGACAAAAACTTGATCACACTGTTAGAAATGCCTTGGCGGAGGATTGAGCACTTCTATTTACTTTGTTTACCAGAAAGTTGTACTGTGGCAGACATTGCTTTTCTTTTGCTCATCTGAATGTTGCTAACTGGACCTTTTTCACTCTTAAACACACTGTTTATTTTCAGTTGCTCGTCCACTTTGTTGCTGCCCCTCACAACATCATAACAATTCAAACCCCACAAACATTATCAATGGAAGCCGGTGAAGGTTTACAAGAGTGACCATGGCCTTTTTTACAATGCTTTTAGTGCCATGATGAAGCCATGTCATCATTACAGCATACTCTTTAATTCCATAAGGATGTAAAAGCAGTACCAATTCTCAGTGTAATACGGCTTCGCTGTGGCGAAGGCTCCCCATACACACAAAGGCAGAGACACTCCCTCACAGCACCCCTGTCCCCACTGCTCCATATTGAGTTCCTGTATATAAGAATATCACTTACAAGTACCAGTGTCAGATCTCTGATATAATTTCTCAGTTTTGTGCTGTCTGTTCTTGTTTTGTGCCTGAGTGTGAAAGCTGTCAGTAACTCTACTCTCTGCTGCACATAGAATTATTCTTATCCTGTCCATGGGGCCAATCCAGTGGGAGCCAGAGCCATCTTAGGACCCAGAAATGTGATTTGCGACCATAAAATCTTAATTTTTGTTTACCTCAGATAGCTATTATTTGAAATATGGGATTCAGATCGTTTTTTTCTCCATGGAGCATAATTGAAGTGTTAAGCATACTTAACCAAAAATGTATCACAGTTTAAAACACTAAAAGTTAGAGGTAAGTTTGCTCAGTCATCCTTATACTTATTTTTTTATGTGCTTCAAGGAAAACTATCTCAGACTACCGGTAAGGTACACTGACGTTTTTGGGTTCAATTACTTTGTGTAATTGTGTGAGCCACGAAACTATGTTGGGTCGAAAGTCCAAATGGGAAAAATATTTCAGAGCACTTTATTCTTCCTCCAGGACGTCCCTCTGTTGGCACTACTTTGCAATGCAGAAAATGGCAATGTGCTTTTGCACTGGGCACATCCATTCTGCCGATATGCTGTTTCACTTTGTGGACTTGGGAAAACTAACAACTGAAGCAGATATGAGAATTTGACATACGTGATGATGATATTCCTTTTACTGTGGATGCACAGGGTTACCTTTATGAAGAGTACAGAAGAACAAATTCTTTATTCATCGCACAAAATCTATGCACTAAAGTGATAAAACACATGGCCATTTGCTGAATTGTAAAATATCAAACACAGACTACTTGGAGGACAAATAAAGCGCTCTGAAATATTTTGCCAAACTATACACTCAATTCATCACGTACATCCTGTTTCATACATTTATAATTATGTGTGAAACCAATTGTTTCCGGTTATTGTTTCTGGTTTAAGTATCAGTTTAGTTTGCAGTTACTAAACTTGATACTGGCGTCTAATTGAAAATTCCCTGAGATAATACTTGCTGCTGGAAAGCTTTGATCATTTAGTTTTTACTCAGTACTCAGTAAGTCTAATTTAATGGGGTACACTTCTAACAAAAATCCCTTTGGTAAAAGCAAAAGTCCTGATATTTACAGTTGCACAGAAAAGCTTCTCAGTTGGAGAAACACTAAAATGAAGTTTCTTTCCACCCACTGTGTTTGATCATGTGAAAGTATGCCTTATTGTGTGAATGTAAATCTTATGTTTGTGTGCATGTGTGCTCCCATCATAAGTGTCTATGTTAGGCCTGGGGTTACGATCTTATGCCACTGACTTTCTCTGTCATTCCTGGATGGTTAATTTTTCCAGTCTGTGCGTCTTTCTCTGTCTTCATGGCCGTCTTTCTTTCTGTCCGTCGGTCTTTTCCATTTCCACTTCTACCTGTTTGTGTCATCTGTAGGGGGTGTCTGTCTGGCTCTCTGTTTGTTGTCATGTCCGTCTTTCTGTCTATGTCCATTGGTCTAACTCTAACCTGTCCTTCTGTCCATCTCCGGGTCTCTCCACGCCTCCATCTTTGTATCTCTGCAGCTTTAAGAGGTGTCTCTTTGGGAGAATTTAGGTCAGCACAGTGCTTCTGCTCCCTCACTTGTTTTGGCAGCTGGGGCGGCCCACAGGGGCGGGGCTGGGAGGGGGAGGGTACGTTGTGATGTCATTCTGTCCCCGAGCCAGTGCTGTTAAGACCGGAGCAGGTTCACTCTTTTAAAAACCGAGGAGCCAAATTTAACAAGCACACAGTGCTGGCTGGAGCCGACTCACCATCGATCGCTGGTACGTGCCGATTTAACCTCGGTTCAGCCAAAACCAGGTGATAGAGATAGCGATTTATATTCATTTTATAGTCATTTTAGGATGTAATGGTGCTTCGTTTTGTCACTGAAAGGGACCAATATTTAATAGATTTATTTTAGTAGCTTAATGATACTTCGTGTTATTGTTTAGAAGCTTGACGGCTATATTTTTCCAGTGCTATTATTAGAAACACTGTTGCCCTGACACATAAAATAAAAAACAGTTACCAAATAGCTTTCATACAGCCACTGTAGACATCTGGTAAAGACAAGCTGATAAATGTATATTTTTGAAAAATGTGTTAAAGAGTTAAAGATGGGGAACTCCACTGTATTTTTACTTGCCACAAACATTTGACAATAAAGACAAAACATATATCAGGACCATGACAAATCATTTGTTGTTCAAAATTGTACTTTACGTTGATGCATTATAAGTCTCTTGTGAAGTAAGTAGACATTTATTAATTTCAGAAAAAAGCAGAAAATGAATTAGCTGAAAGATTTGTCCAAGTTTCAGTAAACGGCAGATGTAAAACCACAACACAGTCGGCTTGTAATTGAACTGTAGTATGCTGCTGTAAGTCATTTGTCATTTCACTGGCTCTGTTTTCATTTTTCTGTCTCCCTGTAAGTAAAACCACTTATGAATTAGAAAAGGACTAAACTGAACAAAAATCAGAGGACATGTGCTCTTTTTTCGTGAGAAAATTGTAAATTTTCCTAAAAGTTTGGGAACAAAGCAAGAAAAATGACTTCTTATTGAACTCATTCCACTGGCTGTAGCACATGTATGTTTTTCTGTTGTGAAGTTACAGCTTTGGTGGAAGTTCAGATTTCTCTTTTTTTCTGTTCAGGGGTGCAGCTCAAGACTGCAGACCCAATAAAAAGGTCTCAAAGAGGGCCCCCACACCGCAGCAGAAACCAGTCCAGCACGTCTATTTAAAACTCATCCTATATAATTAGGAAACTGGCCGATAAAGGAGCCAGTTTGGAATATACGATTAATATTTATTTTCAAATACTTCTGGGATTTAAGGTATTTTTTTATCTAGTGACAAGACTGTGATAATAGATCATGTTGGTGAGCAGATCAGGTGGGAAGGGAGTATTACCTGTCAGGAGGAAAATAAAGAGTTCGGCATAAGTGGCAACACAGGACTCTTATTGTAAACATAACACTGGCAGTCATATAATTTAATTCAAGAATTCGGCATTGAAAAGGTAGAAATTTCGCATTTTCATAATCCTGTTATAATGTCAACAGAAGCTGTACTATTCTAGACATTAATTTTATTTTGAAATGTAGAAATCCTTTGATATTATATCTTTGCTGGTCACAAAAAAATTTGGACAGTTGGATGGTAACTTCGGCTTAATAACCAAAATATTTTGCGTTATCACTTTTTACACAAAAAACTTCACATGTTCACAAGCTATTGTTCTTCTTAATAAACTAAGAAAAATATCAGCTTAAAACATTTGAGGAAAAGAAACCTTTTCAACTTTAATGCAGTTGAATTAATGAATTGAACTGTGTTATATAAGGCACCATTTTGGCCTTTGGACCACGCTAAAGCATCTGTCACATGATTTTGCTGAAGTTAAAACCTCATCACCCTGTCCCTGATTTTGAATTTAGGATTTTTTTATGTGTAATGTTGGTAATCTTATTTAAAGCAGTGAGGCTACCTGAATACTTGTTTTGTGCAATAAGAGAAAAAAGACAAAGTGTTAAGTCTTCTCTTGTGGTAAGGAGGCCATTGCGTCATAAAAAAAACACTGCTATACTTCGGCCTGTGAAAATGAATTTTCTCTCTCTCTTATGGCACACCTGCTTCTATTTGATCTGAAAGGGTAACCTAGTGTGTGCACACCCAGGAAAACAATATTAACTCCAGAGAAAAGCTAAGGACTAATTTTGTTTTAGAGTTTTAATACACTCTAATTCATTTTATTCAACACCATTAATTATGTAAGTCAAGAGTTCTTAATGAATGGAGGAATCTGATCATCAAAGGCCACGTCCACATGTAGGCAGCTGTTTTTTAATCTCTGCTTTTCTGTGTGTTTTGGCCTTTCATACACACACAAACTGTTTTCCAGGTCGCTGAAAAGCACTTTCTGGCTAACTCCTGTCCAGGTGAAGATCTTTAGAAACTATGTTTCCAGTGTTCCCGTGTTGACAGGATCAACAGTGTTTTGGGACTGGAACGACAAAGCACTGCTGAGTCAGTGTCTCTCCTGTGATGTCACTGTGCAACGGTATAGCGTCATGGTGGACAGTGCTAAGCTTTTGCTGGTTTCCATGCCACTAACTGGAAAGGGATGCACAGGATTAATATGAGGGGATATGCCTGTGTGATCAAACTGATTATCACTGATATCACGATTGGGTCCAATACTTCTAAGCCTTCACATCACTAAAACTGACACACTCCTGTCATGGTGACAGTTGATTTGTGTTAGAAACAGATGCGAAGCAAGGAAAAAAATTATACTTAGATGAGAGATACTTTGTGTCTACTTCTGCCAATATTATAACCAATGAATGAAGTATATTATAGTCAGTGCGTGTAGTTAAAACATCAGCAAAAAATGTTCATATCTGCAGATAATGATAATCAGCTTTTTTAGGCAATTTTCTGACAATGATAATGTCAAGCATCTCTGTAACTGACTGTTTACATGCTTTCACTTACATTCACGGTTTCACTTCCTCTGTAATGCTGCTATTAACAACACTCTGACAATACAAACCTGGCCGACATTTTGGTAAAGCAAGAAACACCAATGTTAACTGGTGACCCTCACATGCTTCTTCTCTTGGTTGCTGTAGTTACAGTGGATGTAGAAACTGCAAAGAATAAATACACATGCTGTTTCGATTTTATCTTTCATTAAGTATTAGCACATGTTTTCATGTGTGTTAGTAAATGTAGGTCTTACCCGAACTATCATTTGACTGTTATTTTTTTATCAGTTATAGGGATGTAACGGTTACTGGTAAAATGGTAAACTGCGTTAAATATCCCACGGTAATCACCGTGTCCTATTAAAATTACTGTTATACCGTGTTTGATCACCACACTGTGTCAATAACTCACGGTGATGCTGCTCCTTGCCTGAAAAGGCAAACCTATGTGTGTCTGCCCCTCGATGAAGCAGCCGTGTGTCGCAAACAGAGGCGCACATGCGCAGCTTGCAATGTTTGGCCTCAGCAGTTGGAGCTTCTCTCAGACTCTCACAGGTTCTGCCACTTGAAATGGCTGAAGTCTAAAGTCTGGTCGAAGGTGGATTTTACAAGGATGTCGAGGGGAAACTGAGTGACTACAGTCACCCTGTCTAAGACACCAAGCTGCAGTGAAAGACAAAAATGCGTGTGATTAAAACTGCTGTAACTCCTCGAGTAAACGAGCAGGGGGGAGGGGGGTGATTCAGTGAGCTATACTGGAGTGAATTATAAGTGGTTTATCGGTATTTTTGGTATAAATAACGGATAAAGGTTGTAAATAACAGCATTAGTATCAATCTAGAGTGTTGTCCTGCCGTTCTTTCACTGTTCTTTTGCCATATTTCGTTGTCATAGATTGTCTTTTTCCGTCATAGTTCATGTTTTATGTATTTAATCAATCGTAATTTGTAAATATTAAAGAAGGAGATGTCGAGGAGATCTGCCATGGAAAAGGGAGACCAGAGGAGAGTCATGAAGGGGGCTAACTGCTTTAGGAACTATCGTTAGTAAAACAAAAAATAAATAAATAAATAGGCCTGGACACGGTCTAATATAACGAGCTGTAACATGGACATTAATGCTGCAATCAATCAAAAATATGTGAGTGCATGTAAAATAGGTTAAATTTATTTTTGGCCATCTCAAATCTTTGAAGATGTCTAAAGACCTGAGGTGATCGAGCCTTTTCGGTAGTGGCTCCCAAATTGTGGAACGATCTGCCGCTCAAAATAAAAACATCCCCCACCCTAACGACTTTTAAATCACGTCTTAAAACTCATTTTTATTCTTTGGCTTTCAATTCAGCATGAGAGTTGTGTGATCTGTGTCCTTTTATGTCTTTTATGGTCTTAACCCTTTGTTTTTTATGACTCTTATTTGTTTCTATGTGTTATTTTAATTGATTTTATTTCTTTTTTGATGTTCTTATGAGTTATTTTAACTGTGCAGCACTTTGGTAAACTTTATTGTTTTTAAAATGTGCTATATAAATAAAGTGGATTGGATTGGATTGGATTGTTTACAATTGTTTATGAGGAGAATCCTGTATAAAGTACAAATTCTTTTTTTTTTATTCTTGTAATTTCACACAGTTTAAGCATTTATAACAAAATAATGACAAATACTTGCCAGAATTGTTTACTTTTATTTTTAATGAAAAAAGTTTTAACAAATTTACTTATAGGACATTTCCTGACATAATTTTTAACAAAAAGACAAAAGAACTGTTATAATTGTAATATTAAAGGGGTTAAATGATTTCAAGACTGTGTTAAAGTACTATTTTCAGCATTTTGAGCACACTGCCACAATATGCGATAATAATGATAACGGTGATAATTTTGGTCACAATAACCGTGATCTAAAACTTTCATACCGTTACATCTCTAATCACTTAGTAGCGTGTTATGTTTTGCCAACATTTGTTTGTTTGTTTGTCAGATGGACCAAAAGTAAGAAATACATTTGGAAGACATTTTCATGCAATGTTAGTAAGAAATGATTACATTTTGGTGGTGATCCAAATCCAAATGCAGATCCATGACTTTTTTTTTACATTACAAGATGAGCAGGTTTTCACATTTTTGGAAATAACTAAATTAAATCTCAACATCTTGACATTTTCAGGACATGTTGGTCATGGCAATAGGAAGGACTGATTACATTTGGATTTGGATCCAAGAATTTTTACATGGATTTGTTACCAGTGCGAGATCGGTTAGTTCTCCACATTTTTGACAATAACTTACTCGACAGCGTTGGAAAGACGTTTGTGGAGGTTTGTACAGTTGTGGCTGCAAACAGTTTCACCACCTTCTAATGCATATCTTTTCAGTATTTTGCCAAAGCAGACAAATTTGACTATAAATCAGTTTAAGTGTTCGATCATATGGATGACATCATCATTGTGTTATTTTTTAGCCATGATGACTGTGAGATGAAAATCCAATAGCGTGGCAGCCCTGCTCAGAAACATTCCCAAAGAATGCCAGCAAGCACCAGTTTACATGCTCACAAGATGAAGAATAACATCGGTCACTCTTTTGATTAGTGTAATTAGTGAAACAAAGAAACACAGCCATTGAAGAGAAATACAGGACAATTCAGGAACTGTGGGGACATCTTTGCATGCACTCAACAGTGTGTTTATGTGTCTTTGTGTTCTTTTATTTGGACTGGGTTTTTTTTTCAGAATGCAAATGTGTGGACAAGATTACTTCTTGTTTAGGTTTGACAATACCTGCCTCTGTATGGACATTGCCAAAGTCTGATAAATAAACACAGTTAGCTGATACCGATGGGCAGAGAAGATTATTGGGGATGTGGGAGAAGCTTTTACTTTATGTGGAGAAACTACATCCTGCTTCTGCACTAAACAAGTCAGTTGCTTCCTCCTGCAATGCAGATACACAACATACATGCTATGAATGTAAAAGGTAATGCTGATGTTTGTTTTCTAACCTGTAGCAGGTCCTGAACATGCGAGGCAGCAGACTGCAGTTGTGTGGTTGTAACCTGACAGCGACGACATGTTGAGGAGGGGGAGGTGAAGAGGGGGATGCTGCCACCCTGCAGGGCTGATAAGTGATGGTGATTGAGCGTTTGGACCGTCCACGTCCCCTGCAGGAATACAGTTTTACACGCTGTCAGCATCACACACACATACACAACAAAACACACATTCACAGAGTAGTTTCCCGGTGAACCACTGGAGAGCAAACCCACCGCCTCTGATGAGTCAAACCCCGACCTGCTGCTCTGAAGCTGATATATTCTCCCACTGACTCCCAGAGTTCTTTTAATTTAAAACACAGGTGTTAAGTAAGTGTGTTAACCTTACAGGAAGCAGTCACCTTACCAAGAAATTCAGGTTGGCACTCAAAGATTTTCCAAGAGTTTAATAGAAGTCATGCTGTCTTTCTGCAGCAGAGCTTTGATTTCCAGCACGTTAGAGCTGCTGTCTCACACTCAGCCGAGGTGGAGCTGAGGAGACTTAAGCCTCCTGACTAACAGCTTTAAAGTGCCAGTCTGTCAGTCCTGTCTGGACCATCAGCAGCACACAATTAAAACACGATTCTCTCCTTTAGGATTATTAAAGACTTAAGTTATTAAATATTTCACGCCTTTAAGAATGTGTGTGAATAAATTCATGACATAATGACTCTGGGTTTATATTGTTCTTATATTGTTCACCTCACTAAATAACAGAGTACATTCAAACCATGACATGAGCTGTTTTTATTGTTTTAGCATGAACATTAAAGAAGTCTGTTTGTTCATTTATTGACTGCATCATTTTATTATATGCTGATATTTGTGTTTAAAGAGTAAATGACTAATTTCCACTTAAGCTGGACAATAAAGATTTATTCTTTTCTATTTTTGCTCCTGTAAAAATGGACATTTCACAACATATATGTTAACCCTTTAAAAAGTCACTCAGCAGGGAAAAAAAAAAATCCTAGAGGTAACACCTTAGAGGTCTGACAAAAAAGTATTATGTTTGTTTTTCTTTTATTGGGCTGAATATCCTCACTGACCTCAGCACTGTTTAAACACTAACAAAGAATATTAGTTTTTAATTCACAAAATGTTCAGAGGAAAGTTTTGTTTCGTAACTAACACAATCTGGGGCATGAGTGACAAATAATTTGGATGCACTTTAATAATCAGAGTTGAGTCAGCATTAAGAAAAGGGCACTCTAAGTGAATTGTGTCCAAGAATGATGTTTTTGAACCAATCTAAATCTGTTTAAATTATGAAGTTTATGTATTTAAAAGTTCTAAAATGAGAGAGCGTCCTCCAAATTTAGAGCATATAATCAGATATTACAAGTTTTTGTGGTCACAAAATCAGAAAAAAAAGAAACAAAACTTACTTACAAATGGTTTAAATGTGGGTTTCTCTTTCACAGAGTGAACTTATGTCTATGGAGAAGCACAGATCTTTAAAGGGACACCTGTGTTAGGAGCTCTCTGTCTATTCAGAACTTTTGGTCAAATTTATTCCTTCTTGAAAATCTTCAATGTATCAGTAAAATGAAGAGTTTATGTTTTTTTTCCTGAAACATCTGTTGTGGATCCATATCAATAAATCTTTAAGTAGTCTTTGTTTAATTACATTTTCTTCATTAAAAACATTGTGGTCATAGAATCAAACTCCCATTTGACCATTAGAGAAAGTGACAACTTCCTTAGCAGTCTCTCAACCAATCAAAGGACTTCTACTTTCCTGTTTTTTTGACATAGAGTCCTATCAAGAGAAAAGGTTAACTAGAAAAGACAGTCACGTGTCAGCTCCTAAAATAATTAAAAAGGAAATGTGAGTAATCTAATCCAGCTGTTCGTAACAAGGCGAGCAGAATCTGCTTCCAAGAGAGGCACAAAGATCTGTTTAAAGAAAAAAACACCCAGATGAATACATGTAAATATGTTTCTATTTTTTGATGCAACTTTGAAGAGAAACCAGGAAAAATTATCAAAGAAAGTATAAGATTGTGTTTGATTTTTGGTGACCCAATGGCTCTGATTTTTGGATTTGTTTGTTTGATTGTCAAATCCTGATCTAATCCTTAAGCAGGCACTCTCAGAATAAATTAAAGTCTGGCTTGGCTCTGTCAAATGTAATGAAATCTTCCTACTGACATGTCAAAAACTCAAAATAATTTAAAACTGGGATAACAGTGTGACAAAATGGCCTGTGACCATCCTCTCACTATATACTGGGGCTCTTGTCTCATGACTTGGGTTCAGACCAGAGGCCCATTCGCACCTTGTCTTCCCGTGGTCTCTGCCTCCCCTTTCCATGTTTATCCACCGTCTCTTAACTATCAATAAAAGGCTAAAAAACCCAAATATGCCTGATTTTATCTATTTAATTATAAACTATAAGATGATTGCTGTTCTTCTTGTCAGTTTTGGGTTGAGGTGGTCCTGAGCTGAGGTGGTAGCCTAATAACTGTATGCTACAGAAGTAAGACTGGTGCTCTCTATGCCTGGCAAGAAGGGAGTAAATATCATTAAGCTGTACAGAAACATGTATGACTAAATAAAACAGACAATGCTGCATTTACATGAGCATCCGTACACATCTTTATTTAGAACGATTTCCATTCTAAAGATTATATACAATTGTTATGTTATACAAACAGAGGCAATAATTCACCACAGCAAGAAAAGATTCAAAACTGTCTAATATAAAAATAAAATGGTTGAAAATGGAGATCCTTTTTCAACTGCAGTTTCCATTCTTTATTCTACAATATCAACCACAAACATCTTTCTCTGTTTTCTTTTATTCTTAAAAGTCTTGAATAAATGGTTTGACTCTTTCCACGGTACATTTTCAGTCGCCTCCAAAGCTGACAATACAGAGCTGTTGAAGGCTAAACCTGGACTGTAGCCATGAATAAAACATGCAGACCAACCTCCCACCTCCTGACTGTTGGATGTCAGGTCCATGATCCAGAAACTGAAGCCCATTTGCATCCTTAGCATTTGGACGTGTGTCCCGTGGGAAGGTTGGATCGGAGATCAGACAGAAGAGAACAGAGAACAAGTAGCAGTGACATTAAGTTTCATCACATCTTCATCTTTTCTGAGGTGAGGCTTTTGGAGACTGAAAAAGAAACAAATTTACATCTGAATCAGAACTATTGAAAGAAAAAGTGACACTTTGACTTTCAGTAAAAAACAACCTAGAACACATACCACATGCTTTAGGTTTAAATTAAAAGTACTTGCTGGGATGAGTAACCCTCCTTTTTAATTCACTTGTAAATTAACTTGATGATGATATGTACGATTGCATTCATTAATTTAATTCAATTTGCTGAAATATGACTTTAGAAAAACTAGAAAAAAATCCCCATTCCTATTTATGACAGAACACGGACATGACCACTAAATGAAAAAGACTGTCTGCTCTGATGCATCAAATTGATGCCTAATGAAAGTGAATATACAAACAGTTTGTAGTGTACTGTTTGTGTGGCATGTGTTCTGCCACAATTCTTAAAATTAAGCATAGAATTTTGCATCATGTACAGCATGAGCAGTTCTCTCTCTGTTTCGAGGTTTCTGAACAGAGAGAGAACTGAGCTGTGACGCTGTGGCACATGTTCAGGCTCATGCCACGTACCTCACACAACCCCCATTCAAAATTATTGCACTATGCTATTAAAATATTGGATGAGTTGTTTGTGAGGAGAGGAGAGTCTGCTTGAGCCACAAAAACATCCCGAAGACTCTTTTCAAACAGCCCAGTATGAGGAAGCAAGGGGTCAAAGGCCACAGCATCCTTGACCTGCTCACAAACAGAACAAGAAGCTTGAAGGGGATTCAGAGTTCAGACAAAGTTGAAACAGTTAAATCAAAACTTGAGTCTTCACAAAGGTCTGAAATCCTCTTTATTCAGATTGTCTCAACAATAACAACTAACATTTGATCAAAGCTCAGACACAAACAGTGCTAATGACGGCTTTATCCTCAGGGGGGAAGCCATTTTGATTCAAACAATGACGCTGGGAGCCACTCTGCGCACAGACATCTATGGTGCATCCAAGACTCAGACTTCAAACTGTTTTTAAGGGGTTGCTCGATCGACTAGGTCATGATTATTTTCTGGAATTCACAGTGTCATAATTAAGACTTTACAAATGTGACACAATATGAAAATGACATATAGGCATTTTTTTTTTAAAAAGAAGCTGTTTTTTTAAGTGTTGTGAGCTGAGGAAATCAATGAGAGTGGTAACGAAAAGGTAACTGTGGAATCTAATGTATTATTTTAAAGCCTACTATAGGACCAATGCACATGAAAGAGGAAATGCAGGAACATGAATTTGCCAAAAATTATCAGAAAAGACAGACTTAAAATGAAAAAACAGAATCCAAGTTAAAAACAAATAAGAAACATCAATTTTTACAACCATACCGTCATCGGGTACCTTCTATCCAATAACAATGCTCTATATGTTTACTGTTATCCGCCAGTATCACTGCCATCCTCCATAAACACGGCTTTTACATCATTTCTCACGTTCCTCCATAACATGCAGACATTGGCTTCCCCATCAGTGCAAAGCTTTCATCGTTTCATCACCTCGTTGTACCATCAGCCTATGATCGCCCCATCATCTCAATCTGTGCAACTGGATCAGCGTCTCCATCTCATCAGCCTAAGACAACACCATCAGCTATCTCTCCGTCAGCCGTAGTCTTCTCAGCTTAATCAGCTTCTTTTATCACCAGCCTCAGGGAACATCTTCAGTAAACACCACCAGCATCTGGACTCTTAAGGGGAATTGATCTTCCTGCTGCTGAGGGCGGACATCCTTCCATCATCTATCTACCCTTACAGTTCAAGGGGGAGAGATTTTCGCACAGATATTTGATATCGTATAACTCAAGAACACCACGCTGACCTCTTTGTTTACTTTATTCATTATAAAGGACTGATGTCCATTCTGTGCATTTAGATAACAAGTGTACTGCACTTTAGTCTCTGCAATCACTCCATGCTTAACCACGATGTCTTCAGTGATGAGCTGCAATCAGAAGTCTCTTACCTGTGGCTCTCGGGCTTACTGTGGTTTATTTATGTTGATCTAGTTTTCATTTTATAAATCCCCTTATGCCATGTTCCTTGAAGACAGATGAGTGGGAGTAAATTAGCTACCAGTTATGGGGTTACCATCGCTCTATAACAGCTTTTCTCCCTCAAACATTTAAAAATGCAACATTGATGCATTTGCTGGTTTAGTGGAGCAGGTAGTAACCCAGCACATACTGTATGTGAAGGCTCTTGCCTACATGATTGGCTGAGGTTTGACTCTTGCCCATAGGGCCATTTGCTGTGTGTCCTCTGCTCTCTCTCCACCTTTCTGAGTTTATCCACTCTTTTCTTAAATGTTAATAAAAGCTGAAAATGCCCACAAAAATTTTTTTAGAAGACACAACAGTGATATAGGACCTAACCCTCTCTCATTTTCAACTCTTGCAACTCCACTGGATCATCTACACCCCAAAGCAGTGACACCTTCACAGTTTGATATCTCAAATATCATACAGCAGCTCTTCATGCAGTCAGCTGTGTTCAGAAGCTCAGCACGTCAGTCTATGGAGGACTGATAGTCTGTTAAATCCCCTTTTAACCCCTCCATAAAGCCATGGGATTTTCACTGAGTTTGTGCTGTAAATACATAATGATAAATTTGTGGTTCATTTGCTCTTTAATCATTTTTTCTCAACCAAAAGGAAAACAGTGTTGTTATCTTACTTGCATTTTAACCCTTGAAGGAAGCCTTGAAAGTCTGTTAACCAATCAGATGCACCAAATTTCTTCGTCTCTTGTTTCTCTGTTAATGTCCAATCAGGAGCACCCTAAGGCCAACAAAAGACACACAACAGGTCAACAACAAGACATAGAAGGTATCTTTGTTTTTGAAAAGAATTATAGTGAGAATGTGAGTCATGCAATGTAGCCCATTGTCTTATTTCAGACATAAAATGCCTTCAAGAGTTGTACAAATAACTTTATAGGGCAAAATTTTAGCCTAATTAGTATAAACATGAAAGATTTTTTTGTTTGTTTGTTTGTATGTTGTTAATTTTTCTTTGTCAGGTAATGTTTTTTGGAAAGCAGATGCAGATATGAAAAGACTTGAAGATTGTTGATCTGAATGATTTGCAAATTCTGTCAGCTTTATATTCCTTTTTTTATTTGTTTGTTTGTTTGTTTGCTGTTACACACCCTTCTTGGGGGAAGGTGTATAACAAATTAAAGGAAGATCACTGTTGGTCCCAAAAACTAAATATCAGACCAAAATTCGAATTTACAATTTTAATTACAAAACAAAGGAAAAACATATCTTCAAAATAAACTGAAATGCAACTTCAAAACAAGCAGGGGACATGGTATGCAGCTAAAGCTCTCACAAAAACTACAGATGCACCCAAAAGCTAACAAATATAAAAATATACAAACTAACCAGGCAAACAAAATTGCCAAAGGCAATGAAGCGATGCTGCTTAAACGTTGTGCGCTGGCTGAGGCTTTTTGAAACGGCTGCTGTCAGCTTTTGGGCCAATAGGAGGACTGCTTCTCCCTCCACTGAAACCTCCTGCCCAGCCAATCAGGAGAGAACCTGTATGCAGACAAAGATCCTTCTGCCAACAGAGCACCCACTCCTCCCTCTCCCTCCGTCTCTCTCACAAACACACACACACAACAGAAGATAGCAGCCCCACAAATTTACAACATAATCGCAATAGATATGGCCAGGGCTGTAACAATGTTTTTATGGTCATACAACTTCAGACATCATTACATTTATATCCTTATTGCCCAGGTTGTCCAGAAAAAAAACATGTCTTTAATTTGCTTGTGCTTTAAAGGGTTGGAGCTCTACTTGCATTATCACCATAAAACAACCGGTGGACAAAAAGGAGCAGAAATAGCTTGGAATTACAAGAGTTAAACTGGATGACTGGATCCCACTATTGAACAAAAAGCTAGAGAGCCCATTTCAAAGACAGGGCATATATGTATGTTAGCACATAAAAAATCAACATAACCAGCAATTAATTCTGATTAGAGGACCCCGGATCACTTCCATATATAAAGTTTCAGGTATCACTTATTAGTTTCTGTACTAATTTAAAGATGTTCTCCTAAATCATTATACATTACCTCTTTGTTTCTAAATCCTAAGATAGATAATTCAATAAGAGTAACTGACATCTGTATTATGCAGGGTACGAACAACAAGACAGACGGGCAGAGTTTGGCTGGATTCCTCTGTTCCTACCAAAATCAGCAACTGCCTAATTATCAGAGGACTCAAAAGGTTACCTTAACAATATTTCTTTAGGTGTGCTGCAATGTGCTGTATTTTAACCTCCCAATCTCCGATCTGCTATGAAGACCACTGGGGATCAAAAACTGTTGTGTGGGACGAACAGGCTTTGTAGATTTCCATCTGGACTGAACAATGTTCAATCAAGGAGAACACGAAAGTGGGAAGCACAACAAATGCAGCCATGACAATGACAGTAAACACAAAATTAGGTTGGTGGACTTCACACATGAAGGTCAAACTTGCAGATTTCTTAATGTCTTGCATCATAAAGGCTCATTCAAAATAATGTCACCCGTTATTTCTGATATTTTAACAGCTTTGAAAATAATCCTGGAACCTAATTATTGACAACTGCTGTGCAATATGAAAAACAGACTTATCCAACTTGGTTTGGCTTTGGAGACTAAACTTCTGAATACAAGTGAAAAGTGAAATAATAAAAATTGTCACCAAAATCTTCTTAATGAATCTCCTGATTTAATATTAGGATGAGTCCTCACAGGCTTAGTGTAGCATTGGGAAATGTAATGGTCTCAAAATGGGCACTAAAACCTCTTAAATCCTGTATTGCCCTGATACTTGTTGATATTGACAGATGTAAAACCTCCGTCATATTTCTCTGACACATCAGGCTGATCTCACTCAGGTTTGGCGTCCACCGTGTGTCCTCTCTAAAAGCTGGATCCTCTTTTGTCTGCCGTCTTGTCAGGTATTTCCGCCTGTAATCTGTTTGATAGCGCCGGTTTGAAAGATCAAAACATGTGCCTGCAGACATCGTCTCTGATGCTTCCTCGACACTCAGCAGTTCACGCCTGACTGAGTCGGAGAGGCCTTTAGGACTGACACACACCAGCGCACACACAAACACACATACTACAGCACAGAGTCCCCTATAGAGGGTTTTACTTTGAGCTGCATGACAATCACATGAAGTCAGATGTTTGTATGTGATCTAAAATAAGATAGAGGTGGATGATGTCTTATTTAAAGAATGTTACCAAGATAAGTGTTTTAAAATGAAAAACTTTTGCTTTTAAAATGATATTTTTGTTACTGACGGCACAGTTATCCCAAATTACGACAAGGATTGTCATTGTCATTGACATTGTTTTGCAATGTCTAAGTCTCCATTTACTTGACAACAAAAACAACCAAGAACGGGGAGTTTTGTTGCTTATACCTTCTGTTTACATGAGAATGGTGCCTGGAGTGCCTAAATCCACAAACTTTTGAAACCAGAGTCCATATTTAAAAGTTTTGAGAACATGTTGGTATCTATCTCTGTGTGAACAGGAATCGCAATACTCTTTCAGATGAAGGTTGCATACTCACTATAGTAACAACAACAACAGCTTCGGCTGTCTACCAAACAACATGTATGCTGCTTACTGTGCTCGGTTTGTTATCCAAACAAAAATATCCATACAGACTTGTTGTCCAGACAAGAGACTCCTGCGTCTTCATGTGTCCACTTGCCATTGTTGTTTGTGAAAAGTTTGTCTTCAAAATGCATACATGTGTTGTAACACTGCTGTTTCTCTGAAAACCTGCTTCACCAACTACGCTACAGTTGCAATGTTTTCACATTGCCTCTGTGTGAACGCAGAATGCTTTTGAAAACGCAATAAAAAAAACGTTTCCGTTTCTGGTGACGAGGTTGTTGTGTAAACAGGGCCTAAAGTAACTGCCCTCACCTACTTCTTCTGTTTCTGCAGCACCGGGCAGCTAGAGACTAAGGATTGTAAGATCGGAGGAGACCTACAACTTTGACAGTTCAACAACAGGTTATATTTTCTTGCTGAGGTTATCTGCTGTACTATTGATATTTTGGAGCAAAGAGGATGGATTATGAGCCTTGATTATAAATAGGGGTTTTCTGAGTATGACATACATCAGACCAACCAGCTCTCATTCCTCTTAAATCGGTATGCACCGGGCAGCTGGTGCCTCATTATTTACATGATAGGTTTATTGTTTGGTCTGAATTTTTGTCAAGATTATTGTGGACTATACTCAGGAACGCACACAGAACAGTGTATGAAATTTGTTAATTCTCAGATTAAAGTGCTGAAGCATCCAGAGCATAGGAATTTATTCAAAAGGTGAGTCAGACACAAAATCTCCATTTAAAACAAACAGAATCAGACTGCAGTACATTTATGATAGACCTGAACATTTAATAACTGTGGGCTTTAGTCAATTTAGTTTCTCATTTTGCAGCAGGAATCCTTGGCTCTGTTCTCTGTGTTTTACATTAAATACAGCAGACAGCTTGTTTTGTTATCTGTGAGCATAACTATGGAAGAGATCCATTTCTGTGTAAAGAAATATAGAAATTATAAATGTAGCTCTGTGTTGTGTGAAAATCTTCAATCACACTGTGTGCTTCTCTTGTTTTTGAGAGTATTACTCCTGGTGGAGCGCACAGGAATAACACACTAAGGTGTGTTTGATTAAGCCACACTGTTCTCAGCTCTCTGTCCTGTTGTGAACTTTAAATTTAATTTTTCAACAAATGCTCTGAAACTGATTGATATTAATAAGATACAGTATATACGATGGATGTGTGCTGTGGTGAATGCCATATGATTGAAAGAAGTTCAGTAAAGTATGTTTCAACTAGAAAATGTGTGTTAATTTCTCTTTTGCATCCTTGAAAAAGCAGACATTCCACTCCACAGACTTTAGAATAAATTTAAGGAGCTTTATAGCACAGTAAACTTCTGTGTCTTCAAGTTAGGAGCACACCAGCTTTATGCCTGACCACTCATCCAACGTTGATCCAAACGGCAAAATGACCGGTTCAGATTCTTTAACACATTTTGCCTCTTCTCCAAAAGTCTACCTCAGTTCTCAAGGTTGACTGGAGAAGAGCTAGCTGTGTCAATCATTAATGAATGATCAATATTATTAGAAAGTCTGCATTTTATCCAGAAAAGACTGTTTGTTTGAGAGAGGTGTCAATGAAGCCATTTTATAGTGATGAAGGAACAGTTGCTGAATAGAGGTAGGGAACTGCAATTACTATTACCTACATAAATAATGATGTTTCCTTCATAAACAATCTAAACACCTTCAGCCAAGTACAAATGACCTAACCTCGAGAGAAATGTTATAAATAAAAAAGAATAACTCCCAACATGCCTCCCCCACTAAAATGGCAACATCCAGTAGGAATTTCATAGAGAGATCAAACCAACGCCAAAATGCTTGACTCATCAAGCCACGTTTCATAGGTCTATCTGCAACAGGAAGCCCACAATTTGCCTTTTAAAATAAAATTTAAGACCACAAGTACTCCTTAAGCAAAATGTATCTCCGAGATCTTAAGTGGTATCAGCTTGAAATGCAAACAGATGACAGAAGATGCCACGCTGATCGAAGGTTCTGAAGGACTTTGTTGTATCTCAAATGGTTTCTGAATGAAAAGCACTCAAAGTTGGTCAACCCTGAAGAAGCCCCCCAGCTTCTCCCATTCAAATGAATGGGGTAGATGTGAAACAGCTATGCACAAGCTGTGGCATTTAGGCTCCCACACAAGAAAACAAATGTCCTACAACTTTAAGAAATACATGGGTGGTTTCCTGACAAAATTTTCCACTAAAATATCTCAATTTTATATTCATTTTTAGACAGATTTGGTCAAAATTGTGGCATCTGTGAGGCAGTGTTTGAAAAAATTTTCACTCAATTTCAGCTGGTCATGTGACACTGATGAGAGGAAAATGGAAAGTGTAAAACACACCCATTATAAAGTCTGAGGAGGAGAAAATATACATGACTTCAACTGTGATATCTCTAAAGGGTCGGAAAAGGATGAATCCCTCAAAATGGAGGTGAAACGGGCATGAGGGACCTGCAACAGAGCGAGGATCCGACAAATGCTGCTTGCAGCTTTAATTACATATTGATGGTCACCAGGGGCTTTATATTCTCTCTTCCCCAGCCAGCTCTTTGAAGAGAAGATGAAATGTCCTAAAGAACATGAACCAGCCCAGTTGCCTATGAAATCAACAGTGAATAAAGATGAGCTGCATCGCGGAGAACCTACACAGACATCTACACACTCTTCTTTTTTAGAAAAACAGACCCGTGGGCAGGAATGAATGACCATTTAGTGTGACAAAAGTGTGAGCACATGGCGTATAAATGACACCTCCATCAGGTGGAAAATGGGAAGACACCTGCGCTTCACACCAAAATGCTCTGAGCCAGGTTTAGGATTGGGCCCATAATGCTTCCATGCAAAGTTAAGTCAAGGGATACGTATTCTTTTACTGGCAGTATGTCATATTTAAGCTAATTACCAATTTCCTTCTTTTTTCTATCTTGTTCCAGGTTAGCAGGCATCTCTTCCTGGAAAATGAAATTTAAAGGGCACCAGAAACTGAGGAGCATGTGCAGAGCCTCTTCTCTGTCTTGGGTTCCACTGAGGTGAACACTCGCAAAAGTAGATCCAAAACCGACCTTGTTACCTAGTTGAGTTAGCTAGACTTTGAAATTTGATTTGTACAATTTCAGTCAGACTTGTATGCTAAATGAAAACACATTAAAAATGTATTATTCTATTCATACTAACACAGTACATTTATTTTTCTCACTCAATAACTCTATTCACACTCGTAGAAAAACCTTCAAGTGACTGACAACAGCAAAGGTCTTTGACCCAGACTTGACCCTGAAATTTTTCTCCTGCCCTCGTATCTTTCCCTTTCCTACCACTCAACTGACTGTCATACAGACTGTGGAGAAGCCTCCAGCTGTGATAGACTAGGTGTAAACAAGCGAGTCTGATAGTTTTCTGGGTTGATAATGAGGATAACTTCCAGGAAATTTTAGGGTTGCATGTGTGAAAAGGGTTTATGGAAATTTTTTGATTTAGGTTTTAAAAAGGTTTTACAGTTCAGCTTTCAGAAAAAAACTATAATGTTGATTGAAAACAGTTTGCATCTCTAATATGACGAGTAAGAAACAACTAACATGGGAATGGTTGTTTATCGCCTCCAGAGTGAATTTAACTCAAATTTTGTTGAACAGTTGCGTTCACTGTTTGCCAAAATGTGTGCACAGTTAATGACTAGTTTTATTAAGTACATTCAAACAGCACTGATGACTAATGATTACGTAACTTGTCGGAAATAAGTTTGTGTGATATCTTCTGGGCTCCTTTTGTTTGCAGTTTATGCTTACATAAACCACAGTAATATCCGTTATTCTTGCCGTTCAGATGGTTCAAAACAAATTTTGAGTTTTTTTTAATGCAGAAATAAATTAAGAAATGCAGATTAAGTTGACAGAGATGGTGTAATTAATCAATTAAAAAAAATCCAATCTTATGGCCACAAGACCAGTATTTTAAATAAAAAAGACAAACTAAAGGAAACCTACAGCCCTATCCTGATGAGTTCCCCATGGGAATGTATGGATACGACAGAACTCTCGGTTCTCTATTTCCTACCGGATGTTTCTCACCACTCCTCTTCCAGTTTAGTGTTGCATGGTGTGCAGTCTGCTCTACTTTTGTGTTCACATCAATGTTGAAATGTCACTACTCTGCAGACATGACCTCAGCTTTGTCCAGTAATGAAAAGTTTACATCTCTTGACATGTCACTCTGCTTTGTCCAGTAATGTGAACTCAGCTTCTGAAAAATGAAAGTTTACATGCTGTGTAATGTCGTAAGCACAAGTGCGAATGAGCAGTTTAAGTATCAGTATTCATTTCCTAACTTCATCTGTGAGGGGTGGAGACCTGGTAGTGGGTTGTTGGATGTTAGCTTCCAGCCCAGTTACATGTTGTAAACAAAAAATTACAGAAATATGTTTCTAAATTAGCAGAGCCAGACAGTGGAACACCTAAAAAAGCCGAAGTAAAGGTCGAATCAAACAAGTTAAAATAATTTCCCATTTTGTGCCCTCTTTTGGAGAGGAGGTAGGGTGTGCACATGCAAACTTATACCAAGATGTAAGTTTGCATGTGTATGCTGTGGTTCATGGCTTCAGTATTTCTCACTGCAGTTACTCTAACAACAGCTAAGTTCAAGCTCCAAAATTACTTTTAATAACATCTGTGCACTAACATTTTAGCATATGTTCTGGGCCATTCACAGGTTAGGAAATTGCTAGTCTGTGTGTATATGTATAGAGAGGGAGAGAGAGGGAGAGAGAGAGAAGAAATTGTGTTGTGAATTCCTGAAAACTGGAGTCATGCTGAGGTTAAAAATTCTTCTGAGTTATGTTCTGCTGACGAACCATTGTCTATGATAGGTTTAAAGTCATGAATTGTGCCATATAAAGCTTTTAAAGGTATTCTTTACATACAAAAACACACAGTCCTGGCTCAACATGGGAAGAGTCCCTCTTGGTGCTTACTTCACCTTTCAGGAAAATGTGTGCTCAAACGGTCCATTTAAAAATATTTCCCTAATATATGGGGATATGCCACCTTCTCCAGGTGATGGTTCAGCCCAAAGCAGGCCCCAGAGGATGAAGCATGCCCCTCCACCCAGTCCCCTCTGGACATCCGTACTTGACACCATCTTTGTCATGCTGCATATTCAGTTTCAGATTGTTTAAAAATACAACCTATCCATCCAATGTGGGTCAAATTGTTACATTTCACACCTTTACTAGTATTAGATGTCACGTTTTCTGTTTGTTATGATTACTATTACAGCAGTGTGTTAATGCTGATGGAGTGTGGCTTTGCTGTATGTTGTGATAATTTAAAAAATTGAGACATAGTTTCAAACTTTGGTGTCTGGTTTCTGTCACGGTCAACTTCCTGTAACTCACTACACCGCTCGCCTGCAGAGAAACGCTTTAATATTCACCGCACACGAAACACTTGACTGCTTCTGTGTGAGTATTAGGGGGTCAGACCATCTTTAGACAAGAGAATCACCTTATTTTCATTCTTGTACTGATGTAACTAGCTTTTTCTTTCCTGTAATACAGTTCAGAAGTTTACTACCAAGCAATCCATCCAGGTTTGGGACAATCTGCAGGTTTATCAAGCAACACATCATTTATAAACTTGGGCACCAAGTTTCAAATCATTTGGTCACATTACATTTACCTGCATGTTTAATCTTGTAAGCTCAAAAGTTGGTCAGCAGTGATTGTGTGTTTATGGCGTCTTAGTTTTCTGGAACATTATGTCCCTGTGGAGGAGTAAGCTGCAGGTTTTGGAGGTGTGTGTTATTCTGGTCGTCTGCCTTATGAGCCTTTGTGTTAAGTGGTGTCTAATCTGCAGAAGAGCTGAAGTTTAAGGGGCCTCTGACCCGCACGCTGCTAAACAAAGTCCTTCACAGGTCATTAGCACCGACTTCCAGGCAGCTAATCCCGAACTGCACGGCTCAAAACTCCAACAAAGTTGTGAGACGGGGGGCTGAGCGTAAAGTCGCCTTGAGGGGCCTGGGAAACGAAATTAAGCCTCAGTTAATGATAAGTGCTGGAAAAATGCTCTATATAGAATTTAACCATCACAGGACTTTGAAAAGAGGTTCAGAAAAGTTTTAAAAAGTCAAAAAACTGAGCACTTTTGTTTCATTATCAGCTGAATACTTGACTGCTGTTGTTTGTAATGTTAATGTAGTAAAAACCTGCGTATGTTTCTATCATGTTATGTTTGCATTATAACACTGCATAAATAAAAAAAGCCAAACCATGTTTACACTGCAAAAAGACTGTTGACAAGTGGTTATTTTAAAATTCAAATTACCTTCATTCAACTTCTTAGCTTGAGTTAGATCAATTCAATTGAGTTGTTTGTCAGCAGTTGAGGCATCTATGCAGCACAAAACATCAAGTAGTTAGACTTAATTTCATACAGTTTTATAATGTCTGCAGTTATTCTTCAAAAGACAATAATGTAAAAAAAAAAAAAAAAAAAGAACGGGTAGCCAACACATTGCCTGCAGGAAGCCTTAAAGGTGCCCACAGGGACATTCTGAAAATTAGTCACACTCCTATAAATAAAAGAAACAATGAATGTAATGTGCACCACATTTTAAAACTGACTACTATCTTGGTCAAAGTTTATGTTTAGGTGCTGACGTCACGTCTCTCTCACAACTGGGGCCATTAAAGTCTCACATGAATGAAGAAAATCATCACTTTCGTTTAAAAAAATAAACAAATAATTTAAGATGGTTGTGATATAAACCACTCGACATAAACTGACATTACTCAGAAAAAACTCTGGAATGCTCTACGTCTTTGCTCGCAGGTTCAAACAGGACGGTGACCCCTGATTTAGATAAAGAATAATCTATTAGACTGACATTCACTCACATATAAAATTGAGTTTGTCAGCACAATCCTCCATAGATGACGAAAAATAAAAATAAAAAAATACTTATTTCACTTTACTTTTCAACAATGTGTTTCAGTGTTTTTTTTCCCTCCTGCTGCAGACGTCATGGGCAGACCTCGTCAGTCTTCAGAAGTGCAAAGGAAGGCTCAGCGACGTCACCGGGCAAAACCTCTTGAGCATGGTCACCACAGGGAATACATCATAAGAATAATTTGCTTAAAATTATTAAAAGTGGTGTTTACTGGTATGATCAGCTTCTAGGGTTTTTAGTAATAAGTATTCATTCATATTTTTTTCACATTTTCTTCAGAACATGAATAAAAGAATTTTTAAAATGGTCTGAAAGTGTTGGCTGATGTGAAATGGATCAAGAAGATTTAAAAGTAGTACTAAAAACAGAAAGGTTGTAAAAACAACAAAAGCTGAAAAATATGCTCAATTAATTACAAAACAGGGATACTGTATTTTTCCAAATGTGCTTAAGACAAATTCTGATAAGGGCCTGTTGCCAACACATGTCAAGTGTGTCATTCAGGACAAAATGAGCATGCTGCAAAAATGAAGGTTGTTATTGTTGAAAAAGAGTTTATTGGAGTTTTTTATTAAAGATTTGATGACTCAGTGAGTCCTGTCTGCAAAGAGTATCAGAGAAATGCTCTCCTCTGAGTAGAACTACTCCAGTGTATTCTGAATGAACGTAAACAAAAACAAAGTTCTAAAACATAAACACATTTTTCTAGACCATAAAATTGTACATTTATGAAAAACAAAATAGAAAAATTTTCATTCATTATGAAGCAAAAAAGAAAAACAAAAAAGGAGGGAAAAGATCACAGCATAGAGGAAATTCACACCAGATGAAGTCATACAACGTCAGTTTACAGCCTAATCAAATTAAACATTTTACTTGGACTAAAGAATAAAGGGATACTTCTGAGTTTTTCTCAGAATCATCACATATTCATGAACATCAGGATTTTAGGGAGGCTCTGCTTTAAAGTAGAACTGCTCTGAAGAAATAGTTTGTCCATCAAGACCTGCCAGATGCACTTTTGAGCAAATAAAGATTAAACTAGAGAATTATTATTAGTATTATTAGTATTAGTATTAGTATTAGTATTAGTATTAGTATTATTTTGTCAATTAAGTTTTTTAAGTACAAATCTGTTTTCGATTCTGGCAAACTCATTCTTTATCATCACAAAAAATCTTAAGATATAGGAGCTCCCCTCCCTTTTTGGGAGTGGCTCAAATACACCATCTAACCCTCCCTTTATTCATTATTAATATTTATTTTTTACCCTGTGCTTGAATGTCTTTTATATGGTCTGAAAATGTGCAAGTATGTAAGTCTGGAGACACTGTAATGAACTAAAGGCACTTTACTGTCTTCTTCATTACGTTTGATTGTGTCAACTTAATTAAAATATGTCTACCTTACAAACCAACATTTTAATTGAAGGGTCCTTCATAATATATTGTGATGCTTTAATTCTGAATATTTAGTTTAGCAAACAGTCATGACATTCACCTGAGCACTGATTAGCACTGAACAGGGCTGGGCGATGTGACCTAAGAATAAAATCTTTGTTTTGTTCAACAAAACCAAATTTATGATTTTCATTTTTTTCTCTCTCAAATAAAAAACTTCACGTAACACAGACACGATATGAAATAAGTTTTGCCTTTATTCCATTACAGAAGTAACCTAAGTTTCCATCTACACTGATGTTTGGATGTACGGAGTCTCGTCTACATCACCAATAAAAGTCAGACTTTTTTTTCAATAAGCAAAAACACACAAGAATTCAATTATTACAAAATGTTATTGAAAAACTAATAAAAGAAAAAATGGGCCTGTGCTAAAAGTATGATCAGTGAAATTGTATTTCTTTGTTCAAACTCTGTCACAACTTAAAAGTTCTTGTTGTGTTGGGAGAAAATGTTATGGAGGGGGTAAACTGCAGGAGTCCAGGGGAGCAAAATGAGCGACGGAGTGAGTCCGTGAAAAGAGACCCACTTTTTTTTGTTTTAGTGTACTGCAGCAACCTCTGCACATATTCAAATTAACTGATCAACTCAGTCGTTCACCCGGTCCCCACACTAAAATATTAACAAGAATTATGATTAGAGGAGTAAATCTTCTAAAAGAAAACTTTTCCATTTCAGTCAGATTCTGGGACTCACAATTTGATCTAAAATCAATTTTCTGCTAAAGAAGATTCACAATTTAAACTCCTTCTGTAATAAAAATGTGTTCATTCCAGGATCTGATTCTACCTGCAGTGCTTAAAGAGTAGACATATTATGATTTGACAAGACATCATAAACTTGCAAAGATTCAACTTATGTATTTTACATGCTTATATGAACTAATTAGAATAATGAGTCTGCAGAAAATGCTGAAAATGATTAGTATGATAGTTAGACAAATGCAGCTATCACTCCAGGAGCAACCCATCCCTTAAAATGGAAGAAAAATGTTTAAAATTAAGAGTATAGAAATCAATGTATTTAAGATTTGAATTGATCCTGAATATTTTATGTATACAGTTCAATTCAAACACAAATCAACTTATTTGAACACCTCTAATCATAAATATTATTAATACTGTTTTTATTCTTATCCCATAATTACTTTTTATTATTACTATTACTGAATACTTAACTGTTTTTGGTGGTGGTGGTGTGTGTGCGTGTCTGTGTGTGTGTGGGGGGGGGTGGGGGGGGTTGCATCCAGCTCATGTCACAAACTTCTACCTATTTACTACTAGGGCTGGGTATTACCAGCAACTTCACGATACAATACGTATCCCGATACACGTAAATTGTGAACATTGACTATGCTTTAAGCAAAATTCTTGACAAGTTTATTTTTTCTTATAAGAAGAAAAAGAACAAGGATGAGTTTTAAGTGGTTCTACAACTTGAGAGACATAAATTCTGATCCTCAAAGATGGTAGACCTAAGTTCAAATTTAGAACATATGCTTCATTATGTAGCTTGTCTTCTACCTTGCACTAGCCACTGTTAACATTACCCAAAGTGTATTTACAACAACTGTCAAAATATTTAGGCTTTATCAATTCTGTAAAATCCGTATCGATACACGTATCCCAAAGGAGTGCGATACGATATTTTGCCGTATCGATATTTTGAGCACAGGCCTATTTACTACCTATTATTACTTATTAACTAATCAGCTTTGATTTGCAAAAATGTATCTTTAACTGAACATGATTTTGAATCTAAAATACCTAAAGCTTCTTACATAAAAAAAGAAACATTAAAGTAATAAAACTGAGAAGGACCTCACATGTACCTATCAAAGCTTCAGTGATGAAATTATAATGATACAACTTTGACTTAAAAAAGGTAAATTCAAAATGGGAACAGTGCATATTAATACATATGCTAAATGATACCCATTTATTGACTTCTGTTACTGTTCTTCAGTGGTGTGACCGTGTACAGGTATATGAACATGCATGAGATCCAACAGGTTAGACGTCAAAACAACATGATAAACTGTAACTCAACAAAGACACATGTAAATGAAAATGCTGGCCTTTTGATTTGATGAAGAATAAAACCAAATGAAAGTGGCTGTATATAAAAATTCTGCATTTTAACGTCATAGCTGAGTAGGCACGAGGTAAAGTGCTGATGAACTTGAACATTTACTCATAGAACACACAAATAAGCAAATTTCTTTTTTTCACTGTTGTACGTGAATGTCAAAGTGTTTTTTAACATAATTTAAATTTGTGTTTCCTTTCAACCTGCAGGTCTTTTATCACAAAAATGATTTGTTTTGTCTTCGACGTTATTGTGCAAAAAAGTCCCGCCATCATTAATGTGATAACGTTAGCCAGCAAGCTAACACTTTCACTGATGTGCATCAGGGATTTGTCCTTCTATTACTAAAAAATAAATAAATATTTTTTTGTAAAGTAAACAGAAAGACAGCAGTCTGTGTGTTCACCGTATTTACATCCCTGAGCTGCGGGCACTTCTTGTTGCTCTTTAATTCCCGATTATTTCAATTTATTCATCCGCTGAAGCTTTCTGTAAAATCAAATCATTGCCCTCTGACCGCTGCTGGTGAAAACATACAGAGGGTGAAATGTATGTGTTTGGAGTCAGACCTAAACAAAAATAAAGTAAAACTGTATTTGTTGGATTTCTTCCGCTGCAGCGAGTGCAGTTAGTTTTGGAGCTGCTGGCATGAGAAACTACAGAGAGGCTGCAACAATTATTCAAGTCACATGAGGGAACTTTGATGTATTTCAGGAAATAAAATATTTTTTCTTTTTACAACAGGGTTCACATTAGGTCTATGCTGTGAAAAAAAAAAGCTTTTTGTCTTTAGAAAAATAAGAAAACCTCAAAAAGTGAGCAGGAAGAGAAAGAGAGAAACTTTGTTGCTCTTTGTCTGCAGAGATGGTTGTGCTGCCTCACAGAGGGATGCTGACATGTCCTAATAAGGAAATCAAAGGAGGAAAAAAAACCTTAATACTGCCTGTTAACCCCCCCCCCCAAACACACACACACCAAACCAAAAAAACAGGCCCCATGAGGCAGACAGAGGGACAGACAGACGTTATAGCAGTGCGTGTGTCACATCATGTAATCTGCATGTTGTTGTTTATGATTGACGGGTACAGAGCTGCAGACACCCAGAGGAACGCTCACATTTTAAAGATGTGAAGTCTCAGGACGACAACGGGGGGAGAGAACAGAGGAACTCAGAGGTAAGAGGATGACTGATTTCTTTCTATGCTGCTTAACTTTAAGTCCTGACTCATTTAAGGTCTGTGTGTTTAACTTAAAATGTTGAGATCACATCAGGAAACTCGAAAATGACTGAAATCTTTCTTCTATGGGAAAGTCTAGGGGTAACTGTTTGTTAATGAGGCATAAAGACTTGAGAGTTTTGTGGTGTCAGTACACAAAAGGCCTTCTTTGTTTGTTTTTAGTCTCCTGAGTGACGCAAGTGAAGGGAAATTAGATCTTTCCAGGTCTCTTTAAGCATCTCTCATTAAAGTGAGTTTTCCTAACATGGATCCTCTGGAAACAAAGAACAGAGTTAGATAGTTTCAAACTTTTCAGGGTTCTGGAGACAAATACAGGATAGTTCCAAATCTATGCCATCCTGCAGATACACTGCAATCCTAAAATACTAAAATGTGTGAACTTTGCCCTCAAAGGGGAGCAAGATTCTGTCAGTCCTCTCAAACTGTACTCTAAAAACTGAACAGCTTAAAAGATTTATAAAAATAGTGGGAAATTATCTCAAATAGATAAATAATCAAATTACTTGATATAAATGAGTGTAGGAAAAATTTAAAAATGATAATATTCGGTTGTTTTCACTTTTCAACAAGCTAGAAAAAATGATTCCACTATCTTTTGTGTTTATATGAAATTAAACACATTAAGGATATTGGCATTCCCAAGTCAGTGAATGCAGCACAGGTATAAAGCAGCAAAAAAAAAAGCCTTGTGATGAATTATTCCCTAAGATGACTGAATCCAATGTTTTTAGAATTATTTACACATTGGTCAAAGCTAAACAAAAACATTAATATGATCAATTGAGTGTTTTCTGTCTTTTTAGAAATATTTTCAGCATTACAGTAAAAACTGATTTTTTTCACAGCCTCTGATAAATCACAGCTTGATTTGTGTTGTTTATTTCATTTGATGAATAAAATAATATATTTTTTATTTAAAAGATCGTAACAGTGGTGCAAGAGCTGTTAATGTTTTAGTTTTTAAAAATCCTCCTGTAACCAAAAATAAAAAAGTTGAAAACTACATTATATTGTTCAAATTGACCACATGTTTATTTTGACTTTTCCTCTCTTAAGTGGTGCGTTTACATTAACTCCCCCCTTCTCTTTTGAGATACTGGATGGTTGATGTATCTTGAGTGTCTGTGGGAGGAGCTTTTGTATACACACAGTCACTGAGCTGCACAGTAAACAAACATTTACCCTTTTAAAAAGAAAAAATCAGCAGCACTTTTGCACAATAAGCTACAAATAAAATAATACCACTCAGCAATGTGTAACTTTAAAATCATGAATTATACACTTACAATTGCTGCAGACATAAAGTGCAATTATTTTATGAGTAAAATACAGTGTAGAAAAACCCACTTCATCAAAACAAGTTTAACACTGTAAAAAAAAAATGGTGATTTCAAAAGGCCTCTGAATTTGGCACCTACATTTTTATTGACTGAGAAATTTTATGATTAATTCTAATGTCCCATTTGTTTTGATTTCAAGAAATAAAATTACGCAAGATATATATTTTATAAAACAAAGCTGCATTTCATTTTCGTTGTCGCATGTTTTTTTGTTTAAAAAATTTCAATTGAATAGTTGTAAAAGAAAAAAAAAGAAAAAAGTGTAAAGAAAAAGAAAAAAGGAATAAAATGAAGAAAAAGGTATGTTTGGATTCACAAATACTGTGACAATGTAAGACATTTTTATGACATCAATGTGTGCAAAATTAATAGGGTGTAAAATTACTGAAAGTGTATAAATATTATCAAAATGCATGGCATGCCTCTTTTTTTACAAGTTTTTAGGGATTTAAAAAATATATTTTCAAAGTGTACAAATCTGAGAATGCTGCAAAAGACCATGGAAAAGAGCTGAGGTTGAGATATTGACTTTACATGGTAGTATGAGTGGAAAAACATACCAGGAGGATTGTACAGTAGCACCATCCCCACCCCCACCCAACAGCCCCTCCATTAAACACTCTCACACACGCACACATGCTTTCATACACAAACACACAAACTCACGAGAAGTGCTCTATCATGCAGAGCAGACTGGGCATGGATGTATAAATCCACTTTATTGCTGTTTTGTGTGTTAAAAAACAGCTTGCAGCAAACTATGTAATGACTTGAAGAAAGAAATGCATCAAACTTGTCTTTAAATTCTGGCCTTTAAATGACTTTTTTACACAAAGAAAAAAATAAGGCACTAATTGAGACTGTACTGTCAGCTTATGTTGTAGTTTAAAAATCACAAAGTTTCCTTTTAAACTGTGTATCACTGTTGTAACAATCAGAATAAAAAAATTCAAACTGTTGACCATCTATTTGAGTAGTTTGCAAATGAATGTTGTCGACTGCAGTCAGAAATGCCCCCAAAATGCTTCAACTGAATCGGTAATCTCTTAATGTATGCAAACATGCCCAAAATACGAGCAGGATTCCTTCAATCTCTGAATGTAATTCCTCAAATCTCCTTTAATTTGCAGGATTACAGGTCAGATGGTGTAAATAAACCTTAAAATAATTTAATCTGTAACATTTCCGACTTCGTTTTGGTCTTTTAAAGGTCACATTAAGTTGTGTCACCACTTGAAGTCACTAAGTCGGTGTTTGTTTCACCTAAAGGAAAGATTAAAGGGCAAATAAGGTGTAAAATTAATAGCTTGTAATTCTTCAAGTTAAAAAGGTTAACCGTTTGTTTGCACCACTGCGCCGCCGTTGTGTCACATTTAAATGTTTTTGATGCATTGATGGCTGAGCGGTCGACCCCACTGTGCACCCATTTTTTATTTCCATGCTTTTATTTTCTAAGTTCGCCTCAGTTAAGTCAATTGAGCCGTGGGTCGATGGAGTTTGGCAGCATTTGGTGGCCTTGAACCCTCCGCGGTCTGTTTTAGAGCCATGGGCTTCAGCCACACTCCAAATGCAGCAAAACTGTGCTGCAGTATTTTCAAACAAACAACGCAGGAAACGGAAAAAAAAAAAAAAAAAGCCCTGACCCGGGCTGGCTGTGGCGTCCGGCGCCAGCTCCCACCCCGCCCCCTGGTGAAGATCGCGTGCAGAATCCAGGCAACCCAGAGCGTGCTGAGGGAGCGCTCGCTGCTGCACACCCGGGCGATGTGACCTTCCCTTCGCTAGTGATGTGGGGGCTGCCCGACTCACTGAGCATGCTCAGTAGCATCCGCAGCGTTTCGTGACAACACTAATAGTCTGCATGGATCACTGGCACGCAGAGTCACTTCTAATTAGAATTATCTCAGTCTTCCACCAGGGTTTTATGCTTTTTTTTTCCTTTCGTAGAACGACGCTCTCTGAATGGTTCGTAAAGGTGCCAGTTTCCTCGCTAGCTCCGCCCATTCTCCCTCCTCCTCGCCTTGCTTTGCTTCGCCTCGGTGAGAGCGCCGGCCTCTGATCCTCCTCTTTACCCTCCCCCCCGTTTCAACACATGGAACTGGAAAATAAATGGGAGAGGAAGGGGGACATCCCCAAACCGGCTCTTCATCCTCACCTCGTGGCTTCACGCTCTATTATGTATGCATGCTTTCATTTCTGCTGCGTGCGTCGTATGTTTCCCCTCTCTCCTTTCCTACCTATACTTCCTCTGTCCTCACCCTTACAACCTACAACCATCTGCTCTGAAAGGCCTCTTGCAGAAACCGTTTTCGAGATATCCAGTAAAGGTGCGATCTGACGCCTTTCCGCCTGAACCCTAGACCCTTGCCATTTTAAACTCACTTTCGGTTTCTTGGCCTGAGAACTAAGCCAGTGCTGGGGGGGCAGGGTTTGGGGGGAGGTGGAGAACGATGCATGTCAACTAACCAGCAGATTCAAGCTGGTACCTCGTCCAGTAATTGGCTTTGGTCACCAGAGGAAGGAAACAATTTATCCTCCTCCGTTCAGTCTTAGCTTTCGCTAAATTAGCAGAATGGTTCGAGACAAACTCCATAGTGTCTTTAAAACCACTTCCTTTTGTTCTTTTTGTTCTCATTTAATCTGTGCTTCCGTCACTGTCACTCCATCCTAAAGCAACCTGCAGGCAGCGTGAAATCACAAAAAGCTTGAACCCTCAGGTCCTGGGCTTTACAAACTGGGGGTCAAAGGCCAGAGACACAGCCTGGCTATGGGAGATTTAGCCAGGGGCCAACTTAAACTGCCAAATTAAGACAATTCAATAGATTAATGATACAGTGTGGTTTATAGGGACGGAGAGGTCTGTATAAAAGAGTGACAACGAGCTGCATGCTGAATACTGTCAATAAATCAGCAGGGATTTCTTACACTGAAGGCTCCCTGAACCAAAGATAAAAAGGGCAGGAGGAGTTCAGGAGGTAAGGTGAGACCAGATTTAAAACTGTACCTCGACAGACAGACGGACAGACAGGCTGGACAGGCTGTAACAACGAGGACGGACAAACGGGGAAGAGGGAAGAGACAGAAACGAGAGGAGAATATCAAGTCAAACAGACGGATGCACAGTCACAGAGACAGAGGGACAGACAGGTGCTGGCGTTGGATACATCAGGAGAGAAAGACAGAACATTTAAAGAGGCAGGCAGACGGACAAACTGCCACAGAGGGAGACAAACAAACAAGAAGACAACTGAGTGAACACCCAACAAAGAGGTAGTGTTCAGGGGCTGGTTCATAGACTCATCCTGGACTCTGATTTTAAAGAGGTTTTCACACCTACAGCTCAGTTCTTTTGTTCCAATTCTGTTAAAGAAAAATGCTACAAATGAGCAAATTGCCCTTGGATCGTTTCGTGTTCACATGGCAGTGTTTCGAAAAGAGCCAAGTCAAGGCCAACCTACCCGTAAAATACCTCACTGATTATTATCGGTGAATTACAGATGAATATGTTTATCAATGTGACATGCTTTACGACTGCAGTGTAAACAAACTCAGAAGAAGAAGAGGGGCTTTGAACGCTCACTGGTGTCTGGAGACGACCAGCGAGGACACCACTATGCATGGTAACTGTGCCGAGAAACTGTCAGTGATCCAGAAAAGGAAAGAGCAGCTTTAAAAACCACTCCGGGAATCTTTACAAGTTTTTGAATGAGTGTTGTTGATGTTGTTGTGTCAATTTGAGAAAGTAATCTAATTGCGATTTTTTTCCCCAATATTGCGATTTACTCTGCAATTGTTTTAAAGTTGCTCATCTTACATATTCTTAAACAAACATAAGCAGTAGATCTTTTTTTAGAAAAACCAATATGACATTAAATTAATCTAAGGATAAGGATAAGAACGATTTGAAGTGAAAAGAGCAAAAAGTGTGAGAACTGAAAAATCAAGGTAGTAAATGGCATAAAAACAAAAAGGTTAATGGAAATAGGCAAAAAAGGCAAAATAGGTGAAATAAAAAGGTGAAAATTGAATAAAAAAGTCTTAGGAAAAAAGAACATTTGAAAAAATTGAAAAAAAAATAAAATTCAAAAATGGTTCTGATAGTGGCAAAAATGATATTGGGGCAAAATAGGCATAAAAGTTGTAAAAACTGGGTTAAAAAAAAAGGTAAAAGTGGTCAAAAAAGTGTATGTAGAACAAAAAATAGGCATGAAACTGCAAAAACTAAAAACACAATGCCAAAATTTTTCAACACATTTTGGGCTAAAAAATTAAGCTCCTTTCTGCAATTTGAAAAATTACACAAGCCATATTGATTTAGCTAATTTGCATTTAATTGTTTTGTTCTAATAGTTGTTCAGTAATGATGAATAACACTAACCTGTTGCTATTTTGTGTCATGGTATTGTGTGCCTGTGCCCACAAAGTGAGTCTTGACCAGAAGAAGCAGACAGACTACATCAACCTGCCAGCATAGAAATTAAATTTCAAAAACCATCTAAAAATTCCAAAAATGGTTCTGATAGTGGCCAAAAAATGAATTGGGGCAAAATAGGCATAAAGTTGTAAAAACTGGGTTAAAAAAAAGGTAAAAGTGGTCAAAAAGTGTATGAATAGAGGCAAAAAATAGGCATGAAACTGCAAAAACTACATCACAATGCCAAAATTTTCAACACATTTTGGGCTAAAAATATTGAACCTTCTGCGATTTGGAAATTACAACAAGCCATATTGTGATTTAATCTAATTTGCAATTAATTGTTCAGCCCTAGTGTCCAGTAATGATGAGTAACACTAACCTGTTGCTATTGTCATGGTATGTTGTGCCTGTGCCCACAAAGTGAGTCTTTGCGACAGAGAAGCATTTTGACATCAGCCTGCCTGGCAGCCATAATGAAGTAAATACGACTGCTGTGCTATTGGGACTACATTGCAGTGTTATGAGTGAGCTATCCTTATTAACTCTTCACCCTGTTTGTGTAGGTTTTTGGATTCACTCAAATTAAATACAGACCGGAAATGGTACTCAGTGTGAGAAAATCAGAAGGGCTTCGAAATGTGGTTGGTTGTGAAAATACTCAAAATCAAATGTATAAACCTCGGTTAAAGCTGAATAAGGGCTCTCTGTGGTCTTCCTATTTTTCTGGGTAAACAAATATCTCCCCATTAGCCCATATTTAACAAAGCAAACCATATATTAGTAGTAATAAACAGTGATTTGTTTCTCAGGTTGAGGGAGGAATGTACACCATTATTGTAGTTCCAAAATTAGTGTTTGTCCATGTGTTGTGTTAGCTTAACTCGACTTGTTGTTAGTACTCAGTGCTACAGCTACATGTTGAAGCAGTACAGCTGTGACAGGGATTTAAAGAAGAGAAGTTCACTTTACACAATAAAACAACATGCTTAAAATAAGGTGATAATAGTTGCAAAGTTGTACGTTTTTATTTTAGTTGAATATTTAGGGTTATGCATGATTAGGGGCATGGTTGACATGACTACAAGCCTGTGTGGCACTTGTGTTTGTCAGATGGCCTCCAGCCTTGGCTCAACTCTTCCTCTTTGTTGTTAAGTTTGTTTGAGACAGTGTGTTTGACATGGTGGCCGCTTCCAAAGCCTCTCTCAGTAACCAAACAACTGACATCGCTCTGGCTTCATCCAACATACTCTACAGACTGTGGTGACAAGTTGACTTGACTGTTTACGCAATACTTTTTCCAGTTAGAGAACTTTTTCCTCACCAATCCATCCTTCCTCACCAATTCCCCAAATGGACTAAATTGTTTTTTTCACGCTGTCACTTCCTTGGCAATTGCCTTGACAATAAAACAAACACTGCTTGTATGATGACAGCGAGTTTGGTTGGAGATGGGAAACCATACTGGACAAACTGGCAAGCTGTGTATGTGAGGAAAACACAAAGTGGATTCTTATACTTTTAGTAGGTCATTGTATGTCAAAGGCAGTATGCCAAAAAAATACCATAACATCCTACTACATCCAGCCTAATTTCCTACTATGCAAACAGGGAAGGTTTTTTTGGATATTGTGACCAACAATCCTCTGCAGCAGGAGATATGTCACATTGACTGAACAGCTGACAGACAGATAGATGTGCTTCGGACCGCTGGTGACGTGTTAGCAGTCAAAATTAAAGTAGTTTGTCCCAGTTGTACACATGCTGCATTCAGAGTATGCAATCTGCAATGACAGTGCTAGTATGAGTAGTTGTAGGGAAGAAAATTATTCTAATGCACTCTTGACCTGGAATACATTTCAGACAGGACTGTGGACAGGACTACACGGTCCTGCCTGCAGAAAAGACCTGTCTCCCACTGAAAATGTGTGGCACATTTATGACATGCAAATGGAGACTGTTCAGGAACTTAAGTTATTCATCAAGCAAGAACAGGAAAGAGTTCCACCAACAAAGCTTAAACAATTAGTGTCCTCAATTTCCCAAATATTTATCGAGTGTTGTTAAAAAGTGATGTAACATTGTTAAACATGACCCTGTCCTAGCTTATATGAAACATGTTGCATGCATCAAATTCAAAATGAGGGATTATTATTTAATGCCTAAAATTAAGTTTATTAGTTTAAGCATTAAATATCTTGTTTGTAATTCAAAATTAATTTTTAATTCAGATTGTAAATATCTCATTATTGTAATATTAAACTGTTAAACTTGCAATTAATTAATTTGCAATTATTATTATACAATTCAATTTAAGTTGCAAAGGATTTGCAAATCATTTTATTTGTTTTTCGATTCACTTTACACCACGTCCCGACTTCATTTGAATTATGAGTTTGTAAATAAATAATTGGATTTACAATATGTCCTCTTTGAGTTTGTGCATATCCTACATATCAATGTACAACCACAAAATTTTTGCATGCACATATTTGCAACCCGCTGATCCTACCTTTGGGGCTGCATGCTGGTGCAGCAGGGGGAAGGTTGATGGGTTGACTCCCTGATTCAGGTCTTTCTGATTCATGATGATCATGCACAGGTTCTGCCAAGCTTCCTAAAACAGACAAAAACAAATTCATTAGGTGAAGTGATAACTCTAAATTGCCCTTCAACGTGTATGAGGAGTTGTCTGTCTTTACATGTCAGCCCTGTGATTGGCTGGTGAAAAGCACAGGGTATACTTCTTGGGGGATGATAGCTGGGATTGGCTCTGGTTGCCACCTCTATCATCTGTGACCCAGAAAAAGAAAGCGGTAGAGAGAACAGATGGATGAATGAACCTATTTTTGGAGAACCACAGTTTGAAGGTGTTGAATCAAATCTAAAGCTCTGTCATGTATATTGTCAGAGAGACCACATTTTGCCTAAAATCAGGTTCACATATTCATTTTAGAGATGTAACGGTTACCGATAATGAGATAAACTGGCATTTCTGACAGTATTACCGTTTCCTGTTTTGAAAACCATTAAACCACGTTTGATCACCACAATTTGTCAATAATTCAGGGTGATGCAGCAGTCCCTCAGAAGGAGGCGTGCATGTGCAGTCTGCGTTGTTTGGCCTATGAAAGCAAAAACTATGGTGATTGGTGTCCGCACAAACACCCTACTGGAGATATTTCCCCTCTCAAAACAGACAAAGTCTGAAGTCTGGTAATATTTTGGATTTTTGGTCAAGAAATGTGTCAGGAACTGTCTCTTTTTTCATTAGAAACTAAAGTAAAAAATTCTGGCAAGCATTGGGTTGAGAGGGGGCTTTTAGATGTTCTAACTAGTGACAAAAAAAAACTTATGCACATGGTCTATAACAAGTTGTAACAGGGACACAAGTTAAATTTTGGTCATCCCAAAAACTTTTAACATGTGCATTTACAATTGTTAACAAAGAGAAACCTGTCAAATTTATTTTTTTTCCTTTTCTTGTAATTACACACTGCTTCAAGTGTTTATATCATGATAATGAAAAATTCTTGCTAGAATTGTGAATGATTTACTCAACGGACAATTCCTAAAACATTTATTGACAAAAAAAAGACAAAGAAAGACCAGGCAGGCTGTCATAATTATAGTAATAAAAGGCTTTAAATGACATCAAATGTGTGTATAAGTACTTTTAGAACATTTAAGCACACAACAACAACACTGCAATAATCATGGTAACTGTGATAATTTTGGTCACAACTGTGAAATGAAAATTTCCATACTGTTACATCCCTAATTTATTTTTGATGATTACTAGTTTATGTTAGCTTTCAGGCACAAGAGAAGCTTGATAGTGGTGTATTCTCTCTGTCTGAGACACTCTTAAAAGCCCCTGCCCTCTTCAGGCTCCCTTCCCTTATGTGGCTCAGGTCTTTTTGACTCTGTGGTCATCTGTAAGTTCAGTGCTGCTTTGCACCATGTTGTTGGAAACTTTTCATTCATTCTACTCTCTTTGCCTCGCACAAGGCCTGACAAGTCAATGACAGGACGTTAAACTGTAATACTGGAAGCCTGGGGAAATGAAAAGTTTTAGGTTGTTGAGAGATGGGGAGAGGGAGAAGTTCAGATGCTGCTTATTTTTTTTCTTCTTTTTATCAAACTGCTCCATGACGTTAAAGAGATATGCCAAAGACAGGGCACTTTTACAAAGCAGAATATGGGCTTTTTCAAAGTCTGTTTTTCAGGTATTCGTAAAGTTGAGCTGCAGTTTCAGTACCCATGAGCATCTGAAATCCAGTATGCTTAAATCCCTGTTTTCCCACATTTTCTTACATTATTGAAGAGAAGTGACCCGTTTCCTCATTTCTGGAAAATCAACTGTAAGTATTTACCAAAAATGGAGAAAAAAGTTTACATTTTGAAAAGATTTAGAGTGGGTGCTGAACTGGGAGGTCCAAACCCAATAATGTACAGCAGAGCTATTTAAGATGGATTACAAATGTGTGCTGAGAAAAAGAATTTGGTGTCAGGAGTTTGTGATATACAGAGGCTCTAAACAGGTATACATTGATCATTATATGAGTATGGGTACATTCAGGATGCTTTATGGAGATCTAAAGTTATTTTTCTCTGTATTTTGGGATAATAAGTTTGTTTTCCCAAAGATATTTGTTTAACTACTTAACATACATTTATGTTTATCATTAGTGAAGACCTTAGTTCTGAAGACGTTTGGTCCATATGGCTTGATGCTCTATCAGCACATACGAGTCACGAGGACATTATGAAAGAGAAGCAGTGGATGTTTATGGAGAGCAACAGATTGAATTTTTTTTTTAACCTTACTCAAGGAGGGAGATGGATGAGGAAAGGGTGGTGGAGGAAATGTGAGAAGTTGGGGGAGGAGAAGACACATTTGAAGGTGATGATAGAGGAGAACCAAGGGCACATGAAGGACAGTATAGGGGTGAGATAACAGGCAGCAGCAACCAGAGTTGGATGGTTTTGGGTGAGAAGAAAGGAGCAAGAAGGGTGGGGGTGGTAGTGGGGTCTTAAAAGGTAGTAGGAAGGCAAATAAGGAAGAAATACTTTGGCATTGCTCGACAAATTTCAAGTCTCAACTTATTTCACATGCAAAGGAAACTACAGATAAAGGGACTGTTTAAACTAATAATTCACAAATGATCATTAAAAATAATATGTGGGCTGTTTTTGTATTTTTGATGCGCTAAGTTGGTGATTCTTTACTCAGAAGTGAGGAACACAAAGTTCTTCATCTTTGAACATCAGTGGGTTCCAAGCTAACACTAGCTTGTAGATGTTATTTACTCATTGACATTACCGGGATCACGATCAGCTATCCCCCTCAACAGATGTTATGAGACGGTCATTTTAATACATTTTAACATACAATGTGTCAGGATTTGGGGAATTCTATTTGTTGCTCTTGTTTATGTGATCAGCAGACAGAGTGATGCATCTTGACACCATTTGCTCCTCAGGTTTTTTGGAGTTTCACAAGTTTGTAAGATAATTGATGGCTATGAATTGTGGTATATCTGGTATGAAGACTTTGTAGTGGCATACTTGTTGCCATAACTTCACAAGCTGGTGCTTTTTTCAATATTCCACTTGACTCATCGACAGCTGGGTTTAAGTTTGCTGTCATGTTTCTGAGATGTAAAAGCACATCTTTCTGGTCTGCTCATGCTCTGTTCACTTGCCATAGTGGGTACATGTCTGCCTCAGGACAGTCCAAGTCCAGTCTGGTCATTGGTAAATCTGAAGCCCTGTTTACACAGCAAGGGAGATTAATGAAAATGGAGAGTTTTCATTGAGATTTTGCCTTCTGTTTACGTGAGAATGGTGAGCAGAGTGCCTGAATCTGCAAACTTTTGTAACCAGGGTCCAGAGTGAAAAGTTTGGAAAACATTTTGTCTTAGTGTAAACAGATATAAGGGCTTCCCTAGTAAACACTGACGTGCAGTGCATTCAACGTACATCCCATGTACATCCCAGAAAAACAACAGCTTTGCCTGTCTACTGAGCAACATGTGTGCTGCTTGAAGACATTTTTTGTCCACACAAGAAACTCCTGCGTCTCCATACCTCCACTCACCATTGTTGATAATGAAGAGCTTGTCTTCACCAGAAAGCATGTGTGTGCTGCAACACTGCTGTCACTACAAAACTACATTTTCAACAACTGGCCTTCAGTGTTTTCAGCTGTTCTCATGTCTCTGTGTGAACACTGAACACTTTTGAAAACACAAAGGAAAAACCTTTTAGTTTCTGGTGACAGTACTGTCATGTACACAGGGCCTAAAATACTACTCATCAGGAATGATGAATGACAAAGTGCTGCCCTAGCATGTGCTCCAAACCTGACCTATCATGGCAACAGCAAATGCTTTCACTGGTCAGATGAGGGATCGCCGGATGGAAAACTTTGGAATATCACCAAGGGTCCAAAAATACAAAAGCCGCTATTTACACAGAGACACCACATCACTGGAGTGTAAATGTACACTGACTGCCTATAGATTCAAAAAGACATAAAAGTGTGACTTCTTCCAGCAAAAAAATGTGAATGCAAAAACCTTTAATGTTGTTTTACACTACAGTAAGATAACAAGGAAACTTAAGAGTCTAGATTAAAGTAAAGGATGTAAGGACGGATGCAACATAGCTGAGGAGGGAAAATGAGAAGGCCGAGGTAAAGGAGAAGGTGACGGCATGTCAAGAGGGGTAAGGGCTGAGCGTGCAGGAAATGGAGGTCAGTAAGAGGGTGAAAGAAGCAACGAAGGCAAGAAGAAAGAACACAGGTGGGTGACTAGTGAGATAGGAGAGAGAAGGCAGAAATATTAGAGAAAGATGCGGAGGAGGAGGGGGAGGCAGAGTTAGTTTGTGATGCTGCAGAGTTCCTACATGAGGCAGAGGAGGCACAGCAGGAGGCCGACAGGATAAACACTGAACCTGCTGAGTTTTAAGGGGCGTGGCCTGTTTGACCTCCCTGTCACCTCCTCATTTTTCACATCCTCCCTCTTTTTCACCATCCTCTCCTCCCTCCTGCCCTCGGTGCTCATGGGTATCAAAACCATCCAATGGGAATGTCAGCGGCCCAGCCTGAGAGCCAATGAGAAGGCTCGAAACCCGCAGCTCCTCTTCCTCCTCGTCTTCTCCTTCCTCCTCCTCTGTGATTTTACCGGTTGCCCCTTTGCGTGATCACTAATCACCTCAGAGGTCGAAGCTATTGCTACAGCCGCTGCAGGTCCGATCAGCTGATCGGCTCAGCTCGGCTCGTGCTCAATAAGGCAGCGGCGAGGTGTTAGAAACTGAAAGAACATCCACTTTGCCTCTGCAGGAATCACTGTCTTAAAGGACAAAGGTCGAGAGCACAGCTTGGACGTCATAGTAAACAAAATTACGCTGAGAGTAAATGTTAGTACAGCAGCTTGTGGAGCACTTGAACTTTTCATGTGCCAGGATGTGGTTTCTTTTTGTTTACGCTGAAGAGAAAAACAGGGAAAACCTCTGCCAGTACTAAGTCTGGGTGTCATGCAGCGAAGTGACTGATTCAAAAACAAAACCTCATCCTCATGCATCTTCCCGTTTGTTTGTCTTTTACTTTCATTACATGGATCTAAATATTGCTGTTTTGGTGAACTAAATCCCTTAATTGCATTAATTGCATGCTCAAGGTTCTGATAAGCTACTTTTTCTCCAAGCTCACGACACGAGAACTTGCTGCAACTTGAAGCTCTCTTGGGTTTGCTGTTCCTCAGGATCACTTTTCTTTATAATGATATCACCGCCACGGCTACATTATCATGCAACATTAATGTACGATGGAAAAAGAGTCAAAGCAGCCTTCGATGACAATGTGATGAATCACTGAAAAATGTATGAAAATCAACGTCAGCCTGTATTTAGAAAGCAGAGAAAAGAAACAGTGCTTTATTGCTGTTAATGACATGCTTTCCCTTGTGTGTAGTCGTTTGTTTTCTTGAACACTGACACCTCCAAAGACTACAAACACCAACAGCTTGACGGCTAAACTTGGCACATTTACATGGACGTTAGTGCTCATGCTAATTCATACGACTGTCTTCTTAAAACTGAATACAAGCACAAACAGAAGCATTTAACATAGATATCTTACTTTCTGAATTAAACCAGGTAAAGTTTGAGCAAACTATGCTATATAATTCAAGAATAAATAAAACAGTGGCTGTTAATTTTTTGCCTTTCCTAGTTTTCCCTTAGTTTTATGTAAAATATGTACAGCATGACTCTGGAAAACTGAAGGAACCAAATCATGAAACTAAAACGCTGATCAATCTTCAGTCTATTCCTTAACAAACAACCTATCTCAAGGCATTTTACAAGCAGGACTTAAGTTCTTTTTCACATCAAATATTTTAGAAATTACTTTTATGAAAGGTGGATTAAGAAACCAGGCAGAGGTAGTTAATGTTTCTCTTAGGGATGATTGATTATATTTTGGTGGTGATTTAAATTCGGTTGTGGTTTCAGGGTTTGTTCACATTGTGGGATGAGGCAGTTTCCCACATTTCCCCTAATTATTCAACAAGTCCAGGACAGATTTTGGTGACACTTTCTAGAAATGCTAAGCATGGCACAAGGACAAGTGGTTCATTTTTGGTGGCGATCTGAATATGGATGAGGTTCCTGGAATATTCTAAGGATTTGCTGACAGACCAAAACAGGACAGTTTTCTGTAATTTTGACTCTATGAACAGGAGAAACACATTGGTGGAGGTTTTTGCTATCCGAGCACTTGTACGCTCAGTTTCATTGCTCAGTGACAGGATCTATGAAGAGTCATAATGGTTATTTACTTTATGTGTACCATTTAAAATGTTATACAGAAACATACCCGCATTAAGTATTAACTTTAAAGTGTAATCATGGCCTAAACCCCATTATCTTTGAAGTGTCCAACAGGTACATTATGTCAGTGTGTAAAAAAATTTTAGTGCTGTTTTTTCATTTTTAAAGGATTAAAGTCAGATTTCTTTATTTAATTTAAAAGGGCAAAAATACCCTGGAATCAAAAAGATGAGCAGAACTAATAGTTGCAGAAATGTTTCAGATTAAAGTTGTTAGAGAAAATAACTACTTCTGTTCAAATTCTGCCTCATACAATCATGAAAACAAAATAATCAAGAAAAAACTTTGTGCTAAGTCACGTTGCAACTTTTTTCTGTATATCATTATTTTAAAGTATGTTTAGCATTTTCTTTATTTCTTTGTTTCATGCTTTGCTTAGTTTAGAGTTCAAATTAATATGTTTCTGTATTATTTTATGTTGTGTTTAAGTTCAATAAGATATTTGAATAAATACATGGTGCAAAGCAGAAACTAACTGATAATAATTTTCAATTATCATTGTCAATCAAAATAATAATCATAAAAGTTTCTACCCTACCATCCACCGTCACAAACTCTAATCTCATCTCTGTCATCCACATGATACCATGATGGCATCACCAGCTTAGTTGTGTTTGATACAGGCTGCTCAAAATGAGTTCAGCAGTGATTCTGTGGATGTGTATAGCTAATAGGGCTGGGTATTTCCAGCAACTTCACAATACGATACGTATCCCGATACTAAGGCCACGATATGATACGTATCCCGATACTAAGGCCACGACATTGACTATGCTTTAAGCAAAATTCTTGAAAAGTTTATTTTTTTCTTATAAGAAGAAAAAGAACAAGGATGAGTTTTAAGCGGTTCTACAATTTGAGAGACATAAATTCAGATCCTCAAAGATGGTAGACCTAAGTTCAAATTAAGAACATATGCTTCATTATGTAGCTTGTCTTCTACCTTGAATTGTGCCACTGTTAACATTACCCAAAGTGTATTTACAACAACTGTCAAAATATTTAGGCCGTATCGATTCTGTAGAATCCGTATCGATACACGTATCCCAAAGGAGTGCGATACGATATTTTGCCATATCGATATTTTGAGCACAGGCCTAATAGCTAATGAGGCACAAAACTATCTGCAGCAATCATACAACACTGAATCAAACTTTTATGAAGGGCAAGTAATGATAAGTATTTTGGAGCTTTTTTTTTTACTGCTGTTGAAACATTGTCAGAAGTTCATTTCTTATTGAGGGTGGATCTAGAGCTGACCTGTTTTTGTTTTTAAAAAAGTTCTGCAAATGAAACATCATTGCTGTCGTGCAGAATTGTATGAATGGCTGTTCATTTTGTAATAATTTGTTTTATTATATTATGAACTAATTACACTCACTGACAAATACAGGGAGCCTAGTAGTACAAATATATAAATTAAACAGAAAGAAGGAAGATTATTTTTGCCAAAAAGCCTTATGATCATTGCTTTAGGATATAGGACATTGGGAATATCATTTGGTAAAACACTGGAATATCAATCTTTCCATTAATGCTAACAGGTGCACCAACCAGCCCTGGTTTCCCCTACTGCATTGCATGCTGCACTGTATTCTAGAAATAAAAGAATCCTATGCTGCTGTTTGTGAAGACTTATATTTTTGGCAATTTCTTTTTTTATTTATACAACAAAATAAAACCTGGATATTCCTTATAGGGACCAGTCTGGTGGTTTTCATTTTAACCTTATTTTCTACTGCAGGGATAAACATAAACTAAACACAACAAGACTCATACAGAAAAGCTACATAATGGATATACCACCAACCCTGGTCTCCCTTACTGCACTGCATGCTGGACTGTATTGCAGAAATAAAACATACTTTTGTTGCCATTTTTAACACTTTTATAATATTAGCTTTGTTTTTACTAAAACCCTGTTTGTCATTAGGCACCAGTCTCATGACAAGTTTAATTTTAATCTGACTGTCCTTGATTTCAGGGATTAATAAAACTAAATAAACAAAACACTGCACAGCTCATGCAGAAAGCTAAACATTACATGCACCAATGAGCCCTGGTCTCCCCTACTGCACTACACGCTACAATGAATTACAGAGACAAAACAATTTGTTGTTACTATTTGCAAAAACATGCATTACTTTTGATAATTTCTTTTTTTTTACCCAGCAATAAACTAAAAAATTATTTCCATATTTAGGCACCAGACTGGTTTTGATTTAACTGCTGGGAAAAACAGAAAAAAACAAAAATCAAAGGAAAGTTAAATTAAAAAAGCACCAACCGGCCCCGGTCTCCCCTGCTGCACTGCATGCTGTACTATATTCTTGAATATTTATATAAATAAATCGTTGATGCAAATTCTTGTTGGTGAATAAATAAAATATTTAAACTGTTTATTTACCGTGCAGACAGAAGTAAAGAAAGTCGTCCAAGTGAAAACTCGGTTTATTTCTTTAACATGACGGTGCTGCAGAAATAAATGTTTCGTAGCCCTGCTTTCATCTACATATTAATCTTTTATATTATTTTTAATTGGCGGTCGTTACTCACTTCATTTCAGCGCAATCGAGCAGTTTTATCATCGTCTAATTTCGGGACAATTTCCCCTCGTTGCTTTGCGCTCGTGCAGGCCTCTTAGTTTATATGTGTCCTATTTATTCATTTGTTTCGGTGGAGTCTTACAAAATTTTTAACGATTCCTGTAATTATTTTTCTGACACGTTCGCTCTGTTTAGACATCTCAGAGTTTCCTTAATCCATTTTTCCGTGGACAGTTTCTCCTCCGCTGCGCTCTCAGGCCGCAGCTCGTCCACTTTAAAGTTTCTGAGGAAATATTCAGGCCTTCTGAAAATTATATTTTTCACAGACTCGCTGCAGGTGATTCAGGGTTTTCTGTGATGATGCGTGAATTTCCAAAAATAATATTTAGAGACGAAACAACCTCAAAATAAGTCCGCGTCAAAACCAGACTGATCATGTATTTACTCAAGAGGTAAAAATGAAGAAAAATGCAGGTTTGATGGATGATAATTATTTTAATGCAAGCAAAAGTGAGTGGGTGCGTTTCTTAAGAAATGTGTTGATTCAGCAGAAACCGCCCTGCTTCTGAAAGGCGGACGACCGTGGAGAAACTATTTAAAGATGAATATTTAAAGTTTTTAAGACTGATCTCAACGCTGACTCACGGTAAATAAACTACATTTTAATCTGTGAAACCACAGGAAAGACCACTTTTATATTTCTGTCCGTAAAAAAGCGACCGCAAAACGATGAACTGAGAAAAACACAAACAAATAAAGCCTGCAAAGCAATGATCAGAGTTATAAAATGAAGACTAATTCACGCAGCAGAGGAGAGGAGGTTCAGACACACCACAGCTTTCTCATTTCACTTTAACTTCCGTGACTGCAGAGATAAATAAAAAACAACAAAATAAACAAGAAAAAAACTCGCATCAAAAACTAAAAAAACTTATATAAACATGAGTTTTTTTTCCCGAGTTTCAACGTGAATAATTCTCTTATTTTTATGAGCTCATTTATTTGTTTGTTGCTTTTATTATTATTTAAATTTCCCGACAGAATCATGTCATATAGAGTGCATAGGAAAGTTAACAGGACAGGATAATGAATGAATAAATGACGTTATATTGTGACAAGTTGGTTCCACATGAGGAGGGCAGATTACATTTATTCCATCAAACACTGTGCAGGTTCAGGTCAGGTGAGCTGGTGATCCTGCAGGATCAGCACTTTAGACTCAAAATATTAACTACGAAGAATAACTTTTTTAAATTTTATATTTAAATTAAAAAAATCCATATGTCCCAAGGCTGCAGAAATTATTCACTGGTTATTGGTTTTCACTTACAATAGACAGATAGACTAAAGGAAGCGACTATTTACAATTTTGAACAGTTAAATAAATAATAATAAACATCCCAGATACACTAATTCACAAAAAAAATTAATTCAGATTACAGCATTATTAAAAAGTAATTTTAAATTTCCAGTTGTTTAAGTGTTTTTTCACACTGTAGTGTCTTAAAGAAGAAAAAACTGAAAGAAGATAATTACACACATGCGTCAGTGGTTTCTAAACACACTGGTGCACCTCGAGGCAAGCCTCGCTGTGCCTTGGGAATAAGTGCAACTATGTGTAATTAATACGACTAATCAACTAATGAATGGGTTTTAAACTTACCTTGAATGAATGCTGAACAAATTTGTTTGACAACATTTCATCAGTAAAATGGTTGTTTATAACATTTATAGGTATTTGTAAATTTAAAAAAACACAATACAATAACAAGCATTAAAGATGGTTGGCATAAGTTGTGCCATAAGTAAAATACATTTGGAAACCACTGATGTATATGTATATATTTAATATTTACTGTAAGAGTTCTTCCATTTACAAAAGTGCAACCACATGCCAATGCTATGTTATAATGCACAATAACAAAAATGTCACATGATAACACTGATGTGACTCAATGACAGGTCAGTTCAGAAAACAACAATATTTTTAGAAAATAGTTTAGAAATTCTTGCTTGAAAAGTGATTTAATACGTAAAGAGACTATAAATGTAATGGGATGGTTTTGCAGCATTTGAGCAAAATTCAAAACAGGTAGCAACATTTATTAACACTCTTTATAACGAGGAAGAGAAGACCAGAGCCTCCTCAATAATTCACACAGAGTGCTCACAGTCCCCCTCATCTGTTTGCATACAGAGTAATTCAGGCTAAAACACTGGTTTACAGCCATTATGTGCATTTATTATTCAAACCAAATTGTCACAGCACATGGGCTTCATACTCCCATGGGTGTTACATGTGACTTTTATTTTGCAGGGGGGTGTTGTGTTGCTCCTGGCCGCTGCTAACGTTCCTGATCATGTCACTGAGGGTTATTTTAGTGTCACTGTAAGTCACTGTGCATGAACACAACATCGGCTGTGTGCCCAAACTGTGAAATGTTGGTGAAAATGAGCAGATAATTAGGCAGAGGAAGCAGTGACCAGCGGCCCTGAGCTCACATCGCATTCCTTCTCCTCCGCTCAGTGTAATCTGAGAAGACGCCTCCGGCCGCAAGCAGCCGTTTGAGACGGGAGCGGGCTTAAAGAGGAGGGAAATAAATAAAAAGAACCTGTTAGTAAACACCAAACACTTCGCTGCTGGTCAGTGAAATCAATACGTGAAAACATGAGCCGCCTCTCTGCCCGCAGCCTGGACGCTGATCTGTGATGTCATCAGGGCGACACTCACTCTGAGCTGCATCCGACACATCTGCCTGTGCATCCATCTGTGCATCAAACACATCCATCTGTGCATCCAACACATCTGCCCGAGCATCCATCTGTGCATCCAACACATCCATCTGTGCATCCAACACATCTACCTGTGCATCCATCTGTGCATCCAGCACATCTGAATGTGTGCACCCAACACATCTGCCTGTGCATCCATCTGGGCATCCATCACATCAACCTATGCATCCATCTGTGCTTTAAACACACCTGCCTGTGCATCCATCGTGTCATCCAATACAACTGCCTGTGCATCCAACACATCTGCCTGTGCATCCATCTGTACATCCAACACTTCTGCCTGCAGATCCATCTGTACATCCAACACTTCTGCCTACGGATCCATCTGTACATCTAACACATCTGCCTGTGCATCCATCATCCAACACTTCTGCCTGTGTACATCCATCTGTACATCCAACCCCTTTGCCTGTGCATCCATCTGTACATCCAACATTCTGCTAACGGATCCATCTGTAAATCTAACACATCTGCCTGTGCATCCATCTGTACATCCAACACTTCTGCCTGTGCATCCATCTGTACATCTGACACATCTGCCTGTGCATCCATCTGTGCATCCATCACATCAACCTATGCATCCATCTGTGCTTTAAACACATCTGCCTGTGCATCCATCTTTTCATCCAACACATCTGATGGTGCATCCAACACTTCTGCCTGTGCATCCATCTGCTCATCCAACACATCTGCCTGTGCATCCAACACATCTGCCTGTGCATCCAACATATCCTCCTATGCATCCATATTTTTATCCAACACTTCTGCCTGTGCATCTAACATATCTGCCTGTGCATCCATCTTTTTATCCAACATTTCTGATGGTGCATCCAACACTTCCGCCTGTGCATCCATTTGTGCATCCAACACATCTGCCTGTGCATCCATTGGTGCATCCAACACTTCTGCCTGTGCATCTAACAAATCTCTCTGCGCATCCATCTTTTCATCCAATACATCTGATGGTGCATCCAGCTCTTCTGCCTGTGCATCCATCTTTTCATCCAAAACATCTGCCTGTGCATCCATCTTTGCATCCAATCCACATATCAATGAATCTGCTGTACATCAATTTTTTTACATCAATTCAACTGCCTGTATGTCCATCTAAATATGTATCCAATCCGTCCATCCATCCAATTTTTTGTTTGTCTTTCATTCCATCCAACAATCCATGCTTTCATTTTACCATCCAACAATGTTTGATCTTTTGATTTGTTTATAAAAAATATTCTGTTTACTTATCCATCATCCTTCTATCCATCCATCTGCTGATTCATGCATCCCATCACTCATTTGTCCATCCAACCAACCATCCATCCATTCAAGGCTTCAACCATTTTGTGTAACAGCTGTGATCTCAAGAACTGTCTTGCCATATTTAATTGTTTTTTACTTGCCATATCCACCCTGCCTTATTCACAACCAAACACTGCACTGATGTTGATTACTGTGATGTCTCTGCTCCTCTGCTTTCAGGCTATTGACCAGATGTTTGGACTTGTCTGCAGGGATTTGCCCCTCCTCAGCCACCAGAGCAGATGTTGGGCTGTTAAGGTGGGGGTTGCTGAAATACAATAAAAAAAAGTGTTAGCGAGGCAAAAATGTATGAAGGTCTGCTGACAAGTTAGACACAGTTGTTATGGGCCCATATTTGATTCAAAACCATGATACCATCATTTCAACAAGGTTCAAAATATAGGACTGTTGTTTGATTTACATAATATCCATCGATTATTACAACATTTGAATTAAACAATACTTCAATTAGTAAAAATATCAACAATAAAAATAAAATAAACTGCTAGCATTTAGGAGAACCAAAAAAATCAGATAGGGCAGGGGCCAGTGTTATTGTCTCTGGGGTGCTTAGACAAAATTCAGCAGTGCTTTGGTAAATCAAAAAGAAGGATAAAATCCCTCATGCTGACAACCCCCTACTGATTTTACTGCTGACAATTACTGTCAATCAACACTTTATTACTGACAATCTCTTTCCCTCATAATAGAGAATATACACAAAGTGATTAATTTGCACTGGAACTGTAGGCTGAGAAGTTGTACAATCCTTCTATAAATCAGCAGCAGTGAAATGGGAATCCTGAGCAGCAGTCACCCCCCAAAATCCTAGAGAGACTAACAACTGGGACACACACACAGGTCAAATGGTAGGATGAGGGGGCAGATGGTGGAGGGAGGGTGAACACATAGAAAAAAACTGTATGTTTATCCTCCTTTAAGAGAGGGGGGGGAGAAAACGGTAGAGCTGATGAGAAGCGTGGTCTTAATTTGGAGACATAAAAGAACAAGTTCTCAGATTGGTGTAAGCTTTAGAAATCCATAGCAAGTTTGAACAAATGATATAGAAACTAAACACATAGCCCAGAATTTCTAAACTCCTTATTTTTATACTTACGTATATTTCAATTAGGGCTATCACTTTAGTGCATTAACTAGAATAATTTTTAAATATATTTTTTGGGCATTTTGTGCCTTTATTGATAGGAAAGAGACAGTGGATAGGCTTGTGAAAGGGGGTGAGAGAGTAGGGGAAGACACTCTGCAAAGTGGTCACAGGCAGGATTCAAGCCCGGGTGACAACAGGAATGGCATATTTAAGACATAGCCTTATTTCATATTTGAACTTATTTATCTATATTTGTACTACATTCTTTAATAATGCATCAGGCCTAATTGGTTTGCTGGATGTCTTCGACCTTTTTCTTATTTTGAATTTGATTTATGAAACACACTTAGGTGGGCTTTACACGAGTACGAATTTGTAAGACTCCGGTAAAATAAACTATCGATCTGGTGATAATGACACATGGAGATGCGTATTTGTCCATGACTCCGCATCTTTTTTGAAAACGGGTTTGCAAGTGGATATCTGCGTATTCGTCTTCATGCCGTAGTTGGTATAAACAGATAAGTCCGGAAAAGACAGTGACCTCATAGCACCCCTCCTCCTTTCCGCCCCCCAATCCACGCTGTCACACACACCAACAACAACAACAACAACAATGGCGGTAGCTGGGCTGATTCTGATCTTGTTCCAGCAGCTATAAATATTGCTACGACTTTTATACCAACATTTGCTCACAGAACACCAACAACACCAGCTACGGCAACAACAGCAACAAGTGCTCATGCAGAGACGCAGCATGTTACGCATGCATGAGCACTTGTTGACGTGGGATCTACCTCGGAGCAGAACTGTGATGTTACGAGTGTAGTAACCCAAGAACTATATTACCCAGCATGCAATATGGGTTGGGAGCATGCATGGAAACGCACAGGTATGTCCTGGCGTGGATTTTGCGTTCTCAAGTAAATACACAAGCCTATCTACAATACGATGTGTAAACAGCGATACATGTTTTGATGCCGACGCCAAGACAATACGGTGACGTCCTCGTGTGAGGAGGGCCTTAAAGTGTAATTTGAGTTGCCTGATTGAGCTTAGAATTTTCTGGACAAGTTGCCCTGACTTAGGTTTTATTTAGTCACCAATAAAAATGTGGATTTACAAATCTTTACTTCTTAATGTATTCATTTGATTAGTCATGCACTACAATTTTATAATATCCTAGAATTCAAATTCTTTATTTGGGTATTTTAAGCAGATATGAGATTAAAATGCGATTAATTAGTTTAATTCATTATAAATCCGGTAATTAATTGGATTAATTTTTTTAATCGTCTGACAGCACTAATTTCAATATTTTTGAAGTTGGGTTGTATCAGGTTCAAGTCAATCGTCAGGGAAGTAAAAGGACACTGCATCTTGAAGAAGGACGAGCTCAGACTACCAACAAGGTACTACTGACTGCTGTTGGCAGGTAGAGTTATTTCATGTAATTGTGTGAGTTTTATGAAACAAGCAAAAAAAATATGCTGGGCCACATGTTATAACTGAGAAAAAATTCAGAGCACTTTTTTTCCTTCTGGAACTATCTATGTTTGGACCTTTTTTACAATGCAGCAAATTGCCGTTTTTTTGTTTTTTTTTTACACCTGTGCACATTCATTCCACCGATCTGCTGTTTTGCTCTATGGACTCAGGAAGACACGATACTGAACCAACTGTGGCGTTCACACAACTGATTATGACATTTCTTTTACTTTTTATGCAAAGGGTCACCTTTATGACCCAGAGTATAGAGAAGAATAAGTTCTTCAGAACGACCAGTATCTGATACAACCCAACTTCAAAAACACTGAAATAATGCTTCAACTTAATTATAATAAAATGCCCAGATAAGCTGAGGTCATAGCTTAATTTAGAACTTTGGTGGACTTTGTCCTCATCTCTGCATATGTGCAAAGGTAAAGAATCATTTTATGGACACAGGCATTTCAGTCTCCACTATCGTCTGAGGACATTATCCCCTCTTTATCGGCTAGTCACTCCTGACCCCTTCCCTGTTGGCCTTTCTGAAAATTAAGCCACATGTAACTGACTGAATACGTGTCGGTTGTTTCATATATACCAACCCATTGAGGACATCCACATATAGCACTGTGTGTTTGTTTACCATGACTCTAATGCCTCTCTTGTGCCAGCACACAGGCTTACTGGTCACTAATGTTAGGAGCTACTTAAAGATCAATGTCAGTAATGATCTCCACCCTTGAAATATAGACCACAACACATGTAAAAAGATTTAGAGCTGACGAATGATGTAAAGACAAGCATGGAGAATGTGAAGTCTAACCTGGAAGTTCAAGTAGATGCTAACATAGCATCCCATCACACCTTCAATGACACACGACGAATTATCAGTGAACTTTGTCAAACTATTCTGTGTATTAAAAAAAACGTTTTTGTCAGTTACAAGCATGTGATTGATTCTGAGAAACACAGCCATTAAAAATAAAGCTACCATCTCATCTCATCTGGTTCCCTCTGGAGGCCTGACATCGGACTGTAGTTTTAATCCAGCCTGATCCCAATGGATCCCTCACCAAGACTGCATCATCCCACCAAATGCAAAGTTTAAACCCCTCTCCTTAACATGACCTTTGTAATCCAAAAACACTCCACAAATGCAGGACCTGTTGGAAGTACTTCAGCTGTATTGTTCTGTTGTAATGTTTACGTTGCTTGAGCTGTCATACACCGAGAATGAAACCAAAAATTGGACAAAAAATATCGTGGTCAGATTTGTGCTGGCAAAGTTTACCTTGAATAAATAAAATGCAGTCGTTTCAGCCTGTCTCAAAGCTTCTGTTTGCACAATAATATACATATAAACAATGTGATGCTCTGATTTTCAAAAAGTGTCTTTAAAACCTCCAAATAGGTACAAGTATGTTGAGGATTACTGAATACAAGCATGAAATCCTCCAAAGCACCCAACAAACCCCTCGAAACATTAAAAAGTAATCATATTCACAGACAGCTGTTCTGTAGTCAGTCACATTCGCAGTCCAGTGACGATGCCACTCCTCTCTTGATTAAATTAAACCAGTTCCCAGTGTCACAGCAGATTAACTTTAGAATCTTATTATAAACATTTAAAGCTCTTCATGGTCTATTCCCTGCTTATCTCACAGCCCTCCTTTAGATTCACACTCTGGACATTAACGGCCACTTACATCAGATCACTGAATGTCAAGGTAGTCTCCTTCAAGCAGCCAAACTCACTTTACCTTTCCATCCCATGCTTCACATCCCCGCCCTGAATGTCCTGAATGTTTACATGCACAGTTAAGTCAAGCTACAACAAGAGCTTGATTTATTTCTTCAACTGGAGCATTTATAAAAAAAGGCATGCCAACCTCCAGTATGGTAGCTTGTACTGCCTCCCTTTCCTGTTGACCTTGTTTACAATTTAATTATCAGCTTAATGGTTCTGTGTCAGATGGTAAAAATGTAAACAATTCAAAAGAGGTCAGGAAATTGAGTAAAACATAAATAAAACTGAATAAAATGATAAGTGAATCCTTTTGGACAATATTTAATTAAATACACTACATTACAATCTATTTGATGTTCAAACTGATCCCCCCCCCCTTAAAAAATGAATATTATCTTATTCGGAATTTGATGCCTGCAACACTTTCCAAACAAGCTGGGACAGGGGCAACAAAAGATTGTATAAGTTGAGGGATGCTCAAAAAACATCCATTTGGAACATTTCACAGATGGGCAAGTTCACTGGAAACTGTGTATGAAAAGAGCATCAATGAAAGGCTCAGAGGTTTACAAGCAAGGACGGCGCAGATAACAAATACTTCAACAGTTTATGAGTAATGTTTCTCAATACATATTTGCAAGGAATCTGGGGATTTAATCACCTACAGTTCATAATATCATCAAAAGATTCTGAGAATTCTTGGGAATCTCTACCAATAACCACTGGTGTTAGTGCCCATGGCATGGGTAACTTGTAGATCTGTTTAGTCCCCAATAACGCTGAAAGGCACACACAGGTTTTGGAACAACATGTACTTCCATCCAAATGACGTCTTTTCCAGGACGTCCCTACATGTTCCAGCAAGTCAGTGTCAAATCATATCCAGCACCTGTTTCAACAGCATGGCTTCATTTTAAAGGAGCACAGGCACTAGACTGATTTGTCTGTAGCCCAGACCTGTCTCAGATGAAACTGCATGGTCCGTTAGGAAGCCCAAAATACAACAACAGCGATGCAAGACTGTCAAAGTGAAGCTGTGCATCAAGCAAGAACAGGAAAAAATGTAACCTACAAAAGTCTAACAATCAGAGTCACCAGTTCCCAAATGCTGATTAAGTTTTGTTTAAAGGAAAATGACGTTTTTCTTCAAACATTTTTTTGACTGAAATGAACTGAAATGTTTATTTCACTTTCTACTGAAATTCTGAAGTATCAAAATTTTCATAAAATGTAACATATACTGTACATGTTTTTGGATCTCATTTGATACAGTAGGTGTTACTGATCGTCCATTTGAGGACAGTTTTATAATTGATCTAATTGTCATTTGAAGTGTTTTTTTTACGTCATTTGTTGATCATATTGATTAGATTGCGGTATCATAAAAGTATGTATCAAAAGTGATAAAACAGGCATTATAGGGTTAACTGATTTGATAAATTAAGTTAAAGTGTAATATCCAGACAATTGGACTTGAGTCACAGGACTCGGACTCGAGTCGACTCGAGCGGCTAATGAGACGACTTGCAACTCGTCTCGGACTCGGGAGGTAAAAACTCGGAACTCGACTTGACTCAGGAGATAAATACTTGAGACTTGGCTCAGACTCGGGAGGAAATATCTCCAGACTCGACCTGACTTGAGACAACATGATTCAGAAATTTTCACCCACTCAGGCTTTATATGAAGAGCCAGACAGGAGATATACGCCGCTGTTGATGCTCCATTCACAGTACACATGTCCGTCAACTATTATGGTCCCGCACACAACACAGCGCTACACACATATGTTCCTACCACACACCCGCTCCTGCTACAGTGATGATCAGTGGGCAGATAGCGCGGGACGCAGGCTTCAGCTGCTATGTCTTTTGTGCCCAAAGTTATTTTCTTTGCATATAAAGAATTTCACTCAGATGGAAAACGAAGATAGCCAAGGGTACGACCTGCAATGCTTCGATAAGCGAAAAAGAGGGCACAACATTGAACTTTATCACGTGCAAGTAAGTGAAAAAAAATCGGCCAAACGGCGTAGGATAAATGATTTTAAGTGTATTTTTTTAGCCCGCGTATATATGTGTGTGTGTGTGTGTGTGGGGGTGGGGGGGTGGCGTGCGTGTGTGTATGTGTGACACACACATAAGCAACTAACTACCTTTCACCTTGTGAAATCCTCTACTATTGACTGAAAATGGCACTATTTAAATACACTAGATCTGGGTTATCCAGGTGTGTCAGAATAAGATATCAGGAGTTCTCTCTTATTTTTTAGGTTCAGCAGTCAAAGTGAGTGCGTGCATGCAGTTTTATGTTTGCTGAATTGCAAGCTGAGCCCCCTATTTGTTGCAAATAACTGTTGCAAAATTGTGTAGATAAAAGTATTTTTTATATGAAACATGCCATTTCTTTAATGTAGCCTTTCTCCTCTACCTAGGTCTAAATAATCAGACATGCAATATCTTATTGGTAAATGACCAGCTTTATGCTGCATTAATCCAGGCAGACTAGTCTGATGCGGTTTTTTATGTTGACCTTGGGAACATAAGGTTTGTATCTTCAAGATAAAAAATCTGAGTCATTTTTGGGTGGAATGGGGAACAAAGGTGAGGGACTTGACCTGTCATAACCTGTGACTCGACTTGACTTTACAAAACCTGTGACTCGACTCGACTTGACTTGACAAAACCTGTGACTCGACTCGACTTGCCCACAACAGAAAAAACTTGGGACTTGCTTGAGACTCGGATCAAATGACTCGAGACTTGCTTGGGACTCGGATCGGAGGGACTTGGGCAATTGTCTGGTAATATCTGCTTAGTTTGAGTGTTGCACTCTTTTTATGAAGATGAACCTTACGTTTCTGTGGTGTAAGCTAAAGATACAACTTAAGTTACAACTTTGCAAGTCTCAATGCAGGGTTTTGTGTGAATTTTTCACCATTAGTCAAGATGGAACTTGTGCGTAACTAGTCCAATAGGCTTCTGGTCTCAACACAATTGTGTCATTAGAGGAGTTCTGCCTCTTCCTGATGGGAGACACTCACTGATACAGGTATTCATTCACCCCAAGGTCATCTCCAGAGGATGGGGTACATCCAGACATGTCTGTGTAGCTACAGAAAATATTGGAGCACAACACAGCAGAGTGAAAGTCACATAGACCTTTATGATATACTTTGATATGTCTGATGTAAAATTCTCTTAAATAGGGATGTACAGGTTCCAATTAATTGACAGGGTCATTCGTTAGGGTCTGTTATGTAAGATAACAACTGATATTGAAGGTTTTTCCAAAATATAGGCTCAAAATTTGATGTATAGGCCCCTTTTTCAGTGAGGCCACCAGAAAGTTCATACTCCTTCCACTGCATCATATTCCATCACTAAAGGGCACTGTGTTATATGACTATAATCACAATCAATGTACAGCAGTGTGTTCTTTTAGTCTGAGCACTTATTTAATGTTATATTCACACCATCTTAACATCCTTACACTCTACTGTATGTGTTGACAAACTGGGTCAATATTCTGTTCGTGTCACTTTCATAAACCATAGTTTAATGTCCATTTTTCTCCAACACAAAAGAAAAAAGCTGTAGCTTCTATGGCATACTGTATCTCCTCCTGTCATATAAAGCTGGATGTCACTCTACTAAAGTGAAGTCACAAGAGATGACGAACACATTCTGTTGAACTTATAACAATAAATGTCAGAATGTCTTAATTTGATAGAGAGCTTTTATGTGGAAATAGCTTATTAGGAAACAGGGACGTTTACAGCTGCAGCAACTTAATCAAACTGAACACAACAAATTGAACTGAAGAGGGAGGTGGAGACTCACAGCTTAGTAAGTCAGTGGTAAGAGCTAAAATTCAGAAAGCCTCACTATCAGTGTTAAAAACTCTTCCTCTGGTCAGATTAACCACAGGATTTTAAAGGCATCTGTCTCTGCTTACATAGACTCGCAGAGTGAATGCCACAGGCTTGATGGGGTGTGGGTTTTAAGTGTAATAAATTGCGTTTATGAAAATGAAATAAAAAAAAGACACTTTAAGTGCAGTATGTCTGTCTGTGATGACAGTGAGCTTTAGTTTGATGTGACTTTAAAACAGTTCAGGTAAAAATCTGGCCATTTTCTGCATGAACACGCCGTCACAGGAGGTTAACTCACACTCTTCACTCACCGTCTCCTTCTCTGATGGTTCACATCACACTAAAACTCCATCTCTCCTCTTAAGTCATTATTTCTGCACATCCCTATCCATCTCTGCTCTCTGTGACACCTCACGGGTTCACTATCAAAAGTTTTTGGACAAAAATATAAGCACAGTCAAAAATAATGTCCTCTTCTATCACTAAAACTGTTACTATGATCCACGTTTATTAACATAAAATAAAGGCAAACTCACAGATGCTACCACTTGTTACATCACAACCATTTAAACTTATTAAAGTGGAAATAAAATAAAATGACTCCAGAGCTCACGGTTAAGTCTGAATTTTCACGTGAAATATTTTTTCCAAGGTATTCCAACACATTGCTTTATAGTGGTCTCCAACCTGCACATTTCCGTTTAAATGGCACTTCCATCGTACTGCAAATCTTGTACTGCAAGGACCGGAGCGACAACCCCTCCCCCCATTGCTGCAATATCACTCTGATAAGTGGTCAGAAGATGAATGCATTGATCAGTGTATTTACAATGATTTTTAAGCTTGTCTGAAAATAAAAATGCTGTTCAAATTCAAATTTCTGATGAAAACATAGCCTCTTAAATAGAAGTAGATCCTGTCTGGCCTGTATTTTAAGTTTTGTCACCTTCTATGATTGAATTTGACATCCTTGTTTTAGACTATAATAAAGTATTTTCTGTGTATGTACTTACGCATAGATTTTATCTGTCTTTTTCAGACAGATAAAATCAGACTTTAAAAATCTGTATTTATATAGACTGGTAAACTAAATAACTGATTAGTTGATAGAGAGGGGGTGGGATTAAATGAGTTTTGACTTCTCATTTTTTTCACACATGTAACATTTATCCAAGTGCTTATTTACTTTGGGGGTTTTTCTTTTCGCTCTGTTAGTTTATTTTGCCTTTGTTATATGTTTGAAATAAACTTATCATTCACTCATTCAAAGTATCTTAAATCACAGAATAGACACAGCTAGAAGTGCTCAGAGCACAAAAACCTTTGCAAAAGTATTTGACATTCTTAGGTGAGTTATTTCCAAAAATTATTGAAAACTGACACATGGCACAATGTTGAAAATCCTGCATCACACTTCATCACACTCTGTCTCATGAATACTGCCACTGCATTGTTGGCTCAGTCTTTATATTATCAGTCTATTTACGCCACAAAAACATGTGAGCGTGGTCTTTGTGCAGTGATCACAATATAATGAGGTGAGAAAGAGATCATAATTATGTGTCAAACCTCCACCTGGGCACCTTTGTCCCCTTCTGCATCCTGACTGGTTGTTTTTGTTATTGGGTTGGTGCTCTGGTTAGAGGGTCATCAGCTGCATCAGCTTCACACAGGCCAAGTGGGCTCTGCCCGACAAACCTGACCAGCTTCTCTCTCCACTGCAGAGGGTTAACCTCATATGGTAGACACAGGGGACACTGAAGGCCAGGGGCAATATGTGTTTGTCTTGTTCATCCATCTGGACAAACCTTGTCAACACAAAATCCCCAAAACATGAAGATTTTTTAAATATTTGCTGAAATGACCACTCTGACTGAAGGATGAACTGATAGGATTCATTCATGACATTTATTGTTTATCCCAGTGATGGAGAGTCTAATGGCTGAATGTCTGCTGCTATTTTTACAGGCTGCACAATAATACAAAATCAAAGGGTCCGTATTCCGACAAATCCGTAGCAACTGGTATTGACGTATTAAATATTGATATAGTATCAGGCAGCAAACTATCACAATAAATTGGTATACTGATATATTGATACACACCTTTTGTGGTAAATGGGCTTTAGCTTGCGTATCACTTTTCTATTCTCTCTGACTACACAAAGCACTTTTTCACCACAGGTCACATCTACTCTCCCATCCATTCACTCTCACATTCACACACTGGGGGCTCAAGTTTTCATGGTGCTAACACATTCTTGCCCTTTTAAACCTATTTACACACCACTAAAGGGTGTGTGTGCAATGGACACAACTCAGTATTAAGTGCCTTGCCCAAGGATACATGGACATGTGACAGCTGTAACAAAAGTTACAATTCAGTATCGAACCAAAGTTGCAATTTGACATGAATCCAACCTAACACTAAGACGTCGAATGGACGTTACTTTTCAAAGTTTGAACCTACGTTAAAATTAGATGTCAAACTGACAGTACAATAAAACGTCCAACCAATGTTACAATTCAATGTCAATCTGACGTTACAATTAGTAGTCAAACTGATGGTACAATAAGACATCGAACTGGCGTTACAATTCTAAGTCAAATTGATCTTACAAGACGTTACAATTCAAAGTCGAACCGAAGTTACAATTCCCTGTGAATATTTCATTACAATAAGATATCGAACCGACGTTACAATTTGACCGAATTGGATTCAAACCTGAAATCTTCCCATTTATGGTACAGCATAGCAGCAGACTAAAGCCGGGCATCCACTGTACGACTTTTTTGATCGCGGCGTTCAGCTGCTGCTCATACTGTACGAGTGAATTGCAGGGGTTAACAGTTCACAGCTCACGATTCTTCTACTTACACTATACAACCCGATGCTCGGATGCGATCTGACTGCTCACACTGTTTGTCCATGTACGACATGCATGGATGTATAAGAAGAACTTATAATATAAAAAAGTCTTATAATACACGACACGCGTCGGACTCTTGTATCCGGAACTGCAACGTTAAAAGTAGTAGAAGAAGAAGTGGGAAGAGGTCAGATGCTCACAGATGCAAATGAATAAAAAACAAAAACCATAGACCGTAAAAAAACATGGACGTCATGTCGCTGGGCTTGAATTGAAGTCGCCATAAAAACTGCTCCCCCTGGTGACTGGCTGCAGTATAGGTCAAATCTCCGTCTCCCCCGTTCATCTGAACGGGCCGTAGTGAAACTTCAAAAAATTAATACGCCACGTAGAAATATTTCTCCCATCCATATGCTGTGGTGATATGAAAGTATTATTGGGCTGCGTTTTTTCCAAGTCCTCTTTTTTCTGAAAAGTTTCTTTGTCATCAGTTATTAGAGTTTAAAAAATAACCGCGGTTTACGGCAGTTTCACAATGATTGTGTACACTGTATGCTGCAGAGTTTTGCAACCGTTCACTACAACTACGTCCAAATTCTCTACTGACTGCACAATGGCGGCGCCCTGATGGGGGATATTCTGGCTTCAAAACCGTTACATGGTAGAAGGCGGAGCCACACTATCCAGTTCTTATAATACATCCATGACAAAAACGCATTCCCCGAATAGGCTCCGCTGTGCCTGCCACAGCTCAACAAGTCGACCCTCCATTGCTTGGGTCCAGGTCCGCTGTGATGCCATGCTGCTCTGTCTTGTGCATTTGTTTTCTCGTCTGTATCTACGTTTGCACATGTGTAGTGTGACATAGCCTCACGAGGGGCGCCAAGGATTTCAAAAAGGGTTGATTTTCATCCATCGATCGGGAGGTGGTCGTGAGGTTTTAATCACTTCTCGCTACCTCGTGTATACTACACGATGTGAGATGCACAATTGAGCCAAAACTCGGCCCGATCCCCAAAATAGTTGCACGGGTGAAAAATCGAGTGAAAAAGGCCCAAAAACCGCATAGTGGATGCCCGGCTTTAGGCACGAAGTCCCCTTGTGGAAAGACCACTTGTGCTTATTTTTTAAAGTGTTAGGTTACTGATGTGTTTCCTGGAGCAGTCATTAAAATACTCCAAAACAAATTCAAGAGTGATGGGATTAAAATGCCATCTAATCCTAAAGACCACTCAAAACTCAGTTGAAAATGTTTGAGTCCTGCTGTCACAAATCAATGTGTCCTTGGTTTTGAATTGCGTGGATGTGATACCAATGGATTACTTATATAAAAACTTCAAGTGTAAGTGAGTTAATGTGAGAGCAGATGAGGCGTGAATGTAGATGTGATCTGCAGTGTAAAGGGACCTATTACACTGTAAAATACATTTGATAATACTACATACTATAATTCTATAAATAGCAGCCGGGGTATTTATTTGTATCAGTCACTGAGCAGACCAGACATTTATATAGGCAGCTGTTGGAAAAGGTGTTTAATTCCTTTCCCACAAAAATCTTGCTTAGCAAAAATTAAAACTATGGTAAATTTAATCAAATTAATAACTTTCACCAGTATGAATATCACCTTTATGTTTTTAAGGCAAGATTATAGTACCATAGTTATACTTTGTCTTCTTTCAACCCAGCACTCTCTAAACACTCTAAATTCTGGTTAAATAATTTAACAATTAAATTAAATTAATAAATTAAAATACTGTTTTTTCGGGACACTCTTGTAGCTCGCCCGCTTGCTGATGATCCATTCCCACATGCTTAACTCCAGCTCCTCCGAGTCTTCATCCTACCTCCACCACGCAGCCTGGCCTTCCTGCTGTCCTCCTCAGAGAGACGCTTAAATTGTTTTATCTTTTTGCCAGTCTCTTACTCTCTTGTGGTTGACAGAAGTGTTGAGCTGCTGCTTCTCCAGAGTGTTGATCAGCATATTTGACAACACACAGTTTACATTTGAAGTCGTATTTTTTATTTTTTCGCCTCACATGGAGATCAGCAGCCACTGTGACTGGGCTCCTGACATTAGCTTTTTTTTTCCCCAAAGGAATGTACAAAAAACATGCAGCAGCAGTAGCAATGTGTTCTTTGAATTTTTTAATAAATTACACCCGGCATTTAGTTGGAACAGGCGAGAATTGATCAAAATGTACGGCTACATCCAGTAGTTAACTGGGCCATGGCGATTAAAGGGAACCCGGTATTTATTTGGTATTGCATGGTAGTCAGAAAGAGTAATGCGCTGAACAAGCTCAAGTCAATACTCTTTCCTATTTACCAATATAGGTAAAAATCAGACTCTTGTAAAGTTTTCATAGCCTTGAAATCCCTGAATTAAATTTAGGACCTCTTAAGTGTACAAAGAAAAAATGGAAACCCTGTGATACTGTATGATTATATGAAATAATACAAAATTTAGATATGGGATAGGACAGCGCACCATCATCTAAAATTACCTATATCATGCTATACAAATTGATATGATACTATACCATACAATACAGTCTTAAACATTATGATATGATTAGGATATCTTGCCTTACAATACAACAACAGAAAAACTTCAATGATTTCTCTTTTACAAACTCTTTTACAAAGGTCTACTGTCATGAATTGGTGCAACCTACATTTCTGCTGTCATCCATATTTATTTATTTATTTATTTATTATTTATTTATGTTATTGCACGTATAAAATAAAACACAATATCAAAAAGAAGAAAAATTATTAATACATAATATGATAATACATAACTAAGCAAAGCAACAACAAAAGGAGATGAGCAGGAGGGGACAGGATAAGGGCTTATTGAGTGCCCCCCCTAAAGAAAAGAAGAAAATACGAGTGAAATTTGGTCAAACAGAATAATACTCAGGTCTGTGTTAGCAAAGAAGAGATGGAAGGAGAGTAGAATAATTACATATGTTATTGTAAGGCTTCAATTAAAGACAGACAGAAAAAAAAAACATTCTCAGCAGAGTGTTAGCGTGTTTTTACAGACGACACTTTGACCTTACATTGCTGTTAAAGGCAAAGGTGCACTTAATAGCATTAATTAATGACGACTTCATTCCATTTAGACATCCTGGTATTTAGCACACTTACTCATTGACCTAGTTTACCAGAAACACACAGAAACTCACTGCACAAGCTATAAGCAGATTTCTTTTAATGAAGACTGAATCAGGGTGATAGGATCTAGATAAATATATTTATGGATATGTATTTATACAGAAATCTAAATTATGGCTGAGTACATAATTTGCTGACAGTTTAAAATTTTATGTATGCAGTGCACTTGTCAAAAGCACAGCTCATTATCAAACAACACTTTCATTTATCTGCCGTCTCCTTCATTGTTTCACTTTCAAATCTGTTTGTTGATACAACTTCAGCTTTCATTACACCATTAACTGATGAGTTAAATAAAGCAAGAGGAGCCCATTCACTTTTAACACAAAACACATTTCTTAAAGGTGGCACTGAGCAGATTTCCTGAAATTCAGATCAATAAGATTGTTCTGTATAAACACAGGAATCCTTCATTGGAAGCTGCCCTAAAAATACATTTCTGCTTGCTCAAAGGATCAGTGCTGGTCCACCCATGGTTAGGTAAGCCCCGCAGCGTGATTGCAGCACATAGAGAGAATTGTTGGTTTTACTTCTCGCTAACCTGCAGAGCTGCTGCTTTCCAAAACACAAGCTTACAGGTCAATAATGTTACACACTCCTGCTGGATAATGCTGCCAGATAACAGGAGGCTTTACTACTCAGCCTAATTCTGTGTACCAACATTAAGAGCTACATTTGGACAAACAGCTAACAGCTGTGCTATCACAACACTGCTAATGCATGGCTTATGCAAGGCTAGAGCAGACGTTATCTCTGAATTTATTCATACACCAGCAGCAAATCAGAATCAGAAATACTTTATTAATCCCCAAGGGGAAATTCCGTTGTTCCAGTTGCTCTTACAAATAGTATATCAGAAGGAATTCAAAGACATTAACATAGATTAGAAACATTAAAATAGATAAAAGAATAAAAAAATCAGTACATCAAATTCAGACTGCAACATACAGACTATTTAAGTTATAATTCAACTTACTTATGAAGGAAAATACTTTAAATACGTGAGAAGAGGAACAATGCTGATGAGTTAACTAATAAGTTAATTAGCATAAACACTATTCACAGTATGAAAGTAAACCTGACATCACTGTGTGACAGTAGACCACATGCGACAAGGCATCGCAGACCCAGTTTATGTTTTAAGTTGCAAATGTGCTTCTTAAAACAAACTGGGGGATGGTTTGCAAATAAATGTGGAGGTTTTAAACACAAATTCAATCAGAGTGGATGTCTAAAACAGAGGTGTCTCCTTGGATATTATTTAGAAATTAAATCTTAATTTAAACAAATATCTGCAGTCTTTTATTTCTCAAAACTGTGTGATCAATAACGTATGGCTTAACCTGCTTGAGAGTAAAGCTCAACATGTCGAAAACTTCTAACTTAAAAGAAAGAGGTCTGTTTGTTTCCTGACCTTCAGTTCTTGCAGTATCAGTGTTTTTTCCTCAGCCTTTCTGGGACAGACTGGTCTAAATCTTTAATTTGATGTCGCACATTATGCCAAAAAATTTGCCCCATAAGCAAAACAGACGGTCAGCATATCTCTTAAACCAAAACACAGGGGGTTAACTTTGTTTTCTTCAGTTTGAAGTGTAACTCAACATCAATATTGTAAAGTCCTTCTGTGTTATCTGCTCTGGCCAAACCATTACACGCTTTACATTTTGTCCTGTGGTCATTTCTTTTTGGCTCTCCTTTTATTTGTTTCTTGTTTTTTAAACCCTGTTTCATACAGACTCCAAAAAATACCTTAAAATGCTCAGAGTGAGCCAATACACTTGAAAAAATGCAAAGTTTGTAGTTCTTAGAAGTGGCTGCTCTGGTTTAAAGGCAGCTTGTGTCACACCACACTCTCTTTTCCAACTGTCAACCCTATCCACTCCCGTCGCTCAAATAAAGGAAGATATGTAAATATCTGTATATCAGGAGCGTCATGTGTTTAACACTGCTAAAAACCTGAATCACCTTTCTCCACAGAAAATCCACAAGAAACAGTGTGGTAATTGATAAAAAGCTGGATAGAGCGGAATTTACTTTGCACTGATACTAATAAAATGGTATAAACGTTCTTCTGTGTCCATGTGTTTATCTTACTTCACTTTCTTTGCACCATCACATACTTTAACTCCTGGTTAGTTGATTCTGTGAATGAATGTCCAACTACACTCAGTATCAGTGTAAAGGCAAAATAATATAACCACAGCATCATATTATGGATACTGTTGCATTTTCAGTGTGGTGAATGTAGTCTAAACTAGAGCTGAATGATTTTAGGAAAAAATCTAATTTTGATTTTTCTGGCAGATATTGTGATTTCAATACGATTTTCCTCAAATCAAGCTTTAGGGTAATATTCACTATGTGTACAGCAACATTTACAAACATGACACAACATTACATCATACCATCTATCATTAAAAGCTGTTACTCTAAGGCAAGGATGTAAACTAAAGGTAAGAACTGCGTCCAAATATATTTACTAGAAACATGCACGTAAACTCTATAAAGTCCTTGGCCAACGTCAATCATTATAACTAAAAAACTAAGAGAGCAAACATAATCTGTCTTAACTTAAAAAATGTGGTGCAAAAGATCCTTCATTGTGTTAAGTTTAAAAAAAAGTTCAATAAAATGCAAGGGGAAAAAAAACAACGTAAAATAAGTAATAATAGTAAAAATGAAATTCAACAGTCATGCCAAACCAGTTTGTCAACCTTTGATGGATTTAATAATGAGCGCTGTCATGTGACAACACTGACACCAGCAAATAGCTGACACAACAGATTCTGGGTCTGCCAGGAGAGCTGAAAAATGGCAGCTTCAGCGATCACATGATCACGCTGTCTGAATTTGTGATTTTGATCAGAAGACGATAAATCCAAGCTCAGCTTGGTCTGAACCTCACTCCAGGTGAAAAATGAAAACTGTTGTAGGTACGATCCTAAATGGAAAGTGAAAGTAACTGAGAAGGGTCGAGTTAAGTTGAACCACTACCATAAAGTGGAAAGTCCCCTTAGTATGTCGATAATTATCATGTAAAAGAGCCATGACTGACTGTAGGAGGAGCATCTCTGATTAACAACAAAGAAGTGGGAGGCCATCATGGTGGACAAGAGACAGGGGAGGCCTCAAATGTTCAATTAAACATCATGACACATACAGCACATGTAACATACAGTATGGGGCTATGTGGTTTCAAGCAAGGGTGGACACACCAGAAACATGACACTTGTTGATAGAGCAAGGCATTAAATATCAGAGGTGCCATTTGTATGACACTGCTGTGTTTTCAGTGTAGGCCAACTTTTCACATGCAGTAGAGCTACAGGAACTGGTAACATCACAGTCAAGCTTCAGAACTGTTAGTAGGGGGTCTACACAGCATTGGACTGCTAAGCAGAATAGATAGTAGCATTGCTATTATCATTAATTGCCATTCCTGGAAACTGATCTCTGATTGGCAGCATAATGATATTTCTTTGCTGAGAAGGCCAAACTGGTGGTAAAAAAGTTTGAGAATGACGACCATGTCATTTTTACATTAACAACACAAAGTATAAAATAATGAAAGTAAAATGGTGAGCTGCAGCCAGTCCTCAGCATCAAAACAATCCGTGCTGTAAGATTAGTTATTGCTTTTATGAACTATTTAGATGGAAAACACATCAAAATATAGTGTGTAACAAGTTTATTAGAACACTTGTCATACAAATCAGAATAGGAATATATTTCAGAAATCTTTTAAGACCTTCTCTAAGACTGAAATGTGATTGTTATTGGACATACATTTTGAACAGGAAGACTTTAAACTTTCATCTGTTTATACCCAAACTTGAGCCGCTCACTGGACTCCTCTGAGAAGTCAGAAATGAATTCAGCAAAACATTCAACCGCTAAAACTCTGGTCTAATAAACTTGTTGAGCACTTTATATACTGAATACCCCCATTCAGCCTAAAATACTGGGGTAGAAACTTTGGTCTGCGCTAATATGAGACTGTTGGTGACACAGGCCGCAACTAACGAATTACAAGTCAACTGTGCACTAGAGTGAGTCTTTAAAGAGAGATTGTGATACACTTACCCTCCTCTGAGGGTCATTAGCTGTTAGAGATTTGCAATTTGCAATCCAATAACGTATTTGTTGCTTCACATGAAAAAAACTGAGAAAACGTCCCAAATAAATTAAATAAATGTTGCATTATGAAAAAAGTGATTCATTTTTTTCCCCAAACTGTTCAGCCTTCACTAATACTAATAACATTACGCATCCTCACACATCTACAGCCCCTCATTCATCAGAAGACTCAGTTAATATGGAGAAATCCTGCATACAGGGGCGAAGCCAAAACCCAACCCAAATCATAAGCCAACACAATCCATCACAGCATCTACACATGCACAGTTCAGAACCAGAGGATATACTGAACGCCAAAAACTGTGAGTGATGAGGGAATGGTAACACAAATCAATGCTTTAGTAATATTATTAAAGCAATAATAAACTACTGAGTATTTTGTTCTGTTTAGATTGTGTTGGTGAGCTCTCAAGGGCCCGTTGTTGTGCACAATCATTAATTACTACACATAGTTTAGGGAAATAAGACAGAATTTGCCAGAGTATCCAGACCAAAAGTCACAAAAGGGCAAAAGCATTCACAAAAAAATTGTGGTTGTCCAACTACAAACGTAAAACTATGAGGAGGCTGGTAGAAGAAGCTGAGGATCAAGATTTCACACTCACACACATACAGAGTCCTTTCATATAGCCGACCATACATCTGGCATGAGGGAAAACACAACCAGCCCAAATCCCTGGCGTGCTTGATGACGTGTGATGTAATTGAGGTAACAACGCGGCGTGGGAAGCAGGAGGAGGAGGGCATTATGGAACTGGAAGAGAGCGGGATGGAGCAGCAGGAGAGGAGACAAGGGGGTAAGAACAAGAAGAGGAGCCGCAGGAGAAAGGGGGGGAGGGGTGGTCAGCCACCTTGACCTCTCCTTGGGGGTCGGGTGATGGGGTTAAGCAAACAGGTCGCCGGCTTTGACAATAATCCCGGCTGGTCTGCGGCTCCTCGGCCGTGGGTGTCAGCGTGCAGCGCGGCTGCTTTTCAGCAGCGTTCATCAAAGACCACTGTTGTTCTAAGGAAGCTGGGAGGGAGTCTGGGCCCCTATCCACACCCCACCACCCACCGGACCCCTCAGTCACATTTACGTCAGCCATATTTGTGGATCCCTCATGGGTGTCGCCTTAAACAATTAAGACCTGTACAAATGAGCTGGTCATAAAAAAAACTATGTTAGAAGAGGACAGGCTTCATTTCCACGTTGATATTCTCTTATAGAATGAACAATTTCAGCTGGAATGATCCAGTTAATTCTGCAACACATTATTCTGATTTTTTTAGTTCCTTGACTTTTTCTTTACTGATGCAAAAATTCAAAACATCAGAATGAGAAAGCGGAATACAAGGACATAGAAATGCAAAGGTGGACCTCCTAAGGGCTTGTGAGAGAGACCCACCAAATATCAAAATTAATACGACATTCAAATAAATTCAGTTATTCAAGTCTAATGGCAGGGAGAAGGAATAGTTTTTACCTAAAGCAACAAACCTTTCAGTAGGAATGAATCTAATTTTAACCAATTAAGTTTGTAACGTGGGGTGCTGGTTTGGCGGAGTGGTTAGCAACCAGGCACCCCATGTACTTGCTTCTGCCGGTCCAGGTTCGAATCCCGCCTGTGACCAGTTTGCAGAGTGTCTTCCCCTACTCTCTCACCCCCTTTCACAAGCCTATCCACTGTCTCTCTCCTATCAATAAAGGCACAAAATGCCAAAAAAATACATTAAAAAAAAAAAAAAAAAAGTTTGCAACGTGCCTTCTCTTTCTCTCTATTAACACTTATCGAATCAAAGCACTTTCTGTAAGACAAGTTAAGTCACTTCTAAAAAGCTAGAGGGCTCCGATAAAATACAAATTTGATAACAGTAGATATTATTAACTACAGACTTTGTAATAAATAAGTCTGGACTGATTCAAAGTGCAAAAATAATTATAGACTAACAGGCAGGGTCTGACATCAACATCCGCTTAGCACCAAGTGGCAGGTTGATGTATCGGTACAGTCATGGATGAAACCACGATGAGTTTAAAGCATGTTTCTGTTTTCTCTGGCTTCACTGCTCTCTGTCCACAGCCCTGAGCCCCACACACAGCCCACAGTCTATTTCAAATTCCATCCTGAAGTGGTCCAAGAGCGTAAATCTCTTCCAAAGCATTTCCTTAGCCAAGTTATTAGCAATATTGCCTAAAAACTTCCTCACAATCTGTTGAAAATTATTAGATTATTACAGACCAACATCACTGGTCGAGGAAAAAATAATTAAGGAAACTTGAAAAAGAAGAAAATATGATAATTAGAGTCATTCCTGTGGTAACTTTTTAAAAAAAGATTAAGGATATATTATTTGGCAGAAAAGCTATTCACTATAACTGAAGCTAAATTGGGATAAATCCTATTTAAATGGGGTAAAGCATCTTTTATTTACTGATATGATTTTAATTAGTAAGCGTAGTTTTTATTTATTTTTTTTGGCCAGAAAAACTTTTTGACAGGTGAAATATTTTAGCAATGTTTTCTAAAAAGTCTTTTACTTTGCTACACTCTTCACCTATTTAAAGAAAGTTCATTAAATTAACTCATAATTAATCCATCTGAAGTAGTGTTTATGTTATTTTAGACAGGAAAATAAAATAAAATAGGACCAAGGATGTGTTTAATACTGTGCTTAAAAAGCTGCTGAAAAAATTGAAGCATGATCGATATCAAACTCCTTCAGTCTGCATAACGTTAGTGTGCTATTTATCTGGCCTTTTCGTCTTTTTTTTTTTTTTTTTTTTACCTTAACTAAAGATTTTTTTAGTTGGACAGCACAGCTATATATATATATATATATACAGTTGGGCCCAAAAGTTTACACCCCCCAGCAGAATTTCTGATTTTTTGGCCTTTTCTCAGAAAATATGAATGATAACACAAAAACCTTTCTGTCACTCATGGTTAGTGGTTGGGTGAAGACATTTATTGAAAAAAAAAAATAGTTTACTCTTTTTAAATCATAATGACAACAGAAACTTCAAAAATGACCCTGTTCAAAAGTTTACACCCCCTAGCAATTTTGGCCTGATAACATGCACAAAATTTGACACAAATGGGTTTGAATGTCTACTAAAGGTAACCATCCTCTCTGTGATCTATTAGCTTGTAAACAGTGTGTGTGTATAAAAGCTCAGTGAGTTTCTGAGCTCCTGACAGACACGTGCATCTTTCACTCAGTGCTACGTTGAAGTTTCTGGTTTCTGCGTCATGGGTAAAGCAAAAGAATTGTCCAAAGATCTGCGAGAAAAGGTAATCCAACTGCACAAAACAGGAAAAGGATTTTAAAAGATATCTAAGGAACTGAGGATGCCAAGAAGCACTGTTAAAACTCTAATTAAGAAGGGGAGAGAGAGGGATTCTGTTGAAATGAAACCACGGTCAGGCAGACCAACAAAAATTTCAGCTCCAACTGCAAGGTCAATTGTTAGAGATGTAAAGAAAAACCCTCAAATAACTTGTGGATGTTTCAAAATCCACAATAAGGAGACACTTGAAGAAACATGGGCGGCATGGTCGGGTCGCCAGAAGAAAGCCATTTCTACGCAAATGCCACAAAATATCCCGTTCACAATACGCCAAACAGCACAGAGACAAGCCTCAAAACTTCTGGAACAAAGATATTTGGAGTGATGAGACCAAAATTGAACTTTTTGGCCACAATCACAAACGTTACATTTGGAGAGGAGTCAACAAGGCCCATGATGAAAGGTACACCATTCCTACTGTGAAACACGGAGGTGGATCATTGATGTTTTGGGGATGCGTGAGCTACAAAGGCACAGGAAAATTGGTCAAAATTGATGGAAGGATGAATGCAGCATGTTATCAGAAAATACTGGAGGAAAATCTACACTCATCGGCCCAGAAGCTGCGCATGGGACGTTCTTGGACATTCCGACACGACAATGATCCAAAACACAAGGCCAAATCAACCTGCCATTGGCTACAGCAGAATAAAGTGAAGGTTTTAAAGTGGCCATCTCAGTCTCCTGACCTCAATGTCATTGAGCCACTCTGGGGAGATCTCAAATGTGCAGTTCATGCAAGACAGCCCAAGAATTTACTTTTTGCCAAGAGGAATGGGCAGTTTTACCATCTGAGAAAATAAAGACCCTCATCCACAACTACCACAAAAGACTTCAAGCTGTTATTGATGTTAAAGGGGGAAATACAAGGTATTAAAAACTGGGGGGTGTAAACTTTTGAACAGGGTCAATTTGGAAGTTTCTGTTGTCATTATGATTTAAAAAGAGTAAACTATTTTTTTTTCAATAAATGTCTTCACCCACCACTAACCATGAGTGACAGAAAGGTTTTTGTGTTACCATTCATATTTTCTGAGAAAAGGCCAAACAATCAGAAATTCTGCTGGGGGGTGTAAACTTTTGGGCACAACTGTATATATATATATATATATATATATATATATATATATATATATATATATATATATATATATATATATATATATATATATATATATATATATATATATGTATGTATATGGTCATCATTTTTACTTTACATGGGATCAAGCCCCTGATGGAACCCAAGACTATTATTTCTCATTTATTCAAAGGGTTGTTTCAAAATTAATGAAAGAATAGAATAAAAAACCTGGAATGCAAAATAAAAAAACCTTTTCTATGTATCCCAGAAGCTGAATCATTCATCAATCATCATAGCTGAATCATTATCAAAATATGAAATTGCCATAGTATAATGTTAACAAATCCTTGACAAAAAAAATCCTGCTTCTACATTCTGATCCCAAACAAAATCTTATCTAATCCTTGTGCAATGACCAACATTCCCTGAAAAGGTTTATCAAAATTCTGTGAGATCATGAATATATACATAAAAGAGGAGGCAAAAACAAACATGGAAGAGTGTGTTCATGGATAGGAAAAGTTTGTGGTATTGCGTAAAAATAGCAAACGCACATCTTCTCTGCAGCAGCAGCCCTCAAACTAAAGATGGAGTCAAACATGTCAAGAATAATTGAAAAAAACATGAAGAGAACAATAATAATAATATATTTAAAGTTAACAGACAAAATCTCAAGGTTATCATTCACATACAATCTGACATAAAGTCAAAATGTCAGAAACTGTCACTAACATTTGAAATAAAGTCAAAATGTCAAGAACAATTCATGGTACAAAATAAAGTCAAAATGTCAAGTCTTAAACTGAAAAAAAATTACAGTGATAAAAGTTCAGATGTCGAGGATAACACTGATGTACAATTAAGAGGGCAATGTTTCAAAAGTTTAAAATAAAACAGCAAATCCATGAATGTATTCATGATTAGACTTCATAAATACACATATAAATGCAGTATGTAATGCAGGAGTGTCAAAACTGAGACCAGCAACAGACATGAAGCCTATGCTGGCCTGACTGATCAGAACAAATGACTTACAAGACCAAATGACACAAAACATGTTCATTTTCTGGACGTATTTTCTCGCATCGAGCTCTGTCTGCTATTTCAGTGTCAGATTTACAAAACATGTCGCCATTATTATCTTTCAGCACCAACACTCCAACAAAGTCTGGCAGCTTGGATCAGTTCTCTCTTGTTTTGTGTCTGAATGTGGAACCTATTCATCAGCGACCTGCCTCTGTCACTCTCATCCTCAATTAGTCAGCCAGGGCACCCCTCACCACGAACGAAGAAGTTTTGTACATCATGGTTCATACATTAGTAACAATGTTTTTCTTATGAGTAAATCTTTAAGCATAGAGACAAGACAAAAAAAGACAAATCTTATGAATTCAAAGTTCTGTAATGATAACATACATTTTATTTTCATGACTTTTTCACATTTGTGGACCCTCACATAAAGCAGGGCACTAATTTGTCTTTAATTTGTTAAATAACATGAAAATTAACAATAGCTCATGCTGACTGACACACTTTGGTTTATGTGTTGCTTTGTAATAATTCAGGCATAGTACATGTTTATTACTGATATTTCATTAATTTACTAATTTATATCAAATGTTGTTGGTATTCATATGGGTATAAAATGTGAAGTGTGAAGAACAATGCTGATAAACAATTTGAGACAAGATTGAAATGTCTAGAAAACAGCGTATAGAAGCTGACCTTTTTCAAGAAGGCTGAACGATTTGTGGATTTATGGATTTCCACCACAGCCGTGCTGCTGCCATGCACCACAGTTAGATCATAGGACATGCTGGTCATGTGTCCTGAAGCCTGTCACACAGACATGTCACTGGTTGTTAATGAAGACTCTTTTTTATGATTATCAGTGAAAGTTTGCTTGATATGAGCCTCAGTAGTCAGAGGACTAAACATGATCACGCAGAGCGTGATCTCCTGTGTGCATGTTTAACGACAGCACGGCTCCAGTCACAGACTCACTGACCTGTCACTTGATTATGTGCAGTCAGTCTTCAGGCATCGCCTTCTTTTTGTACTCAAACAAACTGCTGCCTGTCCATGCTCTGAACAAAAATAAAGCCAGTTAATAGCACAAACATGTTGCTGTGATTGTTTTTTTATTTCAGCTGTACAGCGGGTTGGAACTGTGAACGGCAGCTCTGCGCTGGGAGATTCATGATATTTTTAAAGTCACTGGCTTGTAGAATAACATAACTTTTAACATTACAAGAGATGATTAAATATGTTTAAATGAGATTATAACAAGCAAGATGCCTATCTGTAAAGATTGACCTAAAAAGACACACGTCCCTCCTATTTAATTATATTCTACACAGGAGTGTCTGAGAACTGAAGGAGTGCAGAGAGGTGGAGCACAGAGGTGGGAAAGGGGCCTTCAGATAATTGCCTAATTAAGCTTACATTATCAGAAGGGGATGATCAGGACTCTCCTTAGTTTGGGTGAACTATTTTCTCCCATTCTGAACAGAGTTATTGATTTGAAATGACAAAAATGTGCAGAAAATGACTTTTAAAATGTATTTAAATCCCTAAAACCAACATTATTTTTAAAATCTAAAGCCAATTATGCTGTCCTCATTGTTCTGAGAGCAGAATACAGCACAATGAAGATCAATGACTTTCATTCTTTCTGTATATATATGATATGACTGTCTATTTGGCCACAAAAATGTATTTTCATACATACAGTAACTTGGTATTGCTCTATTAAGGTCAGATAAATGGAGGAGGGCAGTGAGACAAAATTATAGAGCCTTTGAGTAGACCTGGGTTTACACAGGGACCCAAAAAGAAAAAAAAATGTTCACAATAATCAACTAGTTGATTATATTTGACTGAATTTAATTCAGGAATTAAACCAATATACAAATTTATGGGGATGTTCCAATCTGTGTTTTCTTTGACTAGTTAGAGTGAGTCTGGCTGATATGATCATATTTGTTGTTCTGAGTTTTCACTCTGAGAATAAAAAAAGCTCTAATGAAACAATGTAATATAATCCTACTGAAATACACGATGCAATGATTTTTCATAACTTTATTTGAATTTATAAATTGTTGACGGACTAAACTGCATTATTAATTTAATCTAACAGGAAAAACAATGTTAGTTGTCTAATAATTTGAAGACATTATGTTTAGAATAGTAATTTACTTACATAATGCAACTGTAATTATTTCATAATGCTGAGAAAAGAAACACATCTGAACTACCACTACATAAATTACATTTAAACACATTAAGTACTCAGTTAGTAAAGCCGAGCTTTACCAGGCCAACATGAAGGCATCACAATGTTACTGACTGGACCTCAAACGCATCACAAAACACAAAGGCCATTTGTCATGGAGTTATGTGTTACTCGTTTATCCTAGTTGGTTTATTTTGTCCTGTTGGTCTCGGTGTGAATTTTAACACAGACTTTAATACTGGGTGTATTTTTCAAGAATAAGAGAAATGAAAACAAAGTTTAAAATTTGGCCACCATTTCTCTAAGAGGGTGACAGAGCAGCAGGCGGGTGGGTGATGTGTTCACATCCTGAGGTGGAGCATTTTAATCAGGTGACCAAAACAGTGCCTTTAATTTACATCAGGGGATCATGAATTATAGCAAATATTGGTCAATAATTAGTGTTTTTCATCAAACCATCCACCTTAATGAACTTATTTCTATTTTCTTATCTTTTTGCAAAAATCCTAAAATATATTTTCCAAAAAAATCTAACATCATAAGCTTTTCTAAATATCATTTAGCTCCTCCTTTAAAGTTTGTGTAGTTTACCCCCCTTGACAAAGTTCTTTGTGTCTTTTAAAAGTCTTTTTTCTAAAACTACACAGAAAGAGAAGAATCATAATACGTATCAGCTTTACTGGCCATGTATGTTAGACATCTGAGGAAAACGGCTCAGCTTAACTTCACACTCTAAGTACAAACAGGGAGAAAAACACATGCAGACACTAATAGAAAAATAGGAATTAAATTTTAAACTAAAAATAAAGGTAAGTAATAAGAAATGTGCAACTGAAATTCTAGTGGGAAGCTAGAAAGCAAAGTACTGAGGTGGCCATGATGAAACAATGGTTGAGATAAAATATTAAGATTTTTTTGGTTTTAAAATCCTGCTAAAGCTAAGTTTCATATATTCATCATTATCTGTGGTGGCATTTACTGCAGTCTCAATCAGTGGTAATAGTTTTTTTTTTTAACCTTTTCTTGAAATTTATACTTTTCTGTCAGTATTTCTTTGTTTTCATACTTTGATCACTTTTCAATTTCTTTTTAATCTTTGGCCTCATACATGTCATTTTAACTTTTTTCTCAGCATGCAAAATTGAAAAAGAAAAAAAACATACAAACACTTCTTCCTCCATTTTTTTCTGTAATCTCTGTCTCTGATTCTCTTCCACGCTCTTGGCTTTGGCCCTCCTTTTATTTTACATTTCACACATCATAATTCACGCCTCTATGTTTACAACACCTGGTTTCAACAAGGTGTAATAAAATCCTATAAGGTGATATCAAGTCTGTGAGCATGTGACGAGCTCATTAGCAGCCTGTCAGGTTTATCTCTTCGTCTGGGCCCGCTGCTGCCCTCATGGATTCTTTCTCCTACTGTCTGAAGTATTTGTTTCCCCTGAAGTGTAAAGAGGTGTGCCAACGCGGCCGTATCAAAGGTTAAAAGCAGGACTGTAATGTGAGAGGGAGGCTGATTTTTTAGGCGTATCATCGTCATGCTACGCTAACCGAGCTAACTCTACTAATGGTCTATCTGGCATCTTGCCAGCGCTGTCTCTTGTCTTTTCCACATTTCTTTGAGTTTAGTCACTCTGCTGTGCACGGCGTTTAGCTTGACCCCTCCTGTCTTTGACCTTACCCACCTTTTGTGTTTTCTTTCTGAGCATTACGTTGCATTAGGGTTGACCTTTGCCGCCCGTTTGTTCCCCTCTGTCGGCTTCTCTCCTTCCTCCTATCCCTCTTTCTCCCTTTCCTTCCTCTGCTTAATTGGTGTCTTTGGTCTGTCTGCAGTCTGAGCAAAGGAGTAGGAGGTTAACTCTTCCTGGATTAAGGACCCCTGTGGCTCAGTTAAGTCAAAAAGGAGAAACTGTGATAGCCTGTACGTGGCCTTAGCTTGACTTTCTTTTCCTGCAGCTTTAAATCACTATAAAAAACAACACAGCCAGCAGCCCACACATGTATGGCCTGTGCGGTTTGTGTTTTGCTTGAGCAGATGCCAAAATCCTGTGTTATTATATAAATTGTTTGCTTTGCCTCTCTCTGTAATCTGTGTTCAGATTATTTCTGGAGAGAATCCTGTTGGAAAGTAAATCCAAGCCGCCCTCGTCCACTGATCATGATCTCTCTGCCGGGGGTTTGCTCAGGGCGGGGCAGCAGTTACGCCTCGTCAAACCTCTAAACCGGCCTTCCCCGCTGCTCTGTCAGTGTGACCGCTGAGCCGTTTCTCTGAGACGAGCTGCTCGCTCAGCCTGGTGCTGTTGTTAGCAGAAAGTGGCCCACATTTATCCCAAAATGAGACGTCCAACTGTTACATTTTCTAGGTGTCAAGAGGTCATGTGGTAAACAAATGCTGGCTAAAATGGAAAATGTAGAGGGGAATCCTGGTCTAGATTTTTAATTGCAGAGAATATTCAAGGTTGCACTTCTTTCTTTTTGATCAGCGCCCTGAGAAGGTTCATGCTTTAAGCCAAAACTGATTATTTTCTTTTTACTTTATTTAACCATTACAGCCTCATTGAGACTAAATATCTCATTTGCAAGAGTATCCTGGCCAAGACAGGCAGCAGCACAAAATAATAATCACAGATGAAAGAAAAACTAATGATTTCAAATTGAATCAAAGTATGTTATCAAAATTATACAACATTTATATTTACCCAGTTTGTTCTGGACCCAGCAGTTTTATATCCTGACATATATCATCAGCATGTGTCGATTTATTTTTTTAACCCTATAAAGCCAACTGTATCATATTTGATACATACTTTTATAATACCTCTATCTACTCAATATGATCAAAAATTACAAATAAAACATCTGAAAACAATCAGATAAATGATAAAAATGTACTCAAATGGATTGTCAGTTGCCAAAAACACCTAATGTATCAAATGTGATACGAAAAATCTATATTTTGAATTTTATGGACATTTTGATATTTGTAGGATTTTAGCAGTAAGTGAAACAAACAGTTAAACTCCAAAAAATTAGAGTTTTCTGGCTATAATCTATGGTCTTGGGCCTTAAGGGTTAAGAACTGCAAATCTTTCATAATCCCAGTTTAATGGTTTCCATCATTGCAACTCTTTCCTTTTTAAAACAGAAGTTGTAGTCAAATTAAATTATTGAAGAGGGCATCATGGGTAATACTTTCTTAAGCAATACACATCTGGTGCCGTCAGTCCGCCTTTTTTTCCATGTCATGTTCTATAATTTTTTTTTTGAAATTGATCAGACTCAAAACAACATCCCAAAGACATGCTCCCAAAAGTTCCCACCCAGTATGACCCACCTAGAAAATGATCGGTTGTATGGAGCAGTGACACCTTCCAAAGCAGTGCATTAACAGATGTTTTGGTGTTTAGTGCCCTGAATGGCCAAACAAACTCGACAGAAAACTTCTTAACACTTACACATTTCAAGAACAAACATACAGATGATTCACTCTCAGCTCTGTAAAGACAACAAGACCATCTGAAACATGGCAGAATATGGATGCCATCAGAGCTAGGTGACATCTACACAAATCTATTAAACCACAAAATACTAGGGGTCTAACGAAATGGTCAACTCACGAAACGATACGAAATACGAAACAGGGCTCATGATACGAAATACTCACGATACAAAGTAAAGATTATAGAAAATCCCCAACAGTAGGAAGTGGTGCAAAAATCTTATTTTCTTGATTTTCTTCCTAATGCAGACATACAAAAAATAATGCTGCATTAGTACAAAATTAATGCACTGAAAAAAAAAACAAAATTGTAGTTTTCCCCTTATTTAGACTACAGTGCAAATACAAACATAAAATCTCAATAAAAAGTGCTTTGTTGCTGTAACAATCAGGATAAGTACATTCTTGAATGAAAAGAAAAACAAACAGCAGTCCTCAGAGCTGCAGTTTAGACCTATAAATGTCTGACTGTGAACTATAATATTTAACCTATAACAGTGCATATACTTCTGATCTTCAAGTATGATCAAATTCTGTCAACTCAACAGTAAATGCAAAAATCAAATAGTTTTTTTTATGCAGACTTACACAAACATACAGTTGCTGCCTGTCTCCAGTTCAAAGTAGTTGGTAGTTGTACTCACTGCAGTTTACGGCAAACTGTAGCGGCATATTTTGCACACGGTTGTTGTTTTGTCCGCAATCTTCTCACCGTTCTCTCATCTTTTACATGGGAAGCCAAAATAGCTCCACACAACCGATTTATTTGACGAAGGAGCATCAGCTAATTCCTCTATCTCGTCTTCCTCCATATTGAAGCGAGTGTTTTGCTACAGTAGGCGAGGAGGGTAAAAAATCACCAGTCTCAGTGGTGCGCAGCGCCACTTCGTGTTTTTTAATTTGTGCTTTTGTTTCGAGCGTCTTTGAATTTTATTTCGTCATTTTTTATTCCGCGAAATTTCGTGGCACAAAATGTTGTTACACCCCTACATAACACTGTTAATCATCTCAAAATAAATAAAATAAAATAACTACATAAATAACAAACCCTCCATATTTTGTTTGGCCTCCTTTGGCCTTTATAACAGTTTCCTGCCCCTGACAATGTTTTTGTTTCCTTTTCCCTTTTGTTTTGCAGTACCAAATAGTTTTGAGCTCTTCCCGACGATTTGTTTTAGCTTAAACTTTTGTGTGATCAATTTTTAATGTATTAAATACAAAATATGTTTAAAAGATTTCAAATCCGGACTTCGACTTGGCTGGTCCATCAGTTCCAGCCCTCCAGATCATTTTCTTTTGGTCTTCAGTAGCATGACTGAGTCACTGCCTTGTTAGTAAATGAACCCATGACCAACCAGATTCAGTCCTGAAAGGACTTCATGATGCACTAAGATGTTGTGGTGGATGTTCTTGGTCATGAAACCGTCAAGTTTCACTAGTTTATTGAGGCCATTTCCACAAATTGAGCCTCATACCAAAATTGAATCTCTGCTGTGTTTCACTGTGAGGCATAAAAGCCTTTTCCACCCTTTCTGTGGATATAAGAAAGAAGATGCTGACGGAAGAGTTAAAACCTGAACCCATCCATCCTGAGAACCTTCATCAGGTCATCATCACTCTGTTGCTGGCGCTCCATGAAATGTCAGAGGTGTTTGCAGATCTCATAATGCCTTCATAGCAGGTATGTTTCCTTTCAGCTTTGCTCCAACAGAAGCGCGTTTGGTCATTCTGGAGACTCTTGGACTCTGATCTAGAAGTATCACCTCTGCCTGAAGATCAGCAGTGGTCTGCTGTCTCCAGTACTTCAAATCTTGGTGTCTGAAATCTGCTTCAGCTAACGTTGAGTCCTGCCTCTTCCTTGACACGTTCTGACTCCAAAGCATCATGAAGTGCTTAAACAATATTTCAGAGAGTCGTCAAGGTTTTCCATTTTCAACAGGATTTTAATTCATGTTAATATTTCTGCTCAGGCATGCAAGTCAATGATTATAACGACATCTTAATCAAGAAATGTGCTTTAGTACTTTTTTCATTTTTTTTTTTGTAACAGAGTAGATCTGAAAATTCGTAGATAATAATGACCGTATGTTAGCAACAGATTTTTAAAATAATAATAATAATAATTATACATTTAATTTGTATTGTACTTTACATTTTCACAATCTCAAAGTGCTACAAAGTAAGACAATTAAAAACAATTAAGAAACAACTAAAAACCCTTTTAAAAACAATTTATAGAAGAGACTCTGTCATGGTTAATACAACAGTAGGTATGGACACTTCATCTAAAATTATATTTCTGATGCTAAAATATTATTATCATTATTATCTATTAATTTTGAAGTTTACTTTATTACAAGAAAATAGCAAAATAAAGCTCATAATTATTTCTTGATTAAGATGTCAAATTATAGTTACTTCCTTGCATTCCTTAACAGAAAATTAGTTTTAGTGGTTGAATGCTTTGCTTGATTAGTTTGACTTCTCAGAGAAGTCTAGTGAGCGGCTCTGATTTGAGTATAAAAAGGTGAATTCAGTTTGAAATTTCTCATCCTGTTCTAATGTTTGCCCAATAACAACATCTTCAGTTTTAAAGGCTTCTAAAAAATGTTTGTTTTCTCATTTTTATGAAATGGGGTCTAATGAATTTGTTAAACTCTATACACAGAAGACCATCTACACAAAGCCATCTTACTTAAACTTCCAACCCATTTCTCTGCATAGTAAGATAACAAAACTACAGAAAAACACACGTTTGACATGCAACAGTGTGGTGATCGAATTGAAAATGTAAGCTGCTCTCTCCGGTTCTTAGATGCTCTTTGTGGTTTGAAGCCACTTGCAGAATGGAGCAAAGTCATGCTGGAGACAGCACCATGGAGAAAGTCTACTGGAATTCTGGCTTTAAAAAAGTCACAGTGTGATCGTTCCAGGTTGACACTGTTTAAAACACAAGAAGCATTGTTGTCTGATTCAGTCTAAGAAAAGACTTTGTTTTCAGTAACAATAAATCAACGTATCCAGCTAAAGCTCTGGTTATGACAACCTGTCTCCATGGTTCACTCTGCTCCTGCGCTGTTCCCTGTCTCTGAGGCTGCAGACCTGTTAGCAGGCCAAAAAATGTTTGTAATCTACCTGGAGCCCATGAGCCTCACGCAAAGAAGACAGATGGAAGTTTCTTGGAAACCCTCTCCAAGCATTTTCATTCCTGCTTGTCCTCACAGCTAGCTTCTCATCTACAGCTAACAGACAGACCTTCTGTCTCTGTTCAGACAGACAAATCTAATTCAAGCTTACAGTTCAACAGAAGACTGTTTTTCCTTTCCAGGCCAAAGTTCAGTGATGAAAATAAAAGCCTGTGATTGTATGAGATCAAATAATTATCAGTAATCTCTGTTCTACGATGATGATTTGTCTGTTAAATGTGCTGAAGCCAACTCAAAGGAAATGATCCATCCTCAACTTTTAAGAATGACTAAAACCTGAGGAGAAGGATTTCTTGATTTTTCATACCTGTCTATGCAGTTGGGATTCAATGTTGTTTGCACTCACAAATACATCTGTTCAGTTACTTTTATAAAACCTACTGCCACTATGACCGGTTGGTCGATCAAATGTATTTGATTATGCGCAAGTGCACCAGAATTTACCTTGTGGTTGGTTATGATGGCACTGTTTTCAAGTAAAACAACAATACGCTGCTACGCAAAGGTCGTTTTCACACCTATTTTATTAAGGAGAGTTGTGATACAAGCGGGCATTATGTGATCATCATCTTTCATTGAAATTAATATGAATACAGCAATTTTACACTATGAAGCGAAACAACTGTCACATCTCAACTGAACTGATAAAACTTTGTTTAGGCACTTCTGTATAAACGCTGTGGCCAGAGCATCCCTATGTGTCTAATGAAACAAAGCCTGCTTCAGTAATTCAATAACGCCTATTGTTACTTCCCGGACAATGTTGAAGGTTATGCCGTTTGTTCTGGATGTTTTAACCAGCCTTTTGTTTCTAGTTCAGCCGACAGTCTCATGGCCTTTGTGGTTCTTTTATTGGTGGTCTTTCATTCTTCTTTATTAGAGTTTATTTTCTGGTCAGCTGCATGGCAGTGGTGGTTTAGTCTTCCCTTTTCATTGTGTGATTAAGAACTGGAGAATTTTTAAACTCTGGCTTGTGTCCATTCATTTGTTCTTTGGCTTATCCTCTTTTTGGAATAACTTTCAGACACCCATTACTCCAGCTAGATATGGATCAATGACTTTGGCCCGACATTAATGGGGTCATATTCCTGACACCGAGTTTCTCTGTTTGTGTAAATCAAACAGAGAAACCCAGCTTTCACTTGTGCAGTTTTAAATATGGGCCACGTCTTCTCCCACTTGATGTCCCTTTAACTCAATCCACCATCTTTCTTCACAACCAAAAGGACAGAAAAGCTCACAATATGTGCTGAAATACTGTTACCCTACTATATAGGTTGTATTTATTGATGCTCTTGGACATGATTTTTTGAAAAAAACAAACAAACAAACATTGAAGTAGAGCTGAAACGATTCCTCGAATAATCTTGATTATTCGGTTAGAAATATCTTCGAGGCAAATTGTGTGCCTCAAAGCCTCGTTTAATATAATTAAACATATAAATATATATCTGGACTACTATACAGTGCACGGTGTTTGACACGGACTGTCATTTCTGTGGCACAACGCACCTGCTACCTCCGCTGCTGCGCAACTTGTAAAATCATGAAGGAAGACAAAAGAGAGGGACAGAAAGGAGAGAGTCCGCAGAAGAAATGGCAGAGAGTGTCCCAAGTGTGTGGTCACTACAAGAAGGGACGAAAAGAAAACACAGTGCAGTGTGTCTGATGTCAAACGGAGTTAGCTTAGCACGTAGCTTAGCATGATAGCACGTCGTCACTGCTGCAGCACGTCAACAGTAAACATCTGGTAAGTAAGCTACTTTGATTATGGCTCCGTGTAAAGGCTGGTTCAGAACGTAAATCAATGCGGAGGCTACTTGCCCAGAATCATGTGTATTTTGTTCACATACTTTTCACATCCAATAACTTAACATTTAATTTGATTGCAGAGAGTAGAACAGGAAACACTGACAGTGAGTAGAGGAAGCAGGTGTAGGGAATACTTTCATATGTTATAGAAATGTACATTAGCTAGTTAAATTATTAGTATCTAAGTATGATATTATTGGTCCTGGAAATAAAGCAAAATAAGATCATCAATATGGTACATTAGTAAAGGCAATAATTTAGCAAAAAGAGACAAGCATGAATAATAAATAATAATAATAATAATAAATAATAAAATTAAAAAAGCCAAACTTAAAAAAAAATACTGAAAAAAGCAAGATATGGCCCAGAGTAAAATAAAAGTATAGATTTTGATTTTGAGATCCCATTTATGCTCAGAATGTTCAAAATAAGAAAAATAAGTTGTTAATTTAAGTGACCTGGCTTTTCTGTTTTGTGTGTTACTACTAATAATGTGTAGCGATTCAATGTAAAAAAAATAGCATTGAGCGCAATGTAACTGTTATCCGAATACTCGACAAAAATTTGATAGAGTAATCGATTACAAAAAGAATCGATAGCTGCAGCTCTACATTCAAGATTTCAGTTTAGACAGTATCGTTTAAATGAGTACCTTTAGTGATATATTCAAATAGCATTATTTGAACACTGAGAATTCCAAAACAGGGTGCAAATAAAGCTTTAGCATAATGAGAATTTTCACATAATTTTCACACAAACACCACAAAATACAATGATGACATGCAAAATGATAGGCTGCAGTCCCAGACTGGGCTTTATTAGCGCTCTACATTAAAACTATCATACCTAATGCTTCATTAACCTGGGCATTTCATAACTATTTAACTGGGGAAAAATATTAAGGTACATCAAACATTGCCATTCAGCTAAAAATATCAAGACACAAATATTGGTCCATATTGCCCAGCCTCAGCTCTTAGTATAATTAAGCACTATGAAAACATAAAGTATGAGATCAGCAAAATCAGTCTGTACATCTGGCATTAAGCAGTTGCTGTTATGATAAACAGACAAAACTGATATTAAAAGAAATTACGCCAAACAATTAAACTGAGATGCAACCCAAATTCTGACTGCCAAAAAAGGAAATATTACTTTAACTTCAGGGGACATGAATGCTTGTTTTTCTTTTTCCTTACAGTTTTAGTTTCACTTGATTCTGTTCATCTCTGAAATATGGACCCTCTTGTTTCAAAGTGTACCTCATAGCTCTGATAATGATAGATATCAGATACTCTGATAATCAGCAGCAAGCTAACGTAAGTACAACACACACACGAGGCTGAGTGTCTGTAGGGGATTGGCCTCATTCAGCTCCCTCTCATCTCCCTCATTTCCATAAAAGTGACTTCACCTCTGGTTCTGCGGTGATGGTCTGTTAAGAAATGATGAATTTCTGCCATAGTGTTTCCAAACCTGGACTTAAACCCAGACGGCCTTGATAATCCACTTTCAGGGAAAAAAAAAGAAAAGAAAAATCAGCACTTTCCAATCAAAGTCAGCGAGTTAAAGCATGAAAGTCCTGATGTGCCCTCTCATTTGCACAGCTGCATTTGGGTTTTCTTCAGATTAAAAATAAAGCTGTCTCAAAAAATGTTGGTGTTAAAGTCTGGAGCTTGGCTAGAAAATCTATTTTCTCGGAGTTGGTTTCTGTATTTTAACAACAGTGATAACACATTAAAAGCACACTTTCTTTGGAGGTCTTTGCACAACAATATGTGTGTACAGTACACCATTAAATTAATCAGAATGAGCATATTTCCTCACTGTAATGCAGTTTTCTCTGTCCTCTCACATGCTGAAACTGCCAGCCTCCTTCACAAGCTCAGTTACATTTACTTCCTGTGTCACACCGCTATGGGGAAACATTCAAGCAGGTGACAAAAAAATGGAAAAAAATAACTTATTAGGATGCAATGAGAAGTTAATAAAGTTCAATAAACTGTAGCTGGTTAATTTAACAGGTGTCTTGTTCAATTATAGCACTCTATGTTTGTTGTCAATGCAAAACACATTTAATATCTGGAACAGATTTTTCTGAGGAGAGAGTCAGCTTTAGTACTGAACTATCTTTGCTGAAATCTGAATCAGCAGGCAGCGACCACTGAGCGGCAGGAAAACAAAACACAGCATGAGTACAGCAGGCAAGCCCTACGGTCAAATTTGCAGGGCTAACACTGTCAAAACTGTGGCTAATTTAAGAGCTAACCCCATCACTGTAATAATCCTGCAGTCAACAGACTCAGGCACATGGATGAATTGTTGTGTAGGCTGGGGCTGTGGTTGAATAGTCAATTTTGCCTAGGAAGGTTCCTAACGGAGTGAAATGAACCGGAAGTAGTTCGTAATTAGAGCCGTTTGAATAGTTTAAATGCATAGGAAAGGTGGCTCAATGCTTCCTTAAGTAGCTCCTTTAGCATAGGATACACCGGATCATCCTTTACAAAAGGAGAGGAGAATATTTTGTCCCACAATTCTCCGCGGCAACAGCATTTATAAACAGCGCGTATTCCGACTGCTTCCGAATTCAACAGAATAATGACGAACAAATCACACAGACCATGTGAGTTACCACTGCTGTTCGATCCTTTCTAAAGTTTAACAAAACGTGCCTTAACTTTCCAGTAGTCTGATTCTTTGAAGACAGCAGGATATGAGACATTTGATGTTGACTATGTTTTAAACATGGTTTAATATTAATGATGTGTACACTACTAGATTGTGGTCTTTACAATTTATGCCTTTCTTTCATTCAGTTACCATTTTTTAATGCACTGATTGGTGTTCATGTTGATGATGACTAGACAAATTTGTTTAAATCCTCACTTCCACCATCATTTGTGTTGGAAGTGATGTGTCTTTAGTAGTCCACCTTTGGAAAATTGTAGTTTCACCGCAGTAGTAACATCTGTCGTCACATGATGACGTAGCGTAGTGAAAGTGTAGTCGGATCCTCTCTCCACGGCAGTTTTCCTTTCCTAAGTCCTCCTGAATTCTCCTTTCTCCTTTCCTTGACCTCATGATGTTTTCCATCAGGGTTAAGGAAAGGTAGATAGGAAAGGGCTTAGGAGTTGACTATTCGACCGCAGCCCACGTAAAGAATGTAGCTCTTATGCAGTGACTGACCTCTCATTCACATTTTGAGTCCCTCACCTTCAAACATTTATTGAAACACCCGTCTTTACTCCCCCCTCGTATCACTACACAGCAGAGGAACTTTTACCAATCAAATGTACAAGCTGGTAACCAGGTGTCACATTAACAAAAGTTATCCATGTTTAAAAGGCATTATTAACCAAGGCAAAACTAATGTACTAATATAAATCAAAACGGCTCAAATCTAATTTGATGTAGGTATGAAACTTTTAAACCTCAATATATGAAATAGGAATAATATTGGATAATCTAACATATAACAGTTAGTGACAACAAGAGCTGCTAAATATTTGTGCACAATCCCATCTGACGAGTCAACTAATCAGCCCATTTGTTGGTATGGTTGGGTACCATTTAAATTAGGTTCTAACTTGTTTTTTTCTTCTGATACTATGTCATCTGGCAAGTAAATAAAAATAATGAATATTTCTACAATAAATATCTGCTTACTGTTGGTCTTTTTTCAATCTCAATGACATACTATCAGCTGTGACACAGACTTTTCTTTTCACCTGCAAATGTTTCAGTATTGTTTACTCATGTTAATGAGGAAAAACTACAACAAATAATCACCACACTAGTTATGTTAAATAATGACAAAAAAAAAAAACTAAACGCCAAAATAAAAATATCGGGTTACGTCTGTTTCTATTTACTGCTAGCAATGTCATATTAAATGATGAGTTAATATGAAACCATGTTTTAATCCACTGATGTAACTGTACTTCAAAAATAATGTGTTTTGCACACCTAACCTTTGCAGTCGGTGCCAAAGAGGTTTGAACTCCTACACGATAAGTCCTATCACTCACTGTAGAGTGACCTTCCTCCTTTCTCCTCCTCATCATCACCACAGTGAGCTCTTCAGGGTCTCAGTGTAAAGAGGGCTGAATGGGGCGCTCTCTGGAGTATATCTGAAATACTGGTCTGCATGATTCATTTACCTTACAATGATATAAACTAAGCTGTGCATGAGGAGGTATTGCGCAGAGGAGATGGTAACGTCTTAAACACAGTGCACTGCCTCACATTTATGCTGCGTTGACAGAAATACTTAGTCATGTTGTTTCTGCTGCACTGATTGTACACAATGTTTCTATCGCACAACTGTCATTGCATAATGGTGTGATTTAGTAAACTTTCTGCTGCTGTGCTCCTCCGTGATTCCCTTCTTAAAACTTGTGTTTATATGCCAAGTCATACATGACATGATGCTAGAGTGACACAGCAGGTTCACAAAGATAAACTTAAATGAACAACTGTGTTCTCTCTGGCATTTCATCATTAAAAAAAAAAGATGTAAACAACTGTTACTGAAACTGAAAGTAGAACAGAAACTCATGTCCCTTCTTGAATCCTTGAATCTGGGAACCTGGTTACAAACTGGAACTGGTTTTTGGTGACTTGTCAACAAAGAAATCGTCAATTATTTCTTTGCGATAAATAAATAATAACTTGTTTAGAAAATTGTTGCTTAAAAGGTTCTATGAGGAGAATCTATTACCTGCGACATAAAGACTCTGCTACCCATGAGCACGCGCGGCGACTGTCGTAATGCTGCGTTCCAATAACCTCAGAACTGGGAGTAACATAATCTCCGTTCCAGTTGAAGTTGGAAAAAAACATGCCCATCTACCAGGCTATTGTTAGCATGCCCTGTGTTGTTGTTCACAAATATCACATGAAGAATGTAATAACACCAAGTTCCCAGTCGGAAATTTCGTCTTCGGGGGGCGTTCCAGTTGCAGTTTCCTACTCAGAACTTGTAAATTCCTACTTCTGACTACAACTGGAATGCACCAAGAGACGTGACCCAAGCCAAAGCGTGTGTTTGTTGTGATGCTAGTAAATGCAGCTCGGACCTTCCTCAGAACTCTGCATTGCTTTACAACTTCTTTTTTCAACAACTTACTGGATGCAAAGCGACGAGGTAATGTATCTCTTTCTAGTGACGTAGCGGTAGTTTTTGATGTGTGACAACAAGAAATTTTTGGAAAACTTAGTATCGTAGTTGTAGACGGCTAAAAATCACTAATTACAGCCCGGTGCTCTAAGACGTGTCTGAATAATATAAATTTGCTCTAGTTTTAATTGTCTTGTTCCCGAAGTTGAGTATCCAGGTCAGTCCAGCCCTGTCCGACCTGACCGGAAGGCTAAGGAATAGCATTTATAGATATCCTATTTTGATGCTATAAAACTCATCTTAAAGTGTGTATTTCAATCAGGCATATATCTAAAAGTGAGACTTTTTTGTGATTACTTAGAAACTCCTCACAGTCCCTTTAATATAAACTATTCTAAGTATTCTTATGGATTACTTTTTTTACCCATTAGCCCCAACACCGGTCTTAAATCCTCTTCTGTCATGTACTTCGTGAGAAATGGTTCTTGTCATATTTGGCTGATTTATTATGTGACACTTGTTAAAATAGTCTAAACTCAAACCTCAAGGTGAAGGAACGGAAAATCCACACACACTTCATCAGCTCAGATTTCTCTACATTCTCAATAGATGTTGACAGTCCAATAAAACCTGAGGGGAATGATGTGTTTTCTGGATGTTTTTAAAGGAACGTGAAATGTACCATCAAATATCATTTACTGTAATTGTTTTGGCAAAAAACTATCTGATTTTGAAGCTTTCTGAAAAAAGCTGCAATGCATGTTGTTATTCCTCTCCTTTTGCTGTGAAACACTTCAGACATGCCATTTTATCAACCTGAGCACATGATCCCACAAAACCAAGTTCAAGCTGACAGACTGACTTTACCTTCTGCATTTAGGGATGATTTTCTGTAAAAATTCCAAACATAAAAACACATCATGGAATTTAAACAACATAAAATATGTATTTAATATAAAGTCAGCACTCGTGGTGTTTGCATGGTCAGAGGCTTATATACAGGTGGGACCAGAGCTCTGGTCACAATGATGGAGCAAACATGGCAGAAAAGTATTTAACATGTTGTCTGACAAAGACATCCAAGACTAACATATTTAATTATACATAGCTGATCAAATTAGTGTTAATTATTAACATTTCACATGTTGAAAAGTTGAAAATCTTACATTTTATGCTCCTTATCTGTGGAAACAGAGGTTCAAACAAAGAGAAAAAAAAAGTTGAATGTCTTTATGTTTTATTTTGGTGTCTCGTCCTCACTTTAATTGCCTTTTATGTGAGCTTCATTCAAATGGGAAATCTCATCGTGACAAAAAGAGGGGAGGGGGTTAACAGGCCAGAAATGACCCACAGTTTGGATTTGATGTTGTCTCTCCTTCATTGAGGTCAACAGTCTCTCTGTGTGGGGCATACGGACACAACAATGACGATACAAACACCTGCAGTAGCACTTGTCTGAATGTTTGAAAGCCAGCTTTCCAGGAAATTATTTCTAACAGTATTTATTCTTTGTGGATGATTTATCAGAACCTTTAAAGTGCAGCAGCACCTACTAATCTCATCCAGAAAGCCCTCAGCTTACAGCTGAGCTCTGTGATGAGTTTATGAGACTGTAATATTGGTTTATAAAGAGTTCATGTGTTATGTGTGAAAAAGAGAAGGTGAGATAAGAGAGTGAATCAGGTTGATGGAGTAGGTTTAAAGCGTATGCACTGGTGTCACAAAATCTGTGAGTGTGATAGACAGAAAAGCACAAACTGGTGACAGAAGTGTGAAAGAAAGTAGGAATACGTAATTATTATCCTTATGTTCTCCACCAGGCAGAACAGGTATCAGATAACGTACCTTGCAAAAAAAAAAATGTTTGGAGCTATGAACTATGTTAAAGCCGCTTGACTCATTAACATATTTAGTTATTGAGCATATCTAAAGCTGCATTAGGTTGGTTTAAGTAATTTTAATACACAAAAATTTGAGGTATATAAAATGGTAGTGTCAACAACATTTTTTGTGGCCCACAGTGAATAAAATTCAGACACCACTTCTCTAAAACAAACACAAACCTTATTAAACTCTATCAAAAATAAATTTTCCCAGCTTTGTTATCCAACTAAGAGACAGCGTCATATCTTAAAAAACTGAACCTGAAGAAACTAAGATGATCTCAAGAATTAACACTAATGTGGAAAACTGCCCCGAAATGCAATATTAACAAATGCAGACATGGATCACCCCCATAATTAAATCACCTTTATCTTATACAAAGACCAAAAGTCTCTGAAAACTGCTTCAATATCTGCACAGAACTTTCTGAGTTATGCTGCTCACAGATGGACATACAGAAAAACAACTACAAACAACTATTTGCTTACGCAGATGTTCACAAAGTGGTAAATCTCACCCTGACCTGTAAAAAAAAGCTTTGAATGGAACTTGTTGCAGGCATCAAGTTCAGTGTGAGAGAATATTTGCCAAAAAATTGAAGTTTTGAAGTTCTTTGTATGGTGCATATAATAAAATATAGCTTGAAAGGGATTTTTCAACCATTTTATTATGAATTTATTGTTGGGTTTAGAATGAAATATTTGGACCATGCATCTGTCTGCCTCTGGATTGAAAAATTCCTTGTAGGCGAACAAAGATTTAGTAAGGCACTTCATTATGCCTTACTCTCCAAAATGTATAAGACTTCACAAATAACACTGTTAACAAATAGTTAAAAATGCTTAAAGGGGACATATTGTTAAAAATATCACTTCTTTAAGACTTTCAGCACATTTTTGGGTATTTGGCCCCCCTCCCAGACCAAAAAATGTGATAGTAGACAACAAATCAACAGGCTGCATGAATGTATTTGAGTCTGTGGATAAACTGTTACGCAACAGTATATTTCTGATTTACATACCTGACCTGATTGGTCTACTCAAGTACTTCTCCCTTGTGCCATGACCAACACTTTCTGATTAATGCCAATATTTGTCTAAAAAGTTTTGAGCTTTCTTGCCAAAATAAACCAAAAAACGCCTGCAAAAACATTACCTCCATGCAGAGGTAATAACAGCTAACATGTACTATAAAGAAACTGGCTGTAAACTGCTGATATTATTTCGATTTTAAAAAACAGATCATCTCATCTTTGAACTATTGAAACTCTTAAAGCATGTCCCAATGTTTTTGTGACATTAAGAATGTCCCAATGTTTCTGTGACACTAAGAATAAATGTCCCAATGTTGTTCTTGGGGCTGATGCTGTGAAGAGGCTGCGGGTTAGAGATGCTAATGATTAAGCTGAATTAGTGTTTTTTACTCTTTAATTCTTATTCTTTAATAACAGAAACAGAAGCAGTGCTCACCCCCTCCCACTCCTCACAGCTGTATTGTTCCATTTAGATGTGACGATCAATCAGGCTCATCTTTACGTCTTTGAAAAGAGAACATTGTGTCCTCTGCTTTGTCTGCTCTGTTCCTCCACTTTATCCGCTCTTCTCAGTTGCCTCTTTAGTTTCCATCTGATTGAAAACACATCAGAGGGGCTTTAAGCTGTTAACCCTGGGGACCTCCTATACGTACCTACACCCGCTGCAGCTGACATACGATCTGTCTCACCACAGCAGCTGTAATCCAGCGAGTGCAGAGATCGCCACCCCTCCAGATTACCACTGCAATCCAGGGAAAAGTCTTTAGTGCAACTTTGGATGGTTCAAATGACGGATACCATGGATTTTATGTTTAGAGAAACAAACACTTCTACATCACTGGGTCACAGAAATAAAAAGGGTTTCCACAGTGCACCTTGTTCTGGGCCTTGGTGTACGGTCACACCTGACCTCTCGGGTGCAAATCCCACAGAGACACACATCTGGATTACAGACCGTGCACTTCAAAACATCACATACAGCCCTGCACACACAGGAAGAGTCATACACAAACAGGCCACACAGAACAAGTGCACACAGAGGAGCGTGACCTCTGAAGGATCAGGAAGATCTCCTCAAGGCTGAGGTTCAAATCCCACCAGAGTCTGACAGCATCCTTTGGAAAAAGCCTGCTCTCCGACCGGGGGATGACTTGAGTATAACTTTGGCCTGTGGCTTCTTTATTAGATGTTTTTCCCCACTCTGTGTTCGTAGTTTCAAATTCTAAGCACTGTCATACACTCCTGGTCAAAATTTAGGGTTTCCGCGTGGAAAACATCTCAGGTGGGATCTCCTTGTCATGTAAGTAACAATGGAAGCCATCTGGATCCTCAACGTTAATTTTTTTCACATCAGAGAATAAACTTTCTTCCACTTTTCAATGTCCCATGTTTGGGGCTCTCGTGCAAACTCCAAATGAGCAATCTTGTGGTGTTGAAGGAGACGAGGACCTTAAAGACGTTTTTTTTGTTCTTAAAACCTTTCTCTCGCAGAGGCCGTCGGATGGTTATTGGACTGCAGACAGCACCAATTACAGCCTTAATTTGGGCCAAGGATCGTCCAGTGTCTTGACGGACAGCCAGCTGGATCCTCCGGCTCAGGACCCATGACATTTTTTTGGGTAGACCACTTGACGTTTAGCTACCACTTGATCTTTTAAGAAGTTTAAAATGACTACGTCCAACCTCAGCAGCAATGGCGCGCTGCAAGAGGCCTTGTTTATGCAGCTCAACAATTCGACCGTGTTCAAAAGAGGAAAAGCTTTTTTACCTTTGCCATCAGGAAGTGTGAATACTTGACAGAAAATGAATTGAACCCACATTTTGTGAGGGTTTGGCTTTTAAAGGCTGTGGTCTTAAACTTTTGATCATCGAATGAACAGCCTATTTCAGATTCACAATAAATTTCTTACTCAAACTTTTTTGTCTCTCTTCCATGTCTTCTTTTTTATGTATTTTTGGGCATTTGTGTGCCTTTATTGATAAGAGAAAGACAGTGGATAGGCTTGTGAAAGGGGGTGAGAGAGAAGAGGAACACTCTGCAAACTGGTCACAGGCTGGACCCGAATCCGGACTGGCAGAAGCATGCACATGGGACGTGCATGACCGTCAACCACTCCGCCAAACCAGCACCCCCCATTTCTTCCTTTTGTATTTTGAAACTTGACTTAGAACCTTCTTGTTTAGCAGTGTATCTGAAGAAAGGCCCCAAACCCCAATAACAAATCTTGACACAAAATGTGTGATTACTATACAGACTTCAAAAGAAATTGTAAAGCTCTTGTGCTGCTGGTGGGAAAAAAAAAAAATCGGCATCAGCATGACATTTAATGCAAAACCAACATTTCCTAAAAATGTACTCAAATATCCTTTGACAACTTTAACTAGCTTGCTCACAGAGAGGCAGATACACAAACGTCAGCAAAAACAAACTCCTTTGTGAAAGAAATAATAATTCTATCCATAATCAGTCTGTCACCCTCTGGGAGTCATCAAAAGGACATAGTCTGTGAGGAGGAGGTGACTGCGCTATCTTAAAGGATAAGTTCGGTTTCTACAGCTTTCACATTGTTTATAGAATGAAGTAGAACAATATACTCACCCAGAAGGCTTTCCTGATGCAAACAGTGCTTCGGGAGATATTTAGATCCAAAATCGAGCGGCAGACATCCGTATAATGGTGGCACACGGGGCATGTATAGTGCCGCTCCTAAAACTGCATTAATCGTCCAAAAACTCATTAGTTTCAACAATATTTCATGGTACGCTCACGCTACTCCTCCACGACAATCTGTGTCACTCCAGACATGTTGTGTGACTGTACTGACCTCTGAACTAAAGAAGAAGAACGTTAGCCTCCACGCATGCGCAGTACGGCTCATTGTTTCAGGGGAAGACAGCCGGCTACACAACGACTTTCTTCTTCTAGTTTTGTGCAAAATGGATGAATATCTATCGGATGAAGAGGTTGTGGAGGAGAACTTTGAATATGATGGGTGTCCTTACAGTTTCGAGCCAGAGTATACAGATGAGGAGCTCATTGAAAGGAGGACATGGAGGCAGCGCTCCAGAGAGTACTGCGCAGGCGCGGAGGCTAACGTTCTTCTTCTTCAGTTCAGAGGTCAGCACATTCACAAAGACATGTCTGAGGCGACACAGACTGTTATGGAGGAGTAGCCCGAGTGGATCATGATGAAATATTGGTGAAACTAATGAGTTTTTGGACAATTAATGCAGTTTTAGGAGCGGTGCTAACATGCCCTGTGTGCCACCATTATATGGATGTCTGCCGCTCGATTTTGGATCGAAATTCAAATATCAAATTATCGACATGGTGAAGGATTTTGATCCATTTTTATAACATGTCCGTTTAAAAAGGGCTTAAGTGGCATCTGGGATTTGCTGTGTGAATTGAATCTTGATTTGATTTAGAACTGATTCTGTGCTTCATATTTCTTTACAGATAAGTATGTGATATATGTTGTGTTAAGCCATTTAGTTAAAAATATTAAGAAATGTTTGTGTTTTTGGGTCCACTGTGCCCAGTCCTACTGCCAATGGATAGACAGTTTTTAGTGTGTTGAGGAATTTTTTTTTAACTTGTTTCTTTTAATGGAACTTAATTGTAAAATAAAACACATAACTATTGATTTTCCGGCAAGCACAACACCACCAAAATATGCAGGAGGACATTTTGTGGTTTTGCTCATACTTAAGTCCAGAGAAATTAGTGGTTTATGATAAATAGGTACTTTAATTTAAGGTGAATGTAACCCACAGCTTGTCTGATCCTTGAAAAATCTGCTTAAGTTTAAAGATAAAGTCAGACTTTTAGCAAAACTCTTCAGAAATTTATGAATAACTACATGAAATAATGTAGGTTATGTTGTGATGGTTAGATACAAACTCCATGATCCTGGAAACAAAATCTGAATCATAATCATCATCTCTCTGGACTCAGATGACAACATACTGTGAGACATGCGTTTTTGTATTAGCAGCAGTGTATACATTTTCCTTTGCAGCATGGAGGCATTATTTTCTGGCCTGGGCTCCAGCAGGAAGCGTACAGTGCAGAGCATTAATATCACCATCTGTCCCGCAGGGATTTACTGCGGTTTACTGATCAGGATTTTACAAGCTGTTTTCAATAAACATTTTCAAACATTTTCATACAACACACTGCAAGCACTTGGTCTCTAATGCATCCTGTGAAATGCAGCCTAATGCGTCTGCGGCCTGAGCTGAAGGTTGAATGTCTGGTTTTTGAGCTTGTAATTACAGTTGAGTTTCCACAATGATCGACTCCAGTTTCAAAGTACAGCAGGAAGGAAAGGAGCAACTAATCAGCTGTAACAGAGAAAGATTAAAGGCTGACCAGGATCTATACGGCTGACAGGTTTACATATGTCTATACGTGTCATTACCGTCTATGAAGAGCCTCCAACTACTGATCAGGTTTAAAGCTAATAAGCTCTGACGCTAAGTTATCGTTTCCTCTGGTGCTGGAGCAAAGAAGGATTTCAGATACAGTTGTATTTTCTTGTTATGGAGATTAACTTGCCGACAGTGCGGGCTGAGCGGCCATCTGAATGATGGCTGACATCTTGGTGTTAAAGGGCTCTTTTATTTAAAAAAAAAAAAACCTGAGGTATTGAAATATTCCTTTTGGATTTTATCTCACACTTCCATTAATTAAGGCACTCTCTTCAGTAACCCCATTGTTTAGTCAACCAATTTTATTTACTCTGAGACAAATAGTCTGTGGATTTAACTAGCTTTTAATCAACTGCTGTCAAACCAGCTGTGGTTGTCAGATGTTGCAGGGTTATTCAGGATGAAAACATAATCTGTTTTTGTTGCCTATTATCCTAAATAGAGGTCCTTCACTTTAGCATTGATTTTCTAAAATTCAGATTCATTATGTTTCCTTGATGTCTAAATTGGAGGATGGAGAGTGAAGTATTCACCATTACATCTAAGCTATCATGTACAGTCCTGCTCAGTATGATGGGCACCCCTTCATTATTTTCATTACTTTAACAATGTCTTCAGAAATAAATTGAAATGTTCCAAATTCATGTCTTCAGGATCTTTTAATTGAAGGTCTAAAATACTTGCACAAAAAAAAAAAAACATTTTTACAAGTTATATATTGTTATTTTAAAGTGGGAACTGAAAAAAAGCATGTTCAGCAATAATGGCACCCCTCTTCGGTATTTTGTTGCACACCCTTTGGCACTGATGACAACCTCCAAATGTTTCTTGTAGCCATCTATAAGCTTCTTGCACTTCTCAGCTGGTATTTTCTCCCACTCTTCCTATGCAAATTGTTCAAGCGTTTTAACATTTGCAGGTTTCTTTTCCCCAATGGCAGATTTCAGCCATACCAAAGATTTTCAATCGGATTGAGATCAGGACTCATTGCTGGCCATTTTAAACAGTCCATTTTTCCTTTTCAACCATTCCTGCGTGCTTTTGCATGTGTGCTTTTGGTCTTTGTCTTGCTGGAGGGCCCACAATCTTTGACTCAAACCAAATGTTCTTACACTGGGTAGGACATTTTGATCTAAAATTTTTTGATAATTCTCTGATTTCATGGTTCCTGTGATACGGTCAAGGCTTCCAGTAAAGCAGCCCCAAACCATTATGGAACCTCCACCATGCTTAATTGTTGGTAAGGTGTTCTTTTCCTCGTAGGCTTTCGTGGTTGCAATTAAAACTGCCTATTCTAAATGTGACTGCATGATCATAGTAGCTAATGAAATATAATTTAAAAACCTTAATATGTGAACATTACTTCTGCCAAGTTTGAGTCTGATAAAGTGATGCAGAGCAAAGTTAGAGAGGTTTGTAAAGAAACTGTACTGTGACATTGTGTACTTAAACTTCATGGGTGCCAATAATGGTGAGTACGACTGTATGGTGTGTTACTGTAACATCACAGCTGCTTGCTCTGAATGCAGTGTCCTAAAATGTTCCTAAAGGGTCTATACTGCCCACAATGAACACTGCAAACAATAATGTGCTGTGAAGTTACAGTGAAGTTAATGCTTCTGATTTAACTGCTATTAATGTATTAAACTTAAAATTAAGCTACTTAATATAGTAAGTCAAGAATAAATGTCTCGTAAACCCAACTGCAGTAAAGAGAATTTAACAATTAGGGTTTTTTTGCAACGTAAGCAGAAATACAACTGAACTACCACACATCAGTCATGTCCTCTGACAAATGCTCTTAAGAATAATAAGACAGTATAAGACAGTATACATTTCTCCAAAATGTATACTGTCTGTCTTTGACCATGATTCATGTCAAGTTTACAAAATATACCAAAGATTTGGGTATACACCTACTTGTAATACTGGGCAGTTGACCTGTGTTAACACATCTGTGTTTAAACCTTGACTTGCATGTTTAGGTCTAAAAATGAATCAAAGAAGGGGGCTGAGGCTGTTGGAGGGTCTTACGAGCAGCAGAAAACACAGCAGCACAGTGGGACTCTGTAGTAACTGCAGTATATAGAACTGCATTGATGATTAAAACGTGATTTGCACACGTTTTCACTCTGCTGCATGACATCATTAGAACTTTATCAGTATAGGCCGAAAAAGTTGGTGATCAGCATCAGCGTATCTGAAAATGTTTGCTCATATTGACAACTGATGTATTGGCTGATATTTTGGCAGCACGTACTGGCCACAAGGGTTTACTTCATCACCACTGCATAAGTGTCTGCTATTAAGAAAAACAGTATTGACTACAGTATAAAATGTTGTTTTTCTCACTTTGAATATATAATTCTAACACAACTACACTGTTATGTAAAGAAAGGACCATTTTCAGTTAATAAGAAGCTTTGTGCTCAGCACAAATATCAGTATCTTTTTTGGTTTTGGCAATGATTAGATCGAAAATATCAGTGTACGGGAAATCTAATATCATGCATCCCAAATGTTAATAAGAAAGGTCTTGGGCTGTAATGACAAAAAAGGCTTTGATTTCAAACAGCCAAAAAAAATATTCTTTTGTTTGTACTTTGCTACAACTTGGATGAAGGACAGCTTTGGAATATGATAGAGCTACAAAAAAATTGAAAACACAGAGGCTTATAAAATCTTTCTCTGTAATTTTATGCACAAAAACATGAGAATTTATAGGCCTATTTTACGACAAAACAACTGCCATTGTAATTAGTTTGCAACAATTGTTACTGCAACAAGCAAACATATATGATTAGGATATACAGGATGATATATCTGATCCTGTGTCCAAGCCATACATAAAAAACATAACGCCTTGGGCCGTGGCTATCCCTGGAGCTAATGCCTGAAACACTAAAGCATCACCCCTTTTAATTTTTAGAATGTACATAACAAACTGTATATATGCAAGTATGTTGTTCTTTATGTGAATAGAAAGGCCCCCGTAAACATGGCCAAAAAACACTTGTGACTTTGTTTTATTCAAATGCCCCATTGGTGTGTAAGAGCCTTCGGATAAATAAAGGTGGTAAAATGCAGAAACAGGAAAATAAGCCTAAAAATAATTAAGATAGAAAAATCTCGAAAGTGTAAAGAAGACAATGTAAAGCTTCTCTGCTATATTGATGTATATATATTTATTTATTGCACATAGGCTTTGTTTAAATATCTGCCCAGTAAGTGATGAGTCACTAAAAAAAAGGGAAGCCTTTATTTATAATCAGGCATCTGGAAACCATGATAATCAGAGAGAAGGAAGAGCTCAATCTATAACATCAGACACACACAAGCAAGTATTATTACTGTACAGAAAATACAGCATAATGACTAACAGGAACTTCAGCAGAGACATTAGCTCCACAGTATTACAGGCTTATACAAACCATGTTGACCAGACAAAGTGTAATTTACTGTCAGAAGGACAGCAGCAGAGGGGGCTGAAGCTGCAGCATCTTTGTTGGGAAATCTACAGTCTGAGGACCAAAAGTTAGAACCCAGTTTCTACATATTCTGTATGCACAATGCTATCTGAAAGCAAATCAGTATAATAAAGTAAATACTTTAGATACTTCAAATCTCACGCTATAATCCATCTCCAGAGACTCAAAGAAGCACCACCCTGGTCTGTTCGAGATTTAGTAACTTTTTCCAGCGAGAATGTATGAACTCACTTTGAGCAGATCAACCCAAAGAGCCTGACTTCACACCTTCAGTTTGCTTCTTTTTTAATTATTTACTCATAATGAGTGCTGTATAACTTATTACTGCTGAAAATGTGCTCTACTACTTTTACTGGTCACGTTTCTGTTGTGCATCCCTCTAATTTACTTCCCTCTGGGACCACCAAGTGAAAAATGGACACAAATACGACTTGGGATCATCAGATTTCATTTTGTCTACTTTCATCTGCATAGAACTGCTCAAACTCCCAAAAATCAGATATTATTCAGGATTTTAACCCTTTAAATGTCTGAACATGCAATGTTACATTTTAGATTACATTAAAGAATAACGTAAAATATAAGATATCAATATTACACATGGTTTGTGTATTTCTAGGGATGTGATTCATGTGTTATTGAAGTAGAGAGATGAATGAGCCCAAGAGAGGTCATGACCTCCTGCTCTTGCTGCACTCAGAGGTGCTTTTGAAAACATTTTGGAGAAAACAACAACGGTTAAATGTGTTTTTGCATCTGGCTGCTTGTGCTGCACTTATAAACTGACTTAAATAACATCACATTTGAAATATTCATGACTCTAATCCCCAGCAATGTCCACCCTGACTATTCATCAAATTAAACATCTCACGTTATGTATGTTATAGTTCATGTTAAAGCTATGGTCTACGATTTGGATGCTTGGCACATCTTAATAACACCGTTTATAAGGCCATTATGGTCCTATGGTCTAATATATGCAATATAAAGACCAAAACGAATGAAAAAAATCCATTCAGTATATCCGCTGCAAAGCAGCATAATAGTTGAACAATCCGAACCGCCGTTCCCCGCGGTTCAGATTGGTCCGTGAGTCCATCCAATCCCCTGTCTCCCCTGCTCCGCACAGTCCCACCCATGGTCCCGCCTCCTCCCCACTACCTCCCTCATGTACCGGTGAGCAGCTAGCTGCACAGCTACTGAAGCATCATGGAGCCGGAGAAGACCAGCACTGAAACCGGGAGGCCGCTTCTGTTACCCTCCACATCGAAGAGAAGGAAACGTAAAAGTTTCGAGGAAAAGGCTGAAGTAAGGAAGAAATATATATGTTGTTAGGAGGCGACATGAGCTGGGGGGCGGGATCTTGGAACACAGGGAAGGGGTGAGTAAAGGAGGGGCAGGCTGCAGTTTTCAAATCTGTCTCAACAGCCAAACTGGTTTTCAGATCGTAGACCCTCGCTTTAATGCATTTAAAAATCATTGAATATTTGGTCATTCTAAGCAGAGCTTACATTTTTTAATAGACTTATGCAAAAAAAAAGCAGCAGTAAAAAATACAGAGGATAAATTTAAAGCAGTTTTATGTATGTATAATATATCTGTAAGAGTAACTGACATTAGATTGAACAATAAGTTTTGTTTTTTTTTTAAATGTATTTTTTTGGGCATTTTGTGCCTTTATTGATAGGAGCGAGACAGTGGATAGGCTCGTGAAAGGGGGAGAGAGAGCAGGAGAAGACACTCTGCAAACTGGTCACAGGCAGGATTCGAACCTGGACCGGCAGAAGCATGTACATGGGGTGCTAACCACTCCACCAAACCAGCACCCCAGATTGAACAATAAGTTTAAAAAAAAAAAAAAAAAAACAGATTCTTGCAGAAAGTCATGCCATAGGCTGTACCACAGCCAAATTATCACCAAATTAGGAAAATGAAAATATAACATTGTAGAGGCTATGGCACAAAAAGAAAAGGACTGTGGACATGGGGATCTGCAAAGCATCCAGCAAATGTGATAAAAAGGAGACAAACACCACAGAACATTGTGGGAGACTTGCTTCACATTGGTACAGGTTCATGATCTTTCCCCTTGGTTTAAGCATAGTCCCTATGAAGACTTTAAATACAGGAGTGAGTTTAATCAGTTTTAACAGTTGTTAAATATTCACTACTTAGCAAATATTCATGAAAACACAAACCTCATTTACCTCCCATCTCTGTGCCATAGACCCCCACTCTGGCACCACAAGCACACACTGTGGTTCATTATGACTCCCACACACTCCAACCATCTTCCTGCCCCAAATACTCACTAGAGCACCAAATGTGCATTATTCCACTCCTTAAAAGTCCCAAACAAATTTATTTCAAAATTGTATGAAAAAAACAACAAACCAGCAGCTCTTTTAGAGAAGACCAGTATTTTCTACAAATGTAATAGACGTACGCCAGGAAAGCTGCAAACCACAGAAGGAAACAAAACATTTCCTGAGAAAATATATGGTTGTGTGAGAAAACAGCTCCATACGTAGGTCAGTATAAGTCCCCCTGCTTCTTTGCAAGGAAGAGTTTATTAACACGACCATGTAAATATATAAAATGAGTAATATCTCCATAACTTAAAGTAAAGTGATTTATATGTATTTACAAATAACTGAAAGCCTGTTAGAACTACAACTTCCATTAATATCTTCTATAAATAAGCCACAAGTAATCATCCTTTTACGTTCAAATCAATTAACACCAAAAAATATTATGAACTAAATAAATAGATTCAAACCCATTCTTATTAGTAGATGAATCCACACTCCAAACCTCTGCAATGTGAAGTTCCAGTCATGATTAGACAAATCCTGTATCTGTCCCCATAGCCGCTGCAGCGGAGGCTCTGCAGCCACAGCTCTGGCTGTGCAGCAGAGGCCGTTTCACGGCGCTATGCGAACTAGAGCCTTATTTAGCGGTGTTTTTGTGTGAAAGTAAGTTTTCGGTGGGAGTCCGTTTATTTGTGTTTTTGGTCAAGTAAAATATGGCCCCGTCTGACTACAGCGGATTCAGCAGACGAGTAGATCCGAAGCATGAAGAGGGAGTTAGGTCCTAGCGCCCTGGGTTTCTTCTCCACAGAAACACTGCTGTAGAGGTAATTTCTGCCCTAACCCTTGTGATAGGACCCAACTTGTTCAATCCCGGAATATCACTTTAATGGAGAGTATTGAAAGTAGGTCCCTAGTCCCTCCTGACTGCTTGAACCCAGCAAGCTGTCAGCCATCATCGGTCAGAACGTCTTAAAAACTTAAATACTGAGATGTCTGTTCATTGTTCGAGATATGCAAGATGCTATAGTCACATTTATGACTTGAATTCATCATGATAAAGCTGGGGAACTTTTATATGACACCTGTTGGGTCTCAGAAGTAGCTCTGCACAGCTTTAGGCCACATTCTGTAAAGCTGTTCACAGAACATGTAAATTCTAATATGAATCATATCATGGCCTCTGTACTGGGACATGTATTGTATTGCAGGGTTGCTAGTAAAGCCCCAGTCACACATTCTCGTTTCTCATGGCGATTGTGCACGATTGTCATAATCCTGATAAAACGTGCTTTGGCCGTGGTGCATGCGCTACTTGGTCTGGATCAATGTTGTATAGTTGTGGATGAACGGCGGGGAACGTGGAAGGGTCCCGACAGTTTTGAACTGTTCAAAACTGTCGTAGAGAATCGCCGCTCTCAGTATAGCGGGATGGAAGCCTAATGCAGTCCTAAAGCGAACGGTATTAGCGTGGCATGTACGGAGCTCAGTCGGGCCTATCGTGTCTCAATCCTGAGAGCTTTATGAGAACGACTGACAAGGGCGTATCTGTTTGTGCCCGACTGTGTCCCAATCAAGACAGCGCAAGCAACGGGGCTCAGTCGGGTTCAGCGGGGCTGAGGTTCAGCGGGGCTGGCGTCGTGTCAGCGGGATGAAAATGGAATCCTCATCATATCGTTGTATTAACCTAGCTGGAGCGGGACGAACGCCCCCGAAGCGCTGTAGAAGCGCTACTGACGGTGTATTTACGGGGTGTGTCCATCATTTCATCTCGTATCATAGCGATCACACAAGCCTCGTCAAATGTGTACAGTCGTGCACAATTGCTATGAGAAACGGGAATGTGTGACTTAGGCATAAGTCAGGGTAGGCAGACTGTAAGTGTCTGACTAACAGATGGAGACTGACTGACTGACATTTCATGGGAATTGTTTTAGAAAGAAAAGCTCAAGACAGATTATCTCCTACTGTTTGATGTCTTAGTCATTTTGTTTACAAGGAGGGGGGAATTGCAATAATCAATACGACTGAATCAATTTACTTGAAGTATTATACTTTTCAACTGCAGAACAAGATATCATGAAGCTTTTGATCAGTCATGCAGTTATGTTATTCCAGACTGATTAATTATCTCCACCAATCAGTTAAAGAATCTTTTTGCCTGCATTTGTTAATTAGTTACAATAGTTTGTTATTTAGTGTGTTAATTTTTTAACAGGACAACCCCAAAAGTTCTAAATGGATTTTGATATTTTTCTAGGGAATTTTGGTGGTGATCCAAACACAGATGTGGCTCCAGGAAATTTTTAAAGGATTTGACTTTGCCAGATAGGGCAGTTTTCCACATTTTTGCTAATTATTCAGCTAAACTTTTTTTTTTGCTTTTGATGGCATTTTCAGGGTAACGTCGGTCATGGAAAAGGGAGAAGTGATCAAATTTTGTTGGTGATCTGTACCTGGATGTGGATCCAGGATTTTTTTTTCAAGGATTTATTAACAGTTCAAGATTGAGCAGCTTTCCACAATTGTGATAATGGTTTACATACTGGAAATGCTAGGCACAAATTTGTGCTCCTCTTCTTGTTACAGAAGAATTCAGAACAAGATGAGGTCTGATTGAGAAACGCTGTCTAAAGGCTCACCGATCCGACAGAAATCTGAGCTACACTCACAGTTTTAATGTACCCCCCTTGAAATGAGGACAAGTTCAAATGCAGACAGTAACAAAAATACACAACACACACACACAGATGTTCCATACCTCAGCCTCAAGGGACGGGGACACACATGCACGATTGCTCATTTATGTGCACATATTTCCACTTGCTCACACACTCACATTCATTCATACACAGAAACATACAGAACGTGCATACAACCTGCTTCGTCATACACACACGTGCACACAGAGTCATTTTTAAGACATGAACTCATGCATACAGACGTGCACAAATTTACACACAGCCTTAAAAATGAATGCAAACACAAAGCTCAGAAACACACGTACACACGCAGAAGTAGTATTCCTGATGACACACAGCATGTCTAATTTAAACAGAGGAAATATTTTGGGCAAAGAAAAACAGATGAGTCCTTTGAGGCAAACAACAGAGCAATGCTGAACAACATTCAGCTAAAAATAACTACACACAACCGACAACACTAAAATATTAGGTCACAGTACTGTAGCACGGCCCTTGCAGCAACTACATTTAACATAACCTGTTTAGAAATTTTTTTGGCATTACTTCAGAAAATAAAATCTTTCTTATTGCCAAAGAGCTTTTTAAATTTCCGGTTGTTTTTTGCAAACCTATTTTTGCATAAAGATGAATAGCAGAAGGGAAAAACCCTGCTGTGTTTTGTTCCTGCTCTCTTCTGACAAAATGGTGGTTCAAGTACATTTCTGCTCACTTATTTATTTTGTGATTTTAGCCAAGTATTATTGAGGGATGCATGTAGTTTGCCAGTAAAAAAAATAAAAATGATTAACAAAATAGGCTCCAGATTTCAGTTTTAATCTAACTCTACTATAATAATTAATGCAGGCACAAATTCCTGGTCAAATGCTCTGTTTAAACTGCAATGCAGTCACCAGCCACCGGTAACAACTAAAGCTCCATGGCTGCTCTGCTGCAGAAATGTCCTTACACACAGTTTAAAACAAAAGACACTGTGGACACCATGGAAGTAGACTTACCTCATACAAAAAAATGCTCTGTGATAAAATCGTTCTATATTTCAATAACAATATGAACTACAAAAGCCAATATTTCATCACTCTGTAATAGATTTACCAGTGTTTTACAAGGGCATGGTGAAAAGGTGATATTTAATGCAAAACTTTATGTACTATGTTGATGTCAATTTGATTTCATGTCAGCAAAAGTGTTCAGTAGCAGCTTTAATAATCTCAGATATCACTTATTTGAAGATTTTGCACATTCTGAACAATTTTATCCCAATACTGACTAAAAGAGTGGTGCTCCCTGCCTCTCCTCACAAAACAGTCCAGTGAAATTTTGCATCGAGTTTAGCACCCTGCTACTTGCAGCATGAGTTTCCTCACCCAAAGAATTGGACAAAGCCATGTGCAGTCAATCATCTGATTTATCAGTGGAGCTTTGGAACTTTGATGGTGCAAATCTGTGGACACCACCATACTGTATAGGGGTGGGAGAAAAAAATCGATTCACTTAACCCTATAAAGCCAACTTTATCATATTTGATACATACTTTTATAATACCTCTATCTACTCAATGTGATCAACAAATTGCAAAAAAAAACATCTGAATACATCAGATAAATGATAAAAATGTCCTCAAATGGATTATCACCTAATGTATCAAATGAGATACGAAAAATCTGTATGTTGAATTTTATGGACATTTTGATTTTTAGGGATTTTAGCAGAAAGTGAAACAAACATTTCAGCTCCAAAAAATTAGAATTTTCAGGCTATAATCTATGGTCTTGGGCCTTAAAGGGATAAGTATCGAGATTTTTTGTTGGATGATTTTTAAATTGTTTTTGTTCCACATTTAAATGCTTCATTTTAGTCCGTGTTAATAAGCCACTTTTAAATACAGTCCAGGCTTTTGAAGCGAGAGTATAAACAGCTGGTTAAAATATATTGCTGAAAAAATCCTAAAAACTGACTCGAATGTGGTGTGTATTTTACCTGATATAGTCTGTAGGTATCATCATTGTTCTCCTTTCTCGCTGGTGTTAAAAACGCTAACTAAAGATTGCAAAAATCTGCAATATCTTAGAATCGCATTTTAAAATCGAATATACACCTAAAAGAAATCATAAAAAAATCAGGAGAAAAGTGAATCGTCCCAGCCCTAATACTATACATCCTGTCTCAATCAAACATTAGATCAACCTACTGACTGATAGAGAGGCTGGACTTGAGGTTGTCTGACCAATAGCGAATACACACACACACACACACACACACACACACACACACACACACACACACACACACAAACCTGCAACTATGTCAACATATCCCTAATTTGGGAAACCACATTTCCTCAATAAGAACAGGAAGGCTCATTATGATACAATTCAAACCATGTGAAGTGAGAGCACTTGGATATTTTGTATCACACACACACACACACAGATGAATATTTCGGCTGTAAAAGCTATCTTAACCTCGCACTCAAATCACTTGCTGATTTCCTACCTTCTGCTTCAAAATAATTCAGGATTTTGAGCTTCAAAATTGTGTTTTTAAAGATTGTTTTTGGGCATCTTTGTGCCTTTATTGACAGGAGACGTGCAGGTGAGGCAACAACACATTTAACCCACAAGTCTGTACATAATCAGTCTTTTGCTCAGTTTTGGTTTGACAACTTGGCCACTGAAGTCTAACCGAGAACTTTGTACTGAAGGGCTTATTATTTTATTGAAATTGTTGCATCCTCAATAACCTGCCTCTTTTAGTACCTGCTATCAAAAATGCAAACAAAGGGGAATCTGTAGCCTAGTGATTCAGATTTTTTGCGGAGGCTACTGCCCGAAATAGAGCAACCACTGGTTAAGTTTTGCCTGTGGCCCATTTTGCAACAACACATGCCAACACTCCACTCAGTGTCTGACTGATTGTCTCTCTGTCAAAGGGATACAAGGCCCAAAATGAATCAAACAAAGGTTGGGTAACAATAACTAGAAAGGCACTCCAAGAGCACAGGCCTCCGTCAAGCAGCTCAGTTATGGCAGTGGTTTTTTCCCTCCGACTGGGCAGCAGGGCCTTCGCTCATGTCTGTCCATGTGAGAATGTTGTGTTATGTTTACATCAAAACTGGGAAGAGGGAAGTGTGAATGACGTAATCTCTGAGTTATCAGCGTTCCAGCTGCAAAGTTTGAAAAAAACATGCCAATCTACCAGGCTATCATTAGCTGTTGTGTTAGCAGAGGTCCTCCACTGGCATTGCAAGGGAAGCCGGGAAATATAGTGACATAGGCTTGAAAAACATTGGTGTCCATTTGCAAATAACCTAAAGTCCCACATTGACGGAAATCAGTTGTATGTAACATTTAATGTTTTTCTGCGTCCCCATTTTGGATGTGACCAGCACCAATCTTGCTTACAGAAAGACAAACAAACTAACAAACAGACAAACAGGCCCTGTCGAAAACCTAACTTCTTTGGTGGCGGTAACTATCCACATAACGGACAGCTCTGGCTAATAAGCCATGCTGCATTCACACACCAACGTATGATAGCTTTGATGTGTTTGGTTATGATTGATGAATCTTTAGAGGAAGGAGAAATGTTGCGCTGTTGCAGTACGATGTTTCCCAACAGCCCCAACGGACTAATTGTAGATAGATTTAAACTTTTGCCAACATAGATGTCCCGTACAGGTCGCACACTTAACTGAGGAGAACTTTGGCCTTATGTAGCTTTGTGCTGCTGAACGTTGTACAAAGCATTGTGACATCACTCAAGAAATGCCTTAGAAAGTGGACAAATATGCCATTTCGGTCCATGCAGCTGCATCTGGTCCCTGTGGTCCTTAACCACAGCTAGGAGAAGACAGATGGCTGTCCCCAAAAGGGTGCCTTAAGTCTAAAAACAAAAGTCTAAGGTGAATGGATGCTGGTGTTTTTAAGCGTGTTGGATCAAATGTCTCAACTTTTTAAGCATCAGTAAAACTTGTTGATGTACCTGACAAATATCAGTGTTGCCCAATTGAGGTCAACTTAGTTGGTCAGACTTAGCTCAGCAAGGCTCCACATTTTCTTATGCACTAGCAAAAGTTGAAAAATGTCAATGTGTAAGCAGTGAAAACTAGGGCTGTAAAGTCCAAGTCGACTGGTCGACTAATTGGTCGATGCGTGCTCAGTCGACCAAAATTCTGATTGGTCGACCAAATGTGTCAATTTATTTTTTTTCCCCAGCAGTTCATTTCATCAGGACAAACGCATCAAGTGAAATGGGGGTATTTTTTGAGCACCTCATCATGACTTAGAACACAATTTTAATGTATTTATCGTTCATTTCAATATTTTTATCTAAGAACATTTCAATATTATAGTCTAATAATCGCTTATTCGTTTTATAACAGCAGGCGCACCTACCGCTGCCCGCGCTGCAGCGGGCAGCGGACAGTCCGCGCTGGATTTTATGCCTCATATAAACACCCAAATGCATTTTTGGTCGACAATTGCTGTGTTTTAGTCGACCAACAATTTCTTTGGTTGATTACAGCCCTAGTGAAAACCATGGTTAAAAAAAAATGGATTAAGCACTGTTCAGCCTTCCTTTCTGTTATGGTCCTCTCTGGCACCAGATATAACAGATGGTAACTGCTGAAATGCCAAAGCTAAAGCTTCACAGCAGTATTAAATAAGTCATGAGCTGGTTCTGCAATGATCAATTTACATTTAAAGGTCGTCCTTAGGAGAGTTTGAATGCTGTGAACATGCATTACTAAATGGTTGACATTTCTGAAGTTCTGACTCTGACCAAATCAAAACAATGAGGACTCATGGTTCAGCTCATGCCAATGTGAGTTCACTTAACACAGAGCTCAACACACATTCTCACACCCAAAAATCGACTCTGGATTTTACACAAATATGCACACACACACTCACATACACATATACAGCCCTAACACACATACTGTACACACACAAACGCAGAGAGTTATGGCTTGCTGCCAGACTTTCCGTCCAACCAGCCGCTAATGACCAGTGAAGCTCTGACCACCAACGGACTGTTAATCAAATCAGAACTGACTCAAACAATAGACGACGCTGCCGCACACAACACCCTCCAGTTACACCACGGTCTAATGGAACAAGATGGCGGCAGCCCTTGCATCAACAATAAGGTCAGCGGGTGTGTGGAAGCTGTTGGAAACAGTTGGGTTAAAAAAATGAAAAGAACAAAAAGAAAAGAAGCCTGCCGGGGTGAGAGGGGAGGAAAAGGATGAAACCACACACACTTTCACGCACACACATCTATACATACTCATGCACACTCTACTGGCGTGTGTTTTTAGGCAGGTGTTGAATTTATTGCCTTCACTTGTGAGCTGGGTTGGAGGTGAAGACACAAAGTTGCCGCCAGCCCACACGAGACTGAGGTTGTTCCAGCTGATACTCAAAATCAGTGTGAGGACACAAGATGGCCGCTATGGCTGACGGTGCATTATTGCTATGGTAACACAGCTTGAGGTAGGTGAAACGAGAGCTGTCTGATGTCTGCTTTTCTTTTTATCTGCAAATATGTTTTTCTTTTTCTAGTTTTTTGTCTTTTCCGTCGAGTCTGATTGACGCAGGGTGTTTTATTTAGGTGCATTCAGGATGGACGTTGTGCTGTGCAGTCGCTTCCATCTTAAGCGTCTCATCGTGCAGAATCGACGTCCTGTGTGTAGCTCTCACAGGCTAGATAAGACGATTATAGTTGGTCTTGTTTCTGCATGAAAGCGCCAAAATACCCCAAAAAAGGAAGAAATAGGAAACACCTCTATTGAGATTTAATGCATGTCTCATAAACAGTGACGCATGATTTACATTTTTTGTCAATTATGTTGAAGGTAATTTAAGGCGACAGAATTGCAGATTATTGCATTATTTTCAGAATTGCAGGGCGTTAATTTTTCAATTTGATTGCTAAATCACCTGAAATGCACATTTCTGCACATTTGTGCAGCTTATCCGCTGCACAAATGGCACATTTTGTGTTTTTTTTTTAGCTTTATTCAAGTTTATAAATGCTGTCTCAGAGTTTTTCCTACTAAACTCTAATAGAAAAAAAATCTCACTTTAATGAAGTTAGATGGATTTGTTGTTTAAAAATGTAATTATGTCTTAACGCACAAAAAAATATAAATCAAAATCTGCATGATTAACTGTTCAATACTGCAATTACAATTACTCACAACAAGCCATGATCAACATAGCACTAATATTTAATTTTACCTTTTCATTTATCCATCCAAATAATACTGCTCTCACATCAGAGAATACATATTTTAAAATGAACATTTAAAACAAGCATAACACTGATAAATAATGTTGAAATAATTTGCAGTACATAGTGAAGTCTTTTGACGTATTAGAATTAAAAAAATATTTTTTAATTGTGATTTTTAATTAACTGCAACACTTACATTTTGTTTAAAGTTAGACTGCACAACCAAATTTGACTGAGAATAATCAATCAAATATATAAACAAGAATGATAAAAAACTTTAATGTAAGCTGCTCTTATTCCATAAAATTATTTGTAAAAAAATCTATGAATTTTTAAAAATCATTATTCTAGCTTCTATTCAGATTCTTTTTGGACATTGATAAATTTTGTTCTTCCGTGAAAACATTAAATTTGGTAACAAAATAAGCAATAAACTAAAGCGATTCTTGGGTGTTTAATGTTAACCAAATTTCCACTTCCATATTTTTTATATCAGGGTTTTTGCTTAAAGATTGTGAAAAAATATATACAGAGGATGTTTCATATTCCTGGTTTTTATATGTTTAAATGTAAAATCTAATTTAAACTGTAATTACATGTTATATCCTTTTGTTATATTGTTGCCTTTTTGTTTAATTTTTCATTGATTTAAAATAAAATATAATTAGAAATCCTTGAAATCTAATTGTGCATTTATCTGTTAGGGGCTACTTCTATTTAATTTCTTCAGTGCTTATGGTTTCATTTTTCTCCATGAACATGAAAAATGTTCTTTCAAATAAGTGCGAGTATATGTAATATATATTTCTCAGAGTATCAGATTTGTAGCTTAAACTGAATGATACAAAAAGGAAAAAGCGTCGAAAAAGGCCATTAGATTTTGTAATTATTTAGGGCTTTAAATCTGCAGATCTTTGTTTTTTACGTGGTGTGTTTTTTTTTAGTAGAAAATCTTCATTTAATAAAACCTTTTCTCGGCCTTTGAAATTGTGTTACTGTCATTTTCAATAAAAACAATGTTGTCCCCTCGGCCTATTAAAGATGTACAGCTGTGTTTTGGTTACAGCAGAACGTCTACAGTGCGTGTAAAAATCGTCTTTGGACAACAGAAATTACAAGATTGTAAAAGCAGCGGCTCGGTGGGCTCAAGAAGGCGACCGCTTGCTGATTTAACAGAGCGCATTGATAAAAAATACACACTGTAAATATTAAGGATGATTAGGTGATTAAATGCTTTACAATAATTGGATGTAAAACAACAATAAAAGACACAAGAATTTCACAAAATAGTACCTTATTTGATGTTACAGTTACTGTTTAAAAAGTACCATTTTATACATAGAGCTAAATTTTAAAAATTGTTGCGTGATAACAAAAGACAAACATAAATATTTGAATAAAATTAATTTTAGCCGTCAATTATGCAGACCAATCAGAAAAAAAAAAACTTAATTTAATTACAAATAAAGCAAAATCCAAATCACCTGAACGCATGGCTGTGTTTTGAAAGCTGTGTGTGACTAGGGTGCGCTCGGCCGTATGAAGTGGTTGTTGTATAAACCTCTGTCAGGTTATATAAACTCGATTTTCGGGGATGATGTGGTTTTGATGATGCACTTCCTGAAGACCACCTGTCACTCAAACTGAGGGGACGGACTTAGTGACGTCATGGTGGCGTAGACGCGGCTAAGCTGATGTTATATGTCACAATATTTAAATAATTGTCTCAAAAGGTCTCACAACATCAGTGTTCTCAAATCTTTGCTGAGCGTCTTCATGTTGACGCTATTTCATTATTTTTAAATTTTCGATGCACATTTTAACAGTTTGCAGTTTCCAGGGACAGATTATTTGATTGAAAATACAGGTCGAAGTCCTTTAAAATTATTTTTTTGTACATATAACTTTTTATGTTTTTTGTCTTTCTAATTCCCTCTTTTTTTTCTTCTTGTTTGTCATACAGAATGCAATATACTAGTACGATCTGGACAATATTTGTGCAATGTTGTTTTTACTGTTTAGACAAAAAACAAAAGTGTCGTAAAAAACTACACCAAAAACACACCTGTGTGTTTGACAGCTCCTTGGTTGCTGCCTCACGCTGCAAAATGATTAGTTTTTTTGTAAATATGAAATGTAATCTGTTGATGTTGGCACACAGGGACATGAGCAAATGCTGTGTACCTCTATAAAAATGTGAATTTGTGTATGTGTAGCTAGTTAAGTGACAGTGTCTTCAGTAAATATAATTATCAAATTAAACCTTTTATAATCTATTTTGTTTTCTTCTGTTCATTTCCTTACTTTCAAATCTTTTAATTCTCCTATTTTCCCCTTCAATTGCATCCATTCCTAAATTTAAAGACACAGTATTACGCTCATAAAAAAAGATCTATTTTAGAAAATACAGGTCTAAGTCCTTTAAAATTATTTTTTTGTATTGCCTTTCTTTCATGTTTTTGTCTTTCTAATTCCCTCTTTTTTTCTTCTTGTTTGTCATACATGTCACTTTTATTGCAATGTTGTTTTACTGTTTAGACAAAAAATAAAAGTGTGGTAAAAAACTACACCAAAAACACACCTGTGTGTTTGACGGCTCCCTGGTTGCTGCCTCACGTCGCCCCCTGGATGTTAAAGAGAGAACTGATCAAACTGTCACTGAGGAGGTGAAGCTTGTGAGGTTTATGTTTGAATTCATACATATTGTTATTTGTAGATATCATAAAACTAAAACTTCATCATGAACAGCTTACACATTAAATATGCATTTGAGTGTGTTTTGCTCTTTCATGCAATCAATGTTTTGAACATTAGTGTGAAGTAAAATAAGCAATCTGTTTTAACAGTGTTATTAATTGACTCTGTTCTTATCAGTTATAGGTTTAAAATGCCTGAGTGTTATGTTGCAGAGGCTTCAGATCATGATCAAAGATGATTTTTCATACTTTTAGGATTTTCCACAATTATCAGAGTATATTTCAATATCTTATTTGACGATGTTGCTCTCAGCAAATTTTTCAGTTTGTTTTTCTTTTGACATGTTTCATGTCAGTCATCATGGAACTATATTCAGTGTTTTATAGTGTTTTGACTTATATTTCTAAATTTGAATGTTTATTTAGGACATCACTTAGCTTAGAGCAAAGTGATCACAACTGTAGATGGATGCGAAAAACAGCAATACAGAAAAAAAACACTTGAAAAAGGAGTAGGTTCACATATAGAAGCATCTTTTTAAATGTCTCTATCAATTAGCTTAAATACAATAATAACTTATAACAACAACAGCAATAACAATAGTAATGATTGGTTAATATCTAGCACCACAGATTTTAGAAATCAATCATACATATATTGAATGAAATTAAGTTAAAACAAAGTCAAAAACTGAAAATAAAATACATGTTCCTAAGACATTAGTGAAGTAAAATAAGCAATCTGTTTTTAAATATTAATGACTTTTCTGGTAACTCATCATGCAATCAATGTTTTGAATTCAGGGCTTGTAAACTATGCAGTGGGTGATGTTTTACAGTGTTATATTCATCTGTTCTTATCAGTTATAGAATATTTAAATCCTGTATTTGAGTCAACATAATGACAAAATAATACTTAATCATCCAAGACAAAAATGATTCAGAGTCCAGCAGAGTGACTGTATTGACGCACAGGCTCCCATGGTGTTCGCTTTTATGATTAACAGACTCAATGTTTCACACGAAGGAATCTTAAAACCTTTTCCAAGTGATGAAATAAAATGAAATTAAAGTTTTACATTTACAGTCACACTCAAAAGATCAAAGATATTTGTTTTTAATCTGTTGAATATAATAAGCAAGAGGTTTAAATACACCACAGTTTTGAAATATTTTTTAAAAGTATGTTCTACCTATCAAAACTTTAAATACAGTTAACCAAGACAAAACAATTTTCACATATATTTATATGAAAAAACTATATATAAATATATCCACTCAACTAACAATATTCAAATATGATTTTGATCAATATGTCCCAGCCCTACATGGAGACACATACACAAATATCAAGTTCAAAAGGAAAAGAGTGAATTAATCTTAAAAATATGTAACTTAAAGCAGCTTAGTAATAATCTGTTTGAATTTTCCCTCATGTTGCAGCACCATTCAGGAGCTTACTGGTTTGTTATTTTTGTTGTGTGAGAAATTGCACCTTAATTATCCCTATTGTTACATTGTGTTTGTTGACAGGATAGTAATCCTAGCATTAGTTTGCACAACTCCAACCTGATCAGGTCTAATCCGTTAATATTCCTCTGCTGAGGGTAGAAGTCACAAGTAGTGGGAGTGAAAACACTCGAGTTTAGTTTGAAGGTAGTTTCACTTCATGGTTCTTTCCTGACGAACGTGTGAATTTGTCCTCTGCAGCGGCGTTGACCTGATTATGAGTGTATCATCCAGAGGTCAAACCGCTCTGTTGACACCAATCAGACAAGGAGGAAGGGCTTCTGGGATCATGAGGAATGGATGTATAGGCTCTAATTTCTCCACCCCGAGTAATCCTGATTTCATGGGTATAATCCAGGACATAAACATGATTCAATGGTGCACAGACCCCTGGAGACTGCAGAGATCTGGCCCCAAAAAAGAGATTTACACTTTAACAAGAATCTGTGTTTGGAGTGTTCAGTTGATCAGAAGCACAATAACGCTTCTGTTCTTTACTCTAATCCAACACCTCCTTAAATAATAAAACATAAAAATATGCTGATTTAACGGCGACAGCTCGATAAGCTCCGGTAATCTTGTTACAACAAAACCAAAGTCTCAAAACTTTCTGTTGCCCTCATAGAGGATTTCACACTTGACCTGTTTGAACTGTTTTTGGAGGCTTAAACTTACACAAATCCTTATTTCAGAAATAATATTCCCCACAAAATACCAAAATGTTTTTTATGTGTTGCCATACATAATGTTCATTAAAAACTACCAATGAGTCTAATCAGCATCTTGGACGGAGGACTTGGCGATACATTGATTTATCCTCCAATAAGACTCAGGGTAAAAACAGTGTTTAGATGACTGGTCTAATGCTCAATAAAAAGATTGTTTACAGTAAGAGCCACAACAACAGTTTGCTGATTGACAATAAATATCTGTCAGAGTGAGGGACCAGTACACTTTAAATAGAAGAATATTAGTGCAGGTTTACAGCCCTGAGTTTGTGGGATGGACTCATCAGTGGGTCAGGGCCTTTCTGTGTGTGGTTGGTATTTTATGAACGTGCATGTTTCATCCTTCAAACATTTTTGTTAGGCTAATAGGTGACTTAAAAATGCCTTTAAGGGTGAGTACATTTGTCAATGGTTGTCTTTCTCTATGTGTCAGGCCTGTGATTTGCGGACTACAAGTCAAAGGTGAAGTACAGCTGGGATGGGCTGCAGCCTCCTGAGACCCCAAAAGGAGAAGTGAAGTAGATAATGGATGGGTAAAATGGTTTAATGATATTAATTCCTGTTTGATAACATGGCTAAAAATATTCCTAGTCAGACATCCAAGGTGGGTTTTTATCCTTTTTAATTATTCTTTCAAAAAATGGATGCAAACTCACTGACAAAAAGGGCTTTATTTGTTTCTCAACAGTTTCAGCCAGTTTTACAAACCATGGCAATAAGGGTGTGAGGCAAAATGAGCAAAGTGATAAATAGTGATGTATTGCAGTACAATACTGTATCAATATCTTAAAGTGTAATATCAGTATTTTCTGGATATTTTTTTTTGTAGTTAAGCCTTGGGCTACTATTTGGCAGCAGACATTCAACCATTTGATCACTTTTTCGAGGTATTGTTATTATTTCTGTGCCATTGATCATTAAAATAAATGATATCAACCTTTAAAAGACATGGCACATAATCATAAACATTTACATTGGTTTTCAAACATTTCTGCTCACTGCTCACATAAAACCATTCAGAAATATCATTGTGCAACAAGCTGTACAACAACAGAATGGCTCTGAGGTGCTCTGATCAAAGACTTTGTTTGTTCTATGTACTTGTTTTAAAACTAAAGGAGACTGTGTCTAAACTCTAGAACTGTCTCCCATTAGAGTGAGAACTATGGAGCATATAGACAGTTTAAGACCCATCTATTCAGACATGCTTTTATCTGAACTCTTTATATGGTTCTACGAATTATTTTGTTTTCATTTCTGAATTTAGCTTGTTATGTTTTACCATGAAGCCCTTTGTGGCCTCTGCGCTAGAAAGATGCTTTATTAATAAATAAACACATAAAATAAACTTTACAGTGCAAATATACTTATAAATCTTTAAAGTCAGAACATGTACCTGAAAAAATTTGGCATGCATCTGTGGAAATAATGAAATACTGATTATCAAAGTCATTCACTTGATGATCTGTAACTCTTACTGGAGAAGCACACATTTAAACGTGGTGTTCAATCAGGTGAACCAATAAACCTGAAAGACAAAAAGAAAACATGTCTTTTCAACCACTTATCCTGTTGAGACGGATTGTTTCCATAGGGAAAAGGGCATTAAAAATGAAGTGTGAGCTACTGAATATTGTAATTTTTATGCATAAAATACTGACATATTCAATTAAAAGGAGATTCCTTGTTTTTTGTACATGGTAGTTATTGTAAATACTAAAAATAAGGTATGTTCTTCATTATATAAAAAAGCTGAATATAAAGAGGTGTAGCTAAGGTTTTGTGTCATTAAGACTTTGTCTAGGATTTTGCAGTTTTTGATCATTTGAAAACAAAAAAAAATGTGGTATTGGTGTCTAGGACCTTAGCTGCTGCTGCTAGGGTATCAAACGTCTAAAGTAATGAGTAATGAGAACAAGGTGAATTTTTTCCTATTAATCAGCCTCTGCTCTGATGTGTTACAGATCACAATGACATTATTAATCTATACAGACAGACAAACAATATCTGAGTGTGTATACATCAAACACGTTGTGATTAAAATAAATGTAGTAAACGTTTGTCAAAATCAGCCCAACACAGCTGAACCTTTAAAGTAAAATAATTCAGAATAGCTTAATAATTCTTGTTTCAAAAGAGACAGAAAGCTGGTTTACCCCTGACTTTGGTCTTTTACGCCTGCTTATGTTAAATGATGTCACTTCCTGTTTGTGAATTATTAGGATTTATTTTCAACACTTGGCAAGAAAAATGAAAAACTAGCAAAAATGAATCAAATTTCTAGTGCAATATGTTAACTGTTTGAGATTAAAACTGAATTGCTTCCCCCCCGTTTATGGTGTATATTCAGAAGTTTAAAAAAATTACTTGATCTGGACCATAATAAGGCTAAATTTAAGTATGTTTCTGAATAAATGGCAAAAGGCTTTCACTGATGTTTTAGCCATATGATGCAAAGGAAGGTGTACACAATGAAAGGTTTTTAAAAATAAAGCATCTACATAATTTTTTAGTGCTTCTCTTAAGATTTCAATCTTTACAATTTTTTTTAAATGAAGTATTACAAGTTATATCCGAAAGACAAAATACAAATCAATAATAAGAAATGACTCAATTCTGGTGCAGTGACAGTTATTTCCTTGAATATATTCTGTCAATATTACATTGAGATGAAAATATTCTGATTAGTTGGTAATGTCCAGCCAGATTAATGTGGTCTAAGTCATCCAACAATGACTGTTTGTCTTTCTTGTGTAAATTTACAAACTGTCACAGAGGCAGAAACATCCTCAGAGCAGCAGAGAGTCCAACAGGGACTCTGCTGCCCCCTAATGGATCCCACACTGAATAATTCACACACACATTTACACACACTGACAAACACACATTGATCTGTTCACTCTCAGATCAGAGTGTAAACACAGATTCACACTCCTGTCACATTAATCTATTTATGAAGCCAAAAAATGTCCCAGAGATTCTATTTTATCAACTAAACATGGAACGAAGCACCAAACAACATCAGCTACTCTAACTGAAACAAGCTACATAAATAAGCACCACAGAAGAAGAGGAAACAAGTGCTCTACACACACATGCTGGGATCAACACATGGAAAGCTATTTACACGTAATGAATAAGTACTGGAGTTAAAACGTGACGGGATAAAACTATCTGTAATTAAACAAAAACAGGGCAAATAAAAATGCCAAAAAATGTATGAGTTTGTTTTACATACCATCAAAAAGCTATTTTCAAAAATATCAAGGTCTGCATACCGATGTATTTTTGGCTTTCTCTGCAATTTGACTATTGACTAAATAGACTAAGGTCCTGGCATCTCATCTGATCTGAAATGATCTTCATGGCAAAATAACAGCATCAGCAGATTCAAGTTTGAATAGTTTAAGATTTCAGTAGATATGAGACTTTCTGACAATACTTATTGTCTGTGAAAATGTTTTTTTTAAATGCACAATATCACAAGGCTTCCTCTTAAAAGGTGGAGTATTTTGTCTTAGTTTTTTATTATTATAATTTAGTTCCTTGAACTTATATCGTGGATTAAGAACTACAGCTTTTGTGTAATGTTCAGCACTTTGGCATGATTGTCCCAGTGAGACAGCCTGTAAAACCGTTTTAATTCTAAATGTATTTAGAGAACATTTTAATATCAAGGTCCTACTTTAAAAGGTAAATGTCCTAGTTTCGTGCTGTACAATGCTTTATATCTGTTGACAGTTGTGTTGGAAAAAGTCACCAAAAATAATTACTGATTACTTCTTAATTTGATATTCTGCTTAAAATTACTTTTCTCTTTAAAAAATGATAAACAGGCAAAAAATAATATTTACAACAGGTGATGACATTCTTTGTATTTTTGATGTACAAAAACCCAAATGAAAGATACAACTTTAAGCAGATGAATAGCTTAGTCTTTTTATTCCTAATGCTGCACTGACTTTCTGACTAGCTCTTGTGCATATGTTAGGCAGCCCACACAGGACAAAAGAAACCATGTAAATGAGCATTACTTTGATAAGTAATTGTATTATAACTTCAAGAAAGTGTAACCCCTTACTTCACTAGTGACTTCAAATAATATTTATCATCATCAAGATATCAACTAATATGTGGAAAATTACCTTATCTTAGGCTGCTAACAAATCCTTAAAAAAAAATTCTTGATCCAGATCATAGACAATCCTTTAAAAAAGTCCTAGATTTACAATCAGATTTTAGTCACCACCAAACTCGAATCATTTCTTCTACCATAGCTATTATTTTCCAAAAAATCACCCCACTCTTTCATCAGTTTTGAGTTACCCTGTCCACAACTAAACAAACTAATAACAAACAGCGGCAAAAACATAACCTTCTTTTGTAAGAAGCAGCTTAGTTACTGCCCAAACTGTTCAGCATGTTGTTGCAGCTTTAAAAAGACAGATAAGGCTTAGTTTTGATGTTACTGTAGAAAACAAATATAAAATATGCAGATGTAGTCAACAACATTCAGACATAATTAACCTTGTCTTGTTTCGTGTCTGTGTTTTAATACGAGACAAGGCAAATTAAACGCCATAGGTCAGTTCTAATACAGGAGGGACTTGAGTTTAATGATGAAAAAATGGTGTGTCTACGTCAGAAAAGCTAAAACATACATGTACAAAAATTAGGGGTGGGATTCACTGCTGGCAACCTGATATGTTATTGTCAGGATACTTGATTGCATTTTATGTACTATCTCCATTTACATCCAAAAAACAACAATACCAAATTCTGTTGAGCTTAGTAAGAACATATTTCAGTATATTTGCACCACTTCAGTCAATTTTAATTAAGATTATTAAAACTTAAAGACTGATGTCCAAGCTATTCAGCCTCCCCACAACTTTTAGCTTCACTGCTCTGTAGGGCTTCAGTTCTGCTGTGTCCGTAAAATAGTGCAGAGATGGATGCACATATATGAGTGTATATATATACATGGTGAGGCCTTGAATCTTTGCTCATAAAGTACTATTGTGAGATATTTTCTTAGCTCACTCCAGGTGGGATGTGTTGCCCCAGTTCTGCTGTACCACATCCCAAACTCTTCGGTTTGGATACCCTGTTGATTGTACTACATTATTTTTTGTCTTTGTGCCTGCACCTGTCTCTAGAACAAAATTTATCTTTTTGGTACGGCACTGTCTCAATGACCATCTGTAGTTCTTTTTGCATGTGTTATTTTTTGTTTGGTTTTTGTGTGAGTTTTCTTTTTTACATGAAGTCAGTCCCACACAGTCATCCAACGTCACAATCAATACACTGATGGAATTATTTCACATAAAGACTTTCAAATATTTCTTGCAAACAACAGTGTTCATTGAAGTTAACAGATAAAAACCAACATTTTCTTTTCTTAAATTTACGTCTGAACACACAACCCTAACTCTTGTTTAGTACCGGCCAAAATAAACACATCAAACTGCTACCTCCTTTATCCAAATGCGTCCTAATGAGCCATCATCAGCTTGTCGAGTAAGCTAACTACCTTACATCCTGCTGGTCTAAATGCAGATTTCAACAGATTTCAACACTAGATTAAAGGGATAGTTCCGTATTTTTGAAGCGGGGTTTTAAGAGTTTCATGCCAACAGTAAATACATTAGTCACAGCCATTTTGATCAGCTTTGCCCCAGCAAGAAGAGCACCAGCAGGGAAATCAGGGAAGCCTCTTTATTTTAGCTTAGCTTCAGCATGTGCCTTTTGACATGGAGTGAAGCGGACACAAATTAGAGAAGCTTTACAGAAGAAAAGTAAAGCACTGATCTTGAGCACAGTGAAAATTCACCCTGTGCCATTTTTCTCTGTATTTTGGTAAATCATGAGAAGCTCTTGGCCCCATCTGCAGCAATGTAAAGCCAAAGTGTTGTGCTGGCTCTCTTAAAGGGCAGAGTTGACAAGAACCACTCTGGCTAATGCACTTAGCATCAAAAGGAATTTCACAAAACTCCACTTGAAAAATACTGAGCTATTCCCTGTAGTATTTTAACACACAGGACTGAAAGCAAAGCTTCAGTGATTCTACTGTGGTTTCTTAAAATGAGTACCAGAACAGCAGGAGCAGAGGCAGATGAGTGGATAATTTATTTTGCCTGATGAGGTTTAAATTCAAGGTTATTGTGTTGGTGACAACAGACTTTATTACTGACAAGCTAATCGTGTACTTTAACAAATGTTGGCCAAAAGGGTATCTCTGGTTAAAACACTATATAATGAAATATTTGGTGGTATATGTGATGAGAAAAGAAGTCGTAATTACTCCAAAAGAATGATGATGCCACTAACAAAATAATAAAGAAAATCTAACTGTATGCATCATATCAGACTCAGAAATCTGACCGTAATTCATATTAAAAGTGATTAAACTGATATTTACAAATTTACTGTACGTACTATAAAACCATATTTTGGGAGGATGACTTTGATTTACAACTGATTCAAAGTTCAACTTCTTTGGATACAAACTCACCTGACAATCAACATTTGTACTGAATTGATGACACAGCATTTTGGCTGATGAGCGACCCCTTTAGGCCTGTGCTGAAAACATTACATACTCCATACTCATACGTACGGTGATTCAGATTTAGCAATACAGCCCTGAGTGCTGTTGCAGATATAGTAAAATATATCTTTGGTAAAATCACCCATAATGAAGTTTTCAATTATTTCAAGTGAGGCAGTAGAAGCCATGCATACCTGCTTCTGACCAATGACAGTTGTCGTTGGCAGCTACGTCACAGTTGGTCAAAATATTAAACATGGCTGCCCAATTGATGTGTTTATCAACAGCAGCCCATTTTATTTGACCAAAGTGATCAAAATGTCAAGGATTATGAATTTAAAGATAATGTGTGGATGTTGGTGCGGTGCAGTATGACTAAGTATGACGATGGTGTGTGTATACACAAGCTTCAACTATTGTCAGCTCAACAACTACACAATGAATCTTGCCAAGACGTTCTCTACTCTATAAAACAGATAGAGCCATTTAGTTTCTGTTCAAGGTTGGCTGGCTAAGTCACTCGATGTGGAGTTCCTGATTTTTTTTTTATTTCAAGAATTTATCCAACAAATTGCAGTGTAAAAAAGTGTTGCATTTAATGTAAAAGGAGAGGTGCATCAGAAATTGCCTCTGAAAAATGTGTAATTTCATGTCATTTATTCCTACAAGCTCTAAGTGCATAATGGCTTAAATATCTTCGATAGACTGAACTTCAAGTGCCTTGACCTGTTCAGCCCCCTAGCACCCAATTTCGGGGATGCTTGCATGCTCTCCAACAAAATGTAAGAAAATGTCAACTATTTGGGTAGAAATATAGTCATGATGCACATCAAATTGAGAAGGAAATTTTCAGCTACACAAGAACAAAAGTCCTTTTACACACACCAAATGAAACATCAACACCAAGCAAATGAATCACCAAATAAAGAAATCTGTTTCACTTTGATTTAAACTTGAGTTGCTTTGGATTGATTTCTTTGAATGGGAAAATGTACAGAGTTCTGGATGATATTTTCCCCCCCAAAAAAATAATAATAATAGAAATGTATTTTTCATTTTTTTTACATTTTTTTCAAAAACAGTCATAAATTGCCACGGATAAGCAGATGAAGAGGAAAACTTGGTAAAAGGAAAATGGGACTAATAGTGCCATACTGTGCCAAGATTCCACCTGACCACTCTGTAGTAAAACCTCTCTAACTTTGCTCTACATCACTTTATCAGACTCAAACTTGGCAGAAGTAATGTTCACAAAGTTTACCGTTTAATCATAGAGGTCTAAAGCTGCAACTGCATCATTCCAAAGAGATATTCACAATAAAAAAATTTTTTTTAGGCTAGGGAGAAATTTTCAAATTATTCTGACTTCTATCTTCATTTACTGTCCAAGTAACACAAACACTGATAATTCCACATTGGACAACTCTCTCAAGTGTTACTTTTATTTTGACACAAAATTATTATTTAATAATTATTCAAATAGACTTGTGGTTGAAGAATCTTTTCTTCAAGAGTATGTCATTTTCAAGCAGAAGGCTTAAGAAAGGGGCTGAACAGGTTAATGGTGGTGGCTGTGGTGTGTTTGACCATTTCCATCATTTCTTGAGTGTCTATTAAGCAAGAATTTGATTTAAGTTGAAAAAAACAATAAAAGATTTAGTCTTTGTAGAGAATCAGATGCAGCTGTTTTACCCTCCCCTTTGGAAATGCTCAGATCTGAGGGGGCAGGGAGGCTATGTTAACAAACTCTGCACTGACTGGCTGCCCAGATTACATCTGATAGGAGGTAAGAGGAGGGGTTACAGGCTACAGAGTAGACTTATAAAACAGTAAAGGCATCCGTCTATGATGAGTAGAAAACCCATTTAGATTTGGTCTATGATCATTGCATAATAAACACGAGGCAAAAAACTGAAGGGGAATTTTCTTTTACGAGGTATCGAGCATTTCTCTGTGAACTAAGGATGTAGTAAAAGGTATTATGTTCTTCTGATCCCCAAATTCCTGCTAAAAACATTAAAAGCAAAACAAGTACAATATGGGACCTTTAAGGTAGTATGGGATCTTTGATACCTTACCTTTGCTTTTTATGTTTTTACAAAAAAATGTTGGCAGTCAATCAAATCATAGCCTCTGTATTAGGATACGTACCCTATTGTGAGGTTTTGGGAAATGCCTCGTCTACTTCACTTAGCTTCACAAGCATACAGTCACTCCAAAATCCACCAATAAATTCAATGTCTTTAACATTCATGATGCAAATTTTAGACTGAAATATGAACAACAGAAGAGTTTTATATGACAATCCTTGATATATATAAGAACACTTACAACCAATAATCAAATAATATTGTTTCCTATATGTACGGATCACTCTGTCAAACTGTTCTCATGGGGTTCACTGCATCCTGATGCCAGTGTAGATTATAACTCATCCTTGAATGTTTTTTTTTAAATTAACAGCAAAACAAGATGCTGTATGTGTTAACAGTGGTAACATATCCAAATTTAGCCATTTTGTAAGTCTGAGGGATAAAGACTTCACTGTCTGTGCAATGCATCGTGGGACATGACTTTGTGTACAGAGAGAACCTCTCAAATCACGTCTTTAATTAGCATATTTTACACTGTGAACAGAACAAGAAACCTGTGAAGGACAATGTGACATGAGCGTGTCTCTTACCTTAACTGCCTGCTCTGTCTCTCCCTCCCCTGGTCTTGGTTTGTTGTGCATTTCCTGTCCCGCAGCCAATCAGAGTGAAGCGCCTGGTTTCCTTGTTACACGGATGCAGCCCGGACTTTTGGAGGATTCGGACCAAACTTCGTCAAGTGTGCTGCAGCTCGGGCTCCAGGATGGACTGAAAGCTCACAGCGAGGAAGTCCAAACACAGACACCCTGCTCTGTCACACATACACACACTTACGCACACACACCACTCAGGAGGCTGGGAAAAAGTGTGTGTGTGGGGGGGTCACTGTAAAAAAAAAGAAACAAGAAAAAGAAAGAGGCCCAGGGCTGAGTGAGCACTGCAGCATGAAGAATGTCTTAATGACTCTACCCACCTGTCCATCACAGCCTGATTTCATTTCACTTTTCAATCGAACTGCGTGTGCAAAAGACAACCAACATAAAAAAGGTGTCCTTTCATTTTTTCATGGTGACCCTGCAGGCTGAGATGTTCAACTGTCACAGTATCGACCTGTGAAAACAGAAAATAACTCCATCGCAATGTGCTGTAACAACATCTAAAGCTACCGTCCGTGTAAAGTCACTGACTCAAAAATGTAATTTATCAAAGAGTAGCAAACATGCTAATTCTGGTATGAATGATTTCATTGGCTGTGAGCAGATATCAATAGTTGTGGTGACCAGGTGAGGGTGGGTATAATTTTAAATCCCTCATTGTGATGTCACAAGGGTAGCAGAAACTGAACAGGAGCCGAGAAGTTGTGAAATCAGACAAACTGGACTAAAGAGACTGGATTTGTTTGTTTAATTTTTTTTGTTTGATAGATCTCTGGACATAAAAAGTGAAAAAATATTTAAAAGTTGGGTTCTGCATGACAGGTGGTTTTAAAAAAACCTTCAGGTACATCGTTAAAATAATCAGTGCTCAATGATTGTTTATTTTAGAATATGTTCCTGAAATATTATTTTTTTAAACATTAATTTTTAAAATTAATGCTGTTTGACTACTGAAGTACCATCAATCCCCAAATACAGACAAACCTGTTTTTACAAAACTGCAGAAGGCATCAGGCCTTTATATGAGGAAAACCTACAGTATATTGTAGGTCTTTATACCAACGTCTGTCTGAGTATACTGTTCAGATATGAGAACAAATCAAATATGACAAAATATGAAAGCAATATGTTTTTGAATTAAGGCTAGTCTAATAACTTAAAGGTAACAACATTAACAATGTGTGAATATAACAAATAAATATGAGGCATTTATGAAATCAGAACAGCTTAATTTTTGGAAAAGGTCACATTAAAAATAAAGCATGATTTAATAAAAAATAAAAGGCTTTGCCAAGTTCTCTGTTTCCCTTGTTTTGAAAATTCATTTTAAATATTCCCTAAACAAAAACATTCTTCCAGCTGTATTTTTAAAATAGCAAAAAAAAACAACAACAACAACAACAAAATTGTTTTACTGTTGGGTTCTCTTTTCTGTCCTTACTCGTGCATGTTATCTCTTGTCAAGAGAATTTGGCTTTTGCACTCCTGTTCTGTTTTTTCAGTTTTACATGCTCATTAGTTTGTTAAACATGCCTCAGCTGAGTCAATCAGTCAGAGGGGAAGCTAGCCTTAAGGGGCAAGAGCACTAATAGTGTCTCAGACAGAGAGAGAATACAGCAAAATCAGGGGTTCTCAGTAGGTGAAAATTAGACAATTTTAGAATTTGTGATTGTGAATATATCCTACCAGTCACCAACATGGAAAAATAAACCCAATTTAAGGCTTAATATGACCTCTTTTAATCTAAGCAGACAACCTCCCAAGTCATGAACTTACAAAATATCAGCACATAATGGATATGTGAGGATTCTGCTGGACCAATTAACTGGCCTGAATTTAATCATTTTAAGCATTCTCAATCAGATTGAAGTCAGCTGCATGGACGTTTGTTTTGTCTCATATTACTCATTTTAACATTACTGCATTTTATTAATAGAAAGGTTCAGTAATTTCTGGCATTGGCGTAAAACTGCCCAAGGGGTGGAGGAAAATAAACATAGGAGTAGGTTAAAAACTATTTTTAGCCATTTTTTTCTGTTTTAATTTCCTCTCAATTCTTCTGTTTCCCCTCAGCTCGCTCCTCTGTGTGTTTCCATGTTTGACAGACTAACACCACACGTGACCACTGGAAAGGGAAAAAGAAGCTGCACTCATTGAGGTAGACAGTGAAAAGCCTTAAAAGCCGCACTGTTCAAAAGGAAAACGCACAAGAACCAACACATTAACCTTCGATAATACCCAAGCTATAAAAAGGAGGCCATTATTTGTGTGGACAAACCAGCACCCAGGCTGTGGTGCAGGGCCTGGGTGCTGTTTGACTCCCGGTCATTACACGGGGATACACAGTGTTAAGAAAATTACACTTCTATGTGCAGGAGATCATATGTCAGAGGTCGGGGTTACAGGGCCTCTCACTCATTTCTGCATGTAAAGAACATATGTCAAGAATACTTTTGAGGGATTTTCTTCAAACTTTGTGCAAAATCCACTCGGACTTGGCTAAAAATACATTTTTGGGGGTACAAAGTCAAACTCTCTGTGACCTGCAATCTAGTCATAAAACATACATCTGCACAATTAAAGAATGTGATTTCTACAAATAAGTAGAAATCATATTTAATCACATTTGTCATAAGATGATGGTTCTAGTTTATGATTAATGTCTAGTTCAGGAATGGAAAGCTTTGGTTATCAATAAGGCCACATTAAGATGATCTTTATTGCAAGTGGGCCAAATCATTGCTATTTTTCTTTAAAAATCGCTAATAATTTAACAAAATGAAAAATATATGCAGCTCTAATTTCAACATTTGTATGCATGTATATTTAAAGTCAAATACAAGTACAAATAAGTAATTTAATAAGCTAAACATTGTATCCCAGGCATTTTAGTTACTTTTAACCCAATTTCAAAGCACTGACTGGTTTTAAAGCTTTTTTTTTTTTTTTTTACAGATTTTTTAACTCCATATTAAAGAGGACATATCATGCGTGTTTCTCCTTTCAATATGCCAGACTAGGATGCCTGTAAAGCATTTCTGCCCTCAGTACAAGTCATTTAGTTCCTTCATTGCCCCACAATAGCGTTCTCAAAACCCTCATTTTAAGCCATTACGAAGCCCACGGTGAAACACTCGGTCTCAAGTCTGACCTAAAGCTACCTCGCAACGGCTCAGCCCTTTGTGCTCCGATTGGTCAGGTCTATCGGGGGTAGAGCCAGCCTGTCCTCCTTCTTCTACTGTATTTTCCGGCAGGCTCAATGCAGCGACCGCGTATTGAGTCCCCCTACAGGCCAAAGCTGGTAATGAGTGAATGTGAGCTAGGGACCTATATACCCCTGCTGGTGGATGTGTTCCTTGGTGACGGTTTTGTGGCGAACGGACATCACAGAGGAGGAAGTGTTTTATCAGATTACTCCAATAAATAGAAAGGTACCTCGTGTCGTCACGACGTTTGAAATCTCGCGGACATCTCGCAATGACCTATTTTCAGAGGCATCAAATCTCGTTCTAGGATATCAGAAAAAATACAATATCTCATTTTTTGAAAACTAAGGGGGTGCAAGGTCTTGTTTTCAAATTTATTATATTATATGTAAGTATTAAATCATGCATCAGCATGATATGTCTCCTTTAACAAATGCATAAAAGTGGGGTGCTGGTTTGGTGGAGTAGTTGGTGGCCGGGCACCCCATGTGCTGGCTTCTGCTGGTCCGGGTTCGAGTCCCGCCTGTGACCAGTTTGCGGAGTGTCTTCCCCTGCTCTCTCTCCCCCTTTCACGGGCCTATCCACTGTCTCTCTCCTATCAATAAAGGTACAAAATGCCCCAAATAATACATTCAAAAAAAACAAAAAAAAAAACAACAAATGCATAAAAGTGAGTTTCACAGAGACAATTAGTCCATCATAGCTCTTTTTTCTTTAAGAAAAAAAGTCACAGCAGATTATGTCTGGATGTCTTCACATGCATCCATTTTATCAATAATTATTCTGAAAAAGCTGATGGGCCACACTGAGGGAGTAGGAGGGCTGCATGTGGCCCCCAGGCTGCCAGTTGTCCACCTCTGGTCCAGTTTAAAGCGGTTCTGGTTTTACATTAGCACGGCTTGTGCCTTTTGCTGTACATGGACTATGACGATTAATAAAATAATTTTGAAAATGAATATATAGCCTAATAAGAAAAACTAATGGAGTTCAGGTTATATCATTATAAATACACTGTTAAGCTACAATTTCACTGACAAATTAGCCGCTGCAGTTCATGATAAATCATAAGAAATGGTTCGTTTTGTAATTACATTAGAGGACAAATGTACAGCACGAGTATGTGCGTACATGCATTAAATGTGAGTCTCTGTGAAGGTGTTGGGACAGAGGGGGGGCTGGTCCTCGGCCCCCTCAGCCCGGCCATGGAGACAGTTTGGCGGGTAGCCAGGACTGACCGGGGCCCTGAGATGTCCCCGACAGTGACCTGGAGACCCGGCTGTCGCTCCACATGAGCATCAAATGCACACATGCACACACACTCACACAAACGGCAGCCAGTGGGGTTAGTCAAGGGTGGCAATAAGTGTCTGTGTTTGTGTAGCTAGCTGAGTGTGTGGGAGAGGGTCTGCATGGACGTGTGTGTGTGTGTAGAGGGGTAGATGGAGGTAAAAGAGGCACTTTCAGGGTAACCGTCTCTCTCTCTCTTGGCTCCCTCTCTTGGGCCATTCACACACTTACAATCATATTTACTATTTAGACAGTCTTTTGTAACAGGACTACAATCATGGAGACAGGGTGACTGTGAGGACTTCAACAGGAGATGGATCCTCCTGGGAGTCATAAAAAACTCAACATATTACAGTAAAGCTCCTGCTAGCCTCTAATTTCGAGATACACAAAATTAGAAAATGTAAATGTTAAGGCCTATGGCGGACAACTGAAGCATTTTTGGAGCATAAGAAATGAACATAAAAGAATCTAAAGCCCAAGATGTTTGGTCACTTAAAGAGACTGTGAGGAGTTTCTAAGAAATTACAAAAAAGTCTCACTTTTAGATATATGCCTGATCGAAATACACACTTTATGACGAGTTTTATATCATCAAAATAGGTTACCTATAAATGCTATTCCGAAGCTTCGCAGACGGGTCAGACAGGGCTGGACTGGCCTGGATACTCAACTTCGGGAACAAGACGATTAAAACTAGAGCAAATTCATATTATTCGGACACATCTTAGAGCACCGGGCTGTAAGTAGCGATATATAGCCGGCTACATAACTACAATGCTAAGTTTTCCAAAAATTGCTTGTTGTCACACATCAAAAACTACCGCTATGTCACTAGAAAGAGATACATTACCTTGTCGCTTTGCATCCTGTAAGTTGATGAAAAAGAAGTTGTAAAGCAATGCAGAGTTCTGAGGAAGGTAAGAGCTGCATTTTTTAGCATCACAACAAACACACGCTTTGGCTTGGGTCACATCTTTTGGTGCGTTCAGTTGTAGTCAGAAGTAGGAATTTCCGAGTTCCTACTTCAACTGGAACGTTCCCCAAAGTCGGAATTTCCTACTGGGAACTCGGTGAAACCTCGCCACCCGGAGTTGACAATCGAAGATGGATGTCCTCAGTGTGAACAGTTATTTAGCTCCTGTAATAATCAATTTATTTGCACTTCTGACTGGGGTGTGTCACTCTAGATCAGCTGTATACTTAGTATTGTTAGACTTATATTTACAAAAATGCTGCCATAGTGATAATCACATTCTTCATGTGATATTTGTGAACAACGACGCAGGGCGTGCTAACAACAGCTAACAATAGCCTGGTAGATCGGCATGTTTTTTTCCGACTTCAACTGGAACGCCGATAAGTCGGAGATGATGTCACTCCCAGTTTCGAGGTTACTGGAACGCAGCATTACGACAGTCGCCGCGCATGCTCACGGGTAGCAGAGTCTTAATGTCGCCGGTAACAGATTTTAACAAGCTTGTTTGTTGTTTTCAATCTACGTTACTAAATGTTGTAGTTTATGGCTCCAGTCTTGTAGCTGAATTATCACTGGATTTTTTTTTTTTTTTTTGGTTTGTGTGTTTACTTAGTTTTGCTGAAATTCAATGAACTATATACAAAAAAAGATAAGACTTGAATTGCTTATAAAAAGTACAATAAATCATATTTTAATCCGAGGGCTCTGAAATGAGATGTTAAAAAAGAAAGTACAGCATCTTCAAAGACCCACCTCATCTAACTTTTTGCATGAATACGGCATGCTTTGAGACTTCGGCTTATTTTTAAGCTGCACTTTGTAAGATTCCAGCTTTCCAGCTTTCAGCTGGAATCTTTGTAAGATTCCAGCTTTCAGCTTTCAGTAAGATTCCAGCTTTCAACAATAGAGGGGCCTCTATTGTTGTACAGTGTAACAGCATGATCTAAAACAGAGCGCCTCACACCAACGTGCATTTGTTGACCTACAGAGGGAGGAGAAGCGAGCTGCCAGGGCGTCCCAAGAGACAAATTAACCACGTGGACTGATAAGGTACAGTCTGATCATGTTTCTTTTCAGATAAATCATCATGTACTTACAAGTCCAACAATAATAGGGCTGAATCAGCATCAATCCTCGCCTTCAGCTCACACTGGGCCAATGTTTATCCCTGTCCCGGTATTAAGGTTGTTCCTCACCCACTATCCCTTTTTCATCTCCTCCAATAAAACTTTTCTTTTCTTCAGATTTTTTGCTGATTCCACCATAACAACTCTACATTTGGCTTCCTTCTTCTTCTTCTGGCTTAACGGTGCGGGTTATCCAGCGTCAGAGGAGCATTATTAGCAAGTCAATTTCAGAGATCAAAAGTAGGGGTGGATTATACATGTATGGTGAAAATATTCAATTTGTCTAAGTAAGTTTAAAATTAATAGGTGAAAAATTAATTTTGCAACTGTATACAAGTAGCTTATAACATTTTATAGTCATAAGGAAAATTAGCTCCCAAATAAGTGGTTGAATCTTGTAATTATAAAAATGTAAGAAGCAAAAACATCACTGTAGGACATGGTAATAGAGGAGCAGATTAAATAAGTTTAGACTTCTTCCTACTCCTTTTCAAGCATGTGAACTTGCTGCACCAGAAGGATGTTGTTCACAGTTTACCTTGGATGGGTTTTTGTTTGTGGCATTTACAATTGTTTGTTTATGGTGACTGCACATGTTTGTTTAGCTTATGCATCTTACTGTATCTTTTTTATAGAACTAAAAGACAGAGCAGGTCAAATACTACTGACTTTAGATTTCTTCCAATCTTTTCAAGGTTACACAGAGGGATTCAAGGGGTAAAAACAGGCAATACTAACAAAACTTCACAAAGATAGGAAAAGGAACCTAATTAATATATTTCTGATTAAACTGGGGACAAAACTGTTGAATTTCAGTTGAAGATATGTTCTCATGTTCTTATCCGCATATTTGTCAGGATGCAAAAAATTCCCCAAATTTGCCAAAAATCCCATGGCTTAACATTAGGCCTATTTCAACAAATCCTATCTCAGATATCAAATGATAGACTCGCTTGCAAATTTGCAGGATAATGTATAATATAACCATCATCACTATCAGTTTCATTTAGATTCAATTGTATTTCAAAAAAACATTAAAGTTTATAATGGCAAATCCAAATAATTTTTCCTCAGCTGCTGTGAGGGTTCTGCCCCCTTTACTTCATTATGGGGATTGTAGGTTTGTTTTGTAAACTCATGTTGTTGATTTTTCAAGCCAACAGTATGTCAATACACAACCCAGTTTCCCTTGCAATGCCGGCAGACAACTTCTCCACATGGACGGACATGAGCGGAGACTTGGATGAGCGCGTTGTGATCCAGAATTGTATCTTGGCGGAGTTCTGTGCTCTCCGAGTACTTTTCCAGTTATGTAATGGAACACATCAGGTTTTCTTTGAGGCTCAAGAAAAACAAAATCCAAGAGTTTTGGGAGCTACTATTTCTTCCCAAAATGCCCTTCTACTTGAGTGTATACTTAATATGGACACACCCGATTAAAAGTTGATTTACTTTAGGATTCTTGTCTTTCATAAAGACCATGTTTTATTTATTGATTTATATTTACTTCTGTACATTATTATTTTGTTGTTTGTTCTAAAGTGCCTCTGTTAAAATTGTGATGATTAAAAAAAAAAAATAGAAGGTGTGATCTGGATGTAACCAGGAAATATAATGATTAAAAAAAAAAAAAAGGTTTCAATGAAGAAGGGATGTTTTGTTAAATGGAAATAAAAATAGAGGCCAATGACTTGCCACACTTTCCTGTTTACATTTAATTGAATACACTACAAATGCAACATATCTAAATTTTATTTTATTAATTGACTGATTTTTTTTCATTTCTCTCATTTTGAATTTGATGCCTGCAATTTTGTAAAAAAAAAAACTGCAAATAGTCAAAAAGTTTTAAAGCAACTTTTCTAAATGTACAATAGCACAGAATTTTGGGATTTCATTATCTACAGTCCATGATATTAAAAGACTTTAAAAAAAAGAGAGAAAGAAAGAGAAACCTCTGCACATGTCAGCTAGGCTAAAAACCAACCCTGAATGCCTGTGACTTTCAAGGTGGCAATGATTAAAAAATGACATCATTCTGTAACAGGTATTACCATGTCGACTCAGCAACACTTTTGACAACCATCATCGGTAGGGCTGGGAATATCACCTAATCTCAGCATCTCTATTAACTGAAGGTCGTACCTAGATTACGATGAATGAACTATTATTTTATACTTTGCTGGATCATACACCTGACTTCTTTCTTTCTCCCTCTGCACACAATCCAAAATGTGCCCAAAACAACAGAGATGACATTTTTCTTGGCTACAAAGTCCACTGACAGATTGGCACTTGTCTCCTCCATGTTGGCAGCTCGTTCTTCACTTTTGGGAAAAGAGAACACAAACTGTATGGAGGGGCCGTGGTCACGTGACTTACACAGGGAAAATAATCAAATATCCATATGAATAAATTACTGATTAGAGGGTCTAAATGTCGGTTTCAATTATCTTCGATTAATTTTCCAGCCCTAATAGTCAGTCAACACAGTTTGGTGCTACCCCTACCAATGCTAGTTATAATTCCACCATGCAAAATGAAAGCAATAAATCAACAACCCCAGAAACACTGACGGCTTCTCTGGCCTGACACAAAGCTGAAACGTATGCCATCTCTCACTGGAAATATGTGATGCATTATAAAATTAAAAACATTACAGAGAACCTTGGCTGTTGAGCAACTAAAAGTGTACAAAAAGCATGAATGGAGGGCAATTCCACCTACAGAGCTCAGTCCTCAGTCCAGAAAACTGCTTACAGAGCGTTGATATAATGAAAGATGATGTCACACAGTGGTAAACATGTCCCTGTCCCAGCTCTTTTGGAACCTGTTACGGACATACAATTCAAAGATCGGTTGGAAAGAATTTCAAGAGAACTGTTTTCTGTTTTATTTTACGTTTAGTGTAATATCACAGTTTCTTTGGAATAGCAGTATCTGAATCAGCTGATGTAGAAAAACCTGTTGATGGACGTCATAATGCTACGGCCACACCGGACGCAAATTGGCGAATTTAAACGCGCGTAACGCCTGTGACACGCCGCGCGTAATGCCCGAGGCTGGACGCTGGACCATTTTGATAAGCTGAGGGGCGACACGCGTCACTGCGCAGGCGCAGTAGAGAGCCGGAGCTTGTCAGACTCAGTGATGAACCGTGCAGGCAAATCCAGCTGGAAACAAATATTTACAGAACTTACCTTCAAACCTGTCTCCTCAGAGACTTTCACCCAAGCCTGCTCCTTTTTGTTCCGGTCTCTTCAAAGTACACACGTCGAATCGTTTGGCACCGGATGATAGCAAACAGCGCAGATAAACCTCTCCTCCATCTTTTAGAGGGGTTTGGAGCAGGAGGCCGGAGCGTCACACGTCAACAAATCAATGACGTCGGGGGGGAATGTCATCGCTGATTGGCTGCAGCGCCACAGCATCAAATTTTTCAACGCGTCTTCGCATTGACTTTGTATGTAATCTAGACGCGCGTCTTTGTGAATTCTCGTCCAGTGTGGCCACACCATCAGGGATTTATGTGATGTTTAGACTAGTTTTCAGTATGTAACGTTCTGTCCTCATCTCAACTGATCCTTCGACATTCAAGCAAACAGAAAGTTAATCATTTTATATAAATGGTTTGATGATTCATGTACATCCTGTCATTTTCATCTTTCACTCAAACAGGCAGCCCAGCCTTCAAACCAGCAATATTCAGGTCACGTTTGCTTTTCTGACCTCTAGGCCTTGTTTACCACTCGCCTCCACCCCTGCTCGCTCTGTCTCCGTCTGCCTCTCTATCCCACTAGCACACACACACTCGGAAATACACACACACACCATTCCCCCCCACAGCCCTGTGGCAGTTTGCTGTTGTATGGAAACACAGCTAACCCTGCTGCCCTTTCAGTGTTCTGCTAAACAAACCAACCAACCAACCCACCCATCTGTGCACCCATCCATACACCATCAATACAACCCCTATTGTTGATGGGTGGGATGTATGCACACACACATTGACACACTCATACACAGCTCAAACAGGCATTTACACCTCAGATCACTCACTCATTAAACCGTGATGTTTTCAGAGACGTTCAGTGTCCTCAGCAGATTCAAGTATCTGAAGTCAAAGCCTCGTAGTTTTCATATAGCTGTCACTGTAAGACGTGGACTAGAGCAACCTCTGAAAAATAAATAATAAATGAAGTTTATAGAAGGATTTCAAGAGGTATGGTGTACCTCAAGGCCAGTCAAGCAAAATGAGTGCAGGGCAGAGCATGCTCAATTATATAGGCCGACAAGCTGGCAGGTTGTCCAATTAATCAATAATAATGTAGTATTTGAAGGGGCTTACTATATGACATGCCATCAACAAATCAAATATGACCAATGTATAATAAAAAACAATACTGAAATTGTTAAAAAAAAAAAGTCTTCATGCCACAGATTAAAACATGAATTATCTGTTTACAGGCTTTAGGACTGATTCAGATTTTTTTTTTATTTTGAATGTGCAAAAGACAAACAAAGGTAAAAAAAAAAAAAAAATCTAAATATTATATAAAATTCAAGTATATCATTATGACAAACGTGTATGCTACACGGCAATCATGTCCAAAAAAGAGTGGGAAGAAAAACACTGATCTTATTCCACCCCCTCTTCATAAGTCATGGAGTCTTACCCATCCTGGTTCCATATAAACAGGCGTTATCAGTCTAAAGCTTGATTCATCAATTATCTTGGCATTACCAAAACAATTGTACAATTAAAATGTACAACCTTGTCAACATTATTATGCTGTAAGTTGTGTCCATCAGATAGATTTTAGAAATATTTGGGTTTAAAAAATTAATATTCATGTCATTGTCTGGTATGTTTCACTTAACCACATGTACACCTTAACATAAATCTATACACTATACACCCATTACATTTTATATTCAATGCATACTTAGATTCACATTTTATGAAATATTACATCCATTATGTGACTAAATGCTTTTCTAAAAACTGTGCACTCATGTCTCAAAAGCCTTTGAGACTGAACCTCATTTGAAAAAGTAATTTAATTAAAAATATATTAAATAATTAACACAGCAGCAAGCCTGTAAGGATTCCAACCAGGAAAAATAAAAAAAACAAATAAAAGTCAAGCCATTCTTCATCCCTGTACCTGATGAATATTAAACATTTATACCTTTTTTTATTTGTGTGAACCATCACCACTTTTGTCCGTATCAGGTAACAGTCCTCTAGCTCCAAGACCAATGGCAGATTTTACACATCTGACTTAATATTTATTGTTGATTTATGAAAGAAATAAAAACTAGGTAATAGCACAGGGACTTTTAGGCTGAGTTTATCATTTTATTTACAAAGCTGTTGTGGGCAGAACATCACAGTGGACCTACAGGCGTAACTATTGACATTTTTATCAAAGAAGGAAATTTGTACTTTTATTTGTAAACCATTGTGGCTGTGTTGATGTATTTGACAAGACTTTATCTGATATTTTAAGTGGATTAATTTTTCCAAAGGGTCAGAAAAGCATGAATGCATTTAAATGTATGATAGCCATTAAAAACATTTATGCCCGTTGTCAATATTTGTATCCATATCTGGACATAAAAAACTGCTATAAATTATAAATTAAAAAATAAATTATATTTTTTTACATCCAAAACAATAAAATATATATGTAATCATTTTTAGTACGTCTATCCTTTAAACATCAGTCTGACTCAAGATGTAACTTTTAAATCACTTCTTTAATGAGAAATACTGAGGGCTGGGTTGCTTTTAAACACAGGCTTGAATGAACATAAATACAGCAATATTAATTTTTAACTATGATTATTTTTCAGACAGATTGAAAATTAACTGTGTAAGGCCATAAAAAAAAGAGTTCCCTTTCAAAATGTGATAAGAAATAAAACAATTCGAATTTATCAACTTTTGGGTTCACTTTTTATCCCATCAAATTAAGTACTGTAAAAAATGATTAAATATATCATTGTTTTTAGGATTGTAGCCCCATGAATCCTTTCTCATGATGCTGATGATGAGTTTAGCTTTCAATTTAACTCAAAAAAATATTCCACTATGATAAACGCTGACATTAACATGCCAAATTAAACTTTGACCTAGATGCATAATTAGTGTTTATAAAGTGTCAGATGAGAAAACCACCACCCATTGAGGCGTGACATAAAAATGGTAATCAAATCAATATTTTCTAAACTTTGTTATTAATGTATTATCTTATTTTTGTTGTGATCAAAGTCAAATACATTTCATTCTTTAGCTTTTTAGTCATCTAAATGTTACTTCTTGATGTCACTGATTTCCATAACTTGAACATATTTCTCTGTAAAATAAATGTAAGGGTCTGATTTTGGATAATTTCAGTTTTAATACAGTCATGTTCAAAATCAGCTCATCTTCAAGGCTTTTACAACAAAAATGTCCACTTCCAAAAGATGACATAAAATAAAATACTTGACTATTTCCTCTATGATTAAGTTGACTCAATCATTTACAGTCCTGATCAATGCTTACGTAATTATTTCTTTCTGAAATATTACCCTTAATATGCAAGTTTGATTACATGATGTCAGGGTGTTTCTTCTTATTAAAAGATAAATTAAGAGTAATTTTCTGTATTTAAAAATAATGGGGGTAATCATTTTAAAACACAAAAATTAGCAGCAGTATTGACAAAGGTAAATTATTTGGCATTGTACAGTGTCAGATTGAAAATATACCAAACACTAAGGTTCATGAAGAAAAAGATATCCTCTTTCAGAACCTGCCGTAAATACATAACAGAATAATCGTCTTTGAAAATGCCCCCAAAGCTACTAAACACTGTTATTTTTTAGTATTTTGTCTCTTAATGTACTCTCTAACATTCATCATAAAGAACACTCAATTTTTAGTTTTTTTATATTAAAAAAAAAACCTACAAAAAACACTAAGATCTTGCTGTTAGACTGGTAGGTAAAATGTTAACAGGCTGAAAATAACGTGAATGAAAGTTAATCCCCTAAAAGCGAAAAAAAAAAAAAAAAAAAAAATTGGTGGTGGACATTTTTGTGGGCTTTATTGTTTTTAATCTACCTTTTTTTTGAAAATTAATTCAAACTGATCTTTCTTTACAACACTAATCTAAATAAAAATACTGAAGCAGTCTTTAGCATTGGCAGTGTAACTAAGGACTAGTCCAGGTTAAGCCTGAAGCAGCCCTGATCAAGAGCCTCATCACAGACATCAGTTCATGTTCTCAGAAAGTGTTTGCTCTCCTGGCCCAGACTAATGTGGAAATAAAGAGGCCTGACGGAGACTGTCGGAGCCGCATGAAGGTATTGAGTTGGTTGTCTTTATATCAGAGGGTCTGGTCTTTAGCCCCCAGCTCCTGCAATCACAAGTTAATATGTCCTTGGGCAAGACACTTGACCTCAATTTGCAGCATTAGCAGAGTGTAAATGCATATGAATGGGGTGAGCGAGGACTGATGGACACACTGATGGTAGCATCTTCTACCATCAGTGTGTCAGAGTGGTGTGAGAGGGTAAGTGTGACCTGTGGTGTAAAAAGCTCTTTGACTTGTCAGACGACTAGAAAAGTGCTTTACTAGCTGAAGTCCATTTACCGTCTACCCCCCCATATTACTCCTGACATCTTTAGGAACCACGACGAGCCTCCACACAGAGAACCTGATATCTTTAGGGGAAGTCAGAACAACAGCCCCTGCTCTGTAATAATAATGTTGACTTACTGTTCAGAGGTGTAACAGTGTGACTGACTCTAATAAGACAATCTTAGATCCATCAGAGCGCAGATCGTCTGTGAGGAACGTTTGATCACACAGTAGCTACCCTCCTTTCAGTGCTGTGTGAAGACATCCTAAGGGGGGACCAACAGCTAACAGTTGGGCCTATGGACCCAATGTAGAGGCTGCTGTCCTCCACAGGTCACATGAGAGTACTGGTCTGGCCTGAACACCTTCTGCATATTACTACTTCAGCTGTTAACTAGAAAAAGCACTCGGAGAGCGCAGACCTCCGCCAGCACCACAGTTCTCAGTCATATTGTGATTTTCACCATAAATATTAGTCCTACCTTTATTTCATTCACATATTTAGATTCCTTGACCATGAAAAATACCATTAGCAACTAGATTCATCATGATATCTATTTTAGTTCAGTAGTTACTCACAAAAATCACATTTTTCGTCATGGCGGATCCAGACGCTGATCAGGATCAACACCAAAATCGAATCACTTCTTCCTTTTCCCATGCTGAATATTTCCTGAAAATTTCATCAAAATCCATCCATAACTTTTTGAGTTATTTTGTTCACGGACGGACAGACAGACAAACAAACTCTCCCGAAAACATAACCTCCTTGGCGGAGGTATTGAACTGAGCTGTAATGTGAGGAATTTACTTAAAGGTCCCTTTGAGGATCTTAGAGCATTTGACATATTTTGTATTTTATCTATTTGCAAAACAGTGACTTTAATAAAGCTTTTTTCCCACTAAAAACAAAAGAAAGACAAGAAGCGCATGTTTTCATCAGCACCTGTTGTATGTGTTTTGGTCTTGGCTCGGTTTCAGCTGGTTTCAGCACGTCGTTGCTACTGCTGGATTGTGGATGGATATCATTAGTATGAAAAATGCCTTTATTTATCTGGATAATTTATATCTAATCCAAAAAAATGCTGAGTGGACAAAAGAGAAAAATAAAGATCTAGTCCTGAAAATCTTGGTTTAACAGAAATGTGAATTTTTCTGACACCGAGAGTGAAACGCAAGAAACACTAATTTGTTTCATTCCTACAAAAATGATTGCACTAATGAGGAAAACACAGATAATACAAAAGAGACATTATGAAGAGGACACAGAGAGGGGATCAAACACTCTACAGGCTGCAGAGTCCAATCTATTCATATGTATTTATTATTCACATATTTTATTGTTTTGCTGCATTTAACCCTTCATGATGGTTGCCTGGTGTTGAAAGTAAAAGTGAGTTAAACCTTTCAGAACTGATGAACAATAATGCTAGTGAGAGCCAAGCCTCTTCATGTTTCAAACAGATTTTTTTAGATAAATACAAAAGTACAAACCCAGTGCTTTTGCAATTAAAATGGCTGTTGTTAACACCACCATAAAAAAACTACTTTTACAACCACACAGAGGGGAGCACCCTCTTGAAAAAAAGAAACAAGATGCCACATCTCAAGGGGCTGATTTATAATAAATTTATATTCAGAGAAATATGATCAAGACAAATTTATGGTCAAGGTATCCATAAATGTATGCTATCGTGAATCCTCAATGTGTGTGTATATATATATAACTTTTGGGTATTGACCTACTCTTTTGGAAAGCATCTTGCACATCTGTATATTTCTATATACTAAAATAAAGAATGATTGATGAGGACAAACTTAATATTGGGGGTTATGAATTGGAATGTTCTGGTCAAAATAGCAGTCTTTATCATGTCTGTAATGTAAACGCACGTTTGTTCAATACAAGAAACCAAATATATGCTTCAAACTACACAGATCCAACTGTATTATAATGCAGCATGCCTAAATTTACTGATTTGGGAGTGGTTTATAAAGAGGCAGCATAACACTGCCCTTAACATGGAAACCTATTGAAAGCAGTTATTTTGTTTCTGTTTGGTAATAAATATGTCAAAGGACTAACGTGTTCAATGTGCCTGAGATTTCATGTTTATTTAAAGTGAATATTCATGTATTATTTACTGTATGCAATCATGTTTCTTTTTTATTTTAATTCAAAAAGTCTTTTTTACAAAAGGTAATTTCATGAGCCAAGAGCCAATTTGTGTTTTCTTTTGTTGCATTTAGTGATTAATTGATTTCTTGCATCACATTCCTTTCACGTGTACAAGAGTGTATGACAGCAGAAGAAATAAAATTCATTAAAAAATACAAATAAAGTTATGAAACCTATTACAAGCAGCAGGCACAGCCACGTTTACGGAGAACTTTGTACATTAGATATATGAAAAACTGAGGAGTTACAGCGTAATTTAAATCAACATCACCGTGCATCATTCAAACCAGAATAATTCATGTAGGAAGTAACTGTCAGATCAGATACTGGGGTCAGTGTGTAAAAAAACAAACACACACACACTGCATTGTTAATGGGAGGGAAGCACTCTGTTTGACTGAGTGAGTGTGGAGGCGGCGACATGTCAAACAGCATCAATGTCAAACCAAAACCAAGTTCAAGTTCAGCTCAACGGCGCCGCCCTGCTGCTGCAGGAGAGACACTGCACCTCCTGTCGTATCTGAACTGAGCCTGTAGAGAGACCCTCTGTCCATTACCTCTGACACAAGACGTGCAGTCTGATCTTTGTTTCAAAATGAAGTGATAAGGGGGAAGACACAGAAGAGACTGTAAAGCTCACTCTTACCAGGCCTCAGATAAAACTGCAGAGAGTGGAAATCAAAAAGTGAAGACTAATTCAGTGATGAAGGAGGAAACAGAGCATCGGGGAAAACAGTTCAGACAAATAAGTCAAACGCAAAAAACTCAGTATGGATGTGTCTGTGTCGAAGTTTAGGATACAAAAACAACTAACATTAATGATCAAAGGTTGTTGACAAATACACAAAAGGTGCACAGATCAGCACATCACTCACATGCAATTGTTACATGTAAGAGGTTTATGATAAAAAATTAAAAAAAAACTCTAAAAAGGAAAAGGCCTGAACCTCCTGATGTGATGTCATGTTGGACTGCTCACTAAGCTCCAGAGAAAACTTAATGCTGTTCAGAGTTGGCTTTGAGGAAACTTGTCAGTCAGGTTAAAGCTAAAACCCAGGAGATGTTTTCTTTATATTCTGTTACCAAATGAAATCAAAATATATATTTTTTTCAAATTACAAAGCTGTACGTAAAAAGTGTGACACACTTGCTGGAACAATGTTTAGTTGTAAATAAACGAGTGAGAAGAGGCTTATTTAAGGTACTGTACTTACTTTGGTACTCGAGCACTAAACTCTGAGCAGCCAGAGGAAATGTGCCTCCTGCCGACAGCATGAGCAAGGCTTAAAGCACAGTTTATAAAAACTGTGGGAATGTCACTCAAAAATATGGACAGCTTACCGTTTGTGTTGAAATTATTTTTTCTCTGTATCTTTATCATCATAATCACTGCTGACACTGGGCTGTGTGATTCCTGCATGAAGGTGATTAACAGGAAGACGATTCCCTCGCCATCAAACTTTAACAGACTTTAACATTAACAGTATGTACTGAAAAAAGTACCACATCTTTTGTTATATTATGGTTTAGTATTGTTGATATCAGCTTAAAAAACATCTTTTCATGTACACATTCTTCTACTCTATACTTGGATAAGTGAGCAGTAGTGGGGAACATCGTACGAAATGAATCTCTTCATATTATATTAACATGTTTATGTACCATTGTATTCATTACTTCCATAATTTATTTTGTCCTTACATTTATACATGTGAACAGGTAAAGTTGTTTTTGTTTTTTATATTAAAAAGTGTAATTTCATTCTTAAGAAGAAAATAAATACTTATAAGATAATAAATAACTTAATAGGGCTGGCTTACATGGCCTGAAAGAAAAAAAAAAAGATTTTTTTCAGACAAAAACTTAATTAACCATTTTAACAATGTTTTTCTCTTAAATACCTTTAAGAGACCTTCTCCTTCACAATGATTGACACCCCCTGTTAACTTAAATACGCTCCAAAAACTAAACAGATTTAAAAAAAAAAAAATCAAAATACACTTTGCAGTTCAGATGTAGGCACCCTTGTCTCAATTATATATATATATATATATATATATATATATATATATATATATAAATCAAAGGAAATAAATTATATATATATATATAATTTATTTCCTTTGATTTTTTTATTAGACATTTTTCTTTCTCATCTCATTAAAAACAAAATCATAAATATAACTTAAAACACAATAAAAACTAACTAATAATTATAATTGATCATTTTTTTGTTTTTATTCTATTATTTCTTCATTCTAACTGTTTTTTGAGGCTGTTTACCAACACCACCACATAGTTGTACTGATGTAAAATATGTGCACGGCAGCGCAAAAGACTGATCAGGCTCTGATCTGCTTCAGCAGAGTTTACTGTCCAAAAGATCTGAAAAAATCCATCAGTAGGCTCCAGAAATAAAAGTAGCAAGAGAGGCAAAAGCACCATACTTGTCCTCAGCCTACAGTGATGTGGCAAAAGAAAAACAAGAGTCCCCAAAAATTAAAACTCAATTCAAGTGCAGACATTAAGAAAAATACTACAGTACAGTGTGCAGGCTGTGAGCTGACTGATTTTTTTTGTATTGTTTGTCAGAAGGCCTGAGACTCGCCTTCACTCCTGAACTCCACCTCTTTAACTATCGTTAGGTTGATGAATCCAAACCAGAGTCTCTAAAACAGCAACAGCAGCACTCAAGAGTCTTTAAGTGTTTGCTAGACGGCTGCTGCTGTTCAGGCTTTGTTCAGCATTTCTGATAGTTTATGTTTAGATACTTCAGTGGTGCTCAAATAAAGCGAGTACACGCTGCTCGTAGTTAGTGAGTCTTTGTTTTCTGTAGCAGGCATCAGGGTATTTCCACACAGGGGGGTATTTTTCACACTGAAACGTCACTGCTGTTTACATGAGGAGCCGTGGTTGTTGCTGGCTGGACTATTTACATGCTTCACACTTTTTTTTGTTACTCCCTCACAGTGATGCAGCTTTAAAACACTCTAATGCTGTTGACATTTTGGATGAGATTATTTTGATTCACAAGTTAAAAGTGACCATGTTGACTGGTGACCCATGGCCGCTTGCCTCTGTGGTTGCCATGGTTACATCAGTTATAGAAACCAACAGCAGAACCAATGAAACGTCTCCATCACAGAATTTGATCAACATAATCAGGTTTGTCCCGAATTAAAATGTTAATCAAGAAATAATCATTCAATACGCCTGCTAGCACAAGTTAACACAGCCGCAGGTTAAACCGTAACACCAGTCAGACTTGTGACATGAAGAGAGATGACTATACAACTGCTTTTCTATAGAAACTATCCCCCGTCCAAAAAAAGTTACATATCATGGTAATTGCTCTGGGGTGATAAACGTCATCTGACTTTGCAATTTTGTATTTTAACGAGAAGACGTTTCTCATAGTAACAAAGTAAAATTTTCATGAAAAATATAAAATCCTGCTCAGTTCTTAAGACAAAAGGGCATGATTATCTTATTTTTTGTTTTGTTTTTTTGAAAAGGAGAAAATTCTTTGAGTTTAAGAATTAATAATTACCTTTAAACCAACGAAGACAAGCTGATGCAGGTCACACACGAGAGCAAACCAACCTTACATGGTCTGAATGTCTAATTTGATCCACTTTTTTGGCCGCTAAGTGCAGGCCATATCAAACTGCCCTTTTGCACATGTTCTGTCCTTCTACAACAGGGCTGGACAACATTTCTGTTAATCAGTTAATTTCATTTATTTCTTTTGTTCCAGAAAAGTAAAAAATAAAAGATGAGGATGTTTTTCTTGACTCATTCCTCATTAATCACGGGACATTAAGAATAATCAAAGTAATAATCAGTGTAAAAGCTTCTCTTTTGTCCAGGCAATGTGTATCAAAAACACCTCACTGTGTCCCAAATACCTTCTAGACCAGGGATGGTAGAGGATCTACCACTCTCAAAGCACCTCTCAAGTCATTTTTATTATATTATGAAAAAGTTAAACTAGCAGAAAAATGTAGAAATTTGTCATGAGGGATATCAGTGAAGTTTTCATAGTCAAAAGTCACTGAATCTGATAAGTCAAAATGTCATCAGTTTTTGTTACTTTTATAAATAATAAATGCAAAAATAAAAAATAATTACACATTAAAAAAATTTAAATACTTTGTTTTGCAGGGAGTTTATAAATGTAAGTCTTTAATAATTCCTGTAAAAATCTGTAAGCCTTCAAATACACATTGAAAAAATGGAAGTAACTGGTAAAAAAGCTAAACTTTGCACTGAAAGTTTTATTTTTCTGAGCTTAGCTTGTTAAATTACATGACTCTTTTCATTTATGTTTAAATCTGTAGATACATGGATAAATGATGTCCTTGACAGAGTTCAGATTCCCTCTTTTTTATTTGGTTGAACATTTTCTAAAGTTTTGAATGACACTGGTGCAGTAAGAATAATGTCGTCCTCCTCCAAACCACAGCTGCCCACCTCTGCTCCAGACCCTCATCAAAGTGCATTGAAGAGGCAACAGCTCATTCGATCTTTAAACTCCCCCATCCGAAGATAAAATACCCTCAGTGTTCACAGAGGAAGGCTCTGCCAGTTTATGCACGAGAATATTTTAGGCTTCTGTTTATTTGTTTTTTAATGATTCAGTGAGATCCAAGCCAATGCTGGGTGAATATAGTGCAGCTTTCAGTGTCAGTGTTCACAAGCCCTCTACATCCAAACTACATAATGTAACTAAATTACAGCATGTACTTCAACTCTAAGAGTAAAATTAAGTTTACTATACAGAATATGCCTCACACACAGCAGGATTTTGGGAAGACAGAACATTTTAAGAACAAATCCTGGAGGTCACTGGACAATCATCCTGTCAATCATTCATTATGGGCTAATCAGAGATCAGCAGCTCTGCTGCAGTTTAAAATACAAAATGTAAGCTAGTTTGTAAGCACAAACTCTTGCAAAAACTTCTCGGATTTGGAGCAAGAATATCACTTCCATTGAGAAGTGCTAAAAGTGACGTTTGTTTTTCATTTAATAAAGAAATGTGGGCCAGATCTGCTGAACTGCTACTGGAGCTGTTAGCATCAATGCTAATTTCTGTACATGAAGTCATGTCCTCCTCTCATCTTGCTCATAGCTCTCATCTGTTCTTGCTTTGAGGATGCTGATTGGGCCATGTCATTTGGAGGTATCCACTTGGGCTGAAGGATTTATTGTTATCGTATCTATATCAAGATACGAACATTGAAGATATTAAAATCAAAAAAGCAACAATATAAACAATATGGATTTCCCCCACGCTGCACGTACAGCTCTGGAAGCCACAATAAAATTCATTTTTACGATTGCTCTTGAATGCACCGCTTGAAGCACATGCGCAGTAGTGGTATTCTGGGTGAGCCGTGATGTCACCGGAAGAGTTAGTAAACAGTAGCAGAGCTCAAAATTTTGGGAGCACTTTACCAAAACAAAGGGGAAAATGTGCAATGCCCCATCTGCAAGGCAGAACTTGCCTTCCATGGCAGTACGACTGCGATGCATAAGCATCTGAAAAGAAAGCACGTAGTGGCTGATTCAATTTCCAACAAAGAGGGACAGTTGTCTCCATAAGCTAATTGGCTAGTTAGCTGCTAACATTAGCGTAAGGTGATCAGATATCCCCGATTTCCGGGGACAGTCCCTGGTTTGGTTGACCTGACCCCGGTTAAAGCTGTTTGAGAAAATGTGCCTTATTCCAGTGTTTTACTATTGTGTGTCTACTAGAACAAAGGTTATTACTACAGCCATGTGGGAAGCAGAAAGCGTGAGGGAGCAGGCTGAGCGCAGACTAAGACAACAGTTACTGTGTTGCCAAGTCCGCTCATTAAAAGTGACTTTGGGCTTGCTCTTCTTTCTGTGTGAACTCCACATGATTATCATCCAGCTGCCACTACAAAGCAAACAATGAGTGTGGTTGGTGGTTTGCTCTTTCCCTAACCCCGTTTCCTGGTTATCACGCCCGCAGGAATCAACCCAGCATACCCCCAAACACACTCACGCATGTGGTGCAGGACCAACTACGCAGGCACCATAGTTGCCAGGTCTGCTCATAATAAGCGATTTGTGCCACCAGCTGCATGCTGGTGCTGTACACTGCAGTTCATGCATGATGTTACTAGTCGACTAATACCACAAATAGCCCTAGTAGTCATATTGTGTTGCATAGAGATATCTGGCATGGATATCAAGATATGAAATTTTGTCCATATCATTCAGCTCTAGTATCTTTCAAAAAATAATGAGTTTTGTGAGAAAAAAAATGAGATTTTAATTCCCGATCATATCGGCACAATAATGAAAACTGCATAATCAAGGTTAAATATGTCTGCACCACATTAAATGTTGTACCTTTATTCTTTTTCCTGTTATTTTAGTTTCTTGGCATTTTATTTTAAAAAGGACACTGCTATGTATTGCCCATTCTTAAATGTTAAAAATGATGCCGTAAAAAGCATATACGATCAATGAAAGCAATGTGCCGCAAAAATCAGTGAGTAATCCAGTTTCATTTTTTTAGCCATCTTCTGTATTCCATTTGCAGAGGCTGTGCTTGTTGTTTACAGACTATAGTCTATTTCATGCCAGATAAACAAACAAAAACAAACAAGATACATAAAATAGTGCTAAAAAAGAATGCAAGTGTGTCCAGTCTTTTCATAAATTGGAAGATTCATGATGTGTGACTTGCTGGACTTAAACAGACGTGGTGCAGTGTTTGTTTTTGGCAGCATGCAGCAGCTCCATGATTACAACTCTGAGTCTAAGTGCTTCGATTTGAACTCTGTGAATAAGGTCAGTGACTTTAATGTTCCCGCTGGACTCAGAGAATGTGTGTGTGTGTGTGTTTGTGCATGTGTTGGATTAGTCTCTATTTGAAGTGTGAGGTCTCATCTAATCCGGAGGTTGCTGTAAACAGATGCAGTGATCCTGCCTGTCTGAACACAGTGTTCACTGCCAGCGTTACACAACACATACACGCACACACTCTCAGTCACATACACACCCTCACATGCACACACATGCAGCATCACTCTTACAGGCAGGCACACACACCGGCGCGGGCACAAACAGTAATTGAACAGCTTTCTATGGATGTGATAAAACAGATACAGACAATACGTTTCTCTGTACAGGCACTGCAGGGTCATGTGTGTAAGTGACGTCGCACGCCGCCTCTGCTCTCCGCCCTAGTTTTCACACTGTGACCTAACGCGACCTCAGCAGCATTAAGGCCGTGACCTTACGTAGCCTGGTGCTGCAGCTGTATCTATGCATGTTTTCCTCGAGCAGACATTTTCTCTGTGTAGACATATTTGGCATGTTGAAGGTAAATCAAGTCACTTCCAGTTTCTTGGTTTGTGCTTGAAAGGCTGAACTCGCACATCCTTCCTATTTGTGTCAAAGTTGTGCCTCCCTGCTGTGTTTGTGTTGCTGGGAGCTGATGTGCTGGGTGGGTCACATCACTTCTGCCACCGTGCCCTACATTAAACCCTCACTGTAATTTAGGTAGAATGCATGGCTTTGCTTTACTTTCCCGGCAAATTCTATTTACGACATGTTCAGGCTACACAGCAAATTAAGAGGACTTCAAATTTTGGTACTTGTAAAAATAAAAATAAATAAACAGTTAACCTTTTCCCAAATTATTTTTTGCAGCTTTCACTCCACTTGAATTTTGTTTTTAATAATGCATGCAGACCTTATACCAATTCCAGCAAAATAAAATGTTCAGCACAGTCTGGGCTTGCAGAAGATTTATGTGTAAGTTCTTTGACCATTGAGACAGCACCTAACAAATCAAAAAGTATATAAAGCCTCAAAGAACTCACTTTCTTCCCAAATATTTTATTAATTGTCTAAAAAGGAGGGATGGGATTCAAAAACAATTCCAGCTGAGAATCAGCAACAAGTTCCTCAAAGCACTGATATCATGAGTCTATTTGCCAATCGCATCCCCCGTCAGTTTCTTCAACTTTGTTCTGCATGCCCTGTAAATCAAAGATGTCACACTCATCGAACAGTCAGAAGAAATTATAACAAAGAAGTCGAAACTCACAGTGAGCAGGAGGCAAAAGTAGAGCTTACGGCACAAAGGACAACTTTGCCCCCACAGAAAATCCACAGGAATCAGTAAAGGAATCGCTCCATGAAATTTCCCATCCCTGTTCAAAAGAGTACATATTATATACATACCGCATAGAGGTATAAATCAAAAGAAACACTTGTCACTGCTACATGTTCAATTTTAACTCCAAAATTAGTCATTAAGTATACTTAAGAAAAGTGAAACCGATTTTATATTTTTCTCCCTCTGAACAGATCATGCATGATTTTATTTCAAGACGACTGAACTGTGATGCACTGTACTCTGGTGTCGGTCACAAAGCCCTCTCTCGTCTGCAGTTACTCCAGAACGCTGCGGCATGACTTTTTATAGGGGCAAAAGCAGAAACACATTACTTCAATTCTTACGTCTTTGCACTGGGTCCCAGTTAATTTTGGTATTGATTTTAAGATTTTGTTGTTTGTTTTTAAAGCTTTGAATGGACTGGCCCCACAATACCTCAAGGACCTCATCCAAATCTACACTCCAGTGTGCGATTTGAGGTCTGAGGGCCAGCTCCAGGGTGAGACTTAAAACTAGGAGGGACAGGGCTTTCAGACTTTGGAACACTCTCCCCCTCCACGTCCGAACAGCCCCCACGGTGGAGGATTTAAAGGCCCCATCCACACGAAGACAAAACGCTTAACAGTTTCAAAAACAATCGTCATAAAGACGAAGGCGTCTCAGAAAATGTGTGTCTATATAAATGCTCTCAATATACTTCAAAACGCTGTAAAACACATGCCAGACCTCTAGGGGTGCTGTAATAATATGACGGAAACAAGTGGAAACAGACGAAAAAACAGTGGGCATGCTCACTTGCAGCAAAAGTTGTAAAGAGAGATTTTGACAAAGTGATCATAAAGTGCCGTAGTGTGTCCTCAATAATTGTTTGTTCAACTCGGTGGTGATTGAGAAGGAGAATTGCTGCCACATGGACAGTAGGGTCACTAGTTTCATCAGCACATATGCTACACAGTACGCCCCCATTGTCGTTGTTTTTGTTGCCGTGTGTGGTGCATGCGTGTCAATGAAGATATGAAACTATGACGCAAGTGTATCTGAAAACTTGCAGAGAGCCAGTAATCACTGAGCTGCGTATACGGCATTTCAAAATCTTTCCACTCTGGAACCTAGTTTCAAAAATTATCGCTTACAGACCACCAAAATGCCGTCTTCGTATGGATGATACGCAGATTCAGCAAAAAATGTATGCGTTTAGACCTCAGTTTGGCTTCGTGTGGATGGGGCCTAAGTCTCGTCTTTTACTTAGTTTACGTTTATCTGCTTGTTTTTATTATTTCATTTATAGCATTGTTTTCAATGTATGCACTTATTTGATTATTTATTGCTTATTATTGTAAGGAAATATTTGTTTTTATTGATTTTATGATTCTATGTACAGCCCTTTGGAGATGTTTTTGTTGTTTAAATGTGCTGTACAAATGAAGTGGATTGGACTAAATAAGTGTTCAGTTACCAAGTCTCCAAAAATAGTTAATTCAGCACCCTTTAGTGTGGACCCATAAACACACTTAAGTGTTCATATTTACTCTGGTATTTGAACATGCAGATCTTACTGTGCAGCTACAATAAATCCGCACACATATTTGCAAACAATGCTTCAACATATTAAAATAGTACAAACTATACTTTGATGACATTTGGACAAAAGTGGGCACAGGGAATCCAGATCTAGGTGCCCAACACAGTCCCAAAAAAAAAAAAAGCCTGATCCATGGGCAAGAAACACTAAAAACCATAACAACATGCACAAGCCTGGAGCCCCCCTCCCCCAGATCGCAGTATCACACAGAGATGGTGTAGTGACTCAGTGTGTGACGAGAAGGCACAAGCGGACTGAATCTTCAATGTCTCCAGCCCAACAAATCCAAGGCCCCCTGCATTCCCCCAAAAAAGTCATGAAAACAACAAAAAGGTAATTAAAGCAGAATACAGGAAAATAAAAAGAGACTGAGACAATAATCAATAAAAGCAGCTAGACAAAAAAATAAAAAGACATGTATAAATTGAAAAGGGTAAAATCATTAAAAATATAATTACAAACATGTCAAGACAAGAACATGTAAAGAACAGAAGAAACTAAAACAGAGGACGGAGCTAAAAGTGGAGAGCCAAAATGATAAAAGCAATAAGAAAAATAGGCTAAAAAGAACAGGAAACAGAAATTAGATAAAGATGAAGATGACTTCACATAAATGAAAGTTTTTAAAAGAATTTTTTAAAAAAGAAGTAATACAAATCTTGGAAAAAATTCAGTCAGGAAGACCTGTTTGTTCATTCGGGTGGGCTTTACACGAGTACGAATTTGTAAGACTCCGGTAAAATAAACTATTTGGTGATACTGACTCACGAGGACGCGTATTTGTCTATGACTCTGCATCTTTTTTGAAAACTGGTCTGCAGGTGGATATCTTGGTATTCGTCTTCATGCCGTAGTTGGTATAAACAGATAAGTCCGGAAAAGACGGTGACCTCATAGAACCCCTCCTCTTCCCCGCGCCCCAACCCACTTTGTCACACACAACAACAACAACAATGGCGGCAGCCAGGCTGATTCTGATCTTGTTCCAGCAGCTACAAATATTGCTACGACTTTTATACCAACATTTGCTCACAGAACACCAACAAGTGGGGTGTATGTACTACAGGATTTTGCGTTGTCATGTAAATGCACAAGCTTATGTACATTACAATGAGTAAACAGCAATACATGTTGGGCGATGACGCAAAGACAATACAGGGCCGTCCTCGTGTGAGGAGGGCCTTAGTCTCCTCTTTCATTCCTCCCTCTGCCTACCTGCACAGGTGATTCAGATCATTAGTTGATGAGAGGCCAACCAGATCCTGTCACACACAACTGCCTGGCCAATCATTCTGGTGCATCCCATTTTAAATCATGTCTTTGCTCCTCCACAGTCAGTGCGGTGGTGGGGTGCTGATGATCTCGGCAACCATCCTCCACTCCAGGCACCTCCAGTCGTCTCACCAGTGTCCAGGTCTAACCCCTCAGAATCCTGGCCCTTTCACCTCAGTAGTACGTGAGTCTATCACATCAGGGTCCCAGCAGCAGAAGTCTACTACTCATCCTTCCAGTACTCCTCATCACCACTGTCTAGACTCAAAGGGGAGGGGATCCTATCTCTCATTCACTCTCAGTACACCTGAAGTACACCAAGACAGCACGATGGAGTCTAACCACCAAAAGACTCTAACCACAGAGACTTTGCACATTTTCATCTACTTGTATAATAAATACTTGTTAATTCAAATTTGGTCTCTCCTGATTGAAATGATGATATGAGTTTTTAATATGGCTCTGGTCCTTTGGTGCCAAGTAGGGAGATTCTACACAAAGAAGGTATGTCTACAAAGACATACCTACACCCCAGAATTTGACCAACTACTGAAACAGCTCTGCTTAACCTGGGATTGCTACTCTGGGCCTATGGGCTAAGTCACCAATGATCATAGGTAGGATGTCACAGTGGTACGTCTATTGCTATTTTAGGCAGCTAATGGCACGGCTTGCAAGGGGGAAGAGGGCTAAGTCATGATGCTGCTGAAATCTTGTCTTGTACAACCAAGTACTCCATCATGTACAGCACAAAGAACATTTATAATATTGGCTCTTTAAATCTTATACATCTCTGCTCCTTCAAAAAATATTACACTGTTTAATTTCATTAGATCTATGTTCCCAAAATAGCATGAATTGAAGGCTCTGATATTGTAACATTCCCTCAAATGAACACTGAATTGTCTACTGTAACACCGACTACAGAACCCACATAGAGGACCCGTCTTTCTTCAGATGCTACAGCTTGCGGCTCACCACTGCGCCCGATGTGTTGTTTTGAGGCAGCTGACAGGTTAAGTCAAAACAGAGAGAGCGAGGGAGGAAGATAGAGGAGGAGGAGGGAAAGGAGGGCCAACAGAGATGCTGGGAAACCCATTCATGAAGCTGAGAGCCCGGAGCAGCCAACAGGGGGGGATCTAGACAAACATGGAGGTGATTTGTTTCTGTCACTCAAGATACTGATAAAAGTTGAGATGTTTTATTGTATTATTTTAATAGTACAGTTATATTGAGTCCAGGCTAAGGGGTTTGAGCCTTTGCAGTTGACGGATATGTCTGCAATATTATAACGGGTCAGTGAAAATTTCAGTTCATTCACTGTCACACTGCGGTAATTTTAATGTCACTGGATTTTCAAGAATACACTTGAAAGACTGCAACTACAAGGAGCTTTCAGCAGCATAGAAACAATTTAGGTTTACAGATTAAGGCTGACTGTGGAGACCAAGTGGTGTTAAGCTGCTGAATAACATGAAACAAGCCCTTTTAAGTGTGCAATAGCTGAATAACTGTTTTAGTCTGAAAAAGCTGGACTTAAAAAATGCATGTGACCATTTTGATAGGACTGAAATGCTTCTATTCAATTTCTGGAGGTCGGCTAACGTACCTTAAAAATGCTGTTGAAGATTTTCATTTTCATGGATGCATATGCCTTCATCAGTGTAGACTGGTCAGTCCCTCCGTGCATGATTGACCACCTCCCCACTCAGCTTTAACCTGGAAAATAAACAGCATTTACTCAGAGGTCAAACAGCATGCTAATGCTCAGCCTGCTACCATGAATGCTAATTATAAGATTGTTTGCATGCTCAGCACTGGCAAAAGTTGCTTTTAGCTGAAAGGGCAGATATTGTATTTTCAGTGAAGGCAAACATTCAGTAACAATGACTGTTAGAGTGTGTTCACAATCACTGATGCTCATATTACCCTCTAGGTTTCATTAACAGTATTCCTGCTGCACCTCTGGGGCACCTTTAGTGTTGGTTTAATTTGATCTTGGAAGTCAGATTAATGAACACCTCCTTTACATGATAAATGTATAGTGTCATCATCTGACTTCATCTCTTAAGGCGTGCAGACACTACATACATGCATCATCAACCTGATGCCCCACTTTTGTTGCTGTACCAATTTTTCAACAGGAATCTGTGCTTTCACTTGATTATGTGTTGGAAACTGTTTTTAAAATCAACAAAGACTAAAGTTATAATAAATAAAATAAAGCTTTGCGTCAGAACCTGAACCAAAGATTATGACTTAAATGCAGGACTTGCAGGTGTAGAGAAGTTTTGAAACTGAATATTTTCAATGCAGGGCCAGAAACAATAGCACAATTCACGGTGCCTTCAGGCTCAGCTGGGTTTGACCAGTGTCTTAACACAACATATGCCACATAGTAGGGAAATGCACAATCACGAGAGTCATTACATCAAAGCCAGTGATGCTTTTACATGTCCGAGTCATGCTGTGCGCTATGGGATTGAAGCCAGCAGGCTAAGCTAACCACAAAATGATAACGTAACATTAACAGTGTAGGTTAAATGTCTTATTTAAATTATACAGATGCTCATATTTATCAATGTGTGGCATGTCTAATTAGATAAGCTTAAACAAAGTTGGTGGACTAAAAAGATGGGGTTTTAACACTCACCGGCGTCTACAGTCGGGGTGTAACGATCCATTGCTACATGGATTGGTTAAGCAAAGTTCCAAGCACATCGATGGAAACTCAAAACATCAATCAACATTGTCATCTTTAATGTACACCTGTATTTTGAAATCCCGACCGGACATGCGTGTCCGTTTCCGGCCAACAGCGCGTCGTTATAAAGTCTTACGCATTCAATGTACGAGACACATTTGAACCTTTTCACTCTGACATGCCACGCCTGATATTTCTCGAGCTAAATAGGAGCCAGACATATCGGCCAATCAGAAAATACTGGTAGTTCTGCTGTATCCGGGTAAGATACGGTTGATCTGACAGCAGAGGATACATGCTGCATGCACAACAGGAGTGCATCATCACACGACTGCAGTGAGTTATCTCATCATTTGATTTTGTGGCGCACTGATTAATGAAATTTCATATAGTTACAAAGTAAAACAGCGAGAGCTTAGTGTCATTCCTCCTCCACACCGTCCATTAAACAGTGAAACAAAGTCTGATCACACTGGCATACAAACTGTGGTTATCAGGCATCACAGTAAAACAAAATCATCAATGTTAAGTTAGTTAAGTTAATAGTTCTAATTTTGAACATGAGAAATATTTGGATTTAATTAAAATCAAAGCTACACATTTTTAGTTTGATAGAGCATGGTCAAATGTTGAAGGTCAATAATAATGAAATTTAAATAATAATTCAATAATTTGTTTTATAATGTTGCATCATTACTTGATATAATAAACAAACATTACAATGTAACAATAAGACCCATGAGATAACTGTGGGGGCAAAAAAAGCACCTTACCGGAATTAAACCAATTTTAATTTAAAAATGAATAGATCATACAGATGGTTATAATCCTCTACAAACTATCATACCCAAAGGTCAGCACATTGTTTCACATTTCAGTAATAAAACTATCAAAATTGTTTTGTATTTCTTTCTTGCTTCAGGTGAAATGTAGCTGATTGTGTTCAGTGAGGACATAATATTGTCTTAAATCGATCCAAGGCCCCTGAATCCTATTGTATCAAAATTGAATAGTGACAGACTTTGTGATATCTGCAAATATCGTATCGTTGTCCAAAGAATTGATATCGTATCGCATCATGAAACTGGTGATTTACACCCCTAGTCTACAGCAGACCACAGAGGACACCAGATAGCACAGTGACTTAATCCAAGGCAACACCTGTGGAAGTGTCCACAGAGAAACTGTCTGTGACGCAGAAAATAGGAGAGCAGCTTTAAAAAGGAAAAAGTCTCCTGCTCGGTTGAGCTGGACTATATTTTTGGACTTGTCTACCCTGAAACAGGGATTGGTTGTTGTGTTCATAAATATCGAAATGAACTCTGCTGAACACAGATCAGCTGATTGTTGATCCAGGTGTGTAGGCAACAGAAGGTTAGAAGAGTCTCAGACATAATAAAGATGTGCTGGTCACTGTTAAGGATCCAGCACTAATCAGGTCTGTATGTGGTTGGTGGGTTGAAAGTATTACTATTGGTGAGGGTAAATGGACTTGAGCTCCTGTAGCTCTTCTCTAGACTGACTTGTCTCAAAGGACTTTGATTCTGCAGGTCACTCCTATTCATTCACACCACATCTATTCTCTGATGGTGGAGGCTGTAATGTAAAGTCTATCAGGTAGATTATCCCATTCATATTGTGGCAGCTGACTGGGGTTAGCTCTCAAGGACACACCAACATGTGACTAACCTCTAACATCCTTTAGACCTTCCAATGAAAACACCCCCGGCTCTACTACTGACCCACCACTGTTCAGCTAGCATGTTTTGATAAGTTACCATTTAACATATTCAGTGAATGATGTAAATACACAATCTCTGTATGTTGCTGCCTCTGACTGATACATGATATCACACTTTCCCAGGTGCCCCGGGGTCAGGAGTACAGCTGTCCCTGCAATGTGAACATGGTGACCCCCGCAGGGTTAGACCTGCATCATGATCCAGAAAGGCGAGAGGAAGCCCCGATCTCATTCATTTTCCAGGGATTTTTGGCACAGATTACAAAGGCTCTTCCACATTTGTTTTGTAACAAGCATGTAAAGTCAACACTAATACAAAACGGCCGAGTCCTGAACTTTAAAATGCCAGGAGACCTTTTTTAGAGGCTTAGGGCCGTTGAGCACATCCAACGCTCGGGGAGCAGAAGTCCCACTAAGCTCTGAGGGCAAAGTACTTCTTTGATTGTTTGTTGAAAATCTCTTTGAAAAGCCGCCGAACAAAAACAGAGGAGGGATTATCCTCTTTTAGAGAGGAAATGAAATTGTTCAGACGAGGCACTTAAACAGGTTTAAGGGGGAATGACGGGAGATTTTCGGGCGTCTGAGTGTGTGTTGGGTGAAATATGATTGACGAACATTTACTAATTGTTAGCTTCAACAGTTCTGAGAATCCCTGGAAAAGCTTTGATCAACATCTGATGAGTGTCTAAATTCTGTTACAGTCCCCAAAGGCTTGAAAGCTCATTATACAGCTGAGAGCACACTTACTAACAGAGGAGGATAAAAATCAGATACCCTCACATCTGTTCCACTGGTGTGGACAAAAAACTCTATTTGCCCAGAGGGTGGTGCGAGAGGAACAGATAAGGTAGTGGAAATACTGTAACCTTTAAGGTACTTGTTCAGCAACAGTGGTGGTTAATAAACCTCAACATGTAGAAGAATATGTAGATGGTCAAACAGGACAAACACATGACTAGAGAAAATGTTTACTCAAAGCCTCTGCATCAATACCACACTTAGCTTTGCGTCTTAATTTCACTCCCTCGTACGTTTCAAAGCCAGGATGCAGACAGGCTGCAAACCACAGTAGCTGTAGAAAAAGTAGTTGCTGAAAACAGTGTTGCATGAAAACATGGAAGGGGCTTCACTTGGGGGGATGTGGTTTTAAGGTCCCCAGGAGTCCTGACAAAGAGCTTGAATTACGACAAGACTGTTGACCCCATTTAAAGCTCAAATTAGAAAAAAAACTGACAGAGTGCATATATCTTGCCTTTGATAAGAAGTGCACTTGTTCATTTGCTTAAAGTAGTAACATTTTCCCTTAAATAAGGTTCAGATGTTCATTTTTGATTTCTGTTGGAATCTGTTCATAACCACAAATGTTTTAAAAACAGTTTAGCTTTCATATACAGAGTACTCTCCATAGTGCTGCATCGTCAGGTTGTCTGAGATGCTCTGGTACTGATCGTGCCCCTTTAAGACTCCCTTCCTCATGTGGGCTCAGTCCACTCCAGCTGGTTTACAATTCTACTCTGAGGTGACTGGTTGGTTCAGCGCTGCTCTTCCTCATGTTGTCAACATCTCTGCATTCATTCTGACGTTTACACTCTGCAAAGGTCATGTTACCTTTAACCAATTAAATGGTGGGGGAGGTCATATTTATGCAGGCCAATGCAGAAGCAAGCATTACAATGGTTCTTTGACCCTCGTATGACCCTTGGACATTTTTGTCCATTTCCAAAATCCAAAACCCCCTCACGGACAATACCCCTCCTCACCAGAGTTGATTTTTGGTGAAGGAGTGCCATTGTGGGTAAAATTTCCAAAGCCCAACTTTCAGTGTGAAAATCCATTATTTGACCCTGTAATGCATTTTTAACCTATCCATGACCCTTCATGGACAAAAATGTCCTATTCTAGAAAGCAGTTAAAAAAAAGGTCACATGGGCATAATTTTTGGCAAGCGGGGGTAATTTGGGGTTAAATTTGAGGATGCCAAGTTTCAGCAAGAAAATCCATCATTTGACTTTGTAATGCACTTTTCTCCCATCTATGAGCCTTCATGGAGACTATTTTTAGACACTATCTACAAAATGGACATTTTTGTCCACCTGAAGGGTCATGGACGGGAGAAAAGTGCATTACACAATCAAATGATGGATTTTCACACTGAAACTTGGCATCCTCAAATTTAATCCCAAATTACCCCTGCTTGCCAAAAATCCCGCCCCTGTAACCTTTTACTGGACACTTTCCAGAAATTGACAAAAATGTCCACTTGAAGGGTCATATGTGTAACTTTTTTGAAGAGTTACTCAAGGGTTAAGCTGCGTTCACACCGAACCCGACTGCGACCATAACCGCATTACCAACTGAAGTTGCGTCGTGTGTCCATAACAACCTCATTTTGTCATCGTTGCCCATTGCTGTGGCTCGATGACATTATGTCTGCTCGAGTTTCACCGCGATCATATCATATATTATATGATAAGATGTTTAAGCTGACATTATTCCAACTGTATCCTTTTCACTCATCTACCAACCACAAAACACTGCAGCTGATGCCCTGCAGCAGCACCTTCTGTGAGTTTTCTGCGGTTCGTCGAGCCAGAACTAATATCCTCACTGACTAATGTTTCCTACACGGACATAAATTGTTCCTCTGTAGTCTGGAATAAAAGCCGTCCGTCACGGGTACCGTTACATAAGCACATACCGCTGATTGGCTGTGGCCGCACAGCCACACACATTCAACAGAAGAAAATACGGCTTCTGGAGTGGCGCAGCCAGAGTCCTGACCTCAACGCGTGGTCCACGAGTGGTCCAAAATTCCTCGTGATCGTTGTGCAGGTCTGATCTCAACTACAGGAAATGTTTGGTTGAGGTTATTGCTGCCAAAAGAGGGTCAACCAGTAATATTTGTGCAGAATTAGTTTAAGCAGGCTGTTTGTCTAGTGATGTGACTTAAATGAAGATCAGAGCATATTTTATGACTAGTTTTTGCAGAAATCCAAGTAATCCTAAAATGTTCACATACTTTTTCTTGCAACTGTACTATGATATTCAACAGTCTCACATACTTGTATCACAGTGGGTGATTTGGGTGGGAACTAAAAGTGTTAAGGATATTAAGATGGTCAGTCTAATATTTGAGAAAGATTGACTTTAATACAACCCAAAACCAGTGAAGTTGGCACATTGTGTAAATCGTAAATAAAAACAGAATACAATGATTTGCAAATCCTTTTAAACTTATGTTCAATTGAATACACTGCAAAGACAAGATACTTAACGTTTGAACTGAGAAACTTTATTTTCTTTGCAAACAATCACCAACTTAGAATTTAATGGCAGCAACACATTGCAAAAAAAGTTGGCACAGGGGCATTTTTACCACTGTGTTACATCGCCTTTCCTTTGAACATTTGGGAACTGAGGAGACCAATTTTTGAAGCTTTTCGGGTGGAATTCTTTCCAGTTCTTGCTTGATGTACAGCTTAAGTTGTTCAACAGCCCGGGGTCTCCGTTGTTGTATTTTACGCTTCATGATGCACCACACATTTTCAATGGGGGACAGGTCTGGACTACAGGCAGGCCAGTCTAGTACCTGCACTCTTTTACTACGAAGCCATGCTGTTGTAACACGTGCAGAATGTGGCTTGGCATTGTCTTGCTGAAATAAGCAGGGGCGTCCATGAAAAAGATGTTGCTTGGATGGCAAAATATGTTGCTCCAAAACCTGTATGTACCTTTCAGCATTAATGGTGCCTTCACAGATGTGTAAGTTACCCATGCCTTGGGCACTAATACACCCCCATACCATCACAGATGCTGGCTCTTGAACTTTGCCCCTATAACAGTCCAGCTGGTTCTTTTCCTCTTTGGTCCGAAGGATACGACGACCACAGTTTCCAAAAACAATTTGAAATGTGGACTCGTCAGACCACAGAACACTTTTCCACTTTGCATCAGTCCATCTTACGCCTAGTTCACAAAGGACGCGCCGCATGCATGGCGCTTGGCTGTTCACACATGGAGCGTTTTCTGCTGTGCTCTGACGCGCCGATCAGACATCAACTCAGCTCGGCAGTGATCGGACGTGTCTTTTGGAAATGTCTTTATAATATCTATTTTGTGGGTCGTACAGTTCCTTGTACTTCTCCACCTCATAAATCAGCTTCTCGTCGTCCATCTTCTTCAATTGCGACCAATTGGTAGGTGTGTTGCCTCCGTCTGAATCTTAATGGTGAGTGTGACTTTTTGGTGACCTGTGGAGAGCCCTTGCCCCTCCCACCTCCCTTCCCTCTCCTTTGTCTCAATTACATCAAGTGAATCTCTGCTCTCCCTCTGATCAACCTCCATGTGTGTGTGTGTGTGTGTGTGTGTGTGCGTGACTGTTCATCGGAAAAAAATAGACCCACAAGCAACACCGTAAATCCTTTTTTTTAAACTAATTTATTGAAATCTATTTTATTTTGAAAATTGACCGGATTTTCCTGTTCCTGACTTCCTGTCTGGTCCGATCTGCTCTGTCCAAACTTTACAACTGGCGCTTGCGGCGCGCGCGGCTCACGGAAAAAATAGAGAGAGGCGGAGCAGAGGCGCTCCAGAGCGCGAGCCGTTCCATGTGTGAACAGTTACATAGGTTAACACGGGCGCCGATCCGAAACTGCTGTGCGCGGCGCTTCCGTTCAGCGCGCGGCGTGTCCTGTGTGAATCCTGCGTTAGATGAGCTCGGGCCCAGCGAAGCCCGCGGCGTTTCTGGGTGTTGTTGATAAATGGCTTTGGCTTTGCATAGTAGAGTTTTAACTTGCACTTACAGATGTAGCCACGAACTGTAGTTACTGACAGTGGTTTTCTGAAGTGTTCCTGAGCCCATGTGGTGATATCCTTTACACAGTGATGCCGCTTTTTGATGCAGTACCGCTTGAGGGATCGAAGGTCACAGGCATTCAATGTTGGTTTTCGGCCTTGCTGCTTACGTGCAGTAATTTCTCCAGATTCTCTGAACCTTTTGACGATATTACGGACCGTAGATGATGAAATCCCTCAATTCCTTGCAATTGCTGGTTTAGGATTGTTGTTCTTAAACTGTTGGACAATTTGCTCATGCATTTGTTCACAAAGTGGTGACCCTCGCCCCATCCTTGTTTGTGAATGACTGAGCATTTCAGGGAAGCTGCTTTTATAGCAGCTTCCCTGAAATCATGGCACCCACCTGTTCCCAATTAGCCTGTTCACCTGTGAGATGTTCCAAATAAGTGTTTGATGAGCATTCCTCAACTTTCTCAGTCTTTTTTGCCACTTGTGCCAGCTTATTTGAAACATGTTGCAGGCATCAAATTCCAAATAAGCTAATATTTGCAAAAATTTTTTGCAGTTTACCAGTTCGAACGTTAAGTATCTTGTCTTTGCTGTGTATTCAATTGAATATAGGTTGAAAGGGATTTGCAAATCATTGTATTCTGTTTTATATACGATTTACACAACGTGCCAACTTCACTGGTTTTGGGTTTTGTACTAGCGTCCTCTACTGGAGCCTAACATGCATTAACTGATGAAGCAAAGCAGTGATTCAGCTTCTCTGCTGAGTTCTGTTTGCTTTTGCTCGTCTTAAGAATCAGCAGACCTAAAGGAGGATGTCGACGCACATGTAAACCATTGTTATCTCCGGTGGTTTAAATTTCCAAAGCTCAGGGCAGGAAATAAAAGATTACATTTAATCCAGGTCTTTTTAAGTGCTGCCCAGGTGTTGCTGGGCGGGATTTTACAGCTATGGCCACAGCTGACAAGGCTGTGTGAGGCCTCAAATGTAAACAGAGGTGCGTATAGGGAAGCCTCACAGGGCAGCTTTAATTTGTTTTGGAGAAGGAGCCAGAGTTCAAGTGGTTTGTCAGCGAGCATCTCGTAATGTCTGGCACTTTCACAGTCACTGCATTTAATCATGTTTTGGAACAAAGCCAATAAACATCCACCTTGTTAACTGATTTAACTCCAGGAAATCTTTCCTCAGAGGGAAAAAGAGCCAAACCTTCTCTCCTCTGTTAGTTTTGAAGCAAATAGACGGATCAATGAGTACTGGTCTGGAAGACGGAATGGAAACTTGGTCTTCTTAGTGATTTTGGAGACCAGGCGGGTCTGTCAGTAACAGGGTCAGGAGCCTATTGGCCTCTTAACACATTGCGGCTCTGCTGGACTCAAAGCTGTCTCCTCACCTCAGCCTCACTTGGCGGCCCACAGCATCGCTCATTCATTTGAATATTTTCCGGGCTGATAAGGATGCGAGGGCGATGAACTGCAGGCCAAAAGGGTAACATGATTGCAGGGGACAAAATAATAACCAGACGCTGCTAAGTTACTAAAGTGTGTCATACAACATTATGCAAGCGTCACGGCGTGTGGCTGGAATATGAACAAGGGATGGAGCACTGCTGGGTTTATCCGAGGAGTCATTAAGAGAGCGCCCTGGTTTGACTGCTGATGCCGTGTCCTTATTTGACCGAAAGGATCAGTTAATTTACTCTCTACAAACAGAATTCTTACACAATATTTCCCCTTAAAAAATACAAAATCAGTAACTGAACATTTAGAAATTCAAACATGCAGGGGTAAGAAGCTATAACCTAGCCTTGCAGCTGGATCCCCCTTATATAGTATATCTTTATTCCAAATAGTGGGGCGTGGTGAGGTGTCGAGGGGGTGTAAGAGGCATGGGGAGACCTTCAGTATTAGCTAGGGCTGGGTATTTCCAGCAATCCCAAGATACGATATGTATCCCAATACTCAGGCCATGATACGATGCATATCCCGATACATATAAATTGTGAAAATTGACTGCGCTTTTAACAGAATTCCCAGCAACTTTTGTTTTTTATTACAAGAAAAAAAACAACAAGGTTGAGTTTTAAATGGCTCTACAACTTAAGAACTTTAATTCAGGTCCCCAGAGATTGTAGACACCCAAGTTTAAATTTGGAACTGTGTTTCATGATGTAGTTTGGCTTCTACTTTGAACTGTGCCATTGTTAACATTACCCAAAGAGTATTTAATCAGGCAGAACCGTCTTACAAAGCTCCAAGCTGGAACAATTGGGCCTGGTCTGTCAAGCAGTGTTTGTTTTGTTGACCAGTTATTTTCATCATAGTTTTCGTCAAAAAATAAAAACATAAATAAATAAAATTAACTGACATTTTCATCGACAAACAAAACTAGACAAAAATGTTTGACAGAGACTTGATCCAATCAGACCTATATTTCATTACGTATAAAGTAGGAACAAGTTAGAAATATAAATTGAACCACAGCTACTTTGGTTTAGTGGAAAAGTTGCATGAATTAAGAGGGACGTCAAATCCCAGCTGCCTTAGTTTTCGTGGTGGTGGGATAAGTTGGGGAGCGATCCAATCAGAGCTGCTCTTTACAAATTGATATATTCATATCAAGGAAACATAAAAACTAAAGAGATTTCTCTCTTCCCACAAACCTCAAATTCCTGCAAATATATTTTTTAATAAATTGTGTTTGTAGCAAACAAATGCTATTTTGTTTGTGTGACATTAATTATTTTTGTTATATTATATTCTGTATTGCATTTTAAGTTAAATACATTTGTGGTCCGTTAAATGTTGCTGGATCAAACAAAAAGTATTTTACCTGAAATTTCCCTTTTTTAAATCTTCCAGCAGTACGAGGCAATTATGTCTTTTATTACAGTGCTTTGAGTTGATCTACTTACTCTCTTATCAGCTCAGTAAACTGAGATGGGATATCGCCTGTACAACAGATGCTGAGAGGTCAGGAGGTCATCAGTTAATGTCAGGATGTGATGAGGTGAGGATGTTTCCCATAATGCCTTGAGGAGGCGAACACTCATCACACAGTGATGTAGATCAGGATGAGGATGCCTGCAGAAGTAAAAAGGATAAGAAACAGTTTTTGGAGGAACTTCAGACTCATTTGTATGGAATGAAAATAAATTCAGATTTGACCCTGTGATTGGGGGATTGAGGTTTATATCGCAATAATTATGAAGCTGTAACTGGATTTGGTTGTAAACCGATTACTTAAAAGTTAAAACCTCATATATCAGAGTTTAAATCAGAAACACTAAATTAATTCCCAGAGGGAGATTCAGTTGCTTAAGTTGATCTTATATGAAGTATAGCAACTGGAATGTTGGATACATACATTAAAATAAGATTAGAGAATAATATAATTTAAACAACAACAAAAAAACTGTAGATTGTTTAGCACTTAAAAAATTCCTAATTGAAGGAAAAAATATGTATAAAAGTAAAAGTGAGACCATGAACATGGCCAAAAAATGTCCCTTATTGACAAAGAAAATACACAAAATGAATATCATTACAAAACACAGTTTGACATTAAGAGCGCAGTTTGACATAAGAGTATGTATGTGTATGTTTGTGTATGACTGTATATTTTTTAGTGCACGTACACATATTTATAAATAGTAATTGTATAACTTTGATAGAACAAGTATTTTTGTTTTTGTTTTTTAACATGAAATATTTGTTTTTTGCCAGGCATAAAAGTAGATTAAAAAAACTTAACATGTTTATCTACACAGACAGGCTAAATAGTCGGCTATAAATTTATGCACAGGGGGTGTGATAAATAAGGTTTGACGATTCACTTTTCAGACACTTAACATTTATCCAAGTGCTAATTTTCTTTTATTACTGTCTGGGCTTTTGTCTTTGCCTTTTATTAAACGTTCGATACATAAACTTCCAACAAAAACTTGGTGTTTAACTATAGACCTCTGATTATGAAAAGGCTTCTTAAAAGGTGCTATAAGGAGGATCTATTTCCGGCAACATAAAGACTCTGCTACCCATGAGCACGCGAGGCGACTGTCGTAAAGATGTGACCCAAGCCAAAGCGTGCGTTTGTTGTGATGCTAATGAATGCAGCTCGGACCTTCCTCAGAACCCTGCATCGCTTTACAACTTCTTTTTTCAACAACTTACAGGATGCAAAGCGACGAGGTAATGTATCTCTTTCTTGTAACTTAGCTGTAGTTTTTGATATGTGACTAGGCAATTTTTGGAAAATTTAGTATCATAGTTTTGTAGCCGGCTAAATATCGCTACTTACAGCCCGGTGCTCTAAGACGTGTCCGAATAATATAAATTTGCTCTAGTTTTAATTGTCTTGTTCCTGAAATTGAGTATCCAGGCCAGTCCAGCTCTGTCCGACCCAAACGCAAAGCTAAGGAATACCATTTATAGATAACCGATTTTGATGCTATAAAACTCATCTTAAAGTATTTCGATCAGGCACATATCTAAAAGTGAGAATTTATTGTAATTACTTAGAAACTTCTCATAGCATCTTTAATGTTAGAAGTGACCACTATCTTACTGCTAACTACTTATAGTACATATGATATGGTACTGTTTTTGAATCACTTGTAAATCAAGGGATACAGAGTTCTAAAAGATTTCATTTACTGTTACAGTAAATGAAATACAGACTTTACCGTGTGAGGCATGAGAGAGAGAGAGTGTGTGTTGTACTTTTAATGACTAGATATTGCATTCATTCTCGTTTTGAAAACACTTTCACACTTACTTTTAAACAAGCTGTAGGAAAATTTTTCACAGGGGAAAAGTAATGAGTAACATGAAAGCAGACTCTTGGTAATACGAAATAAGTTATAGAAGAAATTACAAATAAATGATTTAATAAAATGTTCCCAGTGACACTGTCCAAGAATTAAAAGCACAAACTGTCCAAGTTGTTTTCTTACGGTCTGTTCTTCTGGTTGAAATGTATCTAAATAATTATTTAAAACAAATCTATAACGAGTTAAATGTTACATTTTGCCCTGGCCTGAATTTGTCGTTAGCTTCAGGTTAATGCTAAATGAATAGCTAAAACTCAAAGAATAAAACTGTTCTCACATAAAACTTAAGCTCAGCTTGAAGCAAGAATCATGTTGTTCACAGAAGGTTCTCTTTTCATCAATAATACATCACAAGAAATATGCAAAAATTCACGTTTAATTGTTTATGATGCAGGTAGGTTTGCTAGCTGTCATCACCTTATGCTCAGGTGAGGATAGCTGCTAGCTAAAATTTACCCTGCACGTTGTCTTGCACTTCTAACTTCTAACGAAATAGACGAGTAAAGACGTTATCTTTCTCCTTAACTAGTAAACATTATTCAATTCATTAAGTCCAAAGATAGTTCCCTTTCACAGCCACCTACCTGTCAGCTCACTTTGAGGCTCAGTCGTCGAAGCTTGTTGGAGTTAAAACAGAAGCTAAGGACAAAAACTGTCCTGACCAGGTGGTTTGAGACCCCTAAAATACTTTTAACAGAGGCAAATGCCCCTCTACATTTTCAAAACCTGTCAGAAAATAAGCAAATGTGTTCATTTTAGTAGCTGATATTTTTAATTTTACACTCTTAGATGGCAGGCAGTGTAGTTGGGAGGAAAATTGGACTAACAGGTTGTGGAGAGGATTTATGAGGCTGACCACATCAAAATAAGCAATTAAGCAAAAATGTCTCCTGCAGAAGAAAACTGACAAATTTTTCCAACATGTGAAAAAAGTCTCTCCTCAAATGTGACACACATCAAGCAGCCTGCTACCTGCTAACCTGCTACTCCAATCACAGCATCATTGACCACAGGTGAGACTACAGCAGTGACTGAACACAGAAAAACAGTTTTACAGCAGAGAATATGAACTAAAGGAAAACAGAGTCCACACATCCTCTTGTTTATTTTTCAAACTAATATACCTCTCTAAGTTAACTCAATGTATATGTCAGTTTACCTACTATTTGTTAATAGTCTATACAAATTAACTCATAACAAGTATAAAATAAAGAAATGAGGCCATGGTTTGCTGTAGATGGGGGTTTATTTTGGACTCTTGTTCAAAGATTGACTCATTAGACAAAGCAGTGGAGTGCATTTTTACATTTGAAGTCCCCATTTGTTTTTAGGGTTTTAGTAATTTTAAAGGTCTGTTGGAATTAAAATATGCCCCAACAGGCAGTAAAATGAGGTTACTATACTGACAAGCTTAAGAAATCATTTAAAATGATCATTTGATAAAAAGGCGGCTTAGTGGCACAGCAGGTCGTGCTCATGCTTCACAGCAAGAAAGTTGCCAGTTCAATTCCCAGGTCTGTTACGGCCGTTCTGTGGAGTATGCATGTTCTTCCTGTGCATGCATGAGTTCTCTCTGTGCACTCTGACTTCCTCCCACACCCAAAACCATGCTCTTTGGGTTGACTGGTGACTCTAAACTGGCCTTGGGTGTGAGTGTGAATGGTTGTCTGTCTCTCTATGTGTCTCTGCGATTGGCTGCAGACCAGTTCATGGTGCACCCTGCCATTCAGCCCATGTCAGCTGGGACAGGCTCCAGCCCCCCGCTCCAAAAGAGATAAGCAATATGAATATTGGATGGATTTGATGGTAATATAAAAAACGTATTAACTGGTTAATCAAGTAAATAAGGCATGTAACATTTTAATTTTGTCCCAATAAGAAATGTCCTAATTAGGCTGTTTAAAATGTATGCAGGTCAATGCATCTAATATAACATGCAAAAAAAAAAAAATCAGAAGCCAAGCACTCACAAACTTCTGAACAAACACAAATCGTTACTTTAGTTGCTTATCATGAATGGCCTTTGTTCTTCATAAGGACATTACTGGATAATATAATTTTGATTGTACATTGAAAACACAGTTACATACAGCTTTAAGTTTCCAGGTGAAAAGGTCACCCACTCTAATTCTGCTCGGTTATCATTGAATTTGAATTTGCACTTTATTCTTAATATTTGACTTATTCCTTGACATTTTGACTTCTTTCCTTAAACTGTATTTCAACATTATTCATGACATTTTCCTCATTAAATTATTTGCATTCCAATTCCCCCATAGCACTCCTTCATACATAGATAAAGTGGTATATTGAAGCTCATAAAATCTATAGAACAAAGTCTGCAAACAAACTAATACAGCAAATTAACAACAATATTTGTTCCTCTCACTTTAAATCATGGTATACAGTTAAAAAGGCTTTTAATTGAGAGGTTAAAACTGTGACAAGAAAATATCTGAACAGTGTTTTTGATAATGTTTTAATGGCCACTTGATCATTTATTTTAAGTAAACATACATTCAGTATCTCTCAGATCAGGGCTAACACTTGAGTCCACCTTTTCAGTCCATTTATTTGTGACTAATATCATTAAAACTACAGGAAACCGCTTCAATGACAATAAACCCAAGGGCAAGATTTTACCTTTAAAAATCCCATCAGTCATTCTCCCATCATCTTCGTAAATTAATTTAAACATTAAATGGTTCTCTTGCTCCACTTTTTTGCCCAGTTATGTTATGTTCCAAATAAAATGTATAGAACTTTGCAGCCATTTTTATCCTCCATAGACCTTCATCCTTCTAGAGATGACTCAGGTAGATGAAGTTTTCTGAATGGATATGAAGCAATAATTCAAAAGCAAAAAGGCAAAGCAGTATTTTATTTGATAGAAAAAATAAAAACAGTAATAATTGAGTGGCTTTTTGCTAAGAACATTTAAAACATAGCTTCTCTCATATTCTAACAGTAGGATTCACTGTTTCTTCATACATTCCTGATTAAATTTGAGGTTTTAGAAGTTTATAAAATGTGAACTTATGGTTGCTGAGTTGGGGAGGTGAAACTGAGGTAGCAAATAATTGCTAGTTTCAGCTCAAGAAGATTATGCAGCAGCAGCTCTGCAGACAGTATAATGGAATTAAATTACTGTTAGCTCCATTTTAGAGGGAGAGGGGGCTCAGGTACTGGCTATTGGTGCAGTATGATACAGGCGCCATATGTGAGAGAAGCTACGGTAGAAATAAATGAAGGTCTGTGGCGCTGATGTGTACAACCACAACTTACCATCTCCAAAATGGCTCACGTTAGAGGCTTAAAAGCACCATCTATGTGGCATATCTCTGTAGGATTGTCTCATCTCAGCCGTACAGACAGACAGCTTCAGCAGCACTGTGTGAGTCCCAAAGGAGACAAAGGTGAAGTCCCAGCTTTAGAAGCTGATGCAGCTCAGATGGCAAAAACTTGAAACAATTTCTGTTAAAACAAACTCACAGCCTGGTGTGATGTAACAGATAGCTGTGAAACATTAAGACACCGGAAAAACAAAACAACACGACATAAACTTTTTACATGATTTTACATGATGTTCTAAGTTTGTTCTCAAATTAAAATGGATTACAAAAGAATTGGCACAAACTTTGATGAAAAAAGTGTCTATTTGCTGTGAAGCTGCTATAAATGCTCTTCTCTTGCATTATTACATTATATAATGTACCCAAACCTTGTGTTCTTGACATTTGTTTAACCCTTTAAATCCTAAATACACAAATATCAGCCAGAAAAATTCTAATTCTTTTGGAGCTGAAATGTGTATTCCACTTTCTACTGAAATCCAAAAAAAACTAAATTTCCATATAATTTAACATATATATTTTTTGTATCTCATTTGATACATCAGGTGTTTTTGGCAACTGATAATCCACTTGAGGATTTTTTTTTTTATCATTTATCTGATTGTATTCATGTTATACTAACCCACTCATTCTTTCTCTTGACAATTTCACTTTGTGTCTTTACAATCCAGGAAGCCAATGCAACGAAATTTCAAACCAAGTGCACTGCTGTGTAATTTGCATAATGACAATAAAGGAAGTCTAAGTCCAAGTAAGTCTAAGTGTAATGTATCAAATATGATACGGTCAGCTTTAAGGAGTTAAATCAATCAACAGTAGCAGGTTTATGAGATTTTGGGCATTCGTATATTATTTCTATTATTTAAATTTGTTCATGAATTAGACCGATATAACTTGTTTATTAATGTCAAATATTCTAATGCACAAGTAAAACTCGGGGCTCACTGCTGTGTTTTAAAGGTCCTTTGTCCTGGTGTGTTTGACTGTTTACTTCTTGTCTTAAGTGTCTCTTCATTAAGAATTTGATTACAATTTAAAAAAATTTTGTTTCTGTGAAGGATCAGATGAAGCTCTTTTGCGCTCCCCTTTGAAAATACTTGTATCTGAGGAGGTAGGGGGGCCACAGGAGGCAATGATAACAAGCTCTGTACTGATTGGCTCTCCATGAACTAAGAGTTCAGTAAAAGGTGTCATGATCCTGTGCACCCAAAACCTTATCCAGCACCTTTAAAGCAAAGAAAATGGATTTTGTAGGACATGGAACCTTTAATTTATAAAGTTCACATATTTTTCTTATTTATTCACCAACACATTGTTCCAGCGGGGACATCACCCTACAAGCTGCTATTCAGACACTTTCTTTGCAGGACTTTATACTCTCATCTGCAGCAGTGCTTATTCTCCGTTCTTCTTCCTCTTTTTCTCCTGTGATGATGAACCTGAAACCTTTACCACAGTCATACCATCTGATATTTGAACTGGAACAAACATTTTTTAATGCAATTCAACGACTTTTATTTTCTGCCACCAGGAATGTTTAACAATGCTTCATTGATCTCAAAATATGTATTTCCACCTCCTAGTGTCTCCACTTACAAAAGTTACAATTATTTTGGAAATGTTTTTTTTTTGCCACAGCAAGGAGATAAAAAAGCAAGCATAGAAAATCCAACCAAAAGTCTGCCTCTCGGTCCACATTTTAGAGAAATAAATACCGTAACACTCCTAACTCTCCCAAAGCTGAGAAAAACTCCAACTGCACGATTTAACACCAAATGTGAGGCTCTCTCTTTAAAGCAGTGATCTTGGTGTAGCATTGGACTTTTTTTTAGGTCATCAACCATCCGTTATGCATAAAAAACAAATCTCATGAGTCATAAAAGTCTTGACCTCCATCATGGTTTAAGTCTTTGAACGTTCTGGGTCAGAACATTCAGGGTCTGTATTGTCTGTACTGTGACTGTGAGGCCAGAGGGTTGTTGGTTCCAAACCGATGCGGCGCTGTCGACCCTCCGTAGGCAGTTCTGTAACTTTGAGAGGAAGGCACTCCGCTCCCACCGACACCAAGTCCATATCCTGCCCCCAGACCCTGCACACCAAGCCCAAGTCCACCCCCTGGCCGCGTTAAGCCCTGATTCAGCATCCCTGCGTATGGAGACGCTCCATAGGTGAGTCCCAGGCCTCCGTAAGGCCTGTGGGTGTGGTGCCCCGGCGTGGGGAGCACCATCGGCTGCACGTTCCTCCCAGGCGTGTCGAAAGCAAACTCAGGAGGAGGGCTGCTGGGTTTGGAGGGCGTGGAGGTCAGTGGGTCCAGTTCTCCTGTGGAGGAGTAGAGCAGAGGAGGCAGGGAAGAGGAGGAGAGGGAGGTGTAGCCTTCAGCAGCACCCAGAGGTGGGGTCGAGGAGATGGCCCCTGTGAGGAGAGGTCTGGTCCAGTCGTCCTTGAAGATCTGAACGGTGAGGGTGGAGACGAGTGGCAGCAGGCGGTTGGTGACGTGAGCCAGGACCAGCTGCTCGTTGGCATCACGGCGGATCCGGACGTGGGCGGAGCCGGCCTGAAACACAGAGGAGCAAAAAGAGGAGGATGAGGGGCGACCGTACACTAACGAATTCAATCAACAAACTAACCTTTTCTAATATGTTCTTGTGTGTTGTTGGGTTCTCAAGTCCTCATGAAACCTCCACATTTGACGGCCAAGAACTGCTCAAACTTAAGATCTCATTTTGTCAAATAGATTCATAAAACTCTGATGTGTTCTCGCCGTGCCCCCTTTTTCTGGGATGCATGGGTTGGTGACTTGTGTGAACTTCCCAGCGGAGGAGTCCAATAATGCATTTCGGTGTTTAAGCTGAACTGCAAAATCTGTTTTTCATACTTTAATCCATCATTAAATTAACTTCTAGTGTCAGTTAATGAGAGAATCAATGCTGCTGAGTATGAATATTAACAGTTTCAAGAAAGTTACGGTTGAATATTTAATGTGTTTTCATGCTGAACTCTTGGTCTGAGGGTCCTTTCATACCTCAGCAAATTCAACTTTGCTTCCAAAGTTTGTTTTCCCATATTTGTTTGTGCTGGTGTAAAAGCCGTAAGGAAAACTTAAGTGCGCACTTTTCCACTGCACCATGAACTTAAAAAAAACTGGGTCCCGGACCACCTTTAACTCACTCTACAGCTGTTCATTTGCAGTGAGCAAGGGAGCAAACCTTGGTTTTTAAACACTGCAGGGCGCAATGTACTTTAAAAAATTATAAAATCGATCATCAGGCTGGTGTCTACATTTTTCTTTCTGAAATTAGCCTGAAATTTACCTGCTGCCCCCATGTATTTTTCCCTCTCCCACTCCTCCATTACCTGACAAGAAAACTGCAAGTATGTGTGTATCTATAAAATAAAGAGTATGGCTTCAGCCTGCTCTTCTGTTAAGAGCCTTGTGACAGTTATTATGGCATCATAATAAATACAGATAGATTGATCAGTTGATTCTTACCTAACACTTGTTCTAAAATCCTTTTCAAGAATTGGAGTGCAGAAGTAAAGTTAATATTCCAACAGAACAACAACTACTATATTAATCGTACAAAATGTTTGATTTAGTTTGTCACAATACAGAAATTCAGGTCTTTCTAAGAGCACTATGTTCGCAACCTGACACACCAGATGGACTGTTCAAAGTATCTCACTGGTCCCCCTGGGAAAGAGCCCATAGAAAGTGTTTGGGAGTGGGCAGAACCTTTCAAAAGCATATCATATGCTTCCATCCGTCACATTCATTATGGGCCAATCAGATAACGAAGTAGGTGGGCACTATTGCAGCAGCAAAGAACAGTATGTGAAAAACTCAGCAGAAAAAAACGTTCACCAAAACATGCTGGAAGTGGAGAAAAAATACTGCTACTATAGAGAAGCTGCACTGTTTTGTTTGTTTTACACTTGATAAACAAATGTGGTCCAGATTAGGGCTGGGTATTTCCAACAACCCCACGATACGATACGCGTCCCGATACACATAAATTGTGAAAATTGACTGCGGTTTTATCAGAATTCCCAGCAACTTTTTTTTTTTAATTACAAGAAGGGAAAGAACAAGGATGAGTTTTTAATGACTCTACACCTTAAGAACTTTAATTCAAGTCCCCAAAGATGGTAGACACCTAAGTTTAAATTTGGAACTGTGTTTCAGGCTGTAGCTTGGCTTCTACTTTGAACTGTGCCATTTTTAACATTACCCAAAGAGTATTTTCAACAACTATCCAAACATTGTGGCCGTATCGATTCTGTCGAATCCGTATCGATACACGTATCCCCAAGATGTTCATGATGATATTTTGTCATATCGATATTTTGTGCACAGGCCTAGTCCAGATCTGATAAAACTGCCACAGTCACTTCCTGTAGTCATCTTGCTTGTAGCTCCCCCCTTTTCCTGCTCCTAAGGGTGGTGTGTGGGCCGTGCTGCTTTGGGACGCCAACAGTCATTGTAGATTTAACGTTGGCAGGATGATCGTTTGATTACAGACACTGAATCAGACAGATCATCTGCACTGCAGTGTGACTATACTTGTCTTATCTCAGTTAAAAAACATGATTGCACTTTTGAAAAAGCAGATTCCTCTTCAAAGTTCAAATGGAAGTTGTATTTTAAGATATCAGAAGTGAAATGATGGTCTGTGTTGCTGGCAACAGGTAATAAGTCTGCTGTCAACTACAGATTAGTTCATTACTTTGATTGAAGACCTAAGAGGGAGTGTCTGACTTAAAGATTCCAGCTTAAAGTTCATTTGTGGAGTTAATCTGTCCTGTCACAGAAGACATTCAGATACAGTTTTCTTCTCCACATCACCTGTGCATTCAGTCCGACACACACCTGAAGCAGCAAGGGTTAAGCATTTCTCACTAATAAAATCTGGTCACAAGTCTAACGTATAATGTCTAAGCATCTCATGGCTTTTCTTAGAAATTTCCCTGAATAAAAACAAACATCAGGTGGAGAAACAAACATCTTAACGGCTAAATGACCTTCATCACAGCACACCTCGGCTCAACATTCAGCCTCTGACTCTTTGATCTGACCTTAAAATGCTAAACTGAGCACTGAATTTTGTCAGTGTTTGCTAATTTCACCCTCCTCATGGGAACATTCAGACCTTAAAAGGACAGAGCACAAACACACATGAGTACAAACAAGCGCACAGACACACACATACAGAGTCCCCCCGTGGGGCACAAGTGCAGTCAGGGGGTCAAATCAGTTTGGACAGCTGCTCTGTTAGCAGTGGGCCAACAACCAACAGTTGTGTAACTGCAGGAACATCAGAGGGAACAACAGGAGCAGCAGCATCGCTGACAGACATAAAAACAACGATAAATGTCAAGGAGGCGGGAAAGAGAGGGTGCTGCTCCCCCTGCAGGCGCCACGAGGAACTACTGCGACTGACTTAGAATTAAACTTTAACACTGAGGACTGAGAAGCAAGATCCACAGTGTTAAAGCAAAACAAAACAAAAGATCGACACATCTGCTCCACACAAGAGTCACATCAGTAAGTATCTGTGTTTTCTTTTTCATAAGGTACACAAATAAGATACACTTTGGTTTACAAACAAATAAAATTCTGATTTTCTGAAGCACTGTTTGCTTCAGGTTTTCTGAAGATCCATATAAAGCAAGCAAAGACAAATCATTGTCTGATGCTGCTGCCATTTCAGGGAACAGAGGAATCTACAAACAAAGCAAAAAACAGACATTATCTTGGTGTGAATTTAAAGGTTTTAAAGGCTAACAGATGATTGTGTGATGACATAAAAATGCACAAATATTTGGGACAAATCAATGTCAAAATGCAGAAATGTTTGTCATAGCAAAAAATAACTTTAAATATATGATGTTGAGTTTGACAGACAAACATATACATCATATTAGTAAATGGTTAAGAATAAAAAAAAAAACAATGATGTTAATAATAATAACTTTTAGCTTTTTCAATCCTACACAAAGAAAATTTTCCTTATCATAAAACATTGACAGGAACAAAAAATTTTTTTCACACATTAGGTAATCCTGAATATATTGACCTCTGCCAAACAGTTGAGCTGGGAGTTAAAAGGTTAAACAACTTCTATATGACTGTGTAGATTTTGACACCCACACATCATTGTTGTATGTTTTTCTACAGCTTTAAACAATATAATAATTATATGCAAACACTACAACAGCATCAACTTATACAGCCATATCCAGTCATAACTTAAATGCAATTGTGTACAATCAAGTTCACATGATAACGTGAAATGTGTTCATAATTTCAAAACTAGATGATTCAGGGAATTTTAAGCTACGTTTGATTGCTCTGTTCTGTGCTGGTTGGGCATGCATATAGTCTAATCCAGTAGGTGTTAGGATGAACATTTCTGATCTGCAAGTCCACCTTAATGAAGAAAGCAGTCAATCCTTTTGTTTCATGTAAACAAACTGCATCTATGAATGTTTTTATTGTTCCTATGAGGATTACAATGACGTTCTTCCTACTACTAAATCTACTGTGCAGCTCAGAGAAGGAAATAGCCCAGAGCTGCTTACATATACAGTATGTCAATAAATGCCCTCTGCCCGCCTCAGGGCCTTCAGTCGCTCTGCTCCCCAGCTCTGGAACTCTCTCCCACCGGACCTCAGAAACATGAACTCTTTGTTCCTCTTCAAATCCAGACTCAAAGCCCACCTGTTCAGGACTGCATACTTAACTCAACAATAATGCACCACATTTTCCCCCGACTATACTATTGTCTGTGTTTTGCTGATTTTATTGTTGATTTTATTGCTGATTTTCCCATTATTATTTAGAAACACATCAGATGTTTACAAATGCCTTAAGAACTCTACAGACTGGTGAGTGCAGATAGACTCCACAGCTAGTACCCAGTGCTCGAGCAACCCGTCCAACCCAGAGTTCCTAAAGTCCAAACTGAGTTGGGAACGAAAGCTTTTAGGTTTTCTACTCTCTCCACTGAATAATCATCAGACAGATTTTGAGCTGCAAAGTTTTGTTTTCCTAAACATCTATAAATCTTTGTTGAACAATCTTGAATCCAGACTTTTCAGTGTGCAGCTGTTTGAACTGATAACTCAATATGATGGATTTGAGAGCATATGCTCTATATCAGTGTGAGTGTTTGTTAGTGTTGTAAATGTCTTACAGCCATTCTTGGTCAGATTTTCTTTGAAAAATAGTTGAATAATAGATCTCAGTGGGACTGACCTGGCTTGAAAAAGGATAAATAAATAAATGCAAATTTTGTTTCAAGCATAATATATGCCAAAATAGCATATTTCCTTTAGTTAGAGTTCATGTACAAGGAGTGTGTGGAGCTCTTTTGACTGTTATCGGCAATACTTTCACAGTGAAGTAAAGCTCACACTTAAAAGTCTATACATCAGGGTTTGGAGAGAAGCTTCTGAAGTAAAGGTTGCATGAATGAGTACTTGAATAGAGCGTTAAGCAGTGTGGTCTGTGAGGTAGGACAGAGCAGAGAAACAAATCAGACATGAGGGAGCTCAACTTTGGGAGCTATCAGAAAAACTGAACCTTCCTGCAGACCAGCAGGCCAACATGTGTCTCGGTTCTTTTTTGTGCAGTTTTTATGAAACTGCTAGATCAAAAAGTATTATTTCTCCAGAGGCAGCCCGTCTTTCTGCTTGATGCTTTCTTCTTTAAATCAGCTTAATCGGCTCTTTCATTCACAAATTTGATTCTTTCAGTACCAATGAATGGAAAAATAATAAATATAAGCCCATATCTAGAATGAACTATTTGACTTGACAAGCCCTGTGCACTGCTTGACAGAGAATAAGAGCACTATTCTTTACACAAAAAGAAACAAGGGCATTGTGATGTTCTGCCTCTTAGCACTGCATAACAGCAGCAGGTTATCATCAAGACTCGGAGCTGAGCTTTGTCTCTTACTGGTGTTGTTTCCTTCAGTCTGACCCTTGCTTGTGTGTTGCACTGTCTTAGGTAACAATGCTTGGACAAAACCATTCTCATTTTTTACAGAAACTAATTCATTTACACAAACAGTTTATTTCCACCATGTGGCTGATACTCTGCCATGTGAGGTGCTTAAAACTTGCATCCTGATAGAAACAAAGTAAAAGGTAAACAGCAGAGCAATGCTGCACCAGCTACAGAAATTAAGTCCACTTATTTGCTTAATCTGAAGATTCTGCCCCTCATTTTGTACCCAGCGATTCTTACGGGTAAATCATATTTCTGTTAAATGCATTTCAGTGTGTTTTCAGAGAGCGTCTGGAGGGATGCAGAGGCTCTGTGAGTTTGTTTCAGAGAGCCAGCTGGGCTTGTTTGTCGCCGCTTCTGCAAAGTAAAACATACATGGCGACGACGTAACACAGACATCAACAGTGTTCCCTCCAAAATCTGGAGAAAGGAGGGGGAGGAGGGAGGAAAAGAGCGAGAACATCTCCGCATGAATGACTTGTTCCTTCTTCACGTCCGAGTGAACAGATCCACCGCTGATCATCACTCAGAACTGACGAATGACAGAGGAGGATCAACGAGGAGGGGGTTGAGGGACAAACACAGAGTGAAGATAAACAAACAAACAAACAAACAGGATGGACACAGAATAATGAAAGAACACAGGGTGAAACAGAGGGGTTAGGGTGGAGGAGTCAGACTGTGACTAAGGCCAGAGACCCCAAACTGAGTGGGACCGGGAGGCTGAGTCAGTCCTACTTGACTTTATTTCCCGACCTTACTCCCTCTCTATTTAAGATCCTCCCAGTCCCTAATCACCTCAAAGTCGCTGCTAAGGACCTATTTCTTTAAACCGAGCCTTCTGTTTTATTTTGTTTTTGTTAACATGTTTTTTTAAAGTTATTTTTTTGGTTTGCCATCAGTGTTTGTGCTGTCTTGTCCCATTTGGTCATTTCAGTATGTTTGTTTTCTCCTTTTTGATGGTTTCATCACCATTTTTCTGTTTTGTCTGTTTCTTTTTTGTCATACTTGAGTCAACAAATGTTTTGAAATGTGCTCCATAAATTAAGTTTGTCATTATTTTATGATAGCTAAAGCACTGAAAAGGTCCTTTCCCAGGTTTTTGTTTGCTTTTGGATATATGGCCAAATGACATACCAGGGATCCAAAGCCCACAGTCCAGAAATGCTCATTGCGGACCTCCAGCACTCCTTCCAAGGTCGACACCTGATTGGACACAAAGAAGAACAATTAAACAACAACTATCTACATTTTATTTCAAAACTCTAGTTTTGTACTGCCATGTATTTTTGTATTACTTAGAAAAAAACTTCCATATGGCAGAGTGGAATGAGTAAAAAGTTATCTGCAGCTTGAGAAATCACATATTTCGCTTTTGTTTTGTTTTAGTTCTTTTAAGCAATTGCTATTTACTTTTTGATGCAACTTTTGATCAACCATTTTTTAAATTCAAGACAAAAGGAAGTTTTAATCTTTACAGAAAGTAAACCACACTTTGTTCAGGCAGTAAATGTTCCTGAGGAATAGCATGGCAAAGAACAATTTCCTCAGAAAATGTGTTCTCTTAAAGGATTACCTGAACTGTGTTGTTCAAAAAGTAAAACAACTAAAAACCTTAGCCTGAAATTAATCAGGAATATTTACTGAGATTCAGTAACTGATAATAAAAATGAAATAAAACTAATCATTGACAACCAAAATACAATATATATTCCTTAGTTTACTCTATACTTTTATTATTATCGTTTAACTTACAAAGAGCATTTGGAAAAATATAAAATATACAATTATATTCTCTAGATTCTCACCTCTCTGAGCAGTTTGTCCAGCTGGCCAATGATGTGGGACGGTGTTGTCTGTGAATGAAATACCACCCAATTATCACAATATTTCTGCGTTAAATTTCAAAGTGTTGGATAGTTGATATAGAAAATAGCACTCATACCTGTAGCAGCACTTTTCCGCTGTAGACGCTCATGGGATACATGGTGCCAAAGGTCATCAGAGCGATGGCGACCGCTGAGGCTGTGTCCACCGCGTTATAGTTACTGAACAAAGACAGCAAATAGACATTTTTATTAGATAGAAAGGAAAATATGGTTAGATCATCAGGACTTAGCAACAGTGGCAAACATCTGAGCCCTCAGTGTTCATGCAGACAGCAAAAACAAGCTACAAACTTCAGCCTATTCTTGTCGACAAATGCAGCATTACATGAGTTTTTAATACTTGTTGGTTGAGGTATATGCAAATGCAACAAAGATTTATTTTTTTAATTTTGTAATGTTTTATTCTAAAACCTTGACGTTTTTTTTTATCATTGATGGTGAATAAAAGGTGAATGGAAAACTTAGAAAGAGTGCTGCGAAAGAAAAGCTCCAGAAAATCTAACAAATGTACACTTAAATGGGACTTGTTTCTTAGCATGGTTAGGACTGATTTAAACCTCAGTACTGGACTACATATCTATAAAACTATCTTTTTTACCACTAAAACTTTCAGACGGAGACAGATAATGTGTTTTATTTAAAGGTTTTAGAATGAACCTTGTGGTGAGTCTATCAGATGCTTTTTGCCAACATCCTGAGGCCATTCTGGCTGATTAATAGTGTTACTGGTGAATCAATTTGCTTGATGATATTATGATGTTTGTACTCTGCAAAGTTAGAATGGTGGCTTATCGAGCTATTTTTCATAACCTGAAAATCTTGAAACATGTAAATATTGCACTAAATGAACCCTCGCTGAACTCTCTTTTTATATTTTCATCTCCATCACTCTAAATGATTTAAGGTACAAGTCACTACACTTTTGCCACCAATTAAAAAGTCTCATTTCCCTTTCCTCTTTCTGCATTCCCTTTCCCCTCTGGGATGTCGAGCATCAGGACACATTTAAAGTTCAGTGTCGACAAAGGTCAGGACAGTTTACAGCAGCAAAAGCAAACACAAACTCAACTGACTGAAGCTGGAAACTCCAAACTCAAAGTGGTGACCAGCGGTACAGGACACCAGGGATTTAAGAGAAAAACCTGCTGTTTCAAAGGGGAATAATTCTTACTTGATTTCTATGAGCATGTAGGTGATGCAGAGGGAAAGAGCTCCGGCGATGTTGATCAGGACAAAAGGATTCATCCGAGGCAGCAGCACACTGCTCAGACCTGGAACAATGCCACACAAACTGCACAAACACAAACAAACAACAACAAAGACACACAAACAGAAATCAGATTAGTGCACATGATCGCCTCCAATAAAGACGTGTTTACCCTGATGATGGAAACTAAACAATCACAGTCACATAATGAGGGCAATTCTGCAAAATACTGATCTGAAAAAGAAAGAACGTCTCAACACCTCTGCAGCACCAGCAACCAAGAAAAAGGACATAAGATTATTACTGTGCCGGATGCTCAACTACGGCAAAAGTTATAATTGCAAATATTTTAATAGACATTGAGATTATAATAATGAATCATTACTATTCACTGATCTTAAAATATGCACCACAGGCTCTGGATATGCTTTTGACACTATCATTTTTAGTGTTATAGATAAGGCAATACATGAAAATATACTTGTAAAAATACATTTATCTCAAAATGATGCTAATCATATTAGTGGAATTTTTTCAAAAGTTACACATCATGTTGCCTGATAGCCTTTGAATCTAAAATACTCGTGTTTATAATTGTGACAGGCTGTAACTGCACTCTGGAATAGAATTTGATTAATTTCCCGGCTCTAATTATTATTCAGTCCATACTGGCCATTCCTGAGAGGTCAAATATGAACAGGAGAGATCATGAAGTCTCAAAATTATCTTTTGAGCTAAATTTGCAGTTATAAAAAGTAAACATTAGTAGTTTTTCCAATTTCCTGGTGGTTAAATTTTATTCCAGGATAACAAAGATGTTTTTTCCTTTGAGAATATGTCAATTCCTGTAGATCTCTTTAGGAAAAATCATCTAAATGTTATCACAGTGAGACTGAATTAAGAGAATTTTCATGCATGTTTTCCCCAGGCTCTCTGTAGCAATGTAATTTTTAAACATTTTGAGACCTTTGTATTAATCAAAACATTGTTCCATTTTAGGCCCAAACTGCATCTTATACATTGTTAAATTTAACTGATAGGTCTTTATTTGTGAACCAAATATTTTTCTTAACAAAACAAGGTTTTATCAGTCAGATTTGAAATGTTAGAATAAAGAGAAAACATGACTATTGTGGCAAAAAATCTTCAATAAACAGCTCATTCATTAGTGCACTGTTGCCTCTGTTTCATTACTTAGTCACTTAAATACAGAAAGTGTCACACTTTTTACCCCAAAAAATGAGAAGAAGAGAGAAAAAGTCTTATATCTGTGAATGACATTAATGGTAAAAATACATAATTTCATTTTTTTTTTTTATTTATTAGAGATAAAGTCAGTGAGTGTGGTATTACAATTATCTAACAAGCTAACAGGATTTGACAATGACTGGATAAAATGTTCTTCAATTCAAAGTAGCTATATTAACAGACATTTTGTATTTGTAAGGGATGTCTGTGTTTAGGCAGAAATGTGCAGAGAGCTTTTGGATGCTGTGGAAACTCAGTCCATCTGAAAGTGCTCGACTCAATATGTGCTTTTGTGGAGACTTAGTTTGGAGGATTTGTGATGTTTGCATGTTTATCTCACTATGGGTCATGTTTATTTGTCACAAATCTCTTTCATTCAGCTGAAGTCAATCCACGGATAGATTGTTGGACAATAATTCTAATTCTGTTTAGTCCCACATAAGTCAATTGAACCCAGCAACAAAATAACAAAAAATAAAAAGAGAGGTTGACTCATAACTAAACAAACAGCTCCTCCATCTGCTCCTTGCTCTCCCTGGAGGACTGAGTCTGCTCCCTCCTCCTGCTCTCTAAGCTGAAGCTTCCTCGTGTTTATGTTTGTCTTTAGGATTAGGCCTTTAACCCGATCACACCGTCCTAATTGACTTTAGTGGACTTGAACTAGACTTGATTGGATCATTCTTGTTTTGTTTCATGTTTTGTTGGTCTATGGTTTGAGACGACAGGCTAAGCTCCAACACACCCTCTGTTCATGCAGGCACTCCACTGAGTAACCAGAAAAGACAAAGGGGCCTTCAAATGAAAATACTTAAGCTCTTCTAACGTATGCAGCTTTTCAAATTTTATAAAAACCTTCACTGAAATTTCTAGGTATGCACCGAAATGAAAATTTGTGGCTGAAGCCGAATAAAATATAAACGCTTGGAAGAATACCGAATATCCAATGCAGAGGCAAAGTAGTTCCACTATATTTTTTAATAGTGCATTAACAGCTTAGAATAAATTTTTGGACATGTTTTTAAAAGAAAGTAATTGTTTATTGAATATTGTGATTTTTTTAAATATTCTAGTAGCCTTTGCTTTTCAAAAAAAGCCCAACAAAGTTTTTCATTCATATTAAGCCTTCAAACCAAACAAAACATGCATTAAAAAACACTAAAGTGCATTGAAGTGGATATAAACCAATAATACCAACAAATAAATAATTGTCCTTATACGGCAAGTTATACAGCCGAGTGCAGCGGCGCTTCGTCAAGAGTTTAACCCCATGTGACTGTGTTTTTTTCGGCAGGGTCTTTACCTTAAGGGCGGATAAGAGAGTCTCTGTCCCTTACTTGCCTTGTAAGTCTACAAAAAATTATTCTCATAAATCCAAAGGTGTTCTCCTACCTAAATCTTGTAGGTATGAATTTGGACTAAATGATTAACCTTACCCATTTACGCCAAAAATCAGCTCCTGTTGGAAGTGAGAAAGGCTCAAATCAGACCCACATTGACTGACCCTGCAAGTGACACCGGTTTTTATCGGCTCCAGTGGGAACGTAACATCCGGGTGAATGCGCTAATTTATGGGATGGCATAACGTGACTGCATCATAATATCGAGTCCATAACTTTTTTTTTACACTCACTGTATGAGATTTGCATTTACAAGATGTCACAGCACTGGCAGTGAGAGTAGAGAGCTATTATTGATCTGTGGAGAAAAGAACAGTCGTGCCCATGGCTTCCATGTTCCTTTTCATTGTTTACATGGCCGCATGTCGGTGCGTTAATGGCATCAGCTTGATGCATCAGAGGGAAAAAAATTAACAGCTCGACTGCTGGGGATTAGACCCAGGACTTCTGGAAATGGGAAAGGAGTCACTTGCTGATTGTTAGCATGTTAATACATGTTTAACAAACACGCTAATTTTAGTGTGAAAGCGGTATTGTTGTATTTTTCCAGTACTGCTGTGTAATCATTTCATGCTCATATTAAAGTGTGGTCAAGGGCCAAAGCACACGCCAAGATCAATACTTTTTATTCTTTGGGCTTAAGAGCACTACTGGGTTTCCAGCACGCTAAGCCAAGACTAAAGATGACTTGGTGACAAACTGCTAAACACTGAATGGTAAGAGTGCTGCCATGGGTCTGGGGTGTCCGACACACATTTGTGAAAGTAATGCTCCCCATTGTCCTCTCCTTGAAATGGTACGTTGTTTTCCTAGCCATCCTTGGAACAAAATGCCACACAGGGGTTGGCAGCTCTATCACCTCTGTTTTCTCCTTTGCTGTTGAGAGGATACAAATATACTGACTGTATAAAATGAATGGATGTGACAAAAATAATTGTCAATGCAAGGGTCCATTTCTTTTTAAAGCTTTCCTCTCTTTGCAAGGGCACACCAACACAGTTTGCAATTTTTCATGTTGGTGTCCTGAGAAGCAAATCACCCTCGGCGTGTACCATTTGTTGTTGCAGCTCTTCTATCAGCCAATAAAAAAGTGGTCCTCTTCTCAGGGGAACAAGTTCACAAACTTTGCCGCAGTAAAACTCATGAGAGGTACCCGAAAACTGTACTGTGGGCACTGCAAGCAGAAAAAGCCTTTGATAGAGACACCAAATGGAGTCTAACTCTGAGTGGACAGTCAAAGAGTTGAAATGCAGATCATTTATTTGGAGAAGAATCATTAAAATCCAAACATCACTGAACTACACTCTGCTCTCAGTTGTATCTGGAGTATAAATCTAGTTCTTCATAACCATTTGGTACTAACACTTGTAACCAGAGGTCAGAGTGGTCTAAATATTTACAGTCTTGCTTTAATGTCATCCACCACAGAGGGATGTATATGAAGAACTTTAATGTGGTTTGACAGCATGATGTGGACGTGATGCAGCATGATGTAACGTAAGAAGACGTGGTGTTGCAAAGTGTCATGATGGAGACTCGTGACATCTGAGGTCTAAACAACAGCTGTGTTATCCGGACGTCTGAGTGCAGATTTAATCAGTGGGACTTGATTATTGTTCGTTTTATTGACCAGGGTCACTGAGGACATCAATAACTCCTCTTACATGTACTGAGAGAAAACAAAGAATGATTTCAAAACAGTCGAACACAAAATTTCAAAACAGAACTGAAGTCCTGCTCAATGAGACCTTGTTCATCATCCAATTTTAAGCTTTAATTTCTGAGAACCTGTGATGTTTTCCTCCTGTGTGAATGTCTAAAAAGTAGAACAGGGGAGATGTTGACCTGTAAAAATGTGTTTTATTTAGACTATCATATGTTTTTCTTTTATACCAGACTGTTAACATTTATTTTTGCTGTTTAAAGAGGTTTTAAATAATATACTGAATAGATATCACTGGCTTTTACAGCCAGCCTCAACTGGACATTTTAGGGAGTGCATTGTTTTGCACTTCAACACTGATTTATTTTTGAAAATACACTGCTTGTAGATGAGCCATGATACATTTGCATGTTTTACAAATGCAGTTTGATTGATTTATTAATTGATATGAATTTAAGAGCAAGTTAGGAGAAATGTCGCAATCTATACAAAGTCAAATTAAACTTTAAGAGTGCACTGTAATATTTTTGTTCGAATTATGTGCAGCTCAGGGGCTGCACCTAATATTAATGTTTCTAAAAACAAACTCAAGACCCACCTATTTAGTCTGGCTTTTACATTAATTACCTTTGAGTGTTTTTATTCTTATTGCAGCACCCTTTTGTTATAAATAAATTTTTTACTTCATTTCAGTCTATTTTTCTTTTCTTTAAGGATATATTTAATTTTACACTTTAACCTGTGTTTGCTCATTTTAAACCTCTGAGCTGATGTTTTCTTGGTGCGGAATGTACAAAAATGTTCCTGCTTTACTTTTGTATTTTATTTATGATGCATTTCACCAACACTGTGTGCAGATTGTGGGGTGGGTGGGTGGGTTCGGGGGCTGGGTGAAGTGGGTTTGGGTCATAATTACCTTTATCTTATTTTAATTATCTGTCTGTTCGTAAAGCACTTTGTCCTACATTTTTGTTTGCAAAGTTCTATATACATAAAGTTTTATTGATTGATGTGCAACACTGTGTCTTTTCAAAATATAATTTTTACACCACATATTTCCCCTTGTAAACAGATCGAGTTCTTTGAACAAATGTGCCGTGCTTTGTTTTGACAAGAAGTGGACTGATGGGCTAGTCAACACACTGATCTCTCTGTGAGCTTCTTAAAATTTCTCCCTGTTTTGACAGTGAAAGTAAAATATTTCACTTGCAGAACTTGATGGAAGCTCTTCAACCTCAAACAGATGAAAATTCTCTACTAAGTGAGAAAAGTCAAAAGTCTGAATCTGCATTGAGTAACTAGGAGAGGGAAAAGAAGAAACAAGGCAAAGACGCTGCGTCACACCATGCTGCTTCACTTGTGGATAGTTGGGACACTCACATATAATTCCATGTAATTAGCCTTATTCTGTAGCAGACGCTCACATCAGGGGAAGCTGAAGCTGGCACCAACATGTGATTTTCGATGTTATCAAGAATGTTTGTGGGCCATTTCAACTCTGGCTAAACACAAACTAAAACAAGATCAACCAACTACTCTGATGTTAATAGGGCGACTAAGTACTTCATTCATCCTAGGATCATGGTGTCAGCAGGTTAGCTGGGTGAAGTTGGTTTCCAGAGCTTGAACACTGTGGTTAATGGCTGCTCTGGTCAGGTGGTAATATGTCAATACAAACATCTTGATCTACTCTCACTGTCCATGTTATTGGGTTGAACTGTTCACTGCTTGTTAATGCAAAGGCTTGGATCAGCATCACATGAGGTTCATTCAACATTCAGTTTCACATGCAAACTTTAAGCATTTCAGCAGCAAGGCCACAGCCATCTGAATCATGGTTATTTCTGTGCATCACCCTGATTTGGGCCTTGTCTGTAAAACTGCACATAAGGAATTTGGTTAAATCAGTTCATAATTCTAGTGTGGGCTACTCGGTAGGGATGCACAATAGTGGATTTTTGCATGCATTTTTGGACTTATCATTGCCAATACAGATGTTTTTGGCACGAGTATGAAGTATCCCATTTGCTAAAATCAACCTGTTCCTTTTATTATGAGTGTATCTGTGCTAAGAACATTTCATTCACTAACAGAAGACACTAATGTTTTTAAAATGCAAATCCTCAGCAACGATAGGGTGACGCATTGAGCTACATTCATGCATTCTGCAGGTGTTACAGCCAACATATGTGACATGTATGGAGAACATGTAAAATATCGGCAGAAAATATCAGCAGGGATTTACATATCTGCCAGTATGAATTATCTGCTGATACTGATTTTTGTAATTTTATGCATCCATACTACTTAGTTATGCGACTTTAACCATAGCACTACATAATTGTGTTCATCCCTTGTTGTTAGCCTAAAATTGTGCTCAAATGTCATGATCTACCTAGTTAGGCCCTTTCCTGTCTTTTTGTGAAAAAACACAAATCTACTCATCATCAGTAACATTTACATAACATGCAGTTCTTGTAAATACTGTTGACTACGAAAACAGGTTTGTAAAACAAATGTTGTCTACTATTATGCTACATTAGGGTGAATTTGCAGGAGAAAAGCTCGTTTTGAACCACATTTCCTAAATCCTGTATTTGTATAATCCCTGTGTTACTATTTATATGTGTTCAAATGGACAGATATGTTTTTACAGTAATGTGAAATCATTGTATGTGGACATATATTTTATGTGATATTAAAACACTATGTTTTCAGGCCTCTATAGACCTTTGTCTTATGATTGACAGATCTGTCCAAACTGGATTTACACAATGATTTCTATAAGCATTATTTCTGTGGACTAAAATGAGCTGGTTCAAGAACCGAGAAGATGAACAAACTTTTGTTCTTACTTAAAACTAAGGCTAAATCAAGACTTGGGTTCTTCCTCTACCTGCCTTTTCCTGCATAAATAAATAACAGTTAACACGAGTTAGCACTCTGGGGTTAAGTGCTGCAGTCTGCTGCTTTGGTTTTCTGAAAACATTCAGGTGACCCCCTAAAACACAGCTTCAAGCATCAGACCTGGTGTTCCTGGAACAGATAAAGCCGTCAATGCATACATATCACGGCAGATTGTTCCTGTGCCGTGTGTCAGATTGAATATCCAATACGTCAAAGGTTGACATTCTGGAGCTGCCATCGCCTTTAGCATCAAGCACTGTCACAAAGATCAGGAGGAGCGTATTTCCTGAGACTAAACATGTAAACACGCGGTTGAAATGGGATGTATGACTACAGGTTGTTCTCGCAGCGAGATACTGTGACCTACAGAAATACACAGACAGATTTGTCTGTGGGCCTGAGGTCTCCTCACCAGACTTATGACAGACTTCACTTACTGCAAACATTTGGATGCATGCAGATAATACGGTTTCATGTTTGATAGATCTGTTAGTTTATATCATAACTGTAGTTACTTTAATAAAGCCCAAATGAACAGTTCTGATTTTTCAAGTGTGCACAAAAATACGGGAAAAATAATCAAGTCTCTGTTTTTTTAATTATGACTTCCATTAAACAGCTCATTTAAAACACTGGGTAGTACTTCATATACTCTTAGTGTAAGTTTTTTTTCATTAAGTTAGTAATTCATGTTGTATTTCTGTTTTTTCGTAACAAGATAAAACCAGAAAGACAGCTCAAGGGTCTAAAGGACAAAGCAAAGAGTGAATTCGAAAAAGTGAAAAGGAAAGTGCAGAGTTTGGGATGAGACTGACAATCCCAGCGATCCCATAATCCCCCTTGATGCATTGATATAATTTGACATGTGACCTTGTGTGGGTATGTGTTTGTTAATCCAAACACATAGCAGACAGGGAGCGACGGATTAAAGCTGAGGGAAAAACCAACAACAGATTCTCCAGTTTACTGTTGCCTCACAAGGCTGAGGACAAAAAGGAAGCAACTGAAAAAAAAAATGTTTCAATTAAACAAATTTGTAGTTTTTTTTTCATTTGGGATTATCTTTGACGATATTGATGTAACTCTGAAATGCAATTATGTCAGTGGAGTCAGCTCATGCGTCACACTTCCCCTCACCTCCACTGTCCCCTGGAAACCTCTACACACTGCAACAACGGGGCTTTTATCAGAGCTCAGTGGGACACACCCGATTAACCATTTAGGGCATGCCATCATTGACGTAAATACAAAAACTGCACATTTACATAATCAAGCCCATGTGAAAGAAAAGGGAAAATATATTTTAAAAAAGTTAAGTTACAGCCATATGATGTGAAAACACATTCTGGAGAAGGAGCAGCTTCACTATGATTATAATAAGATTGTTCTGCACAGTTTAACCAAAATGAGTAAGTCTACTGTGTGTCTAAAAATCAAAACAGAATTGTGATTTCAAGAGTTTTTCTCAAGTAAAAGGAGGAGAAAGGACCTTTAAGATGAGTGTCCTGGAATACCCTTTGCTATGGTCACCAGAGTGCTAACTGTAGTGTTTGGACACAACCAAAAATCTTTTGTTAAAAAAATGTAACTAAAGGTAGACAGGAAAAAAAAGCAAAGGCCGAAGATTTGTAAATCCCATCTTATATTCCATGTTAAAACTCAAATTTCTATCGGAGAACTTCATTTTCAATAACTAGTTCAAAAATGGTTTTCTGCAGAAGAAGAGAAAAGTCATGGAAATAGAAAATCTGAATTTTTGAGGTTTAATTTGAGCTTTGTCCTGCTTTTACATTCTATGTCTATGTCCCAATAATTCTTTATGACGCAACATCTTAACTCTCTTTCTAGAAACTCTGAGCAGATGTTTTCTTTGACTTAAAGCCATGGTCTACGATTTGAAACCGCAGCCTGCCCCTCCTTCCCTCACCTCTCCCCTCCGTGTTCCAATATCCCGCCCCCAGCTCGTGTCGCCTCATATAGCCCCCTCAGACAGAGCTACGAGCGACTAGCACAATATATCAGCAGCAAACTCAATCAAAAACAGCTCAGCTCAACTGAAAGTATCAAACACGACAGACATCTCCCTTATAACACACAGCAGTAGCCATTTCAACTGGACTGGCGGCAATGCGGGTCTGGCGCCGCCAGTGTGGGGGAGGATTTATCTTTCTCAGCCTGTCCTCCCCAGCTCAGCTTACAGTGCTAACGATTAGCGGCTAACAGGCTAACCCGCTCCCCTACAAGTTATTAGCCCGTGCAGGCACAAACTAACCAGAGTTATTCAGCAGACATCTCACACTGTAGTAAACAAAGCCATTACCTGATCAACCAGGGCCGAAACGGTCGATGCTGAAGGTCTGACGGCCGGCTGAGGCTATTCGTTAGCCGTTAGCCCGCTAACAGGCCTCAACCCGTGGGCAGAGCTCCGATGGGCCCGCGGGAGAGGGAGGCGGATTCCCGGGTTCGGTGCTAGGCTTTTCCGGCTCCATGATAGTTCAGTAGCTAACGCTGCTAGCTGCTCACCGGAGGTAGAGGGGAGGAGGCGGGACCATGGGCAAGATGCTGCGTACTGCGTAGTGAGGGAGACGAGGATTGGATGGACTCATGGACTAACTCACGGACCAATTAATAGTTGCAGGTTCTTAGGCTTGATTGGTCAGCTAATATGCAGCTTTTCAGCTGAAATACTGAATGGATTTTTTTCGTTCTTTTTGGTCTTTATACTGTGTAGATAGGACCATAGGACCATAACAGCCTTATAAACGGTGTTATTAATATGTACAAAGCTTCCAAATCGTAGACCATAGCTTTAAGGAAAAAACAAAAGAGAAAGTTTTTGAACTTCATGTTTTTCTCTTGCTTGTGGCCTATGCTTGTCAACATAATATGAAAAAATGCTTTGAGAGATTTCAATTCATTACTGTTTGCCCCAGGACAAGGATGAATTGACGGGGGTGCTGGTTTGTTGGAGTGTTAGGCAACAACGCACATCCCATGTACGTACTTCTGCTAGCCTTTGGCCAGATTGCAGAGTGTCTCCCCCTACTCTCTCGTTCCCTTTCCCAAGCCTATCCACTGTCTCTCTCCTATCAATAAGGGCACAAAATGCCCAAAAATACATAAAAAAAAAATAAAAGTAAGAACTGATTACAGTTTAGAGGTATAAAGTTAAAGGTCATTTGGCCTCATTATCATTTCATGCTTTCAAACATACTACAGTATAACTACAACTCTTTAAAGGTGCTATGAGGAGAATCTATTACCGGTGACATTAAGACTCTGCTACCCATGAGCATGCGCGCCGACTGTCGTAATGCTGCGTTCCAGTAACCTCGGAAATGGGAGTGGCATCATCTCCCACTTATTGGCGTTCCAGTTGAAGTCAGAAAAAAACATGCCGAGCTACCAGGATATTGTTAGCTGTTGTTAGCACGCCCTGCGTTATTGTATGAAGAATATGATTATCACTATGGCAGCATTTTTGTAAATATAAGTCTAGCAATACTATGTATACAGCTGATCTAGAGCGACACACCCCAGTCAGAAGTGCAAATAAATTGATTATTACAGGAGTTAAATAACTGTTCGCACTGGGGCATCCATCTTCGATTGTCAACTCCAGTTTCCTACTCAGAACCCAGAAATTCCTACTTCTGACTACAACTTGAACGCACCAAAGATGTGACTGAAGCCAAATGTGTGACCATTGTGGTAAATGCAGCTCGGACCTTCCTCAGAACTCTGCATTGCTTTACAACTTCATATTTCAACAACTTACAGGATGCAAAGCGACAAGGTAATGTATCTCTTTCTAGTTACGTAGCGGTAGTTTTTGATGCGTGACAACAAGCAGTTTTTGGAAAACTTATAATCGTAGTTGTAGACGGCTATATATCACTACTTACAGCCCGATGCTCTAAGACGTGTAATATAAATAATAAAATAATATAAATTTGCTCTAGTTTTAATTGTCTTGTTCCCGAAGTTGAGTATTCAGGCCAGTCCAGTCCTGTCCAGTAGGCTAAGGAATAGCATTTATAGATAACCTATTTTAATGCTATAAAACTCATCTTAAAGTGTGTATTTCGATCAGGCAGATATCTAAAAGTGAGACTTTTTTGAAATTACTTAGAAACTCCTCAGAGTCTCTTTAAGGAACTTCCATCAAACCTTTGAGAAGAGTCGTCTCGAAAAACTGACCAGACTTTAGACAACAAAGGTCAATGTCCTTGAACATCATCCTGATATCTTGCTTACAAAATGTATATTAATCGTACTACAACAAACGTATTCAAGCCATTCCTCTTGACTCATCATTGCACTTTCACTGCTTAAATCTTGTTTATCTAGTTGGCCTACAACCCCTCACCTGAAGTTCTAGTTTGTCATTGTTTTTACCAAAGCCTCCTGACAGTGTAGTTACACAGCGCGAATAAGGGAGTTTTACTTATTATGCATTATTTTTATTAATTTCATTAATGTAAACAATAATTTGACTAACCTCATTAACACAAGATGGCAATTAATGCCTTAGAATAGAGCAACATGATTGTAAAAGTGCCGTTTGAGAGGATGGAAATAATTTTGAAGCTTGTTCTAATCGCACCCAGTGAACAATATTTTGTCTTTATTTCTAAGGCATTATCACCTCTCTTAACATTCACACACTGAAATCTCTCTGCCCACCCTTAGCTGCCAAAAATAACCCATAAGAACTATTCTGAATGTGATGCAACATGCTGTTTTTAGCTTAGTTTACAATTCAAATGCACTTACAGTATTTTCATGCTTTATAATTATGATTGATTTTCACCACCACTGCCATGAAATTCTCAAAGAAAAGGGGGCAAAGTGACGTTATATACTGGAAATATTTTAACTCTTCCAAGTTGAACCGCTATCCTGTAGTTCCTCAGTAGCTCAATAAAACCTTGTTCTCCCACTAGTGCCGCTTATGCTTAAAAACAAATCAGGAAAATTACATTTGTTTGTCAATAATAGCAAACTTAATTTAGTCGGGAGAACCCACTTGATGCTAACTTCCAAGCTGCCCTACAAAAATACATCATCTCTGTACAACTCAATAGCAGTTTTGGTACAAATAATCACAAATATATTTGTTGAATATTCACAAGTATTAAGGTCAATGTTTTTTCTTTGATAATTAAAAAAGTGGAAAGATTTTAGCAGAAATAACTTACATAAAGAGAAATATTTTGTGTCTGTTTGATGAAACCAATGTGACATGAGGAAGAATCTGCATTCGATGAAATCCCTTATTAGCCTCCCGTCTCCTGTTTGTTGCACATGACACATCGGCCCCTCCCTGCTTGTCACAGATAACTTTCACCGACACACTGACACACACAGGCAGATCTCAGGATTTTGGCTGGTAAGACCGACAGAGCAGCGATCTTTATATAACCCAGTTTGCCTTTAGACCCTGCAGGGGTTAAACAGGGACACGTTATTACCACACAGACAGACACAATAACACAAACGGTTACAAACAGACACACACACACACGCTGCCTTCAACACACTAATACACACTGAAAACTAGGCTGGGATGTCCTGTTCATTTCTTTCCTCTCATCCAATGAGGGCTCAGTTCTGCTGCAGAACTGGCCTACGTGGCGAGCACAGAAGAAGCTGCTGACGTGCGTGTGTGTGTTTGTGTGTATACTTCTTGATTCAAATGTGAGGACACACAGCTGGATGCAATATTCATCACAACAGTTAACACTGAGCATCAGCCTGTGCTGGAGTCAGGCTCTTGTTTGAGATGTCAACATTAAAGGAAAGATAAATGAATGAACAAACGAACAACTGCATGCATGAATGAATGAATGAATGAATGAATGAATGAATGAATGAAGAGTATTCTCCACAGTGTTGTGTTTACTTGTTTGAGGATTCACAAGCACCTTTAAGTTCATGTTTTGGCTAAGATAAGGCAGAGTGTATACATCCCTGCAGGTATCATTCTTGACAGATTAAGATATAAAGTCAGGTTGTGTTTGTTATCAGCATTTGTGTCATTATGCCACGTCTGGCAACCTAACCTGCTGCAGAAAGAGATGATGGTGCTTTCCAACACACTGACAGCTGTTTTGTCTCAGGATCATACTGGAAGATCCAACTTTCACCACATGGCCACTTCTGTATAACAACGAGTTTGCTTTAATTTGTTTTAAAATGTCTCCATAAATGTACTGGGGTTTTTACTTTTGATCAGGAGTCAAATTTTTGGACAACTGTGGCACAAACTTTTAACATGTTAAAAACTTCATGCAAAAAAATGTGCAGAACAGTGTTTTCATCACTAAAGACTATTTCTGCTATACTGAAATTCAATTTTTTTGAAAGCTGAATGTTGTGCATGGGCAAGCAGGATGTTCACAGTCTTGGACATCCTCTCTGCCTTCGTGTCGTCTTAAACTGGAGATATACGTGCTGTTTGTCCCTGCATTCGTTTCCATTGGTAAATGAGTTTTGCAAATATACTTGCCTTTATGTGAGGTGTGTTAATGGTGGACACCACGAGATTGTGTCAGAAGCACAATGCAAACATGGCAGTAATTCCGAGCTTAAAAGTAACAAAATACACACCAATACTCAAAGTCATAATCAAATGTTTGTTGACAACTGATGTTCAGTTGTCAAACCTCACCATCAGTTTCATCTGAACTCCACTCCTCAATATTTATCTCTTTGCTCTGTCAGACTGTCTTGGTGTATGTGTGTATGTGTGTATTGGTGTATGTAGGGTTATGTTTAGTTACCATGTAAACTGATGACTTGCAGCTGACTGTGCTGATAGATGTCGGTGGCAAACTCATGAGGGTGTAACCTCCAACTATGCCTGTCACGATAATCAATAAATCAATTAACCGAACGATATATATAAAACGTTCTCGGTAAGTTTGCCTGCCTCGATAAACTGACATGTGCATGCGTGTTTGTTTTCCTCCTCTCTTTCTACCAAAGAGGCTGAATGAGAAGATGGCTCACGTCTCTCTTTCTTAACACCGGGGTGCATCGGTTCTATAGCGGATTTAGCAGATTTATAGCGGAGTGAGCATCTGTCGGACGTGCGATCTTTGGGAGGGGAGGCGGGCCGCTCGTGCATACACTCGGAGAGAGCTGAAGTGAGTGAGTAACGAGGAAACAAACGCTAATATGAATGATGGCACGAAAGATACGGTTCTCAAGCCGGCTGCCACAGCCCGAGTGTGAGAATGTTTTGGTTTTAAACAGAATGAACAAGGTGTGAGCCCATGAACACTGACGAGCCAATATGTGCCATTTGTTTGAAAGTAGTGACGATGAAGAAGAAGGGAAGGTGCAGCAGAGCCTTCGTCCTTGACAGTCTGCGCTTACCGAGGTGTTTGGTCTGTAAAGTAAATATAAATAAAACAGCAAAATAGTGTCAGTCAGTGTCGTTCACTACATTGCAAAAGAAATGCAGCCATTCAATACGGTTAAAAAGCCAGCAATGTTACAAACATTTGACAGACAGTACAGACTGACTGGGAGAAAGTACATGCCACAAACAATTCAGGTATAAACTCCCCTTTATTTATTGTTTTTATTGGAGCTTCATTTTTTACTTTACAGAGACAGGGTCTATTTTTTATTGTTTCTGATTGCTATAATTACTTTTAGTTACATGCAATTTTTTCCTAAAAGAGAGTCCATTTCATTTCATTGCTTTTTTTTTCTCTTTTTTTATTTAAATTTATTATATTGTCTGTTTAATTTATTTTATCTAAAAGATCCTGACCTTCCAATTACAGTTAAATACTCTTAAGAAATTAAAGTTTCTTGCTTTTGATATAGTGTGCTCACTTTATTATGACATATATTATAATTACAGAAATGACAAAATTAGTAAAAAAATCAAAATAATATTGACAATAATATTGTTCGTCAATTATTTTTTGGACAATTATAGTCCAGCAAAATTTGTTATCGTGACAGATCTACCTCCAACGTCTCACTTTTATTAATCATTGTATTAACACTTCATAAGATTATTTATGAGGAAATACAACCATGGAAACCAAGCTAACACGGATATCTATGGACAAAGTCAGGCATGGTGTTAACGACATCATCACCAGTTGAATTACAACACCAGACTTATTTCCTTGTTACTCAACATCTTCAGGAGAATTTATCTGACAACAGCTGGATGAACATCACACTTGTGTCAGTCTCACACATTATTACCTCTGCAAAGGAGGTTATGTTATTGCCGGCAACTATTTGTTTTATTGTTTGTTTGTTTCCCTGTTAGCAACATAACTCAAAAATTTATGGACAGATTTCCATGAAATTTTCCGGAAATGTCCAGACTGGGACAAGGAAGAAATTTTGGGAGTAATCCGGATCACCGTCTGGATCCTGGAATTTTTTGAAAGATTTGTTAACATTGCTAGATAGGACTACCAAAAACAGTCAGGGCATTTGGAAAAAAAGTACAGGACAAGTTTCCAACAGATACCAAAGACTGATCTGGATCCTGTCTAAATTCCGGATTCTCTGATCCAGAACAAGAAAAATTTAGATATTCTTGGAATTTTCGTCATAGCAAGCAAACAAATAAAGGCAGTAAATGCCAAAATATAGCCTAGATACTGTGAAATCTGGAGTGTTCAATATGATTTGTTGTTTCTTCCAAAACTTTGGAGCTGGATCCAGAAGAAAACCGCCATGACAAAAAATGTGATTTTCATAAATACCTTATCAACTAAAATAGATATCATTATTAATCCAATTGCTAATGATATGTGTTCCTGGTCAAGAAATCTAAATATTTAGATGAAATGAAGATAGGACTAATATTTATTGTGAAAATCACAATATGGGTGATGACTGTGGCGCTGGCGGAGGTCTGCGCTCTCCGAGTGCTTTTCTAGTTTGTTTATAATTAGGGTCTTAATTTATCAGTTTGTCTTTTAAAATTTAAATAGTTTTTATTCTGCTGCTGTGATAAATCCATCATCTCTCTGCCTCTACACTTGTCCTTCTGGTGACATGCAGACTGCAGCTCACGTCATTGGTGCGTTACTTCTGGAGGACATGTACAGTCAAAACACTGTGCACGACGCAGGGCGTACATGGCAGCCGTCATATGTACACACTTGTGTAGTACAGCAAACACACATGCAGTGCACTACACTTCCCCCCCTCAGCCTGTAGCTATAAGTGACGTCACTGAATGCAAACTTACAGCATCAAGAAAAGAATCAGAAGTGGTCCAAGAGATACTATGATAGAAATGTGTTTATTTTAGTGAACTGCCACGACAGATTGAAAACACTTTTGATGCACTACAACTGTGAAGTGCTGACTGTACTTGTCTTAACTCTGCTCAATTTGTTTCGAATTCCATTACAATGTCCTAACTTGATGTAATTGTAAGACATTGTGTCATCACACACCTAATATTGACACTGCTTTCACTGAATATTTGATTCTAAACCTTCTGTTTTTCCTCGTGAACTGTAAATCAAGTGTATCCATTAAACAGGATGATGAATAGAAGTGCAAAAGCTTTGTTTTGACAAGTGACTCAAAGACTCATCAATAACTTCTCACTGTGAGCCAAATAAAGATTCTCCCTCTGTGTTCAAACAGGAATAAAACATTTCAAACACAGATATGGATGAACTGTCAACCATCTTCTCTTTGTGTAGTAAGTTAACAAGTCCTGTGAGTGACAAGAGCATCCCCCAGCATCCTGCTGCTCTCTTCTTTATTCACATCAATGCAAAGGACTAAAAGGAAACTAGAGACGTGGTGTCAGGACAAAACTGGCACAATGTGTCCCACAGCTTTTCTCATGGACAGAAAGGACAATCTGGTGCAACCAATTAAGACACAGTGTTAATTAGTGTACCTGATAATTTAATAGGATGAATTCTGGTGAGATGTGAGGCAAGCTAAGCTGACGCTGAAATGTGATGCAAAAACTTCCAACCACTAAAATGTTAGAAAATAGCATCACAAGTGGAATGTCCAAAAAAAAAAAAAAAATCTCTTATATAGCCTACTGCTGTATGACTTTACAAACTCACATATACTTTCTGTAGTGTTTTGTCCGAATGCTTCTTACTGCCTCTGGACTTGTAGTTGCTACCTTGCTGTATCAAAAGACCACAGTCCCAGAACCAGCTACAAGATTGCCTCAGAGTCCTAAATGGTTGATTTATTGAGCAGCTTCATGCAGTTTCACTATAATGACGCTGCTTGCAAATAAACTGTAATGGAAATGTACTTTCTAGATTAGACCAACAATCCCAGCACAGTTATATATTTCTAGAAAGGCAAGAAGAATGAAAGTCAAGTCAATGGAAACACCTCTTTACATCTGGTCTCTATAAAAATAATGTTCACAAGTCAATCATTAAAGTAAGAACTGTTTTCTTGTGTTCTCGTTGGTGTTTTCAGTTGAAGTTTCAGTTATAAATATCTTTGCTCATAACAAGTTTACATTACTTACCAAAATGTATGCATTGTATAAACTTGTATTTAAAGTCAATAATAAATGAAAAAAAAAATGTTGATCATTTCAGCAATATTATATGTCAGGAGAAGGTATTTATTGGTAGCATTATCTTATCCTCTTTTTCAGTGGTTCAGTAAATCTCAAAAGCCTCGACAGAGTTCAGGACTGAGAAGTGTATTACTCCTGAATTGCTCAATAAAGACAACAGTCAAGTTCAGTCAGGCCTGACTGCTGTAAAGACAACAGTAAGGTTCTTTGGGACATATTTTGTAGAATTTCAGCGTTATTCAATTCTGGTGCAAAGTGTCACTTTCTCTCAACCACAGATATCAGGTTTCCAGAAACTGTCAATGGTCAGAGTTTTAGCTCCCTGGTAACAGAGACACATCACAGTCTTTCATCTGCATGAGAGCACTCGGGGAGAAGGTTAAACAGTGAGAGAAAATTCTAGGTGTGCATGCACTTAGAAAAATAGGAACAAGAGTAAAACACACACAAAAAAAAGCAAAAATTAGATCACTTCATAGATATAGTTTACCGCAGAAAGACCAACAACCACTTTGATAAACCACTACATGGGTTTTTAAAGTTATGGTAAAGTTGTTGTGCCTGTCTGTTTTCTAAAACAAAACTAATCATTCAAATAAAATCTTCAAATAGACTTAGATATTTTTCATTTGAACATGTTATGAAAAATATAACCTCTTGGTCTTTATGGACTGTGTGCTTGATGTTAAGCCATCTCCCGTCTTTTGTGTTATGATGACTCACTTTGTAACTTTGCTGCAAATTGCAATACTGAAATACTTTTTCATATTTATTCTGGTCTGTAAATTCAACAGATCTTAAATAAATGAAAACTACTGACATAAGTGAGAGTACCACTAACTTTTTCTTCCTGAGAGTACTGTGAAGATACTCTGTTTAGCAACAGCTTCATTCTTCGTACCACAATGCTGTTGTAACACAAAGGAACAATGGCCAGTAATAGAAGGTTAACTGTAATTTAAATAAACAAAAACAGTTTGCAATCATCTCAAAAATGTGCTAACTTTCAGTTTGTGAAAGGATACTTTATGCCTGAAAACACTATCAAACTGGAACAGTCAGGAAATATATTTAGTAACAATTCAAGAATTTCTTTGAAACTTATATCAAATGCAGCTGTATATGGAAATGAACGCAGCTTAAATACAATCTTTCATTCATTAGCTGTGTAACTGTAATATTTATAGTTAAACATATTGCCCTGGCAGACCTTGGTTTGTCCTAAGGCACCGCCGTGTTCACTGTCTCACCATTTGAGAACCGCTGCTCTAATGAAACACTTGATAACATGTTACTGCAACACTGCAAATAATCTTCTGAAAGTTTTGTTTATCGTTTAAGAGCTTACTTATACAGCGTCATGATACAGTTTTTTGTTTCGTACTGTATCTTGTTCTGATCAAGAAAAATTAAAACTCTAAATATATTCTGTAAAACACAACAACAGTTTGTCCAAACAAAAGACACACACAATAGCATATGAACAAAACACTTTAGAGGAGATCAGTCAGTGATGAATGAGGCTAAGATCTTTCCTGATGATAGCTCTGATAACAGTGACATAAGATCTGTCACACTGGGTCTCAGGTCAAGACAGATGAGGTAGACAGATGTGTGTGTTCTCAAGTTACTGAACTAAGTGTTGTATTAAAAAAAAACAAACAGTACAGCAAAAAACATAAAGCACTGACCATCAACTGGCGACCAAGGGCCACATGAGTCCCTGCACAGCTTCCTGTCTGGCCCCCTGCATGTTATGTATTTATTTAACATGCTCATACAGTTATGTTGGTGCTACAGTATTTAACAATGCAGTAGTCCTAGATGCAGACAAACCCCAACTCCCCAAAGTGTTTGGAGGAGATTTGCTCATTTGCGTCACATGTCCACAGAAGGCTATTAGAAGCTATTCACGTTTTCAAAAAAAATTGTTCTGTTATCCATCTGTCAGCAATATCAATAAATATTCAACCAGGTGTATGAGTATTTATGATCCACTGTAAACATAACAGCCCCAGATTAAAGTCGCAAAGATACCTTGTGCTTGAATGATAGGGATTGATCTCACCTTTACAGACGAGGATATATTCAAATAAGAGAAAAAAATATATATATATTATTTGTTTTTTTTCTTTTTACCCAGCCCCACATGCAATAAAAAAACACTTTCTTGTACAGATGTAAGATCCCTGACAGAAAATAAGGCTTTGAAACTTCTTGGTGAAAAGAACAAAAAGATGTGATATATTCCAGGTCATATTTCCCAGCCCTATAGAAATATATGAATAATTCGTGAGTTATATTTACAGTAAAACAGAAGACTAAATAGTTAAACCATATCAAGGAGCTCTGCAATATCAGTCACTTAAGAATATGCTGAAAATTTTAATGAAGACTGCAGCTTTTTCTAAGAAGCTCAGTCAACAAGCAAATCTGTTCACCTGCAGGGCGACTATGGTCCCGCCCCCTGAACCCTTGACCCCGAGACCTAATGTCCAAGACACTGCCTGAGAGTAACCTCTGACCTCTGGCCATCTGTGGCTATGCGATAACTTGGATACACTGACCCACACTGTAAGCAGTGACACACACAGGATAGGCACTTTCCTGTGTGTGTGTGTGTGTGTGTGTGTGTGTGTTGAGTCAGTGTAAGAAGATCCTTCCTGTCTGTACCTGAGAGTGAAAACTGTTGATAAGGTAAAGCTGCTAAGAGAGTGAGAGCAGGAGAGGAGGGCTGAAACACAGGGACAAACAGATGGTATGAAAGGTAAAGTTATGTAGACGTTTCTTACCTTCTGCTCAGGTCTGCCACGTGTTCCTGAAGCCAACTGCTGCTGGCCGCTGAAGACGGAGAGTGAGAGAGAGAGGGACACTTAATCAAACAAGGATTAAACTAAAAGACAGACACTTATTAAAACTCTGTCCTATGGGCTTTATGTTCACGCTTGATATTTTGTCAGATATGTGATGCAAAAAGGGATGGAAATCAAAAAACAATTACAGTTGAGAAACAACAAAAAACAGCTCAAGTTATCAATATTGTTAGTCCTCACATTTAATTCTCTTAGGAGGAAGAGGAATTGTAAAGATTTTATTAATACTAATGCTACTAATGGTTCTGCTTACAGAGATGACTCTGTAACGATTTCTGAATCAATTATAGGGTTTTTTGAGTGGATAAAAGGCAACATGATAAAACACAGGACAGTCCAGATTTCAAAACCATGCTGTACAGCTAGTTGCTTGAGCAAGTTGCTTGTGTTTCCCCCCAATGAACAATGTAAAGTTAGGATCTTTTTGTCAAAAAAATGAGCCACTAATCTGACCACTTTACCTGCTGGCCAAGACAACATTGGTGATTTCTTTATTATCATTCCAGCATTTGATGAAAGCATGAAAATAGCCAGGCATGCAGGACAAAATAGAAGGTAAATGGTAAATGGACTTGAGCTTATACAGTGCTTTTCTAGTCTCTGACTACTCAAAGCTACTTGACACCACAGGTTACACTTACTCATTCACACCCATTTGCTCTCACACTCACTCACTGATAGTCCTGAGTTTCTATGTTAGTTATCCATCAGTATCTCTAACACATTCACGCCCTTGCATGCCCATTTACACGCCACTGACGCAGCAGTGGGAGCAACTTGGGGTTAAGTGTCTTGCTCAAGGACACATCGCCATGTGTCGCCCAGAGTTGAACCTGCGACCTCCCGATCACTGACCAAGCGCACTATCCAACTGCACCAATGCCCAAAGGCTAATGAAGCCAAAATAGGTCCACACAACCGATTTATTTGATGAAGGAGCGTCGCTAAGTCCTCCTCCGTATTGCAGCGAGTGCTTTGCTACGGGAGGCGAGGGGGGTTTATTTCGTCTTTTTATTTCGAGCGTCTCTGAATTTTATTTCGTCATTTTTTTTTTCGCGAAATTTCATGGCACGAAATTTCGTTTCACCCCTAATTAACAATATTGCAAATCATATGTATCACACTGAATCAGGAGCTCCCCTGTGATTCCCAGCCTTTGTCTGAACTATTAAAGCAAATAAGAGTTAATTCAACCAACTTGTTATCTGGAGCAGATTACAGAGGGATGAGAATTAAAATCTGGCACCAGTGTGGTATCAGTAACAGCACATCTGATACCCACCAACTTAGGCCCCATCCACACGAAGCCAAACTGAGGTCTAAACGCATACGTTTTTTGCCGAAGCTGCGTATCATCCATACGAAGACGGCGTTTTGGGGGTCTGTAAATGATCATTTTTGAAGACCAGGTTCCAGAGTGGAAAGATTTTGAAATGGCGTATACGCAGCTCCGTGATTACTGGTTCTCCGCAAGTTTTCAGATACGCTTACGTCATAGTTTCATATCTTCATTGACAAGCATGCGCCACACACGGCAACGACAATGGCGGCGTACGTGAAGCATATGTGCTGGTGAAGCTCATGACCCTACTATCTCTGTTGCAGCAACATCTCCTTCTTCTCAATCACCACCGAGTTGAACAAACAATTATCAAGGCACATTACGGCACTTTATGATCACTTTATCACAATCTCTGTTTACAACTTTTGCCGCAAGTGCGCATGCCCACTGTTTTTTCATCTGTTTCCGCTTGTTTCCGTCATATCGTCACAGCGCCCCAAGAGGTCTGGCATGTGTTTTACAGCGTTTTGATGCGTATCGAGTGCAGTCATATAGACGCACACATTTTCTGAGACACCTTCGTCTTTATGACAATCGTTTTGGAAACTGTTAAGCTTTTTGTCTTCGTGTGGATGAGGCCTTAATCTCAACAGATTTTTAATATTGATTAGATATCATTCACAACACACCAGAGCTAAAGATACTGAACCTTCTCTGCCTAATAAGATGTCCTAATAAGATTGCTCTCCAGCTAAAAAAATGGACACAACAGTCAACTGGACATTAACAAGAGTAATTATTATTAGTTTTAAGTGTCAGTTAAAGCACTGTTTAGGCTTCAATACCTTTTAACATCTGTTGATGGAGCACTGGTATCAGAAAAAAACAAACACAAATCAATCCCAAGACAAAGGGTTTGACTGGGATCATTTATTGGACTAACTGCATTCACAGGTATTTTCAACAGTAATATTATTTCATAAATATCATGTGAAACTACATTGGTACCATCAAAAAGTATTAATGTTTTGCTTCAACTTAACCTCTACATATTCATGCAGTTATGAATCTTTCATCCACATGTCAGAGACTCTTCCTGTCATTTTGAGTCTGTGGAATAAAAAATGACAGGGTTTACACAATTGTGTCCTTAAACTAAAATATGAAGTCTGTGACCAGGGCTGCCCTCTGACTCATCAGATGACAGGTCCCAGAGCCACCGCGTACTTCAGTGTTCTGCACATTAGGCTGACATGAGAAGACATAAATGAATGAGGTTTTAATGCTGCAATATTGAAACACATTTGAGGCTGCATAATTAAACAAGTTTCAAAGTTTTCACCATAAAATCTAAAACCTTTGTGTTTTTGGTAGATACTGTCTTTGCTGTAACAATGCACTGGCAGTAAATCCTACACGGTTTAAAATCTGCTTATTTTTCTTAAAATGGTGCCACATCTATAGGATGAGTACGAGGGTTTCTCCCATTAAAAATTTGCCAAATCTTCTCTGTCATTGCTAACAGATTTTTTTTCATTGTTGCTATTGACTCTTGTTTTGAGTTTCTGAGTTTCTAACCCTTTAGGTGTTGACAATCAGGTGCCTGACTGCGAGGCCATAAAGTGGATGACACCCTAACAAGATTTACACTTAAGGTTTGCAAGACAATATGGCTAACAGCCCTCTGAACAGACTGTGCAATCAATCTTGGTCTTGAAGAGTCCATTTGCATTGGTTTTGGCAACACACTGGAGCCTGAACATGTGGAGGAATGTTATGTTCAGCGATGAGTCCAGATTCTGCCCACCACAGTTGGATTGTCAGATCAAATGAGAACGCTATGCTGATTGTTGCGTTCTTTGATTGATGAGCTTAATGATGAGCTTCAGGGGCCGTCCACACAGAGATGAATTTTGGTGTATTTGCATAAGACTTTTTTTCTCCTTTGCATAAGATTTCAAAGGTACAGGCATTGCATCCAAATGGACATGCTTTGGATGACCAAAAATGCACATTTTTAAAAACGGGCCCCAGATTGGATGAATCTGAAAATGCTGGCTGGGCATTTCTGTGTGGACAATGAGTATGGAGAGTTTTCAATACGATGAGGTCATAGGCCCGCCTCTCCCTTAAACAGCACCTGGTAGCCCAATAGCAACTGAAACAATGTGTTGTGTTCATGCTACAGAAGCTACCTAGCTTGTTAGGGCTTTAACAGCAAAATATTCTGCTCCTTTACAACCACTGTGAGCAACAAGGTGGCACAGAGAACAGCAAACACCAGTGTTGGTTCACAGTTCTCATGATGTATGCGTTTACTCCAAGTCTTCATCCCTGGTGTTGGTGAATGTCTGCAGCAGCACCACTCACAGGTCTGTCCTATGTACTACAGCATTTCCAGCGTTTTCATGAGAACAGACACGTTTTTTAAAAAATGGTGCCGTGTTTACATAAAATTGAAACGTTTTCTTCTCTGTGTGAACAGGGCATTAGTCTGGCTGCAGCTAAAGAAACATGAATGCAGACCAGTGGAGAGCTGAGGGGTCGTATTTATGCACGGCCAAGACTGCTGGCCCTGGTGTGACTGCACCCAAACTGAAATCCGGTCCCCACTAGGGCCTAGTATTTCCAGCAATCTATGATATATGTATCTCAATACAGTAGCCACTATGCAATGCATATTGCAATACAAACAAATTGCAGACACTAATGGCCCTTTTCCATTAGCCCTACTCTACTCTACTCCCCTTGTGCTGCTTTTCCATTAGCCCCAGTCGCCTGCCCAATGGGGTGAGCGGCACTGCGGTGATGTCATTTTGAGCGTGACACAACAATCTGTGGCTTTTTGTCACAAACAGAGCAAAAAAGGAAAGCAGAAGAAGGCTGCAGGTGGCAAGAAGAAATACCCCTTGAGAAGCACAGGAGAGTTTTGGAAGCTATACAACAGAATGAAGCCGAGGACGAGAGCAATCGAGCTGCAAAGAAAAGACGTATGAGGGTAGGCTAATGGTAGCTACTGCTAGCATGCCAGGTTGTCGCGCTCATGACTCATCGATGACGACACTGTCTGACCAATCAGTAGCCAGCAGTCTGTGATGTCATCTTTCAGTATTGACTCAGCTCGCTTGGAACCAGAGCGGAGTAGGTACTAAAACTAGCTTGTTTTAGGAGGTACCAAGCCAGTGGAAACATGCTGCAAATCGAGTAGGGCCAAGGCATGCTAGTGGAAAAGGGCCATAACTTCCCCTGTTTACAGAATTCTCTACCACTTCATACATTTTTGTAAAAACAAAAGCAGAAAAGAAAAGGTTGAGAGGATACCACAACTTAAACTGCAGATCTTCCAAGTAAGTAGGAAATAGGAACAGGATCTACATTTTGTATTCTCGCTTCTGCTACCATCTTTTGAAATGCACCATATGTGATAATACCACATTGTATTTCAAATACTGCTGTCACAGCATTTGGGGCTGGATCAGTTCTGTAAAATATATATGGACAAGGAGTAAATGATGATACACTGCTGTATCAATATTTTTAGGCACAGTTCCTCAAAAGTTTCTGTGCTCAAAGAGGCCTTCAAACTAACATAAACAGATCTTTACTGTTTTGGATGGGAACAAGAACAGAAAAATCACTTTGGTCCGAAGTTGTGTGAAACATTGAGACATACAGATGCTTTATCTCACAGCTGACTCCCCTTGTTTTGTCCTGTAGACTAAAACAACAAGTGCACAGCTGCATTTTTACATCAAACTGTCTCACAGGCACTGCAATATTAAACTGTTTAAACAGAGAGGAGCAGTGAGCAGTCATCCTCATAAACTGTGATTTGGGATAAAAATACATTTTGGGCAGAGGGGACAAGAGGGGGTGAGGCCAAGGGATGACCCACTACTCTTGAAAAAAAGATACGCACTCTTGCTACGCCGCTCTGCACCACCTTTAATGTTTGGCGACACAGCGCAGCCCGAAGGCTCGGCGCTGGGTCAAAGGCCCTTCAGATCCCATCCTCTTCAGACCTGAGTGTGTGTGTATCTTTGTGTGTGTGTGTGTGTATGTGGGTATGAGTGGGTCTGGGGTGGGGGGTTTGTTTGTTTTGTTTGGGAGGTGAGTCAATCTAAACAAACATTTTAATAGAGTGACTTATTTATGATCTGTGTGTATGAGGAGAGTGTGTGTTGGACTGTGTGTGTTTGGTGTGTCTCTCCGCCTGCCTGGCCCTCTGGCACAGTACATTACCACTGTCTGGAACACGGTTGCGTAATGCACTTTTAGTCTTGCTCTGTCAGAATATGTGTGTGTATGTGTGTGAGAGAGCGATATTGTGTGTTTTGGCAAAGCAAAGTGCCTGTATGTGTGTTTATGTGTGTGTAGTTTCATCCCCCACCCATCCCAAAATGTCAGATGTTAAGTGATGTTGAGACTGTTCTGAACACAACAGCAGACAGCTGACACACACACACACACACACACACACACACACACACACACACACTGACCTCATTCATCAGTAGACTGCTCATACAGATAGTGACTCAGTCGCTGGAGAGGAGATGGAGAAATGTGAGGAGAGGAAAGTAAAAAGGAAACAAGGGAAGTAAAGGAAGAAAGAGGAGAAATGAAGGATATAGGGACGATTCAAACAGGGGGTGTTCCTCTCTCTGTGCAACCACCAATCTCTACGAAGTCTTCCTGCATAGAATTGTTCCAACAGTGTACCCTGCATCAGATATGTCCCATTTTAATTTATCTTTCTGTTTTCAAATCCAGTGGCACAAACCATCTAAACCGTCTGTTTTGGTCCAAATTTTTACAACCATGCATCGATGTCCATGAAACAGATCAACCAAAAAAAGGAAATGATGGGATTTAGGGATTATACCTAGTTTCTTGCACCTCCAACAGGGGTCCAGTTGAGTTAAAAATGGGGTTGGCGATTTGATTTAGATACACTTTTTGAAATACTGGTTAAAATGGTCTTTATGATCCGATTGTAATCAACTCATTATGTGTTCTTAAAACAGAGCAAAAAATATCCGCTATCTACAGCAGGAGTAAAACAGGGAAAACCCCAACCAACAATCATGCTGGGATACCAGCTTTCAAACCTATCAAATCCCGTCGCCATTCTGCCCGCCTACTGCGCGTGTTTTTTCCCAGCGTGCACAGACTCAGTGTGTGTAGCTGAGCTCATACGTATCAGAGTCCGCCGGAGAATGCTTACCTGTCAAGTTTTGTCTTTGAAAATATGGGAAGCCCGCCGTGAGCCGTCCCACAACCCCAACCAAGTTCCAGTATCCCTCACATTTTAAGACACATGTACAAGAAATCTAAAATAAACACTTTGTTTTTCTAAGTTTGTTCTGCTGCTCTAATCTCTGGATAGCTGCCACCCAGGCTACTGCAGGTGGCAGCTATCGCAAGGCTTTTTCTTCTTCTTCAGTTTTACGGCGATTGGCATCCATCATTTTGGAGCATTACCGCCCCATTCAGGCTAGAGACAGAGCTCAGTTTGGAGAGGAATGTTTTTATTATTATATTATCACACGGGAGATTTACGGGGGAATACTGACACAGGAGGACGGCGGGAAAGAGGATAAAATACGGAAAATACGGTAGTTTCATGGCCAAAACGGGAGAATTGACAGCTATGTGCAGAATGTCAGAGGAACAACCTATACCTTGATCAACATCAGCTGTGAGTACTAACTAACTTTACATGTTTGTTTGGTGTTTTCTTACCGCTGACTGAGACATGACTTGGTGTAGTGTGAAACAAACACGTTGTGCTGAGGGTTTGGAGATATCAGCCGCACGGGTGCATGTGAGCGGGGGGTGGGGGGTGGGGGGTGGGGGGGTGGGGGGGGTGGGGTAGGCAGAGCCCTGAGGAGATGCCACTTTCAAATTCATGCTAGTTTTCCAAAATCGCCAACCCCAGCTTTAAGGCACTGCTGACCTCTTAGTGGTTAGATTATGGCCACACCTTAGGGGTATTTGACACAGAACTGAGACCCCCTCAATTGATGGCTTTTGTAATGCTGAAAGATTTCCCAAAATGTCCTCTACCTAAAATAGTTTGTCGAGCTGTTTGCAAACATCTTTGAAACAAAGTTAATCTCTGTTACCATTCATTACTGTTGCAAAAACCCCAAACTCTGTGGCTGCTATTTCCGCCATTGCTGTTGTGACGGTAGAAGAAGACATATCATAATGATCTAATCTACCTAAAAGAGGTTCTCACAAAGGGGCCGTTTACACAACAACGAAAACGGCAGAAAATGAAGAGTTTTCATTGTGTTCATGCCTTATTAAAAAAAAGGGAAGAGAACAAGAGAACAGTGCCCTGAGTGCCTGAATCTGCAAACTTTTGCAACTGGGGTCCAGAGTGAAAAGTTTTTAAATCATTTTCATTCAGCAACAACAACTATGGCTATGGCTGACTACCAAGCAACATGTGTACTGCTTACTGTGCCTCGGTTTGTTATCGCTCCTCTAACGAAATGCAGGTTTGCTGTGGCAATATTCTGACCAGCTAGACGCATTTGTTATGTTCACCAAGGACTCAGTTTCACTACAAACTTATATCACCAACTACTGGCCTGGCATGCACTCTACCGTGTTTTCACTGGTTCTCGTGGAAGTGAACACCCATCGTTTTCACACCATCTCTGTGTGAAAGCGGAGTGCTTTTGAAAACGCAAAAGAAGACCTTCCCGTTTCTGGTGACAACACTGTCGCCTAGACCAGAGCTATTCAATTAGAAATTCAGTTTGGCCAGATTTTCAGACTAAGGACATGAGTCAACCACATTAAAGAAACACAAATAGATAACAAGCACACTTGAAGTTTACTAATTTATTGCCACATCCAAAAGGGCCTAAACTCAATAAAGAGCAGTGCTTAGATTAATCTTCTGCTGGAACTTTAAATTCTATACTTCAAACAGATAACTTCAACATGTTTTGACAGGTAAATTCAAGCACATGTTAAGGTTTGTATGAACATAAAAAAGTGCAGATTAAAAACATCTTTTGTTAAGTGCTAAGATTTGAAAGTGCATTAAAAGTAACTTGCTTAACAGCAGCCTTTCAGAACGTGTTGTATTCAATGTCTGTAATTATGTTGGAATTTTTGCAAGGCCTTGTCAGTGATTGTAAAAAGTTTTTCTATTTTTCTCGCTGGACCTAAGTCTCACTCACTTTGATTTCGGGCCACTCAAGGGTTGCTTTTGGGCCACATTCGGCCCGCGGGCAGCTAATTGAATAGGGCTGGCCTAGACGGTGCCCAAGTCTATACCATAATGGTCAACAAAGCCAGTAATATCAAATCTATGAGGAGTTGAGGAGGGTTGAGCAGGTACCTAAAATGGAAAGGCACTATCAGATCCAAGATGCAGTGGGCATCTGTTAATTTTCCACATAGAACAGGCTGCATTTTGGTTTTCTGGATCAAGATGGTGATAAAAGCAGTGTAGTAAGAAGGCCTCTAGATTGATTTGCCTCTAAGTCTTTTCATTAGGCTAAATAACTTCTTAAAATGTTTACATTTATTGGGGTGATAGATTTGCAACATAAAAGAGATTGCAATTTTGGTGTCAGCTGTTTTCAACAAAGACAATTAAGTTCTACTTTTTTCTACTTCACTACATCAACATTAAGTTAAACCTTGGAGCAAATGAATTGCAAATCAACCTTGGCTGTTAATGTAGTATGTTTTTGTTTGCTGTTTCCTTTTTTGTTGTTGTGTGAACCTGTGACCTTACGGTCCAGCTGCTCCGCTCTACACTGCACTCCGGGCACAGAGAGGGGGTGAGGGCATACAATGTCAGACAGAGCAAAACATTTGCTCAGACTCGAACCTTTAAATTAGTCTGTGTATCTAACTGAGGCTGTAGACACATTGTGCATATTTATGCATATCCCACAATTTTTTCTGTCAAATGAAACTCAAGCTAGCTATCAGATACCATCAGAAAAAATGCTGCAAATTAAGAAGTAAAAAAAAGTGCTTTATTTATTTTTTTATTTAAGTAAAGAAACATACTAAAACATCTATGACTTGTGCATTTATGGTTTGTTAGTTGTTCATTGATCAAACTTTACTCTTTGTCAAATAATTCAAAAAGGTGACACTAGGAATCACATTTGCTTCCTAAAGGGTGCCTGCCTAAGATTAAAGTACACTTAAAGGCCGTAATAACCAAATTAAAATTGAAAGCTCAAAATGTCAGAGGCCCATATTTTAATCAATAGAAATTCACATTTATTTTAAAGGGACTGTGAGGATTTTCTAAATAATTACAAAAAAGTCTCACTTTTAGATTTATGCCTGATCGAAATACACACTTATCGAGGAGCTTTATAGCATCAAAATAGGTTATCTATAAATGCTACTCCTTAGCTTCTTGGTCAGGTCGGACAGGACAGGGCTGGACTGGCCTGGATACTCAACTTCAGGAACAAGCAAATTAAAACTAGAGCAAATTTATATTATTAGGACACGTCTTAGAGCACTGGGCTGTAAGTAGCGATATCTAGCCGGCTACAACTACGATCATAAGTTTTCCAAAAATTGCTTGTTGTCACGCATCAAAAACTACCGCTACGTAACTAGAAAGAGATACATTGGCTCGTCGCTTTGCATATTTTAAGTTGTTGAAAAAAGAAGCTGTAAATCAATGCAGAGTTTTGAGGAAGGTCCGGGCTACAACACAACAAACACGCCTTGGCTTCGGTAACGTGTTGTGGTGCATTCCCCCTAGTCAGAATTTCCGACTGGGAATGTGGTGAAACCTCGCCACCCCCGAGTTGACAATCGAAGTTGGATGTTCCCAGTGTGAACAGTTATTTAGCTCCTGTAAGAATCAATTTATTTGCACTTCCGACTGGGGTGTGTCGCTCTAGATCAGCTGTATACATAGCATTGTTAGACTTATTTTTACAAAAATGCTGCCATAGTGATAATCACATTCGTCATGTGATATTTGTGAACAACAACACAGGGCGTGCTAACAGCAGCTAACAATAGCCTGGTAGATCGGCATGTTTTTTTTCAGACTTCAACTGGAACGCCGATAAGTCGGAGATGATGTCACTCCCATTTCCGAGGTTACTGGAACGCAGCATTACGACAGTCGCCGCGCGTGCTCAAGGGTAGCAGAGTCTTTGTGTCGCCGGTAACAGATTCTCCTCACAGTTCCTTTTAAATAAGCTTTTATGTGTTTAAGAAGAAACCGCCTTTGTAGCAAAAAAAATCTTTCTTCTATATGTGCTCACATAGTATTCAAAAATCTTCAGCCAGCGGTTAATGTAAATAACAAAACAAAAATCAAGACAGAATAACCCATAATGAGAATAACCCATAACCTCCTGCTCGCCTTAACCATTTACTTTTGTTTCAACTACATTCCAAGCAGTAGGAATCAGAATTTCCACTTTTAGGAGCTTTCCCCCCCCATAAGGGTAAGGATAAATTCACCTTAAAAACAGAAATGCAGACTTGCCATTTAGTTTTTACACCTTATGGAGTGCAATTGTTTTATTGACCAGAGTCCTCAATATTTGGGAGGCAGATGAAGGAGACATTAGACTTTTATTCTATTCTTAAAAGTTTAGCTTGACCATTCTGTTATGGGGTTTGGGATTGGAGTTGTGCGGTGCAGGCTGAGTTTAAGAACCGATAAAGAAAATGGTTCATCACAAGTAAGCAGCACATAATGAGAATGAGCTAAAATACACAGAACTGCAGGTCCCAGTTGCAGGTCCCACTTGCTTGTGCAGCAGTCTTTGACAAATTACTTTATTCTTTATTCTTATTCGGATCCCCATTAGCTTCCACTGTCGTGGTTACTAATCTTCCTGGGGTCCACATAAAAACATCACAACATAAACAACATACAATAATAATACAAACAAGAATTGACACGTCAGTGTAAATCAAAGTAACATCAATCACAAACAAAACAGAACTGAAAACAAACAAAAAACATAGATTATTCTAATTACTCTTATTGTGTGGTCTCTCTCATTAATATTTGTTTGATAGATCAAGGGCTGAAGTAAAACAAAATGTTAATTAGAATTGGTTTTGTAACCAATTAAGAAAAGCTGATTCCAAGTTTAAGAAAAGTCTACAAATACATCTTTTAAAACATTGACAAGTTACCTTATAAACTTGCAAACTAAGCTGTTTCTAGAGTCAACCTAGGCAAAACACTGTAGATGTCATCACTCCCATCGTTCCTACTTCTCCTTCTGTCCCATCAGACCCCAAAATAATCTCACAAAAATAATCCAGGAAACTCATATTGTCATATTTAAGACCAAGCTGTGTTTGGTTTTATAACTTGTTGATTTCTAAAAGCATGAAGAGACTAACCTTTTGATCTTTTGCTGCCTTTTGTGATTTATGTATAGACAAACAGTGAGCGAGCATTTCATTTCTCCTCAATAATCCCCAAAATATAACAAAAGCCAAATTTCCCCCCCAGACACTGAGGATTACCAGAGCTAAACCCATCACAGGAAGAAATGACCAAAAGGCACTAAATAAATACACCCAGTGCATCTCTATAAAATAAAAAAACAAATATAAAGCATGATTTCACTGTGAGAGGGGGCTGATTTTACCTTCAGAGACGTAAGCGAAGGGTTTGTTCCTGACAGACAGCAGAGTCAGCAGGTTGAAGAAGAGGGCGACGAAGGTCCCAACCAACAGTCGACCACTGCAGAGAGGCACAAAATACATCATAATGCTTACAAACTGTTCTGCCAATTAAATGACCACATGGAAAACAGAGAACAAACAGAAAACAGAAAACACAGATCAAACCTGAAATACGATCAAAGTGTGCATGCCACTGAATAAAAGAACTATGATGAGAAGTAACTGTGGAGCAAAGGTAATACAATTATTTTAAAATGTCAGTCAGTTTCCCAAGGGCTGAGCGTGATGTCTTCAAATTCCTTGTTTTTAATATTTAAAAAAAATGGTTTATTGCAAAAATATTACACAAAAAAATCAGATAGTTTTAAAACTACTGCAAAAGAATGTTGATACCTAGGCTAACAGCTTAGGTTTGAATAAACAAATATGAGTCAGTGTCTGTGACAGGACAGATCCATCTTGCCAAGCTCCAAACTACAATGACTGTGAGCAGCCCAAAGCAGGACGGCCCAATCAGCGCCATTCAGAGCAGAAAGTGGTGAAACCTATGAGGGAGACAACATTAGGAAGTGACTGCTCTTACAGAGATTAGCATGACTGCTATGAGCTTCAGTACCAGGCTACGTTTACACGGACACTCCTGACTTAAAGACGGACAGATTTTTCCTTTGCATTTTAGAATTCTTCTGCTTTGAGACGTATGGACCCGCTGTAGTGTGCATGCCTGTTCGGTAGATGGCGGTGTAGGCCTGCAGAGAGGCAGCACTGCTACAACACAGGTACATAGAAGAAAAACTTTTCACAAACAACAATGGCGAATAGACACACAGAGTCGCAGGAGTTTCTTTTCTGGACAACTAATCAGTTCGGACAATTTATCTGTCTGGATAGTTTTGTGTGGATAACAAACTGAGCACGGTAAGAGGCTCACACGTTACTCAGCAGACAGCCGAAGCTGTTGTTGTTCCTGGTATGCGCGCACAGCCTTCATCCGAAAGAGTACTGTGCATGCGGTGACGTCAGTGTTTCACCCTGAAACGCTCTGATATGGGTTTACGCGGAGCTGCATGGAGAGCGTGTTGGAAACTTTCCACCCTGGAGCCTGTTTTCAAAAGTTACAGTTTTCAACGCGTCTCCATGTAAACGCAAGGCCAAAACGCAATGAAAACTTATCGGATTTGACTGTTTTCTGCGCCGCGTAAACACAGCCTCAGTTTTATCAGATCTGGACCAAGTCTAAAACAAATAACAACACCACAGACTTCTCTGTAGAAAGAATATTTTCCCTCCAATTCTGACAAGTTTTGTGCGAGTTTGCTTAACAAACTGGCTCACCTTCTGTCCTTTACACAGTGGCAGTAGCCCTTGCCTTCCACATTATCTGATTTGCCTGTAATGAATGTGATTGATAGAATGATCATTCAATCATCTGATGTACTTCCAAGTTCTGCCCATTTCCAAACACTTTCTATGTTCTCTTTCCCAGATGTACTGGTGAAATATATTTAACGGTTCATCTGAAGTGTCAGGTTAAAATACGATGACATGAAACATCAGCGTGATGTACGTGAATACTGAAAGGTATTTTGAACGTTTGTGATTGAGCACATACTATACTCATCAAAATCAAATATGTGAATCCAAGTAGTGGTAGAGTATGGGCTCTTTAATTGATGTCAATTTTTTTCCTCAACTTTGAAAGGATAAGCTCGAGAGTTTCTTTTACCTATTTTCATGTCCCTCCTAAAAACCTCTGGCACCTCAGAGAAAGCACACTTTACATTTTAAAAAACAAATCCTTACTTACTTTGGATTAAAACAAATATTTTTCTTTGAATTCATACCTTGTGTTAGAAATACATTCCCCTCTGTCTTACCAATGTACTAATTTAGCAAAGAAAAGTGGCCCCTGTCCTTTGAAAACATTTCCATTTACTAGAAGTTCATCTTATAAGAAACAACTGGCTGACCTTTGAGTTTATCTTCCAGTTTTGTTGAAAAGGCTACATGTTGCTTTGTTCATGTTGTTCGTGTAGAGAACAACTATAAATGTTCAGCCACGGTTGACGAAAGGAGGGGTCAGGTCAGCTGAAGAGCCACAAAGAAGCTGCCATATGACAGCGGTGCACACACAAGAAGATTTTTCCCAAAGGTTTTCTGAAAGTTAGAACGCACAAACTCAAATCATGTCTCCTCTTTCCTGATTTTCCTTATTTTATGTAATTAAGTGTAACTTTAAAATAAACCGAACAGCTTTGTTTCTGCCTGGATTACAGCTCTCAGATCTGTCTTAAATGTCCGCTGAGGCACACTCACTATAAACACATACACACAGCTGAACTCCTCAATACACTAATCACGTGGGACAATCCATTTAAGAGTCAGAAAATTGTTCCAAACAATCAGCGGGAGGTGAAGGGCTGCCCGACAGTGAGCCACAATAACTGGATGACCCCCCCTTGATCCCCCCCACCTCCCTGTAAGAACAGATTAAAAAGAGCGAGAATGTGTGTGTCTGTCTCTCCGCCCTGCAGACACCTGTCCCTCTGGTTAGCGTCTGTCTCGCATGCCGTCCAATCACATCGATTTAGGGAAGACGAGAGCGAGAGAGAGGAGGGGGCCGGGGAGGAGAACATAGGGGGGTAATCTTGTCACAGGAGACAGGTTTAAGTCTCGCTGCGTTTAAGGTTATACAAGCCCACACTAATCTATTTTATTATGAAGCAATGACGGAGAGAGGGAGAGGAGCTCGGAAACGTCCCAAACTTATGATGTTGCTGCGCTGAGGAAGGTGATGAAGCTATAAAGGACAAAACTGAGAATGATGGACTTCTTCTGTGTTGGTTTAAAAGTTACTACCATAATTTCTTGGTTATAACACACACTTGATTACAACACGCACCCTATAGTTTCTCAATTTTTGCCTGAAAAACACTGTACCCAAATATAACATGCATCCAAATTTTGCCCAAACCTTACTCCCTAAGACAACTCAAAAATTCCCTTATTCAAAGTTTTAATCAGTGAAATTTCAGTATTTTAGATCGTAATTTAATATAATAATTAATAATCTGATAGCAAGGTGTGTACAGAAAATATCTGCTAAAACTTAAATTTCTTTAGAGCTTTTCCAAGGCCCCCCCACACACACATTTAAAGATCACATAGAGGGTTTATTTTGTAGAAATAATCAAATTTTGATGTAATGATTAAGGGTGTTTTCACACCAACCACATTTAGTGCGCACCAAAGAAGTTTTGGGGCCAGGGTTTGGTACGTTAGTGTCAATGTGAATGCAAATCAATCCCGCGCAGTCGCGCACGCAAATCCAACTGGTCCGAGACCTCCATGAAGGGGTGGTCTCGATCCGCTCCATCTCCCCACATTTGGTGCAGTTTCACTGGTGTGAAACAAAGTGGTCTGAACCAATCTACTTTTGATGCATTACTTCCTGTTAATCCCGCGGTTGAATCTTTTGCTTACTCAATTTGTGGATTTGTTTATTCTGGTTGAGGATTAAGATGATTTACGAGGGTCCAGCAGGTCCCTGATGCCGTCTCAAACACGATAAAAAAAACACACTTGAAGGAAAATGTAGAAGAGAGCAAAACGTAAACATTGGTTGTCTGGTGTAGGAAATGGTTATCATGGTCGTCTCTTCTTCGTTCTTCTCCGTAGCAGGTTTGGCAACCAGTTACATGCATATCGCCCCCTGCTGTTTCAAACTGAGTAAATACACAAGTGGGTCCGGGCATGGTTCGATATTGCCAGTGTGAATGCAAGCCAGCGGGGGAGGGGGAGGGGGGCGAACCCATGGCAAACCGCGCTGCAGCCCGGTTCGAAACAAGTGGACCTAATGTGAAAACGCCAAAAAAGTCATGGCTGCTGATTAGTTTTGATATTTTGAGATAACTCTTTCTACTGTTATGTAATTCATACATCGGTTAGAATGAAATCAAGACATGGTCGGTTGAGTAATTAAGCCAATGTAGCATTAAGTTTTCTACCACATAAACAAACAAAAAGCCATGAGTTTGACCTAAAACTAAAAAACTCCTGCACTGAAGTAATGAAAACTGAGCATTTCTAGCATTAAATACGTTTTTCAGCGCACCAAATATTTTTGTAGTAATGTTATCAACTTAAACAAAGCATTTCTCTCAACTATCCTTGTTATGTTGTTTTCATGTAAAGTTGGTCTAATTTCCTATATTGAATTGGCAGAACTAGACATGGTCAGGCAGGATCAGGCCAAGTTCTGAGCACATCTGCCTGAGGTCATCGTTATTCTGTTTTTTTTCTCACACCTTGAAATCATTAAACTGGACCCATAACTCAAAAATCTAGTTCAGACACTCACCTTGAAATTATGAGTTTTCTGAGCCTTATCTTACAGTGTAGTTTGTTTGAAGTAATTAACATTCATTTTTATATCAATTGAGTATTTGAAGTATATGAAGATATATATAAATGTATTCTTTCCAACAGTAAATTAATATAAATAATTAAAAGCAAATGATTAAATCTATTTTTGAAAATTATTCATTAATAATGTCATTGAAGTTGAGATCATTTTCAGGATTTTTTTTTTGCTGAATTGATTTCTCAATTTTAATTCTTTTCAAAGGTCCTGCTCACTCACACAGGTGTGTTTATTCAGTCTGCTTGATCAGACTGGGAGAGGTAGAAAGGGGTGGGACTGGTTTTAAAGACCAATTAAATATCAGGTTAACCAGTCCTACAACCATTACAGGGTCGACAAAGTTAAGAAAGGGTTTTTGAGCTGTCAGTCAAACAAACTCTATCACACCCACTCAATTCTGAGAGGAAGTGTGGTCAAGGGCTTTTACTAACACCTGTGGGTGTCCAGTGACCCACCTACTCCTAACATACTCAGTATAAGTCTGTTCAGTTGGCTTGGTTCTATTCAAAGGTTAAATTTCAAACTTGTTGCATTTTTTTATTTGGTTTGTCAGCCTCCACACTACACCTTGTCGAGCAGGCCAAAGCCTGTCAAATGTGGTGTAACATAGCCACACCACTCTTAGGCCTGCACCTGCCGACCGTTAGCCCTGCCATCAGGCCAAATGTTGCACTTTAACACTGAAATCCAAGAGGTACAGTCATGAGGGGAACTTGTGTTGAATAGCTGCACTGAGCAGTGGAATAAAGTATAAGATACATGTTGGCAGTATCAGATAAAACTGATCAACAGACAGGATCAGTGTGTGACCACGTTCAGACTGTTCACAGACTTCAACATGCAACTCTGAAATTTCCTAGAAAGCACATGGGCAACCTGCCCAGAACATCCTCTGACTTCCTCGTTCACACTTGGCCCTCATGATAGAAGGATTACCTGCAGTATGCATGCTAGTGGACAGAGGAGAGTAAACAGAAAAGAGAGCAAGCCAGGCAATCCTAGTTTTGGTGGAAAAGCATTAAACCTCTGCTGGTGAACAGTGCTCGCAAAGCTAAAGCTAGCCACACACTGCTAACCTATTTGTACTTTTTTCTACTGCATTAGCTTACTCATCTTTTCCATTCTGAAATACACGGCCATATTCAACCAGTGATGCACTGCTGCTTAGTGTAGTTCATTCTGTTTCTGGATTTGATAGGGCCATGAACAACACCATAGTGATTGGCGATACCATAATTTTTCAAATCAAAACAATACAGATACTTCTTGCCTTAATTATTTTCCAGATCATATCCTGAAATATATAAGTCACTTTTTATGCATTTGCTGCTTTTCAAATACCACGAACACATAATGAAACACACAGCCTTGACCATTAGATCTTTAAAGTAAGTTTAAGTCCCAGTTTTAATAGAAAATAAATTTGAGATATTCTTTCACTAAAGACTTCAAACATTTTTGGATGAATAGATAAGTAATTCTAACAGAAAACAAATACAAGTGATTTAAAACAACGACATGAAACAAGTGGGCTTGTTTTGCATCAAGTCATTAATCTTTGTAAACTGAAGATTTTTTTCTCAAAGTTACTTTAAGATGTCTTTGAGAGAGTAGCAGCACACAAAAAATATATATTTTCTTCCCCTTTTTGTTACTTACTTTATTACAGAACTACAGATGGTAACTGAATAGATTTTATTGACACCAATGGCATTAGTGATTCTGCTTATCAGTCAGATTTTTCAACAATCCCATAATCCTTAGCTTCATTTTTTTTGCATTCCAAAGTAGGCTACATATGCGTTTTAGTATCAACCATGTCAAACACATGACACTCCTACTATTCAATGCCATAATGCAAAGACAAACGTGTCTGCAAGTTTCTGGTGTTTCCACTTACTTTAAGTTCTACAGGAAGTGTGTTTATGTCTAAAACTAAGCAACCATTTTGACCACTCATGCCCATTTCTGCCATGTTTTTTTTTACTTCTTTGTCATCATTTCTGCTGACTGCCTCTGATGAAAATGGTCTTTTATTTGCAAGGTAGACAAAACAAAATGGAAGGAACTGATAAGGAAACTGATCACGGCAGAAAGACTAATGATATCAGGTCTTCAAGTGAGTTGTTATTGATTCTCAAACGGGATGAGTTTTCGATTCCCATCCCCATGCAGAATTTCTTTGAAACTGCAGTATAATTACTCACGTCCTTTCTTCACAACTGTTCAGCCAGAAATAGCTATAAAGCTAATTTTCATCGATGGTCCCTGCTCCAAGAGTCAAAAACAATCACAACAGTGCTGTCTCATTCTTGTTTGGGTTTGGAATCAAAACAAGACTCCAAGTTTTTCAAGCAGACCACAGCTAGGCACCAGACAAGACCAGGAAACACTAAAATGTAAAGCAATCTGTTGTCAATTCTTACATCCTTATTGTATGAGAGAGAGTTGTGCTCAGCTCAATCAGCATATTCACAACAGCTGTTTCTTGTGCTGACCCTCATGTTATACATGAGGGCATGTTGAGACATAACTCTGTCATTCAGGTCTGAGGAGTGCCTTAAATTTTTGAAGTAAAAGAAAAAGTTCTGAGGTCTTACATAATCAGCATTTTGGGTACACATCCCTCCACTGCTCAGTTTTCTTTTAACCGGTGTTTTGCCGACACCCAGAGAGCCCGAGGCAGGTATATCAGTTAAGTAAATTAATCCCCTGATGGTGAGGACACTGATATACATCGCTATAGAAGGGATAAAAAAAAAACAATACCATCAGCCAGTTTCCCCGATTCTTAGAATTTCAGCCTGTGTCATTCTGTCTGCGTCTCTGACCCACATGATTGGGATGTTCTGTTCAGACAACAGCTGGCACAGAGTGTGTGTGTGTGTGTGTGTGTGTGTGTGTGTCTGTTTGTTTTCGTGAGACTGACTCATGCTGTGTCTGTTTTATTTTAGGATGTAATAAGGGAATTTGTTTCTGTGTGTAACTGTGTGTGTGTGTGTGTGTGTGTGTGTGTGTGTGTGTCTGGTTTATACTTACGTATGGACCTCAGGCTGCTCCATGAAGCGCTCCACACTGGCAAAATAGACACAAACGAACACAGTCAACAACATCGGTCAGGTGGGACTACTCTTACTGTGTGTACGTGTGTGTGTTTGAGTGAGAGTGCATGCATATATGTTTGTGCAGAGGGAAAGACTGAGACAAGTATAAATGAACTAGAAAAAACTGGAAGTGAACAAATAAAGAAAAAGATATGTTAGCACACTAAAACCCCTTTCCGTCCCCTCCATCCACCTTTGTATCTTCAGCGCTGGAATGTCGTTCAGTCTGCGCCAAATTTTTACATTTTTTAAAGATAGACAAAAGTACAGAAAATAGCTAACCAATGTGTCGCAGCGTCCATTCTCCTTTCTAATGTTTACATGGACGTGTTTGGGTGCGCAGATGATCTCATCAACGTGATGACAGTGGGAGAGGAGTCACTTGTCAATTGTTAGTGGGTTAACCCACACTGAAAAAACCAGAGCTGACTTGCTAATTTAAGTGTGAAAGCGGTAATGCATACACAGACTGTTTTCAAAACCATAAACTACTCTCGCAATACAAGTTGATTTTTCCAAAATGTGGCGTGTAGTAGTTTGTGTGTTAACATTTGCAAAGTCTGCAGTGTGCCAAACATACCTGCTTGTCTTCTATTTCAGGAACAATGAGCAGTATGCGACTTTACGTCCACCTTGTGAGCTGTTACTCATAATGCAAATGCCAAAGGGTCAGGGGTCAAAATAGCTGACAGCCAGTCTTAGTAACATTAGCTTTAGCATAGATTCCATTTGGTTTATACATATCAAAAACAAATTAGAAATTTCCAGTCAATACATGGATGTATTACGTTTTTATGAGAAGACACAGAATTAGCTAAATTATTGGCTTGGGGAGGGATGTCACATAGCTACATCTGCGTAATTAAAAAAAGCAATTTTTTTTTTTAATTTCTGTGCTTGATACAGTTTTAGAAGAAGTCGCTCTGATCCAAACTTACACCAAGGCAGTAATGAGCTTTGTATGATACTCGCTATGTAACAAAAAGTCCAATATATACTCACAATTACAGTGTGTCCGTGTTAATACTGGCACTGATACATATTAGGGAAGCACCAACTCTCTATCAAATATTGAACTGTATACCGTGCCGTTCACAATTAAATATGCATGTATGAATTGTGATATTTTTGATTCTGACTGCAAACAAATTTCATTTCTACTTGTTCTTCTCTCTGTATTTGCTCTGCTTCATGTTTGCCTGCACACAGGGCTAAGGACACTCCCCTTGAAAGGAGCAATACTCTGGCGTTGAGCCAAGAAATCACTGTTTTTACAGGACAAGCAGCAATATGTACCAGCAATAGAAGTACGAGGGACCTTTGTTCTTTGAATCTGTAGTGGGATGAGGTGAAGATGCTTAACTATCGGCCAAACTTGAAATGAATGTGTGAGCAGTTCAATACTGCTATCAAGCCTTGTGTTTGGGTCTTGTAAATAATAATAATTTATCAAACTGCTGGTGCAGAAAAGTACATTGGGTTTTGCAGGAGTAATACAAACTTTTAGACTGCACAGTGCATAAAATGTAATACACTTTTTCATCATGGCTTTGGAAAAGAACTCTGGTAACTCTGCTACGACTCATGCTGGGTTCTGCAGAAGAAAAAATGATCTGCTCCAAACTGCCAACAGAAGCTATCCTGAACTTTGTCAGAAGTTATGTTGATTAATAATTATATTCCATTTTAAGTCCTTACTGGATAACAGCGAAAAAAAATGCTAATAATTATATTCCATTTTAAGTCCTTACTGGACAACAGCGAAAAAAAAATGCTCAAAAAGCTAAATAACTGTTCACACTGGGGGCATCCATCTTCGATTGTCAACTCAGGGGTGGCGAGGTTTCACCGAGTTCCCAGTAGGAAATTCCAACTTTGGGGGACGTTCCAGTTGCAGTTTCCTACTCGGAACTTGGAAATTCTTACTACTGACTACAACTGGAACACACCAAAAGACCCGCGTGTGTTTGTTGTGATGCTAATAAAAATGCAACTCGGACCGTCCTGAGAACTCTGCATTGCTTTACAACTTCTTTTTTCAACAGCTTACAGGATGCAAAGCGACGAGCTAATGTATCTCTTTCTAGGTACGTAGTGGTAGTTTTTGATGTCTGACAACAAGCAATTTTTGGAAACCTTAGTATCGTAGTTTTGTAGCCGGCTATATATCGCTGCTTACAGCCTGGTGCTCTAAGACGTGTCCAAATAAAATAAATTTGCTCTAGTTTTAATTGTCTTGTTCTCGAAGTTGAGTATCCAGGCCAGTCCAGCCCTGTCCGACCTGACCGCGAAGCTAAGGAATAGCATTTATAGATAACATATTTGGATGCTATAAAACTCATCTTAAAGTGTGTATTTTTATCAGGCATATATCTAAAAGTCAGACTTTTTTGTAATTGCTTCGAAACTCCTCACAGTCCCTTTAACCAGTGAACCTGGAAAGATTATCTTATGATGGTTTTACAATCAGCTCAGAAAAATGGCAACTTAAATAATAAATAAAATGTCAGCTTCATATGTTCAAAGGTAATTTCAATCAAAAGAGGATGTAGCTTTTGTCCGAAGTTGAATAACTCCTCTTGTTATAGATGTTGCTAGCAGTAAAAGGTGCATGTGTGTATTTTTATATGCTGCATCAGGGCAGGGTTTTTTGACAAGAAATAAAGAGATTGCTGAAGGTGTGAAAAAATAGCATTGTCTCCCCAATAACCTTTAAAGCTCAATTAAAATTTGCCTCAAATGCATCAGAGTGGCACTGAGTTTTCTAAAACTCCAATTAGCAAATACTGTCAGAACAAACTGAACTAAAACTGTCACCAAAAAAAACAAGACACCAAACCTTAGGTAGAGTATGGCTGACTCTCTCATATATAAACATTTTTTATTACTGTGGAGAACATCAGTTATTCTTTATCTAAAATGTATCTGCATTTTTTATCTTGACAGCCCTTTTGTTTTAAAAAGGAGCATAAAAAAGATTTGATAAAACATGTATTTTTTTAAATATAAAAAGGCAGCGATGTGAAATGTAAGGTTTCCTTTGAAAAATGTTATTTTAACATTAAAACCAAATATTATCTATAATTTTTGATAGCACAGTAGTGACCATGAGCTTTTTAGAATAAATTATTAAAATAATCATTTTAAATGAAAGAACTTTGGAATTCAAAACAATATTGACTAGAAGTGATCAGAGAGCAAAAACCTCTACCAGAGCATTTCTGACATTGTTAGTCATGTTATTATCAAAAATGTGGAAAAAATGCCCAATTTTTCACTGTTACCAAATCCTTGACAAAATTCCTGGATCCAAATCTAGATTTAGATAACAGCCTAGTACCATGACCACCATTCCCGTTCACAGCTTTTAGAGTTATCCTGTTAACAGACTATCAAACAAATGAATGAAATAACACAGCAAAACACAACCTCCTTTGTGAGGGTAACAAAGCATTTCCTACTTCTACTTGAGTAGAATCATTTAGGGATGTCTTGACTTTTGTCAAAGTAACTGCATTTTTGCTAGAATACAAGAAGTAAATACTCATTAACCTCTTTAATAAAATTAGCTTTAACTCAGAACTGTAAAATAAATCCAGTATCATAGTTATATTTTCTAAAAGACAAAGAGAAATGAAATAAAAAAGCTAATGAACAAAAGAAATAAACTTAAGCTGCTGTAGGTCTTTTAGTTCAGTTTAAATGACACAGTAATACTCCACCTCAGAAGATGAAGCACTACTGTCAGTTTGTTTATCCTGGCAAATATCTACAGTAAATTCTTACAGAATTTTCATTTATGCAATACTTGTAAAAACACATTACACAGAAAATTTCATGTATCCTCACTGTGTTTTGACTTTAAGATTTTAAAATGGTTTTATAAGGTTTTGAGGTAGTAATATCAGTACTGTTGCTGTACATTTTCATTTACAGTGAATATTTTAGAGTTTATCTGAACACTGACAAAAATAAAGTAATTTATCACCAGAGTTGAGTGTATTTCTTTTTCATTTTGAAGTTAAACTGAGAAAAGTGGTGTCTGCCATCACACTCACACACCTGCACATCAAAGTGTGAGCAGGCAGCATGCCAGCTGCTTGACCTGCGTTAGTGAGCGATTGTGTGTGTCTGTGTGTGTCTGTGAGTGTGCGCTGCAACGTTGAAAACACCCCTCCCTCTCCTGAGAACTGACCGCAAGACAACCCCACACAGGACGCCTGGAGGTAACTGTGAATGTGTGTGTATGAGAGGGTGACACAGCCAGGCAGCGACATTCCCACAGCCCTGAAAAATTCACAAGTTCACAGGCCCGTACGTGCACACACACACACACACACACACTAATGCTCCATCCCATTAGGAGTAAATCCACGACCACCCCTTTAAAGCATGTGTGGGTTCTCAGATGATGACATTGTTTTCACCCAATAAGAGATGCAACCTTCATGTCAACAACATTCTACAATGAATCTGAACTTTTCATTAAGTTTTCAAAGTTCTGATTTTCACTTTCACCTTTTTAATCAGTTCAGATGATGTTTTTCTTTGTCTTTTCTTATCAAAAATATTAATTGTTATGTACTTTATACAAACTCCAACGTTTTGGTCACTGTTGTAAATTAATCAGAGAATAATCCAAGCTGTTGTTGTCACAAAAAATGCACAGATGTGTCTTGAGCATCCAGGGGAGCAATTAGCCCATATTTTCATTGTTGTAAGGCAGAGCAGAGCGGCAGAGAAGAAAGAAACAAGCACCCTGAGTGGAAGGAAGAGTCTGGTGTATTGTTAGTGAGTACAGAAACAAAGATAAGAGAAACAGCAGAAAAATGTTTGCTGCTCTGAAAGCTTAATTTATCTGTTGTGTCGAGTCATACGAATAGAATAATTGAAATTTTAATCAGAAGAGACAGGGGGTGAGTCGTAGATGCATAACAGAGACACAGACAGAGATCGGACATGTGATCTACATTTCGCCTCTGGAAGAAAATCTAACTTTTTAGTCTTTTTTCACAGTTGAGTTTTGAAGTTTTCTGTGTGACTGTAAGTATGGATAAGCGTTAACGTGTGAGGGGAACACACCTCTCCTTCAGGATGAACAAAGCTCCCAGCTGGACAAGAACAGTGGAAGCAAAAACTGCCAGGACCTCCATCCTTTCAAACCTACGGAAAAAGAGAGAGAAGTTGTTATTTAATGTAAGATGAGCAAAGGGATCCTACATAATGGATGCACTGGGTTTGTAACAGAACAACAACTGTGACTGAGACACAGACTACGGCAAAATAATGATGTCATCTGGGTATGGATATTTCTCTCTGGGAGGAAACTTACAACCAAACAAGAAACAAAGTAGAAAGCATGTGGTGCTGCACCTTTGGGTATGTGAACATCCCCAGTAGCTTACATATCATAAAAAAAGCTCCACAATAAAGTTACCATCAAAATATGATTTCTTGACCCCGAAAATCCACACCTAGCACTCAGAATCATGTTCGCATCATTATTGGTCAGGCAGTTATTGAGCAAAAATGATCGTCCTGTTATCTGGATCACCACCAAATTCATATTAGTTTAAAAAAGTTTGGCCATTACCACATCTGAAAATATATCAGGAAAATATGTCCCCTTGTTTTTGCGTAATCTTGCTAACAAACAAACAAACAAACGCAGGAAAAAAACATAGCTTCATTGGTGGAAGTAATAAAGACAAAGGAAAAATAGTTTACATAAGAGAACGGACAACCATTCACCCAATTTGGAGTCACTATTTAACCGAATTAGCATGTTTACGGTTAGTGGGAAGATACAAGAGTGCACACGCACAGGGAGAACACGCAAACTCCACAGAGAAGGCTCTGGCCAGCACAGGATGTGAACCACCTTATTTTCTTTGGGATGGGAATTGATGAGATATTATCAATACTAATGCCAATAACAATCCTGCCAATCAATGCAATTCTTTAACCACTTCCTCAATGATTCCTGCAGATTTTCCGTGTGGACAAATGTTAGTCTGTAGACTTTCAGTGTCAACAATGTCAAACGCACGTTACAGCATAGATAACTGCTTCTGCAAGTTGCTGGTGTTTCCACTCACTTAAGGTTGTGCAGTAGTTATCTTTTGAAAATAAAAGAAAGCCACAATTCTGACACTTCTTAACCCTGTCAGTGGAAGGAATTGATAAACAAAAAGACTCATGATATCAATTCTTTGATGGAGCTGTTAACGGCTCTCTCTAGGAACTGGTTTCAATTCCCGTCCCTATACTTCTTGCTGTGAGGCACTACCTGCCACAAATTTTTGAACAACTTTATACATTATTTTTCTTAAAATTTTTCTTCGTTTTTGTGCTATCCTTCATTAAGATGTGACAAACAAATCCACAAACCTCGAAACAGGAAAGACTTTGTTTGCTTTGCACATCATCAATCCTGTCAATGCTTAAAACTCTTCCAAACAACTTTTACCTTTAAATAATTTTTACAAAAAGACATTTTCAAACTACTTTTAATCTCTACATTTCTATTCTACCGGGCTGAACTGATTATACGACAGCAGAGGAAATTGTAAAATTTAAAGTCTTCCATTCTCAAATCTTTGTTTATATCAGTTTAATGAATGTGCTCGGACATGAAGCCTCCAGGAGTTGTTTTACATCTTCCTTCACCTGCAGCCAAGATTTGCATTTAATCAAAATGAGAAAGAAAAAAAAACTCTGTTACTCAAATTTTTGGTCAATTTTTTAGTCATCTCAGGTCTGATTTGTTGACGTCATGGAATTATTTGCTTACATTTATCATCAGGGACTAAACCCAGACAAGCTCTTGTGACGCCAGTATACAGTTGTAACTGTTGCCGACCCCCTGACCTCATCACAAGGTCAGGGGGTCGAACCAGGATGAGCCGCTTTGTCTCAGCGAGCGGTCTGCGCGGCTTATGGGGGTTAAAGCTGATGCTGACTGTCAGTGATCTGATGCTCCGTCTCCCTGCAGGAGCTAAAAAGCACTGAACTAAAAGCTTTTGTGTATGTTAAGTGAAGTGCATTATAAATGTATGCATGACACATCAGCACATGCATGCAGAGGGCGAGGAGGCAGGTCATCAGGGTCATCATTTTCATGACAACGTGCAGCATACAGACCTGCACATGTAGAGCCTGGGATACTTATGACGTCATTTCTTATATGTTTTTAGCTAAGTGAAGATACAGAATATACAGAGAGAGGGCAAATAATTGTCAAAATACCAGAATTATAATCATTATTAGACACTGATTGCTTTTTTATATCACATCAGTTAAAAATAAAAAGAAGTCCTAATCACTCAATATTAGGCAACATTTTTTTTATATATAAAAATATGTTCGTGCTCTCAAAACTGTCTTAATTACACAAAAAGTGACATGTCTGTATTTGTTGAGTTATTCATACATTTCTGTATTTTCATGTACCACGTTTCATAATACTAAATTCTCCATTATTTTAAATATTGGTAGTTTCTAAAACCATTAAGTTTGCCTCAGTCTTTGTCAGTTCTACCTGAGATACAAAAGTTGCCAAACCATTTGTGTAATTGAGAAAGTCTCCAAGATTGAAACAATAAACTACTGAAAATTGGAAAGCTAGGACTACTTCTTTTTGTTATCATTGTTTGAGACGCAAATCAATAATATTTGGGACTAACAACAATAACAACAACAACAAAAAAGCCTTACGTGGAACAAAGGATTATGTCATATGTCAAATACGGACACTAAAAGAGAGTCAAGAATTATGTCATATCTCTGTAAATGAATAAAAATGTATAACAACTTGTTAATATGCGGAAAAGAGGAGACTAAATACTAAATATTGAGAAAATGGGGACGGGACTAGATAAGTTCTGCTTCTCCCGTCTACCCTTTCGGACATGAACATTTGACCAACTATTGACAATGTGTGATGCTGTATAACTGTGTTGACGTGACCGAAATAAATAAATAAATCAAATCAAATCAAATTTGGATTTGATATTTACAATAAATGTGATTTACAGAGAGTGTAAAATGAAGTAAAATGTTCAGTCCCTGGTTTAAGGAAACATTTCAAATAGACTTTCTTTTTATTTTTTTTTAAATACTGCTAGTAGTTATTACAGCAAATAATATATGAGCTGATTATAAGGCCTGCAGTCAGTTTTTCAACATCAACAAAAACATTATTAACATAAACAATATTGCCTCACTTTGTATCTCCTTTAAAATCATACTGACAAAATCTTTAAAAGATAATCTACATCTGCCACTTTATTAGGTACACTTTGGCAGCAGCTGCATGGACCCCCTCTTGTCTTGAGAACCGTCTTAAATCTCCTGGGCATTGATTCAACAAGGTGCAGCAAACACTCCTCAGAGATTTTGACTCATACAAACATGGTTGCTGCATATTTGTCAGCTTCGTTTCCGTGTTGCAGATCTCCCTACACATCCCAGAGGTGCTCTAATGGATTGAGGCTGTGGAAGCCAGTGAAGTGCAGTCGCCTCACTGTCATGTTCAAGAAACCAGTCTGAGGTGATCTGAGCTTTGAGACATGGCACATTATCTTCTGATGGCTGGAGGTGGCCATCAGAAAATGGGTACACCGTGGTCATGGAGGAATGATAGGCTGTGGTGTTAAATGATGCTCAATTAGTATTAAAGGGCCTGAAGTGAGCCAAGTAAATATTCTCCACACCATCACACCACCACCATCAGCCTGAGCCATCGACACAAAGTAGGATGGATCCTTGTTTTCATACAGTTGGTGCAGTCTGATTGTACCATCTGAATGCTGCAGCAGGAATTTAGAATAGTCAGAATTTTCCAATGTTCAGTCGTCCATCAGACATGAGCTTCTGCATATCTTGGCAATAACTGTTGCCTTTCTGCCATCTTGAACCAATCCAGTCATTCCTCTCTTTACTGTGGCATCAACAAAGCATTTCTACCAGGACAACTGCCTCATATTGGATATTTTCTCTTTTTTTTGACTATTCTCTATAAACCCTTCAAGCACCTTTCCTCCTCATTCTGATGCACTGTTTGAGCTTCACCAGGTCATCTTGATTATGCCTACATGCTAATTAGTCATTTGTGTTAAAAGGCAGATGAATGGGATGAGCACCCTGAAATTTTTGAGTCCAAATCTACTCTCTAAAGGGGTACGCCAACAACTTTTTGTTTTTGTGTCTTGCCTCACTCCCGAGTCCATGACATGCAGGTAAACACCATTCTTTTGACTATGCGTGCAGTAACAGGGATGACACAGTTTGTTGACTTACAAACACGTCCGTGGTGGTTTGCACATGCGGTTGTGGTTTAGTTTCATTTATATTTCTTTCAAAAAGTACATATAGTGTTAATCTTAGCCTAAAATTAGACCCTGTAACATAAAAATGAGTCACACAAGCACACAGGACTGTTTAGAGTAGATGAAAAGTTAATTTGATGACTGTAGGCAGAGACAGGAGTTCACTACCCATTGTTTCAACATGATTGAGATAAACTAATGCACTGTTGAGTTACTCCATATTCTCTTTGACCTGCCACTAATTGTTATTGTAATCTGCCTGACCCTGGTTACTGGAAGGGTCTGTTGAAGGCTGCTGTGTACTGATGTGCTCTCTGTCATGTACTGACTTTTATTTTATTTATATTTTGTTCATTGTTGTCTCTTTTTGCTGTTTATAGATGTATGTGTAGTCTAGGTGGACTGTAAAATCAGAATTGCCCATTGGGATAAAAAAAGTTGTCTTAACTAAACTAAACTAATTCATGGTGGGCGAGCTCTGCCTATCTCTTTCTTGTAAGTCCACGTACAGTCAAAAGAATTTAGTCTATCTGCTAGTCATGGACTCTGGAGTGAGGCAAGACACAAAAACAAAAAAATGTTGCTATATCTCTTTAATGATAAAGGTTTGTTTTGCAAAATTATTATATAGCATGATATTATGCCATTGTCACAAACATAAGCTATTATTGTGTAAAAGATATGAAAAAGTAGAAATTTGTCATCACAGCATCCAATAATATTTCTATCAGCAAAGCCAATCTGTATTTAATAAATGATATAAACAGAAATAAGCAGGAAGTCCATTTTTATGCAGTTTGTCACTGCTGCAAGTATGCAATTAATCCTCTAACATCATACCAGCTTGTGCAACCCCAGCATGATAATATGTGTGTGTGTGTGTGTGTGTGTGTGTGTGTGTATGTGTGTCTCAATCCTCCAAACCCAGTAAACAATGACAACCTATTAACCTTCAGGCGTCAGCTCACTGGGTCATTGGTTGGACATATAGCCTCTTTTAAGCTAACACATGCACACACGCTCACACACACACACACTTCTCAAGAACATGGACTGATGTCTTAACAAGCTTCTGCGGTGCACACAAACATACACACCCTCTCCCCCAAAGAAACACTCAATGCCCGCTGTTTGCCCTGATCGCATCCATACTATTAGGTCAGAGGTCAAGCTCTGTACCACCAACAGCCTGTGGATTATCTAAACAGGCGCCACAGCGAAACCCTGGCGTCTGCTAGAGACCGACTCAAACAGGGTTTGCAGAAGTAAGGTGATCATGGAGTGGGGAATATGGCAAAATGTATCACAGTCTCAAGTTTATCACAGTATAGTTTGCACTTTTTTGCAAATGACAACCAACAGCCAAACGTACACCCATAAATATTATTTTAAATGCACAAAAACTGAATTTAGAGCACATTCAAATCTTGTTTTCTGTCATGAAGTTGTAAATCAATGCATGAAATATTTCAATATTTGCCATTTTACATTTGAACAATTGGGTAATTGGGGTTTGGGGTTCTCAATTAAAAAACATGACATTTTTATTTCCCTGTATGATGAACAATCAAACAAAATCAAAAAAATTGGACTTTTTGGCAGAATTGAAGAATTATAATTCATTCAAGTGTTCTCTTTTGTGTTCTACAAGAACGCAGAAGTGATGCTGCATCACACACACAAATCTGCTGTACAGCAGAGAATGAATCTGCAGACTGAAGTCACTTCAAGCTATTTGCATGGAAATTCATCCATGGAAATATTTATTTAGATTGTCCCCTTGTGCATCCCTTCAATTCACTAACCTCTGGCAACTCTTGACCCAGAAACGTACATGCAAAGAAAATAGCAATAACCATCATTTATCAATTTTTCTAGATTTTTCTTTCATGTACTAATCTCTTAAAATGATTCAGCTCTGACCAAAACAATTGAATTGTTATCAGGATTTTGAACCTTTAAATGTCAGCCTGAATATACAGCCACTGTTATTTATAGATAATTTAGATAGTTGCGGGGGTGCACTGCTGTTTATTAGCCTCGGATGGCTTAAAAAGCAACAACGACATCATCAATTTCATTGCTTTTTTTGTGTGGTGTGGTGTCAGTTTTCAAATTTTGTACCCCAGCATGCAAAGAAACTGCCACAAAATCAAATATATAAGTATTTTTATTCTGCTTTTACTCTGCATAAATCTTTTTAACCACTTCAGCTTCAAAACTACCAAATATTTGATAACTTGCAGGATTTTAACCCTTTAAATGCAAGTTTGAATACTTCATGCTACTTGTATTAAAAAACAACAAATAGCTGACTGAAGTCGAACAGATATCACACAGCGAAAAGGCCCACATACTGTATGGGAAAGGCTAAAACACAGAATTACTCTACACTGCTATAACTTTGCAGTGCAGCAAGATCTGCCTGATTATATGTGTTGTTAATGTATTCAGAAAGATCCAACTTGAGCTTCAGTCTACAACAGAGCGGGACTTGAGAGAGATGACAGCAGGAAGTGACTACTCCAACAGAGATTAGCATAGATGCTAACAGTTTCAGTAGTATTTTTTTATCATATATGAACAACATCACTTCATCAAATAAAAAAAGTTACATTTAAATCATTTTTTGATAGAAAGGATATTTTTTGTTCCACTTCCTGTTTTGAAATGAGTTTGTTCTATGAAGTTGCTTATATTTTGTATTTGTTTTTTTGTACTACTCTCTGAGCTGTTTCCAGATGAACAAGTAAAACATACTGATGTGTCAGGTTCACATTCATGATCACAATAAACAAATGCTCATGTTCTTATGATTATCCATTAGCATCAAGGACTTGAGGATAAAGTAAGCAATGCGTCTCTTGATATTTGGAGCTTTACTGTTGATCGCCTTTATCTCAAGTATTTTCAGCAGACTATAATATTCTCTTTTGTTATCTTTAAAACTCAACCAGGAAAAACACAGAAGTCTTGATATACTGAATACAATAAAAAGGGCTTTGGCGGCAGCGGATAATTCCTGAATAACCCAGTCCTGCTCCTTCAACCTTAGTAAAAAAGGGTCAAAAGCTGCTGCTAGTTTAACTCAACAATCTGCTCAGTTGCTCAGCAAAAATCAGGCAATTTACATGCACACACGCGCACACACATACACACAAAGCGCAGATAAAGACACGTGAATGCAATGATTCCACACACACAAATACACAAACGTACTCAAACAAAAGCCTCATGGGGGCTAAGTGAAGCTTAAAAGCAGATCACCACTCTTCTACACCTCAGGGTCAGAGGTCGCCTGTCAGCTGCACATGCACTGTTACAGCAGTTCACTGGGACAGACACAAAAACACACATACAATGTTTGGTGCTTTAGTTTAGCGGTGCTCATATTTGAAATGTTCACTTGGTGCAGAAAATAGCCACTGAAGCTTTAGTGATTCTCTGCTACATCTGTGTTTGCATGGTTTGTGCCGGTGTGTGTGTGTGTTTCTGAATGGTTCCTGGATGGAGGCCAATGATAGATACACAATCACAGACAGAGCTTGGCAGTAAAGCTTGTGATACTGATATGTAAATATAATATGCAATAAGGATGCAGACATAGATACTGATGTCACAGGGTGGAGCTACATAATGCTGCACACTGTTGATTCACTAGAATCGACACTTCCTGTCCATAAGCTAAAGCTTAAAAAAACTTGTCACAAAGCTGCATGCAGTGTTAATTTTGTTTCTGTCAACAACCTTTTTTCCGTGACAAAAACAAGACAGCAAGTAAGAAAGAAAGTGCACACGGACAAAAACTAAAACGAAACTAACTCTCAGTTTCATCAACAAATAAAAACAAGATGAAAATGCTTGACAGAAACTTAATCCAACCAGAACTAATTTTGTCATATAGGAAGTAGAAACAAAGTAGGAATATTTCCAATCACAGCTGTTTTGGTTTTGTGGAAATGTTGGATGAGTTAAAAGGGACATCCAACTTGAGCTGTGTGGCGGCAGGAGATCCAATCAGAGCTACTCTCTGGAGGAAAGGCAGTTGAATTTTCCCCCACAAGCATGACAGTGTCAGGACCATGCACACATTTCACATTCTGCTGCAAGAAACATGCCGACGCCTGAGAGAAAAAGGAGCGTCAACATATGGACGCAATTCACGTTTGACGCTGTGGAGAACAGGGATGGGATGAAATATTGTTTGGCAAATTACAGAACGTGACGAAACGCATCGAGTTTTAAAAAAATGGATTGCGAAATAAAGACCAGAAGTGACAACAACAATCATTAGCACCAAGTACCTTGCCTCCAAAAAGCCGAACGATGGAGTCGAATGAGGTCGAAATTGAGGACGCTCCGCCTGGATACAAGTCATCTGTCTGGCAGTATTTTGGCTTTCTCATTAAAAAAGACAAAGACAACAACAGAGTAACTGACAAGACGGTGTGTAAACTCTGTCTAACCTCTCTAGGGTTAGAGAGAGTGTTATTGTTTGTGTTTGGCCTGTTAGGCCTTGTGTTTTCATGTGTGCAACTCAAACCAAAACAAATAAGTTGTAATTACACAGTAATATGTTTTCTTTTTTACTTTTTTGATATTGTATCGTGACCATGGATGTATTATAAGAACTGGATAGCGTGGCTCCGCCTTCCACCATGTAACGGATTTGAAGCCAAAATATCCCCAGTCAGGGCGCCGCCATTGTGCAGCCAGTAGAGAATTTGGGCCATAATCCGGACGCAGCTGTCGTAAACGGTCGCAACACTCCGCAGCATACGCCGCACACAATCATTGTGAAGCTGCCGTAAAACCGCGGTTATTTTTAAAGTCTAATAATTAATAAAGAAGAAACTTTCAGAAAAAAGAGGACTTGGAAAACACGCAGTCTAATAATACTTTAATGTCACCACAGCATACAGATGGGAGATATATTTGTACGGGGTGTAATAATTTTTTGAAGTTTCACTTCGGCCCGTCCAGATGAATGGGGGAGACGGAAATTTGACCTATACTGCAGCCAGTCACCAGGGGGAGCAGTTTTCGTGGAGGCTTCAATTTGAGCCCAGCGACATGGCGTCCATGTTTTTTACAGTCTATGATCGTGACGTATCGTAACGTGACCCGGTCATTTCGAGTGGAGTTCCCTAGTGGAGAACAAGTCGCTATATAAACTGTGTAACCCGATAATGATGGGAAAACACAACAAGCGACATCTCCAGGGGAGTAAACTTGACATCTCTGCAACAATAAGATGACTGAAGCTAACATTACTGCATGGTTTATGGGTGTGATTTACTTAGCTTCGACACCATAGCAGTGCTAAGGAAGGTGATAAAATAACAACACATATTTATGAAACTGGTTGGTGTTGATGAGGAATATAAATACATTTATCCAAGTGTAAAACATGACTTCAGAAATTAAAGGAAGCATAAAAAAATTCCTTACCCTTTACGCTTCATATTTGAATCAACTAAATTTACAGCAGATTTCATCAGCTAAAATGTGAAATTTCACCAACTCAAACTAGACTAAAACTAAAATAATTTAGATGATTAAATTTTGACTAAGACTAAGAGATATTTTGGGCAAAAGACTAAAACTAAAACTAAATGAAAAAGTGCTGTCAAACTTAACACTGGCTGTATGGAGTACATCAGATGTGCACATCCCCCTTGCCGTTGTTGGAGAGGAGGAGGTGCAGATGAAGCTGGATGTTGGTGTGACCCTCATCTTTTGGCTAACACACCTGCACCAGGTGAGGGCACAGCTGGCTTTGGAAGTGCATGTAAGATTAGAGTTTACTGCTCTAAACTGTATTAAACCAGACCACTGTGAGGGCTTTCACACCGGCACGGTTCTGGAACCGGTTCTGTGCTGGATTCTCAGGGCGTTTTCACATTAGGTCCACTTGTTTCAAATGGTGCTGCGGAGCGGCTCGCCATGGGTTTGCCCCCCTCCCCCTCCCCCGCTGGCTTGCATTCAAACTGGCAATATCGAACCATGCCCCGACCCACTTGTGTATTTACTCAGTTTGAAACAGCAGGGGGTGATATGCACGTTACTGGTTACCAAACCTGCTACAGAGGATAACGAAGAAGAGACGACCATGGTAACCATTTCCTACACCAGACAACCAATGTTTACGTTTTGCTCTCTTCTACATTTTCCTTCAAGTGTGTTTTTTTATCGTGTTTGAGATGGCATCAGTGACCTTCTGGACCCTCGTAAATCATCGTAATCCTCTACCAGAATAAACAAATCCACAAATTGAGTAAGCAAAAGATTCAACCATGGGATTAACAGGAAGTAATGCATCAAAAGTAGATCGGTTCAGACCACTTTGTTTCACACCAGTGAAACCGCACCAAATGTGGGGAGATGGAGCAGATCGAGACCATCCCTTCATGGAGGTCTCGGACCGGCTGATTTGGTGCGCACCAAAGTGCGGTGGTTGCATTCACATTGACACTAACCTACCAAATCCTGGCCCAAAACTTCTTTGGTGCGCACTAAATGTGGTTGGCATGAAAACGCCCTGAGAATCCTGGTGCTTCCTTGCCAACCAGCCCGCGTTCATATCAGTTTAAGTAGAACGAAAGTGGGAGGGCATTATTTCGTGTTACTCAAGGTTTTTTGTTTTCATCTAGCAATCAAGCGCAGAGTGACTGTTGATGAGGAGACATAGCAGACGTATGTAGAAGGCACCTGATATGTAAAAAGTGTGTGTTCCTCTACTTCCTCAACTTCCTGCTCATTTTATCAACAAACAATACGACATGCTCACCGATGATGTCACGGTTTGTGAGCTTGAACTAGCTTTTTTGGTTCCAACCACAAAGCAGCTTTTCAGGTTACAACTAATTAATTTCTGCATAAAAAGCCAGCTGGTGAAACCCCTCTCTGTGGAGGACCAGCGTTTGCTGTTATTTCCTTATAAGAGTGCAGGTATTAATAAATATACAAGCAACGCCCCTGATGTGAATAAACAACATTAATGTCATCATTTAGTGTCATTAAAGCACAGTAGAGAAACCGCAAAGATCATTGACAAAAGAGTGAAACAAAATACAGTTTCAGCATTGCAACTCTACTGTACACATGCACAACAGTCAAGAGGCTAAGATTAAGGTTAAATTATTAATATTTCATGAAGACATTTCTGTGTTATTTGGGGATGTGTAATTTTGTTGTCTTCTCCTTTATTTCATATACAGTTATTTTCAAACTCATCTTAGCTGATGCTGATATCTACATTGAATCTACTCTGTACGCATTTACCCGTTTCTCTCACTGTGAATGTCCTATGACGTGACAAAAAGATGCAATACAAAATAAAAATGGTTGTTTTTGTCATAAATGACACTGATTAGATTTCTTTAATGTAGAAATGTAATGTTATCCTGTGAGGCATTATGGTACATTCTTCTGATTTTACAACAGATGAATAATATACACAGGCCAAAGTCGGTGGATGATATCATAGTGGAAGGTTTAATTGTGCCTTTACAGAAAATGTTAATGTATTATTTGTTTCCTTGGCTTGTATACACCTAAAATCCCTTTAATTACGTGGAGACAGTGGCATTATCTGCAACAATGTATAGCTCTAGTTTCCTTGGCACTGTGGCTTACGTTCAGGCTAATGCCATGTACATCATATGACCCTATTTCAAAAATCCCAGACTATCCCTTTAAAGTATTATTTTAGGGGGCATGATGTCAAAATGTGTTAATTGTTACTATTATTGTAAGTGCTAAAAAAGAATATCTAATATTGTTTAAACACCAGCTTCGTGTCGATAAGTCTTTTAACCAATTAGTACCCTTGATGCTGCAGCAGTGGTATGTGATTTTTTCCATATTAAAAGCTAATACTGAAGAACACTTAACTGGCTCTACTGACAGTGAGGGAAAAGTCCATCTGTTATTATATAAAAAAATATTCAGTATTGTGCCACTGATAAAATGAAATGGCTTTACAGGCTCAAGTCCATTTAATGTTTGTCTGTTTGTTTCTATTCAATCACAGAGGAGCATGATTAAGTTGAGCTTTCTTATGGTTCTGTGTCTGGATGCCCCCCTAAAGAACTCCAGGTTGATCAGTACAAGGTTTGATGACTTGTTAGCTCAGATCAGTGCCAGGATTACTTGGATGGAAACCAACAACTGCCTTTCTGTTTCAGCTGAAGTCAGATGGCCTGTCCGTCTGTGTCTGCTGAGAGACAGTTTGACTGCATTTAGAGGGTCAAACAGAGGCTAAAACCGGGCTCACTCCAGAGTCATGGACAAAAACCAACCAGTTCTACGTGTACTGGTGTGAGCATAATAACCAGGCTGAATGACTTACCCAAATACTGCGTGTAGAGATAAATCAAGTTTGGCTAAGTCAGGTTTATATTCAGGATGATATATGCTGCTGAATTTCAGAATGACATTGAAACAGACGTTTCAGGTGTAAAATAAGGCTGAAGGGGAATGTTAAAACCTGATGGATTCATGGTGTCACATGATGTCTTGCTGAACGCGTTGGCTGTCTCAAGAATTACGTACAAATTTCCATCAGTTGGCAACTTTTTCTCAACTTCTGAGAAGTTGTGTAACAAAAAAAGATCTAATTCTTTTGACTAAGGATTTTAATCAGGTGGACTTCTGCACAAACAAACTTCGCAGTACATCTTCATGGAAAATCTGTCTTTGGTTTTGTGTCACTAGCATGTAGCAAAAGGGCACAGAAAATGACTCTAATTCTCAGAATATTGGACTCAAAATAAAAAAAAATAAACATGAATTTGTCTTTTATTCCAAATCAGATGCATCGCTTTGAGTGATAGGTCTCATATAATAGCTTTTTGCAGCAAGATTGCTATCACTGTGATTATTTTTGTTTTATTTTCTGAACAACATCATGTCCTTTTTGCATGAATGACAGTTTTTATTTTCTTAGGGACTGGTCAGTAGGGCTGAACGATTAATTGCAAATTAGATTAAATCGCAATATGGCTTGTTGTAATTTTCAAATCGCAGAAGGTTCAAGATTTGTGTTGAACATTTTGTCATTGTGATGTAGTTTTTTGCAATTTCATGCCTATTTTTTTTACCGCTATTCATACACTTTTTTCCCACTTTAGGACCTTTTTCACCTTGTTTAACCCCGTTTTTACAACTTTATGCCTATTTTGCCCTCATTCATCTTCTTTGGCCACTGTCAGAAACATTTTTGGAATTTTTACATGTTTTTTGAAATTTAATTTCAAATTTAATTCCCAATTTTGCTGGCATAATCAATTTTCCTAAGTCACTTTTATCTTTTTGCCAATTTTCCCCCATTTTTTTCAACTTCATACCTATTTTGCACCTACTTATTAACCTTTTTCTGCTTTCATACCATTTTTACCCAGTTTTTACAATTTCATACCTATTATACTTCTGTTCTTCACTTCTCCACTTTTTCTCAAATCTTTTATCCTTAGATTGATTTAATGTCATATTGGTTTTACTATTAAAAAGATCTATTGCTTATGTTTGTTTAAGAATACATAAGATGAGGAACATTAAACAATCGCAGAGTAAATCGCAATATTGGGGCGAAAAAAATCACAATTAGATTATTTTCTCAAATCGTTCAGCCTCACTGGTCTGAGTGTGATGTAATGTGCCGATAATAATGATGAACTCACCCGAAAGAGTAAACCTGACTGGGTTTCTTCATGGTTACCCAGGAGCTGATGAGGCAGGTGATCAGGCTGAAAGAGCAGGTGAGAAAAGAAAATCAATACACGCACAGAATTAAGATGGAATAGGGAGTCAGTGGAGGTTTGGTAGGATGTCAAAGTTTGAAGGGATTCATTGTAAATACTGTTTATTTTCATAAATTCAGAATAACTGTTTATGATTAGAAATTCCCAATCAACAAAGGGCAGCCATTTTGAGAAGTATTGATGCTTATTGAATCTGACTATTGCTGCATTTATCACACTCTGAAATAGAGCATTCAGTCACCTCTAAACATTTAGACATAAACAGGAAAATGACAGACAAATAAAACAGGAACTTTAAAAAATAAATAAATGTGCATTCAAGAATTTTTAATTGTTGAACAGTAAGAAATGACTAAACTTTTTTTATTTAGGGTTATTTAAAACAGATAAAACTTACCTAAAAAGGTCAAAGATGGTGAGGTATGTGTAAGCAGTCAAGGCTGAAATGAGAAACACAAACAGAGATGTCACCATTCAAGAAAATTAAAGATCTGAGGGGGTCAAAAACACCCAAACCTGACCAACTACAACTGATATAAACACTGTCCTTAAAGAGGTCATATTTGGCCTCACAATTGGGTTCACATAAAGTAGAAGATGTACTTGTTGATGAAGGTAGAGATGAAGCTAGGATATGATGTCTGAACCTAAGAGAATATGTTTAAGACATGAATGCCTTATTTTGTTACAGTATACTGACTCTAAGTCTTATTCTTACATTTGCTCTTCACACATAGAACTTTCCTGTATACATCCAACATATTTTGACTATTTTATAAAAAAAAAAACTATTCAGACAGTAATAACTTGAGTAACGAGCCCTTTGCCTTTAGACCACAACTAAAGGTTCTGTTTCGATCAGCGTTAATGTAGTGACAGTCAGTATGCAATGAAAAGAGCAGCAGTTTACTACTATTCATGCAAACAGTGGAAACCCAGCCCCCATTTATGCAACCTATGATCTAAACAACTATAACAAACTCACAAAATGGTAACCTTCAAGACGTTAAATTCACAGGGCTTCTCATGGAGAATTCTCTTGAAACTTTGTAACAAAACAGCACTTTATGTGACAAGGTATTTGAATGTAAAGTAACACTGAAAAATCACTACTGCTGTGGGAAACGTATTGCAATATTTTTTCCAATATCATTCAGCCCTGTAAGAGATGGGAAGAAGAGAAGTGTTTCAGCTCAATGAGCGACTATTTAGACTGGTGAATTTCAGCCAAAAGCATTCTTGGCATTCATTTGTGTTTATTTATCTTTAATTAACATCTGATAAGTATGTTTTGACAGAATCTACTAATCAAATATAACAGAGAAGCTTTTCAGGGATCTTTTTAGTCATTATAAGCTGCTGTAGTGACAAGCAGAAATCACCACTTAACCTGGTAACTTGTCAACCTCCAACACCAAATGGTCATGTGCATTTATTGCCTATGACGCAGCATGACGTGTTTATGAACTTAAGGTTAAACAGCGATCATATACAGTATGTGAACATACATTCATGGACAATCACATACAACCAGTCTGCTTTGTTTACATTCTGCTCAGATCAAAACTGAATTATTTGTAACTCTAGACAAATAGTTTTAAATCATCAAGTCAAATTACAGTTAACAAGCTTTTTGGCACACTCCTGAAGAAGTCATGGAGTGAGAGGGTCACTGAATCAGCTTTCAGGTGGCCGGTCGGGCTCTTACTGAGTCAGTCACCTGTACGAGAACCTGGGTAATATCCAATTAGACAGCCTGCTAACAGGTAAGCTGAGGGGTCGGTCAGCCAGTTAGTGGGTGAATTAGTCATTCAGTCAACAAGCCAGTGAACTCTGAGTAGACCCCTCTGTGTAAGTGTGCCTGCTTTACGGCCTGCCTGTCCGTCTGACTGTGTATATGCTCACCGACCAGCTCTCAGTAATCAGGGTGTGCTGTGGGGGATGAGGAGAGAGGATTAGAGCAGCTTTGTGCTCAGAAGAACATTTTGTTTCCCCACCAACAGCGTTTATGTTGGCCAACCTGACGCAGTGTAATCCTGACAGAGAGACCAGCGGCAATGACCGAGAGAGACAGACACAGACAGAGAGAGAGACACACACAGGCAGCCAGACTAAGAGTGAATGACACAGGGACAGGCAGAGTTTGAGAGAGAGGGACTAAGAGAAGGACAGATGGGAAGACTGGGAGGCCAAGTCAGACAGATGGGCAGAGGGAGAGGGAGAGAGTTTAAAAGACAACTAGACAGGGTGACAGACATAAACACAGACAGGCCGACACAGAGAAAGTGAATGAGTGAGGGCCAATCCCTTACACTGGAGAAAAGTAATGGAGGAAGGGAAATATCTCAGAAAGTTAGAGGTGAAACCAGAGTGAAAGCCATCGCCTAACAAGTGCCAAATGGTGAATTGTTTAGCTTATACTTTTGGATATTTTATGGGGAACTACAAACGTAGACAGCATTTTTATAGAGATGTCGATAAGTTATATTTTGACAAGGAGGATTTAAAGGAGACATATCATGCTGATGCATGATTTAATACTTACATATAATATAATAAATTTGAAAACAAGACCTTACACCCTCTTAATTTTCAAAAAATTAGATATTGTATTTTTTCTGATATCCTAGAACGAGATTTGATGCCTCTGAAAATAGGTCATTGCGAGATGTCCGCGAGATTTCAAACATCATGACATCACGAGGTACCTTTCTTTTTATTGGAGTAATCTGATAAAACACTTCCTCCTCTGTGATGTCTGTCAGCCCCAAACCCTCACCGAGGAACACATCCAGCAGCAGGGGTATAAAGCTCCCTCGCTCACACTCCCTCATTACCAGCTCTGGCCTGTAGAGGGACTCAATACGCAGTCGCTGCTTTGAGCCTGCCGGAAAATACAGTAGAAGAAGAAGGACAAGCTGGCTGTACCCCCAATAGAACTGACCAATCAGAGCACAAAGGGCTGTGACATTGCGAGGTAACTTTAGGTCATCCTTGAGACCAAGAGTTTCAACAAGAGCTTCATAATGGCCTAAAATGACGATATTGAGAACGCTATTGTGGGGCAGTGAAGGAACTAAATGACTTGTACTGAGGGCAGAAATGCTTTACAGGCATCCTAGTCTGGCATAGTGAAAAGGAGAAACAAGCATGATATGTCCTCTTTAAGGAGAGGGAACCGACAATCACTGAGTACTATGGCAAAGACTAAAGCTTAGTTTTCACATCTGCGTCAAGTCAATGCTGTGCCTACACTATGATGCCTTGCACTTTCTTTAGTATATATACTTGTGCTTTGGTTCGTCCACATTGCTCTAAAATACAGTACATGTCAAGATGCCAGTCGGCAGTGCAATTCATATACAGGTCCTGATCCCTTCACTGCTTGTTTGTGTACAAGACACAAACAGTAATGGAGTAAATATTATTGGAGAAAAGAACTATAAAACAGCATGAGCAGCAGATGACTACAATGCAACAGCAGCAAAAAGGGAGAGAGGAGGCATCAGAGGAGATAAAATCTTTGACTCCTGAATGAGAAGAATCAGAAGGCATGTATTCCAGCTGCTGAATGAGACACGAACATTGAAATACACTTCTGTTGTCACTGCATTTCACTATCAGTATTGTTTTGTCTCTGCAGTCATTCTATATCATTATTGCAAATAAAATCATACCTGAGATGTACTTTCCAAATGGCTGTCATCCTGTGCCCTGGAGTAGAGCAGGCACTGGGCTTGCAGTCTACATTGTTTCAAAAAGCAGTTTCATTTTTGAGGATGTACACATCAGACAACAAGCCACTGCATCAATTCAGGGCTACTTGAACTCGAGCACAGGTCACAGCATAGCTTTGTCACAGCTTTATGGGAACATTTCCACCCGGGCCAGTTGACCACACTGTACCAAAGCAAAGTCTTACCAAGGGCCCTCTAAAATCTGTGATCACAGAATAGCAGACAGCATCATGGAATCGGACATGAAACACAGAATTCAATACTAGAAAAGCACTCGGAGAGCGCAGACTTCCGACAGCATCACAGTCCTCACCCATATTGTGATTTTCACCATAAATATTAGTCCTGCTTTTATTTCATCTATATAATTAGATTCCTACGTAGACCAAAAAACCACACAGATATGCACAAATGCCGAAAATGGTCCTGTCTCATAATGTTAAAGAATCCTTGAAAAAATTCCTGGATCTAGACGGTGATCCGATAACTCCCAAGATCTAATAATTTGTTCCTTGACCCAATCCGGACATTTCCTGAAAATTTCAGCTTAATCCGTAACTTCTGAGTTATGTTGCTAATAGAGAAACAAACAAACAAACAGATGCTGGCAATAATATAACCTCCTTGGTGGAGGTAATAAACACGTAATATCATGAAATGGCTGACACAAAAGCGGTTTTTGGACTAAAAAGGAATGTATCCCTTGGGGAAATGCTCCGAGGGGGTCACTAATGATGGGAACATTGCACGCCTTACTTCCTCTCCCCCTCCCCTTATTAACAACACAAACATGTTGAAGTGGCCACCACAGGCACTGGCTAAGTCTGCAAAGAAGCTATGAAAGAACAGGACAGAGCAGTCTCCCAACGATTATTATATGCCAGGGGATAATATGAAGAGTTGTTTTCCAAAATGCCATAAAAGCCAAAATTAAAAATATATATATATTACTCAGGGCAATCCTTTTTATACCGATTGTACAACCTGCCCTATCAGTATTTAATGCCAGAAAGCTATATATCCCTGTTTAAACTGTATTTCAAAGTTCAGTTCCCCAGCCAACCCAATGGTGGGTCTGGGTAAATCATGTAAATACTTTCTAAATGAAAATGGATTTATACCGTTTTGGAAAAGAGCTCTTCATATGTTCGGCAAATTTTGTCAAGATACTGTTGATTGGACCCCACAACCTTCTTTTTTCTTGTTGCCAAAGTTGCATACCACTGGCACAAAACAAATGCAAAATCTACCTTAATGCCCTTTTTTGGCAGAATGAGATAGAGCAGTCAGAAAGAAAGATGCAGTTATGACAGTGTCTAGAACCCCAACATACTCGTAGAGATGTCAAAATGTTCCTAAATTACACAGGTGTGGATGCAGACTGTGCAAACCTTCAAACTTCAGGGTAAGCTCTGCTATCTGAAAAAGGCCCCAGAGAATATTTTACCCATGGATAGACAATGGACAGTAAGTCCAACAAAACTTTGGACACTATGCTAAAGCCCCCCCTCTTTAGGAGATGAATACAATTTGAATAAAGCCTGAGTATCTCCCTTTGGAATGAACGGTCTGTGAGGTCTCCCAGTTGACACTAAGCTGAAAATGTCACGTTTAAAATCAGCAGGTAATAGTCACAAACACTCATTCATTCATCAAATCAGCTCAAAGTACTGGCAGTTCTAATCGGACTTATTCATAAGGGTTAATCAGTATTGATATTTGTAATGATTAGCTGTGTTGTGTTTTATCTACAGTTCTATACTGTTTAAAGTCAACTTCCTTTCCCCATATCCTGCTGTTATTTTGATATGCAGCGGGTCATCTTCCCGTTGGGATCAATGAGGCTGGATGTCATCTTGTTGTGTCGAATCAAAAGCTGCAGACAAAAACAGCGATAATAACACAAACGCTGACATCACGGTGACCCTGAAACAGGCTCATATCAGATCAATACCTGGGCTGAAATTTCCCTTCGCTGGGCTCGGGTAAGTTTACATGTACACCACAGTACACACACACACGCACACACACACACTGGGTCAGTTTCTTTATAAATCTTCTGCTTACAAACACTGACACCCAGAGGACGTGCGGATGTGATACCAGAGTACCAAATATTAATGACACTACATTATTCTTGTCTAAAACAAAAACACACACAGCCATACACACACAACAGGATACACAGAGACGATGATGCACAACTCAAGGAGAATCACACACAGAAAAATCCTACAGACACGTACAGTGTGTACCTAAACACATACACCTCGACATACACAGTTTAAGGGGGAAAGGAATGGATAAGCATTTTCTTGCTGCTTTTGTCTTCTTGTATAATTTCAAATTCTTTGGCAATAGTTTTACTCTTTGTTATGAATTCAAAACCTTTCTCAGTTGTTCATGGGACCTCTCCCTCTCAAGACAAGAAGTTAAGGTAAATAAATAACAAAAAAAAATCCTTTATCAGAAGTTAAAGGAATCAAAAGGATAGAAAGTGAAGGAAGAAGGAAAGGAACCAGGGATGGATAGATAGATGAGAGAGAGAAATACGAGCAGGAGGATGAATATTTAATGCTGTCTGCAGAGGGGCAGCCATAACACACACACACACACACACACACACACACACATAAACACACACTCAAGTACATTCACTGTTAATGTACACACAGATGATGTATTCATAAGCAAATGACAATGTGTTGATCAGGTGATTGAAGAGGTAAGCAAAGCTGAAGTTATACTCTGAAATAACTTTTCTTTCACTGGCTAATGAATATGAAATGTTTTTTTTTTTATAAACAGGGGACTCAAACCATCAGTCTGTGCTTCCAGTGCCAAGGCCATGGGTCACTGGATGCCAGGCTGTAGAGGGATAATTGTTCAGATTCAATTCCCTTATAACAAAGGAAGGAGTGTGTTGTCTCTTAACTCTCAGGGGTTGAATCACCCTATGAAGAGTTTCTGTGAGTCCTTCCCACTACTCCCCTTCCATTGTTGTTGTCTTCCTTCATAGTAAGATAAGTATCTACTTCCTTTACCAGCCATTTGGAACTCAAGTTGCTTCTTGGATGAGAAGTGAAAGTCTTCCCAAAATTTAACACAGTCCAGTTGCCTCAATTTTGAATCTTCAAGATAATGATGGCCTGGATGAATGAGAATCTACACACACTCTTGAAAAACAACCAGATTCTGTCAACAGTTTTCAGTGATTTGACTGTCAAACTTGACCCCCATGTTTCTCAGTCTTTGGTTTAATAATTTAAAAAAGTAAGGCCTGAGATAAACTTGCTGTTTAACCTTGCTTTCCAACACTCTTCCATGTGTTGAGGATGTAGTTGTAAAAATACAACTGTCCAGTGTGTGATGATGGAGAACCCTTTAGAAATATGTGAACTCCCAGGCTGCAAACAAATTCCGTGTTTAGCAACATCAGATTAAATCAAACTAGAGATCAGTGGGCAGATCACACACCATAGCTCCTGCTGTTTTAAAAGATTGTTTTCTCTGTGCTCAGGCATGCAATTCTGGTGTTACAGTTTAACTAGTTACCATGTTAACAGGTGATTTTCAGCATACTGCGATCCTAGATGTTTTCACAGCACTCAATAAAAACAGGACGAGTCCTTTGAGGATGTTTATATTTTTTGTTATTTTGTATCTCAACAGTCAGAAATGATAAAACTAATACTAAACAAGCCACAAACTCAGCTGTAAGTCACCAGATCTCATGCTCACTTGTTATATCAATAACAAAACCATTTTGTGTGATTGTAATCAACGAGCAACAATGGAGGACTTCAACACTCCACTATAGAGTAGAGCAGTGGTTCCCAAACTGGGGTACGGGTACCCCCAGGGGTACGCGAAGTGATGTAGGGGGTACGCGAAAACCTGTCAGGTTTCAAACAGCTGTTTCAGCAGTTCAAGGCATCTTGGAGAAGGAAATCTGTCCTGAATATTCTAAGATTCTTACAGTAACATGAGTTCAGTCAGACAGCCTTCTCATTAAAAGTGTGGTGAGTTTATAACAGCTTCAAGTTCAAAACTGAATGTGTTCCAGAAATGTACATTTCTTTTTCAAAAGTGAACTGGTGTTGCCCACTGACATTGCTGGTAAATCTATCTAGTGAGAAATAATTCATTTTAAGAGATTTTATTTATATGTTATGCATGTTAAATGTGGGAGACGGGGGTGGCAGCAGGCTTACAGACACACTTGTTTTTCTAGTTGCTATAAGTGCGTGAGAGTAGGGGGTACATGGCTGGAGGTCAAGAGTCTGAAGGGGTACAGGCTGCAAAAAGTTTGGGAACCACTGGAGTAGAGCATTGTTTTGTGCAGCCTCCAACCAGAGATCCCTCATTGTATTTAGCTCCATCCATCCCACATCCTGACTCCCGAAAACAGTGTGGCCCAACTTGAGAAGACTCCCTGCTGAGCTACGCCTGCCTCCACTGTGCAACTCTTTTCTTGTTATTTTGGTTTTGTTTTGTTTTTTCATTTTTAAACTGAAGACCCTTAAAAGAAACTACTGTGCTCTGTAAAGCGTTTTTACTCAACAAAAAAACCCTTTTGGATTGCTGGATTATTTCTCTTAAAGAGGGAGCCAGACTGCAAGAAGCAGACCTTCTAGTTTACACTTAAAGCCATGTGCAAAGCATTCTGGGATGTTGTAAATGCAGGCAAGTAAAAGCCCCTTATTTTTGAACTGTTGATTCAGAATCTAAGAAATTTATAACAGAGGGTATGCACTGACATCACAATCTGTGCCCCAGACTAGCTGTTTCACTCAAGCAGAGAGCGACATCTGTCTCGTGAAATCGGTGAGAAGAAACTGGAAAATATCATAATTTTGTATCTGTGGGATTTTGTGTTTGTCCAGAACTAAATCAAACTAGATCAAGATTCCCACAGCTGTAGTGTCCATGTTAGGAAACCCTCCAGCAGAAGTGATAAGAAGGATGAAACAAGACTTGGTTATGAAAACCTATTTGGTGTCTTCATATTACTTTTGTTTAGCTTATATGATAAAAAATAAATGCCTTTCAAGACCCTATGGCAGTTGTTTTGACTACAGGTAAGAAAACGCTGTGCCAGTGCTAAAAAAAAAAAAAAGGAAACTCATTTGACAGTCATCAAACGACAGCCACAGGAAGCAGCAGTGATTTAAAATAATGCAGAGTGAATCAATCAATCAAGTGTAGTTTAATCATGTTTTGTGCTGAAGCAGCTCTTAATGTTCAGCCATGAGAGGTCAAATATTTCTCATTTACTGCCAGGCCTCCACATAAACAAATCAAAACAAACACAACCACACAAATGAAACAGATGCACATCCAGATTGATGAGCTTGATGTGCAAACCACAGCAAATGGCAGCTGAGTGTCATTGGTTCCAGTAAACAGTAAACTGAGACCGGGACCAAACTGTTCCACACACATACAAAGACAGAGCACTGACACACAAACAGGCAGCGGGTCTTGGTGTCAGGTCAGCTTTTGTGCGCTGCAGATGTAAACTAAAAGCTTCTATCGAACGGCCCAACTGCTGCGGTGAGAAGGCTCCCTGGGGATGAGGAGGAGATGATGAAGCAACAAAAGGAGCATGGCGAGGACTGAATGATATGAGGACACGAAAGATGATGGGAAGGCAGCAGTGACGGAGAAAAGTGATAGAGAGTCATGAGACTTGGACCTGTTGGCTTAACACACACCACAAAATTACACATCAGACAAAAGTATTCACACTTGAAAAGGGCAAGTATACAAAATGGTGTGCACAATATTGTTGAAGTTAGATTTGATCACTTTAACAAATGCACTGTGGAGGGATTACTTTCTTTACACAATGTGATGTAATTCATGAATTATTTGTTCAGAGCCATGTTTTCAACAGCTCTTCATTCTTTCTACAGTCCATGCTCTGCACCAGAGTTGCCATCATGAGCAAATGGGCCTGAACTGCTGTAGAAAGACAGCAGAACATCACAGTTATAAGTCTAATCAGGAGGGTTTGGCAAATTCGCCTGTTCAGGTAGCTACTGGTGCTATTTACAGAAGGATAGGGAGGAGTCAGTATGCCATAGACTTTGCTGCCCTATGCATAGATGTACTGTATCCCACAGAAGAGGAGACTTGAAAAGACTTATTTAACCTTTTTCACACAATTATTAAAGACTGAAAAGAAATAAAGCATATTAAATGGGCAATCAATTTAAATTATGTTTTACCAATCGATTATTTTGAATGAAAATCAGCAAACAGTAGTTCAAGATCAATAGATCAGTAGATATCTCTACTTTATTTGATAGTTTTTTGATTAAACAGAGTAAAAGCGTGTCCAACTTGAGCCAAGTGCCAATTTACAGCTTAATGTCCCTCTTTAGCTTAAAAGTGATACTTCCCATAAATAATCAGTATGTTTTTTTTATCAGACAGGAGTTTAGTATCAAACTGTATGCCCTGAAAATGGACATACATTTCTACATTCTGGTTCAAAACCACACACATTAATGGCCCACACAGACCGTTCATCATCCTGAAATATGACGAGAAGCTTCTGTCAATATGTAACCAGACCAGGCTAAAATGGATTCCCTATGCCTACATATGGGATTTGGGAGGCAGCTGGCAGTGACATGTTAAACCAAAAAGACAACTACTTTCTCCACCTCATGCTCCCTGTGCCCTGACCCTGTGCCCTACAAACCCCCCGCTGATCATAATCAATGTAACATCATCCACTGAAACAAAATGCCCATTAGTAAAACTAGGTGCTGGTATGTTAGAGGGTTTTCTGCTGAGCGGGGATTTAGATTGATCAAGAAATAGGACATTAGTCAAACCAGGTAAAACCTTCATATTTTGCATTAGCAGGCAGCACACGGTCTGACCAAAAAAAGTAAACATGAACACTAGATGCATTTGTGAAAAGGACAAAATGCTACCTATTTAAAAACTAACAATATATACTGTATGGACATGTATTTTTTAATCACTGCCAAAGTTGTGAGGAGACTCTGGCAGGAGTCTGTACAACAAGCAGGTTTCCATAAACATTTAAATATCCTCTACAGTTTGAAGGGTCAAAGTATTGCACCCTTTTACACATGCATTTTTTGAGTGCACTTTAGAGCAGACTGCCCCTGACATCTTCTTCACTATTCTGCTCAAATATGCATGTTACAGTAGCAGATTCTCCCCGTTGGATGGAAGGAGTTTGCCTCTCAGAAGGCAAGACAAGATGTAACAGGACAAGCAAGGCAGCAGCACTGATGTTGTTGTGACAGATTTTTGCCTTAATACCAATGGTACAAGTTATTGGACACTGGCGATTATTGGGAATTAAGAAGTTGCTGTTTCTAAAGCAATCGACATTCTCCATTAATCTAAAGGTAGGACAAGGATAAAAAAAATCGTAAATATAACTAAAAGAAAACTAGAAGCATCCAGAGAGCACAAATTCCACCAAGGCTGTCCAACTTTGTTGAGAGAGTTAGGGTGAATCTTCATTATACCCCATTAGCCCTTGCAGGGCTCCACACTAACGTTGCATTGGTTGCAACGATCCACAGAAAAATTGACAGAAGTCAATGTTTTCACCCGGAGAGCACCAGGTGCACCGGTGCAACCAACAAAAAATGTTAGGCGCACTCTCACAAATTTTGGGTGCATGTGCGGACACAGTGGTCGCACTCTGGAGCCCTGCCTTGTCTTACCTCTTACCCCTTCTGTGCGCGTGCACATCAGATGAAGTGGTGTCCCAATTTTCCAAAGGGCTATAAGGGGAAGGGCTAAAATCAAGGGCTACACAGCCCTCGAAACAAAGACAACCCTGGACCTCGCTTGAAACAAAGGGTAAGACAATTTCTCATAATACACCGCACCCACCGACATGACGCAAAGCGGAGACCAAAGTAAGAGCTTAATCCGAAGTAATTATTAAATCATCAAGTAAATATCAATTATGTTTTTAGTTGTTTGTCGTATTTTAAAATTTCTTGTTATAACAAGATATATTTCACAGCCGTGGTTTAAGTTATTGTTGCATCTGCTCAAGTCATAGCTAGCGACTGGCTCTCGGTGATGACGTAGCAGAAATTGAGTGGTGTCTAGTTTCTCTGCAGTGTGCTGTCACCCCTTCCTCTTGGTTCTCAAAACAGAGCACTAAGGGGAAGGGGTAAGAGGAAGGGGAAAGGCTAAGGGATATAATAATTGGGATTCACCCTTATTGTCAAAAATATAGGAAACTGCCTGCACTGTTAAGAAATCCTTGAAGAAATCCTTCATCCATTCCATATCTAGGCTCAGAGCATCATCAAAATTGTGTCACCTTTTTCTTATGCCATGACCTACATCCCCTAAAATGTCATGAAATTACATTGAGAATGTGGAAAACTGCCCCATCTCGTGATCTGAACACAGATGCAGATCAAGGAGCTAATTTAAAGGATTTGTTAATGGTGTGAGTTAACAATGTTTTTAAAATGTATAGTTAGGTGTACAATGTAGTTTAACAAGAAATGGATACAGTATTGTTAAGGGAATGTGGTGGTGAATTAGTACTTATATATAATATTTTACTTGTTTAGTTAACAAAGGAACCTTTTGGAGTTGGAAGGGTTAAATACCAAGTCTTAAGAATGCTAAGAAATTAGTTTCACATTTATACTCTAAAGATTTTTGGAAGCACTTATAAATGCAGATGTTACTTCCGTATGCTTTAAATGGGACTCGTTTTTTTAAGCATCTCTTGGGAGCGGAGCCACAGACATCATCAGTCTGTTTCTGTGATCGAGTGGCACTGAGAGCAAAGCAGATGTGGTGGCTGTTTGGGGAGTACGAGGAGCTGATGACAAACACACAGGAGTGTGTTACTGTGTGTATTAGCTGAATCGAGGGCCCTGTGGGATGCACTGCCTCACCACCTGTGTTCTGACACACAAGAACATCAAGAGCCTGGGGACAACACACACTCTCACACTCACACACACACTCACAACTCTCATCAAATGTGCACAGTCAATCAGCAAAAAAAGTCAAACAAATTTATGGATATGCTGTTGATGCAAATAAGATGACATCACATAACCCGAATTGAGCCTAATCTACCATGTTTTTAGTTTTTATATTAAACATTAAGATATTATCTTAGCATCAGAACAGAAGAAACTGCTGTTTGTATTCTGTCTTTACATCCTAATAAACAACAAAAACTCTACATAGATATTTAATGTTTGATTCAGAGGAGAGACGTGCAAAGGACCAAAGAGAGGAGGTAAACAGGAGAAACGGAGGGAAAATGATTTGGAGTAGGAGTAGAGGGAGGAGGAGATGTGTTTATTGGTCTGTGGAGCAGACACTTGACCTGGTTTTCAGAGCTGCTCTGGGACAGAAAACAGCTGGAAACACACACACATACACACCGACTCTGTCAACAGTTGGACTAATTCAGAGAGCTTCACATAGACAGAGAGGATGTCACCTCAACATAAAACACATCCTTTAAATACACTCGACATGGTTTATTTAGTAATATGTTTTGTTGAGTTCTGTGCAAAATGCTTTCTTGTTCTTGTAACATATGCACAGACCTCAGGTAGAGATACTAAGTATTATCAGCCTGATGCTAGTATGAGCAGATTAAAACCTAAAAAGTATTTAGTAGCACAACTTCACGAGTCAGTTAACCTATTCTTTCTATGTTTAATTAGTTAGGCCCAGAGATCTGGTCAAAGCTCTGTTGCTTTTGAAATGCAGCAACCAAGCAACAGCATACACTGGGGCTCTGCTTACAGGCATCTGCCATAACCTAAAAGCTGAGTAATTTTGGGCTTTCTAGCATAAAGGTAAATCTCTTTAAAAAATTTTAAGGCCCTGACACCCACACAGGTGTCAGTGGAAACAAACCTTGGAGAGACCTTTTCTCAGAATTGTGTGGGCGTGGTGAAATTTGTTTGACTGACAGCTCCCCAACCAGGACCTGTTCAAGCAGGAGAACTTGCTGATCTGTTTTGTGAGCAATTTGTCCTTGAAAATGACAGTCCAGCCTTTTTTCGACCTCTCCCAGGTCAAATCAACCAGTGATTAAAAAAACCTGCATGGCCAAGGCATCTAAGTACAGAGAAGTATAATTCCAACACAGTGACTGGAGGTTTGCTCTCATGATACAACCAAACTAGAAGTGCTTTCAGAGCGCAAACCTCCACAAAGGCATTTTCAGCATTGTCTGGCAACCCACGATCAAAAATGGGGAAAACCATCCTACTAGAGCTAGAAGATTTATCATTTTTGGATTGAAAATGGCAATTTCAGAAAAGGCAATCATGTGATTGCTACAGCTGCAATTTTTTCCAGTGCTTCCGACCGACCCAGTATCTGTTGTGCCAACAATTTTGCACTATTTTAGAAATTTACAGGCAATTTGCATTTAAGGAAGGACCATTGAGCAGATCAACAATACAAATCCTCTGTTTAGGAGTAGAAGTTGGAATAGCCCTTAAATAATGAAAACAGATTCGTCATAAATCTGAGATTATGAATGTGTTCTGTGCTTTTGATCATTGATTTCTTTACTGTTGTCTAGACTGTAAATATAGTCAATATTGCACTGAGGCTTGATTTGAAGAAAATCATGAATCGAACTGAAATTGCAAAATCTGCCAGAAAAATCACAATTAGCTCTTTTCCTATAATTTTTCAACCCAACACCTTCCTGTATTTCACTCTTTATAAATCCTTGAAAAAATTCTGGATCCACCAACAGATTTGTATCAACACCAAAACTGAACCACTTCCCTTATATGCCATGACCGATATTCTATGAAAATGTCTTTTAAAATCAGTTGAGAACATATTGAGTTGTTGCATAAATGTGGAAAGCAGCCCTACCTTACAATGATAAAAAAAATCCTCTAAAAGAATTCCTCGACCTGCATCTGGATTTAGATCATGCCAAAATCTACTTCTTTCTTTCTTTTGTAACTATCATGCTCACAACCTACAAACATTGGCAAAATTACCCCCTTGGCAAAAGTAATAATGGCGCTTTTCTTTGTGACAAATTTTGACATCTGCTAAATTCGACTCTACTGTATCAGTACTTCTTTAAGGTAAGCGGGGCCATCACAGCACTGCTGGGTGAAGCTACATCCTCCTCACGAAAACAAGGAGAAAGCAGAGACAATAGAGCTGATGGCCCCTCTTTGGCTTTTTGTTACAGTTTTGAGATGAAAGATGGTTGCAAGCAGCTAAACAGCACGCTTGGAACTCTACAGGAGGTGAAAAGCTGTGCAAAGAGCTCGGTAGGATCTGTAATGGAAAACTAAAACAGAGTAAAGTGGAGCAGATACCATGTAGGGGAAAAGCCACATTAGTTAAGAATTATTTTAATTACTAAGTAGGCCTCCCATGGTAACCAATAAATCAATTAACCGCACGGTAAACAAAAAAGTCCTCGGTAAGTTTGCCGGCCTCGATAAATTGACACGTGCATGCCTGTTTGTTTTCCTCCTCTCTTTCTCCCAAACAGGCAGGATGAGAAGATGCTTCACTCTGTGCAACTTTCTCAACACCTGGGTGCGTTGGTTCTTGGTTTTAAACAGAATGAACAAGGTGTGAGCTCATGAACACTGACGAGCAGACATGCCGCATTTGTCTGAAAGTAGTGGCGACGAAGAAGGAGAGGTGCAGCGGAGCCTTCATCCTGACAGTCAGCAACTTACTGAGTCGTTTGGTTGACAAAGTAAATATAAATAAAACAGCGCAAAATGGTGTGCGCTCACAGTCAGTGTCGTTCGCTACATTGCAAAATAGATGCAACCCTTTAATACTGTTGAAAAGCCGCCATTTCGGAAAATGTTACGTATGTTTGACAGACAGTACGAATTGACTGGGAGAACGTACATGTCACGAACAATTCTGGAACTGTATAAACTCTATTTTATTTATTGTTTTTATTACTGGGTGTGTTTTTATTGGAGGTTTTTTTTTCTATTAAGAGACAGGGTCTATTTTTTATTGTTTTGGATTAGTATAATGATTTTATTCACATGAAATTTTCCCCTAAGAGTGCATTTCATTTTCATTGGGTTTTTTTTCTCTTTTTTTGTTAAATTTATGATATTGTTTAATTTATTTTAATAAAAAGATCTTGACCTTCCAATTTCAGTTAAATACTCTTAAAAAATTAAAGTTCATTGCTTTTGATATGGTGTACTCACTTTATTATGACATATATTATAATTACATAAATGAAAAAAATGATGTTTTAAAACAATATTGACAATGATATTGTTCATCAGCAAAAAAAAATTGGACAATTATCATCCAGCAACATTTGTTTTCATGACAGGCCTTTTACTAAGTATTGTTAATCTCATTGTTGAAGCCCTAATTTAAGCACTGCTTGTATAATTGACTCCATTCTGTAAATTTACTGAGCGCTCATTTACCTGCTGACACTATGACCCTGTAACTAATAATAACATTAATTTTGCCAATTTTCTGAGTAATTCATCAACTCAAAATAGTTGGTGAAATGCGATTCTAGATCAAATTTTAAAGAAACTTTAAAGAAAATAGCCCCAAAGTTTCCCCTTAACAAACCCCTTTACTGACCGGAACCCTTTTCACATGCAAACTTCAAATTTCTGAAACATCCGCATGTGAGGCAACAGAGGGGCGGGGTTATTTCAGGGTAAAGCTTGTCCCTCTAGTAAACAGACTATCACAGCTTCTATCCATTGATGATATTCACATAGACATTGAAGAAATTCTACAGAGAAAACCCACTTCTTCCCCTCAAAGCCACAACCACCGGACTAAGAGTTACATGTCAGGACACACATGGTGGATGTGGAGATGGAGGGAAGCCCACCCATCCATCAGCTGTGAGGAGAGGACAGGAGGGTGCAGTCAGGTGGACAAGTGTTGGTGGGCAGACAAAGAAGTGACTGGAGAAAGAGAGAGAGAGGGGTAAGAGAGAGGTGAGTTAAGGTAAGAGACAGCTGAGGGGTTTGTGTTGGTGTCAGTGACACAAAGAAGAGACCTGTCTGTGTGTGTTTGAGTGAAGGAAAAAGGCAGACAGACTAACGGAGAGACACATCGATGACCAAACTGCAGTGTGAGCATGTGTGTGTGCGCACCAGTGTGTGTGTCTGCTCTGAGAGAGAAAAAGCTGATGACTTTTACTTTGTAAAAGGGTTGAAAGCTGATCCAGTTATCCACTGCAAAATTTGATATGGGAGGACTGTCGCACCTACATGCACGCACACACACACACTCAGGGTTCTGTGGGATCATCATTGGCTTATGTTTCAGCAACAGTGCAACAAGAGCTCTGCTTAAACAGCACTTACTCAAACAGGCACAAAAAACCCAAACTTGCCTTTATGCACTAACAGAGAAAACAAGAATGTTCATCATGAATTTAATAAAGAAGCAGTATTTAAAGAGAGACTGAACGCAGAGATCTTTTCAGTGTTAAGTGTGAAGATCAGAGTTTGCATGACCAAAAAATTGATGGCAGAACGCAGGCAGTGCACCACTTCAGGTGTATGAATGCCTGCTTATGTGTGGATGTGGAGCTCCTGCTATATTAAAAACCCTGTGAAATGATACCAGTGTTACGCCACAGCAGAATAAATATAAACAACAAAACATTTTATTGTTAGAGTGTCATTATCGCACTTCTGCAGAGACACTTGACTCAAAGTTATGACTGTCAATCTCTGATTATTTAAGGAGTGGTTTTTCAGCATTGTCAAACATTTCTGTGAGGGGGCTCTGTCCAATGGCCACCAAATGCAACTTGGGCGACCTGGGCAACCCCTCTCCATGCAAAGTCAATGCAAAGCCGCATTGTGGTGGGGTGAAGAAACAAACATGACCTGGGTGATTTGGTTGCGTCTTGTGAAACATTTGGCAGCGCCCTTGTCCCTGCAGACAGGTACTCCAGGGGTCGCTCTGGACATGTGACCAGATCTCGTCACTTTTTCAAAGTTAAAAAATTTGAACTTTTCAGGTGACATAGCGTGTGGCTGTGCCATGACAGCCATCAACATTGTGTGAGCCTGTGATGACACCCATGACAGAGTAGTGCTGGGTATCGATTCAGATTTTCTGGATCAATTCGATTTGATATTACAAGGTCTCAAATTGATTTGATTCACGATTCAATTCGATATTTATACAATCTGGGATATCTTAGTTAAAATAGTGGTGTAAATTAAAAAGTGACCTTTTGACCTGGTACATCATTAAAAATTGTTTTAACATGAAGAACTAAATCCAAAGCAGTTACATTAATATTTAATTTAATGATATGCATTAATGCATATTCTGCATATTACTTGTTTTTTGTCCAACTCTTATTTCCTTTGTACTTGTTAAATCTAAATCACTGTACATCCAAACATCAGCTTTTAAACTTGCCAGTGGTGCCCATATAGTGCTTCCACCATGTTTGTTTGCAGTAACATCTCATGAGATCTTGTTCAGTAGAAAGCAACGCTAAACGCTGATCACACGAGACTAGCAGGGTTGATACCACAGGCTGCTTCTCTGCACATCAAAAGAAGAAAAAACTACCCAAGTTAAAAGATCGATCTTTGGATTTTATGGATCGATTATGAACCAGTTAAAGGAAAAACGAATTAAATCGATTAAATCGATTTTTTTAACACAACCCTATGACAGACTGTTTTAATTCCGGTTCACAGAGTGAGTCCATGTCTGTGTGGGAACATGAAGTTAGTGAGTATAGTAGTTCCACCTAAACAGGACCGCAGAGAACACTCTACTCTAGGTTATTAATTGTTTTTAATTTATTAAACTACTGTAATTGCCGGAAAAGAACCAACTTGTGCATGGCATTTCTCACATTCTCAGTCATGTTATTACTGAAAGTGCTGGAATCCACAACATTATCTTACTGGCCTGTAATTAATGTGATGGGCAGAACAATCATCCACCTGCTGAATATGCAAAATTTCATATCTCGATGTTCATGCCAGATATCGCAATATTGATACAATACAGTATGACTATGGGTTAGGTGAAAACCAAGCAGTGCATTAAAGGGCAATTGCATAAACTGAAATTTGTTGTGACTCTCAGAGCTGTCCATGCAGGGTGAGTGTGGGGGAAATCTATGTTGTTCATATTATTGCTTTTTCAATATTAATATCTTGAATGCTCATATCTCGATATAGATACATTAACAATATATCTTTCAGCTCTATTTTAAAAGGTTCTGCCCGCCCCCAAACACGACTGAGATACATGTTGAATGGTCCATTTGGCATTAAAGATTTGTCCACCTTCATCCTCTATCCAAAACTTCATTTACGTGCTTTTTCACAAACAATAAACTCCTGTAGCACAAAGCAATTTCTACACGATAATGAAAAAGTTAAATAGATGGCACCTTAAATTGAACCCTGGGAGATTAATTGACCCTCAAGAAATATGACTCTCTGACAGTGCGAAACTGTTAATTTGTGTTTAAGTGATTCAGAAATAACATAGCATACTCAGCTGCATTTTAGGTGTAATAAAATAAATCAGCTTTAGGAGACTAAAGAAAGGTTTAACACCAACATTTCTCACAATAACTTCTCTAGGCTTGTGCGTTTGATGCGTCACTAAAATAGGTTAAAAACCAGACATGTAAGTTGGTCAACACAAGCCCTGCCCATCACTAAAACTAGGATTAGTCCATCTTACTAATAACACATTATTAGTTTAACCCCAACCTACATAGAGCAATCTGTCCCATGATCTAACTAACATACACAACAAACACGTCAGAATCAGAGGGTCTGCATAAGCTGCACAATGATTATCTCTTTCAGCAGCTTCACAGGTCAAAAAAAGGTTAACCGCCTCAGCGCTAGCAAGGCATGTATGGAGTCCATACGGCTGTGTGCGTTGTGTGTGTGTGTGTGTTTGCAAACATGCTGACAGCCAAGAGGAGAACAAGGAGCAGATTGCTGTGAGTGTGTGTTTGGTATACTGTGTGCATTAACTCGTATGTTAAGCCATCAGCCATGAGCTAATGGGGCCAGAGCAGCGTGTGTGTGTGTTCATGTGTGTGTCTGTATGTTTCCATGCATGAGTTCCTGAAGCATGTGCAAGAACATGTATAGTATATATATATATGAGGCTTTGTCTTTGTCAGTGTGGCAGTTGGTCGACTACATGGTATTACACACACAGTGGGGGGTCAACGGGGACATTTCTGGGTGTGGATGTGTATATGTGGGAGGAGGGCAGATTTTTATATAGGTTATGCTTCATTTAAACTAACGGTAGAAATGCACTTTGGGCGTTGGACACAACTGAGCAAATGCACCAATGACTGTGACTGCCTGATATGCACCACAGGAAATAAGGAAACTTAAAAAAAAATAAAGTCTAATCATAGAAAGCTTTTCTCAAATGGATTTATATATCTGCTGATAATGAAATATGCAAAACAGTGAATTAAGTGCAAAAGAATTCCCCTGTATATTGATGTCAAGTTCAATAAATCAAACTATGACTGAACCTGTTGAATAAGTGCTGTCTGTTTTCTTGCATGCTTTCTCTATAAAGACTGGTGGCAATACCATGCAAACACATTTTTCATGCAGGACTTTGTATCATTTCACAACATGATGATAGCCTCTCATTATTTCAGCTGGTCAGTGAGGCTGCATGCTGTTTGGTGATTGTCTGACATAAATGTGGATGTGAAGGAAGAGCAGACAATGAACCTCAACCTGCTAAATAAGGATTGGAGTCAAAAGCGAATTCCAGTTGAGAAACATTAACAGCTCCATTAAAGAATTGATATCATGAGTCTCTTTGTTAATCAATTCCCTTATCAATTCCTTAAAACCGACAGGGTTCAGAAGCGTCAGAATTACGGCTTATTTTTTAACAAAAGGCGCCTACTGCACAACCTTAAGTGAGTGGAAACACCAGCAACTTGCAGAGGCAGTGATCTATGCTGTGACATGTGTTTGACATTGTTGCCACTGAAAATCTACAGGCTAACATTTGCCCACACAGAAAATCTACAGGAATTAAAATATTGGAATCATGACATAATTGGATTGATTAGCATTTTTTTTTTTTTTAAGAATATTTTTGGGGCATTTTGCGCCTTTATTGATAGGAGAGAGAATGACAGTCAACAGGCCTGTGAAGGAGGGGGGAGAACAGGTGGAAGACACTTTACAAACAGGCCACAGGCTGGATTTGAACCTTGGCCAGCAGAAATATGCATATGGGCCGCACCTGCCTGCTTACCACTCCACCAAACCAGCACCCTGGTTAGAAACATCATTAATAGCATTGGTATCAATAAAATCTTATCAGTTCCCATCCCTACTGCTAAACTAAAAATCTGTGGGTTAGTAACATCTGATTAGTTTGAAATGAACTCTCCAAAGACATATAACATAAAATCAGGACTGAGAAGTCTGCAACTTTTAAACAACACCTGTCAGACAGCCATAATGTGTAATAATAAACTCTTATCTTTTGTAAATAAAATAGGCCTTCTTGGCTTATCAATACATTAAAAAGGAGAATAAACCTTCAGATCTTTTGGTCCCACGTGCCACATCCAGACCCCTCAGATCCTTTAACATGTTTGCTTGCTGCATTTCATAGGTTAAGCTCCTTTTTCCAATTAATACATTTTTATCATATATTTCTCCTTTGAACCTTCACTTTCTCAAATGTTTTACATTTTACTGCCTCACTTTTGCAGACAGGAAGAGTTACACAACACAGTCTGTTCTGAAACACGCTCAAGAGTTTTTTAGGCTTAAAAAACATTTTCTGGGATCAATGTGAACTTGTTGAGAAGGAGTCTAATAGTATGACGGAGGACCTTGACAGACCCTGAGCAGCATTTTTGACTTGTGAGGAAAAAGATTAAAATGAACATTCATGCTGATGTTGCAGATGTACTTCTGTATTTGTCTATGAAAGACTCATTGGACAAGAAAAAGGTTGAATATGAGTTCCATCAAAGAACTAATTTGACACATGCATACAGTGAGAGAACAACACAGACATAAAATGTCAACACTATCCTCAGGGGGACAAACCAAATGCCCTCCTGGAAGCTTTCAGCTGTGATCATCTTGAAAACAGCATTACATGTTTGTCATAGTTTTCCTGCTCTTTTCCTGATAACCTGGGGGTCATATTTCATCTTCATAGGAGGACATCGATAAGAAGTTGTTCAATGTCTTTTTATCAGCATTTATAGGGATTTTTACAACCCAGTTTAACTCCCTGCTTGGTGAGTGAACAGCACATAAGTGTGTAAAGAGTGTCAGAGGTGTGGTCAGGCCAAGTATAGTGGTTTTAAAAAAAATAATAAAGGTGGACAACAGGTTTGAAAGACAGTAAAAAAAGAGAGCTGCACAAGTATTTGAAATTCATGATCTTTGCTTACAGCAGATTCAAAATAACTGTAAAATTAAGCAATACAAAGCCCTACATTTTGTTTTTTTGTCCAGATACACAGTCAATATTGAAAACCATATGGATGACAGTACATTAGTGCCCTGATAAGGTATATAAAATATGCAGAGCAGATGTAAATGTGTGTGTTTCCTTAGACTAATGAGGTGGAAGACAAACACGGAGCGCTCCACATCAGAAGACTTCACAAACAGCTGAGGGCATGAAGAGATCTCATTGGCTGTGACGCACACACACATACAGCCATCATAAGATACATGACCATATGTAGACATATAGAAAAAAACACACATGGATTATTCTGTCAGTGTGCAAGATTGACAGGGAGGGTAAACATGCTTAATGAACCTCAGATCAGTCGGTTAATGTGACGGCAGAGCAGAAAGGACAGAGTGTACACAATCAGGTCTGCAGACAGAAACATTAACACTTGGTTGTATGTGTGAAATATCACAAATTATACCGGACTAACCTAGACAGCCACTGCCTTTAACATGAATTACAAGAACAAAATAGCAGGTAAGTGATGAAGACTTTATACATAAGGAGGAATCTGACTGACAGTCCTAAGACCAGGACTCTGTCTGCTCCTGCTGTTCTCATCGGGGTCAGTATCGACAAGGGTGTCGCCTTCCTCTGTGTGTTCGATACTGCTGTCCTCCTCTTCCTGTCTGCCTGACACCCGATGCCACTTGAGTGTGTGCGCCTGCATATGTGTAAGGCTTATTCTGCAGTATTTCAGGTAGAGAGATTGGTCAGGGATAAGGTTACATGTTGATCTTTTCACAGCAGCATTTTCCTAAATGATGGAATCCCTGAGAGGATTTAATGTTGGTGGCAGACACGAGCCTCTCTGACCATAAACACCACTCTTCTCTAAATGGCTGTCTCGCTGTTTATCTTTTGCACTGTACAGACGTTCATGGGGAACACACAGCTTTGTTCAAAAGAAAAACACAGAATACGGCAATTAACGCCTCTTCCCTTGGAAATTTTAATTACTCAAACTTTATTTAACCAGGTGACCACTGGCTTCAGTTTGCCTGTATGGCATTTAACTCTTGAAAAAGTGAACACTTGATTTTTAAATGTATTCATGCAGTGATGAGAAGGTGCATCAATGCTGTACAGCTGTGTAATTTGCTAATATTCTAGCCTATATATGGCTGATTTGTGTGGCCAAAAAATCAGCTGTGAATATCTTCAAAAATTTAAACACCAGCAGATAGCAATACTTCATTTTTTAGGCTGATATCAGCCAATACCAATATCAAACCAATACTATTTTGCATCCCTACCAAATGTGGCAACGACAGTTACAACAACCAACACTCAAATTCATACACAGCATACTAAGTACTTAATTATAGTATCATATCATAGGATTAATCATAGTGAGTCATCAGCTCTTAACAGTTGCACACATGAAAGCCTGGATTCAAGACTTTTAACTGAGCATTTCAAAAGGTTCAGGGTAACTGAGCTTGGCAAAGGGTGCAGAAAACCTAAACGATTTATTTCCAACCCAGTTCAGACTTGACGAACAATGAATTGGATATTGTCCGGTTGTGTTGTTTTTCATCCTTCAAGATTAAAGTAGAGGAAAGGCATCATAACTCTTTCCTATAATGCCTTTATGAATAAAAATATACCAGAGTGACAGCTGTTGTGTATTTCAAGAAGTCGAGTTAAACATGGAATATAAAGTACAATGCCGAGAGATAAATCCACTGTTACAAATGACTTATTTCTGAAGTAAAAACTCAATAAAACACTCAGCTTTTTAAAAACATACTGAAAATGCTCCCTACCGACACATTTATGTTGAGTAAAAATCCTGAGGACTTAACAGAAAGATACCAACTGATTTTCTCAATCATCTTGAGTCGCAATTTTCTCAGACAGCGTGTTTTTGCTGCTAGTGAAGACGTAAAAAACATGACATAAAAGTACAGTCAGCGATGTGGGAGAAAACGGGTGGAGAGGTTGTTGATAAACGAATTTAGACCCAGCTCTCCCTTCATACCATACCCCTGGCTTTACCCCCGAAAGCTGATGGACATGCATCGTCATGGAAACGGCCGTAGAAACTGCGTAGCCTACCAACGTAGCTAAGGTAACCCTGACTTGTCAGACAATAGTAGCCACAACTCGACTGCCATTATTGATATTGTCTAATCTGCCAAAATGTACTAAGATGAATGTCCGACTGCTGTTACTGTTATGTGAAGCACCACAAAGCTAATGTTGCTTACCTGCCCAGCACAAAGACGGCGACATCCGCGTCCATTTTCAGATATTTTAATCCGCGGAGTTCCCTCCACCGTCGGAAAGCAACACCAATGTTGACCCGGGTCTTCGCTCTTTCATGGTCATAGCCCTTCTTTTTCATTTTTCACTCCTCTGACCTTTTTCTTTTGGGCTGTTTTCAGCCATTGCTACTGCACATACTGTTTCTCTCTCTTACGTTAACTGCGCATGCTACACAACCTACTACTCCCCCTCCACCCTCTGTCTGATCTGCGCATGAGTATGATGGCCCCCTGGATGTGGGGGGCTGTATCCTGTTTTGGTAACCCGGCCCGAGCCACAGTATTTACCTGCTGAAATTCAGAGCCAAGGCTGTGTATTGAAATCAGACTTTTTTTTCAACATGCTGTCAGTGGTGACATCTTGTGGATGGAGAGGAGAAATACGGTGAATTTGACAAACAGTGCATTAGATTAGAAGATTAGAAGATCGCTGACTACACCTTTAAGGAAATGTAAAAGATATTTTATCAGATCAAATGACACCTTATTTATTATTTTTTTAAAGAAAAGGTCAGAACAATCAGAACTTACATCACTCCTTTTAAGTTCTTCCCTTAAAGAAAACTAACTCTGCTGATGTAGCCAAAAAATTTGGCAATTACATTATTCAGTACTTCCTCCATAAAGTTTCCTCCCTCTTTAAACCCAGAATCAGCACAGTTCTGAGTGCTCCAAGGCGAGCATACCTCCAAAGCACTGCTGTGAGAAATTTTGAATGTGTGTGTGTGTGTTTGAGTAAAAGAGTGTGTATGCCTATGTGTGTGTGTATGTTTTAGCCTCCTCAATATGAGCCTGTCACAACATTCAGAGTGAGGCTAGTGGACAGCTCAAGTGAAGCAGAGAAATGGTTTTAAGTGCTGCTGCTCTGCTCACACAGCCCACCAGATAACACAAACACACCCTTAAGGTTAACACACACTGAGATTTATGGAAGCTGCTGACAACTAATATTTCATGCATGTATTCTGAGTCTTTAAACCCAAATTCCTCAGAATTTGGTAAGTTCACAGCCAAACTGAATTTCCTCAAGACCAAAAGTTGGTCAACTAACAACTAGGGGTGGAACAAAATGGTCAACTCGCGAAACGATACAAAATACGAAACAGGGCTCACGGTATGAAATACTCACGATACAAAATAAAGATTATAGAAAATCCCCAACAGTAGGAAGTTGTGCAAAACTCTCATTTTTTTATTTTCTTCCTAATGTAGACACACAGAAAATATTGCTGCATCAGTCCAAAATAAATGCTCTTTGAAAAAGAAACAAAATCGTAGTTTTTTCCCCTTATTTAGACTACAGTGCAAATACATCATAAATCTCAATACAAAGTGCTTTGTTGTTGTAACAATCAGGAACTACATTCTTGAATGAAAAGGAAAAACAAATAGCAGTCTTCAGAGCTGCAGTTTACATCTATAAATGTCTGAACTGTGAACTATAATATTTAGCCTATAACAGTGCATATACTTCTGATCTTCAAGTATGATCTAATTCTGTCAACTCAACAGTAGATGCAAAAATCAAAATTGTTTTTTATGCAGACTTACACAAACATACAGTTGCTGCCTGTCTCCAGTTCAAAGTAGTTGGTAGTTGGTTGTACTCGCCGCAGTATACGGTGAACTGTCCCGGCATATTTTGCACATGGTTGTTGTTTTGTCCGCAGTCTTCTCACCACAGTTCTCTCATCTTTAGGAAGCCAAAATAGGTCCACACAACCGATTTATTTGATGAAGGTGCGTCAGCTAATTCCTCGACCTCGTCTTCCTCCATTTTGAAGCGAGTGTTTTTTTAAACCCCTACTAACTACTTAATTCATCAAATGGTTGAATTTAAGACACAAAACGAGTCAATTATTTCAAAATATTTTTTCCCAGTTTATTAAAGCTAGGGTCTACGATTTGAAACCGCAGCCTGCCCCCCCTTCCCTCACCTCTCCCCTCCGTGTTCCAAGATCCCGCCCTCAGCTCGTGTCGCCTCATAAAGCCCCCTCGGACAGAGCTACGAGCGACTAGCACAATATATCAGCAGCAAACTCAATCAAAAACAGCTCAGCTCAACTGAAAGTATCAAACACGACAGACATCCCCCTTGTAACACACAGCAGTAGCCATTTCAATTGGACCGGCGGCAATGCGGGTCTGGCGCCGCCAGAGCGGAGCCGAGTGTGGGGAGGATTTATCTTTCTCAGCCTGTCCTCCCCAGCTCAGCTTACAGTGCAAACGACACGGCTAACAGGCTAACCCGCTCCTACAAGTTATTAGCCCGCAGGCACAAACTAACCAGAGTTATTCAGCAGACATCTCCCACTGTAGTAAACAAAGCCATTACCTGATCAACCAGGGGCGAAACGGCCGATGCTGAAGGTCTGACAGCCGGCTGAGGCTCCGTTAGTCAAGTTAGCCATTAGCCCACTAACAGGCCTCAACCCGCGGGCAGAGCTCCGTTGGGCCCCGCGGGAGAGGGAGGCGGCTTCGGTCTTGGCGCTAGGCTTTTCCGGCTCCATGATAGTTCAGTAGCTAACGCTGCTAGCTGCTCACCGGAGGTAGAGGGGAGGAGGCTGGACCATGGGCATGACGCTGCGTAGTGAGGGAGACGAGGATTGGATGGACTCACAGACCAACTCACGGACCAATTAATAGTCGCAGGTTCTTAGGTTTGATTGGTCAGCTAGTATGCAGCTTTTCAGCGGATATACAGAATGGATTTTTTTCGTTGTTTTTGGTCTTTATACTGTGTAGATAGGACCATAGGACCATAACAGCCTTATAAACGGTGTTATTAATATGTACAAAGCTTCCAAATCGTAGACCATAGCTTTAAATTTATATTTTAGCACACAAAATAATCAACTATGCAGTTGATCATTTAAGCATTGCAAGAAAGTTATGTATGCATGTGGACTAGGCTTCTTTGGTATACCGGTACTAAATTGGTACCGTGGGCATTTGAAATGAATGGGTGCTATTAAAACACATATGAACACTAAACTTCTTCAAACTTCTTCAAAAAAATGTCTATTTTAGTGTATTGTTCTCAAATGACTGTGACTGTAGAACAGTGATTCTCAAACTGGGGTACACGAAGTGACATAGGGGCTACACGAATACTTGTCAGGTTTCATACAGTTGTTTCAGTAGTTCAGGTTCAAACTGGCAAATGCTTGCTTTGTGAGATTTTATAAAGACCTGAAGTGTTGGCAGAGAGGCTGGAGGATAGATTGGTGAGGCATGTTATTCATGTTAAATGTGGGAGGAGGGGGTGGCATTAGGCTTACAGAAACATTTATTTTTCTAGCTGTTATAAATGTGTGAGAGTAGGGGGCACATGGCTGGAGAGATCAACTGTCTGAAGGGGTACAGGCGGTGAAAAGTTCGAGAACCACTGCCGTAGAAAAAAAAAATTTGGTAGGCAGTAGATGTCTGAGCACTAGAGTCCTGAGCTGCTCAGATTTGCGATACAACACTGCTGCTGTACTGCATCCATTCTCAGCAGTGATATAACAACCTCGCTCTGAGGGGACAGATTTGGTTACAATTTTACAGCTTGTGGAACACTGTGACAGATGGATGGATCAGAATAGCTATAAATCTGATGATAAAAATGTAAAACAAGAAATAGAGTACTAATCCAAAATGCGCTTTTATCACCTTCTTTAGAAAACAAGAGGCATGAAAGTGGACTCTGTCTTGCTCAGTCCTGACGGTGCAAAGTCACCGTGACAAATGTGTTCTCTGTGTTTCAGCACCAGAGGGTAAGAAAATGCTGTAAAGGACCCGTTTCTACAACATGTGCTTTAAAGTGCCATATTTTAACTGAGGCAACCCCAGTTGTGCCTACACACGCTGTACACACACCAACACACCTGTAGTGTTTGTGGCAGGATCACTCTACGCCCCTCTGGGGACATGACCCTGCTAACACACTTTTATAGACATGTTTGCTGTGTGTGAATGTAGCTGCAAAACACGTACAAACTCACTCTTGTTTGCATGTGTGTAAGAGTGTGCCGCTGCCAATCAGTCCTCTATATGTGAGGACAGGTATCTCTTCATGTTATACCACTTACATCCTAAAATTAATGGGTCAACACAGGTTTTTTCAACGTGGGTTAATCCGCGAACAATCAGCAAGTCACTCCTTAACCACTGCCAGCAGACCCGGGTCTAATGTTTGTTTAACATGTCAGTGTGATTATATATTGTGTGTTTTATGCCATGTTTGTGTGTGTGAGATTGTGTGCTCACCCATGCTGTTGGTGGAGCTGCACCACATCAGCAGACAGCCAGTGCACAGCAGGTTGAGGGCCCCGAACAGCAGGATCCTCCATGACTGAAAACAACAACAAAAACAAAATGACTGTCAACACAACAACAACAAAATGCACAGTGTCATTCCAGGATGTGACAGCCACGCTCCTGTGACGTTTTGCCTGCAATAAAAGGGTTGGGGAGACAAAATGTATATTACTGACTTCATCATATCCCCTCAGGGTTCATCAGGGATCTTTTCACACTGAAATTGCAAATAATCAAAATGAAACTGAAATATTGATGTTTAAAGAAACTATAATCACTGACGGAACAATTACCAAAACTCTCTCTACAGAAAATGATGACACAAATGTTCGGCCAGTGCACACGTGCAGCACTGTGTTCAGGGTTTCCCCTGCTGTCACCCACCCTCCTGTCGTGGATACTCTGGCAGATGACCAGCTGTCCTTTTGTCTCTATCAAAACCTACAAACCGACTCAAGCTGCTGATGGACAGCGAGTGTCCTGCCCTGTGGTCGACCTGCTGTGTTGAATATTTGGGTGAATTCTGGGAGCGAATGGAGCCTGACTGTCTGACGAACATGTTCACAACAGACTGAATCACAGAAACAGCAGCTCAGGGGGAGGTCACTTTCAGAGAACAGACACGGCGTTGAGAAAGAGCAGCTTCACATCAAATTTATAACAAAAATATAACAATTCTGAATGTAAAAAAATCATTGTAAAAGAAGTTTAGAAAATGATTCAATGTAAATAGAAGCAAATAAAACCATCTTTTACTTTTGAGATCAGCACTCTTGATTTCCTCTTAAAGATTACTTGTACGGCTAAATCAAATATGCACCTTTAATCCTTTGTCCCATTGACCATTGTTTTTTTAAACAAGATATAGGTATGCTTGCTGGGAGCAATGCACCTGTGATATTGTGCTGACTATGAGTATTAAAATATATTTATTAGAGTTGTTCCGATTCTGATACCAGTATCAAAAATTGCCTCCGATACTACCGAAAATGCTGGTATCGGCAAGTACTGGAGTCCGAGCACTGTGCAATTATTACAATTTATTGAATTAGTAATCTATTTATTCTTAAGCACTGCTAAACTCTGGCACAGTTCTTCTTTGTCATTCTTACAACAGTAGCATTGTGCTGCAACCTGCAGGGGGCTAGAGGAATTGATCACGTGACACAAACACAACAGACACACGTGTGTCAGAGCTGGTTGACACAAGGCTTGGAGCTAAGCTAACTAGCACAATCATCAGCATCCTTGCTGTATATATATGTTTACAAAGGGTTTAACCTGAGCCAGGCCTTGCCACAGTGATAATCATATCACAGTCATACAGGCGTAGTATGACATTTCTTCTATAACATACTGGTGTCGGATCAGTACTCTGTATCAGCCGCTAAGTATCGGAATCAAGAGGCAAAAAATGGTATCGGAACATCTCTAATATTCATTTGTATTGTGTCTGTTGTACCTGTTTGTATGCTTTTCTATGATGTGAGATATTGTAAGAATGTGTGTTTAATTTGTTGCAAACCAAACTGCACTTAGGGGACATTGTAGCTTTTCAAATAACATGAAATGAAATGCGTCTAAAATGGACTGCGTCTTCTCATCATTATGACCCTTTAAACTTGACTGTTAAATCCCACATGTTACATTGTGTGGAACCATTTGTCTTTCCTTAATGAAATAATTCATTAAAGTAATTGTCTTTCATTACCAAACCTGTGAAGATGCAAGAATTGCAATAAAGGCATGGGGGAGTTAGTTTGGGTACCTGACCTCAATATTGGCTTGTTAACAGAAAGCTGACTGAAGCCTAAGCAAAAGGTGAATGTTTGCCAGAGGCAGGCAGGAAAACCACTGATTCTACACACATGGATTTATATCATCCAAACACATTTGGAGGGGCCCCTACTGAGCCTCCAATCCATTTCTATGAGAGGGCCTGGACTGACTCACAGTTATTCATATGTTGCTTGTAGTGTATATGGAGATGTAAACGCCCCCAAACTATGCACAGCCTTCCTGCTAACTTTTTTATTACTCTTATAACGGAATGTATGCTGAGCAGTGATTCAGATCAGGCACTTTAACTGCTTTGTACATAAATATATTAGTAAGTTTTATCATAAGCAGGTACAGCTTGAGGTTTTATCATATTTGTAAGACCTTATTTACTAATAGTACTGTATTGTGGCTTCATTTTTATATACAGTATATATGACAAGTGTGATGTTATAATAATCACACATAAAAACACCTGTTCATGTTTCTCGCTTTAACAGTTACTTCAGGTCACAAACATCTAAATTTTCCTTTCACTGGTGCAAAAGGTGTGCACCTGTGTTCATCATGTTATATTGCGTTCATAAAATTTTGCAAAAAAAAATTGATAGTTTCACACAAAGAAACAAACTGTAGGCAATTTAGCACAAATATGATTCAGAATATACTGAGAATGTAGGATAACCCAGGCAAGGAAATTCCCAACCTGCTCATTTTTGTCCCAACTAACATGGAGAAGATTACAGGTTGAGACCGGCACAGTTTATTTTTGTGGGTTCTTCCTTTATGTTTCTTTTCTAAGGGTTTTAAAACACATATGGGCCATGACAGAAGCTGATAACTCTGGTTTAAGATCCACCTTGGATCTTCCTCTTTTGCTTCTGAGGCAAATGTTCAAAAACATCTACATGTATAAAAAGGTACATAATCATAATAATATATTTTCTTTACATCCCATTTTTTAAGCAGAGCAAATATGCTTCAATCACTTCTTTTGAGCATCATTCAAAATGATGCTCATCATCCACACTGATGTACAAACAGAGAAGCGTTCAATGGCCTGCCCTTTGAGCAGAAAGGAGTGTGTGTCTCAAGCCAAGACAAGGAGAAGAACAAGGGAACATGTACACGTGTGTGTGTGTGTGTGTGTGTGAATATGTGTGTGTCCTGGCCTGTCACTTTGAGTTGGAGTCATATGCCGTGGTGGGGAGCGCCGAGTGCTGTGAATTCTACAATTACTGTGGTGTGCTGTGTTATGACAGCGCTGGGGCGTCTGGTGACAGCACTAGCCGGCGACAGGCATGGGACACCCACAGTGTGTGTTGTGTGTGCGTCGTGTGTATGTTTTTGTGTGAGCGTGCGCGCATGCAAAAGTGCACGTGTCTATGTGTGCAAACAGAGAGACAGCACTTCGCCCAAAACATCCCCCACCCCCCTTTCACGTACACAGAGTGCCTAAAGGGGTGCACGTTGTGAAATCCCTGACGCTCTGCTGCCCCCGTCTGTCCATCAGCGGCCTTGGTCGGCTGTCCGGCGGCGTCGCTGTGAGCCAACATATTGAGGTTACATGTGACATCGAAGTGACAGAGCTGCAGTGCCCGTACAGCAGCTCAGTCACCAGGTACTGTAGCAAATAAGAAGCCCTGCTGATGCCAGGACTGGTTACATCATCTCTGAGCGCCGTGGTAAGCAGCTGCATCATCGGGCGACGCCAAGCAAATGTGTGTCATGGTGGTGAGTGGAGGCGTGACTCATTTTAGCCTCCGAAGAGGAGAGACAGGCAGGAAAGGGAGGTCAGTTTCATCCTGGCAGGCTGGGAGTGTGTGCCGGGGGATTTGTGAAAGTTTTGGATCAAACTGAAACCTGCAGTGTGCCGCCGCTGCTTCCAGCCAGGGCTCGCTTCTAGCAACAGTGAAACCACGAAAAACGTCCTCTCCCGTTCTTTGTCTGCTCAGATCAGAGCCGTCAGGACTCTGTGTCTCTAGGGCGGCTGTGTTCCCCTCTCAAAATAAACCTACTTATATAATGAATCTGGGCAGCGGTGGTGATGGTGGCTGCTTGTTAACGGGGGACAGCAAAGTTTTCGAGCTCAGTAGCAGCAGCGGAAAGGAAATGACGCCTGGTTCGCTCAGTCTCCTTTCCTGCAGTCATGTCTTTCCTCTGCTGATGGTCTGATGTCCCTGCTCCACTTTTACCAGAACATTGGGTTACAGCAGGACTGCCTCATGAACTGCAAAACACCAACATGTATTTTTAAACAGATACTGTTTAGTTCTAACTCTTTGATAAGAGTCTAAAAAGAGTCAAGTTTAGAGAGTCTAAAAACGGAGTCAGACATTTCGTTTCAGGAACATCTTGCTCTACATTCAGTTATCTCCACCATCGTATATGATTGATTCTGAGCTGAGCTTACTGGATTTTGGTTCTAAGACCCTGTTTACACGACAATAAAAACGAACAAAAACGTAGAGTTTTTGTTACGTTTGCACCTCCTGTTTACACGATAATGGTGTCTGGAGTGTCTGAATCCACAAACTTTTGAAACCAAGGTCCAGAGTAGAGCATGACACGGGAGCGGATTTTCATTCCTGTCCCATCCCACTCCCAGAGAAAAAATCCCATCCCATCCCAATCCCGGGCCGAAGTAAAAACAAAAAATAATGCTGTCCTGTCCCACCCCCGTAAAATTACTCCCACTCCTGTCCCGTTTCCGTTTGACTAAAACCAAACATGTTGAAAAAATGTTGCATTTTTTAATTTAAGGTAAAAGTGCAGTGCATATAAAAGGCATTGCCTTTAAGTTTTACATGCCTAACATTCGGTCGGTGTAAACAGCTCTCTTTCCGATGTGTCGTCTTCTTCCTCCGTGTTGTTTTGTTGTGTATGTGTGTCGCCAGCAGTCACTCAGAGTCGCTTTTCACTTTCGGTGGTGACAGGAAGTCAAACCACTTTAGTAGTTCTTTTGTGTTGCTAGCGCGGTCAAGAGTGTTGGCTCTCACTGAGAGATGACTACAAAAATGGACGCATCTGTTCATTTGGTTGTTTAACACGGCTGAAAATGATCATCTATTAATGTTGCTCCCGCTCCTGCCCGCTCCCGTTGCTTTTTTTTCCGTCCCGTCTCGATCACGGGATTAATTAAAAAATGACTCCAATCCCGTGGGATTCCCGCGGAAATCCCACGGGATCCACGGGAATTCCCGAAAAATGTCATCTTCTAGTCCATAGTGAAAAGTTTTGAGAGCGTCTTGGTATCCATCTCCATGTAAACAGGACTCAACATTTTCAGGGAAAATGATGACACGCTGCATGCGCACTACTCTTTCAACAACAGCTGCTGCCATCTACTGAGCAACAAGTGTTCGTCTCCGTGTGATCGAGGAGTGCTGAAAACACAAAGGCTGTTTCCGGTGGCATTGTTGTCGTGTAAACGGGGCCTAACAGACCATCTTCTTCCAAGAGTCATACTAAAAAACTGTCCTTTCCTCCTCAAAACGCAGATCCATACAGCTTCAAACATTTCTACTACTTACAATTTAAACATCAAAACTTGATCTCTTCAACAGCAAACATTACAGCTTTGATACCCAACCCAAGCCCTCCAGGGACAGGCGCCAAAAATCTTGGGGGGACAATCCAAGTTCTATAAGCTCTGGAGTTGTCAAACTAATATTTCCTTTTACCAACAAAACAGTGAAAAAACACTTACTGCATATGTTCTTCAGGAGGTAATGTCTTGCATTGTGTTTTTCCATGAGTTTTACATGTCCTCTGCATGTGATAGAGCACCTCTATGAACAAGACAAACATTTAGCAGCATTAAAACTCCTGCCTATCCCCCTCTATGTAGCACCAGCAGCTGCCTTAAACACACTCTCGAAATAGACCTACCAGTGTAACGCCCAACTATTGTTTCATCATCAGTTTGAGTCCATTGGCTCACAAGTACATTGCAAGTTGTAGGCATAAGAATGAATAACAAGTTGTTGACAACATGGCACGGCACAGTGCTGATTACACCAGTTACCTCAGAGATGACCTGTTAACCAATCAGAGCAGACTAGGCCCACATGGAAATGGAGCCTTAAAGAGACTGAAGCTCGAATAGAGAATACAGATGTAGCAGGAGCGCTGTATTAATGAAAACTACATATATCGAAAATCAGCAAATCAATATGAGATGAACAGATATCAGTTTAAAGTGCTTATATCTTGTATCACACCAATATAATGTTGACATTTGGCACACACTACTGCTGATTGAGAAAAGACTCCTCATTTAGGGTGGAAAAACAGACCTGATGGTCAAATTGTGATCAGAAAGGTATCATGAGAGATTTACACGAAAGGAGGTAAACAGAAAACACTGGCACTGGTTAAAATCATCATCTTAATTATCAGTATAGGCATCTGCATTGACTTTCACAATTTGTTTATTACTAGTCAAAACCATTTTAAAAGATTTCTTTGCCACCCCATTGTGACTATATGGTTTTTAAAGTTGTCTACAGCTTAACTTGTGATAGGACAGAGAAACTTCAGAATGATTCTAAATTCCCATGCATCAACTCCAATCATGATGAGTAGCATAACGAAAAATACCAAATAAACGCCTGGTCCCAAATAAACGCCGGGTGTAGCAGTACATTTTGACAAATAGACGCACGTTCTAAATTAACGCCTTAAAAGTTATTTGTCTCTCTAGACTTCCTGTCGGTTTCTCCTCCCTCTGTATGTCAACAAATGCATGTTGGTGTAAGGCACTCTGTTTCATGACAGTGCAGTTACACTCAACATTCACAGAGGACACTAGAGAGCAGAAAAACAGAATCTTACAAACTAGGGCTTTGAAAATTCTACGAAGAAGACGTTGCCACTGCCGCAGTTTGTTTTTTGCCCTGAACTAAAATCAGGCGGCTGCTTATCTCCATGACCCTGGTGGAGTGAAAAAAAAAAAGAAGTAAGGCCTTCACTTAACTTCCAGTCGTTCCTGACCAGTCTTAAGAGTGTTTAGAGAGTGCTCAGTTGAAAGAAGAAGACAAGAGTGTAACAACGGTACAGTAATCTTGCCTTGAAAATGTACAGGTGTTATTCATACCAGTGTAAATAAATAATTTGATCATATTTACCATATTTTTTCATTTTTTGCTCAGTAAAATTTTTGCGCAAAAGGAATTAAACGCCTGTTCCAAATAGTCGTCTGGTCCCAAATCAACGCCTGGTCTGCTCAGTGATTGAAGCAAATAAACGCCCTGGCTACTATTTTGGTATTTCACGGTATTTAATCTTCAACATTACTACAAATGGCAATAAATACTAGCAGACCTGTGAATATGAACTCATTTTTATTACTTAGAAATTGCTTTGAAAACTATTTCAGCAAATGTCTTTTCATCATTAAAACAGATAAATACATTTCATGGGCCTATAGGTCTACAAAATTTGACAATATCTCTTTTGTATGACATTACGATGACATTATGCTATGACACTGCTGACAATCTGTTTAGATTAGACCTGTGATTTGGTGGATGTTGCTTTACTGATTTCAGGGTTGCAAATTTAAATACTTACACATGCATTTGCTCCGACAGCACACACCTTGCTGATGTTTTGAAGAGGGCCCTGTGTCACACACTTTAAAGGGAGAAGGTGTTAACCTTCCTCAAGCCAAATGTGCAAAAAGTTACTGTAGTCACTTCAGAGGATGAGGCCTCCAAGAGTGCTCAGAAATTTGGCCTGTGCCCAAAATATTGATATTGCAAAATATCATCACACACTCGATATGGATGTGGTCGATACTTATTCTACAGAATCAATACAAACTCAAATGCTTTGACAGCTGTTGTTGATACTTTTTGGGTAATGTTAACAAGGGCACAGTTCAAAGTAGAAGCCAAGCAACATGATAAAGCTCATGTTTAAAACTGAAATTAGGTCTACGCTCTTTGTGGACCCAAATTTAAAGGGCAACTCAGTTTTTTTGACACCTGGACCTTATTTATAGGTGTGTGCATGCTCATATACTCACTCAGACAAACATCGTGCAGCTCGGAGTCCTTCAGAAGTTATTTAGATCCAACCGATGTAGCCGCACTTAGCGGGGGCCACGGCAAGGGAGCTTCAGTGCGGGACATAATCTCTGCAAAATCGCTCGTCTCTACCACAGCCCGGTTTGTCATTGCAGAGAAATCCTCCAGAGTAGTCAGACATATATTCCTGGATAGATCCATACGCTTGTCAGCTGGTTTCAAGTCCCACTCTGAGCAGCAAACACACTCCTCTTCTGTTGCTATAGGCGAACACTGTCCACAAGCGCACCACCAGTTAGCATTGAGTCGTGGACGTGCTTCTGTTTGTTGTTCTCGAGCCAGCTGTTCGTCTTTCTCCCTCCACATTCTTCTTTCATGGAGCTCCTCGTCCGTGTACTCAGACTCAAACCGGTAAGGACAACCGTCAAACTCGAAGTCGTAGTCTGACTCTTCGACATCAGATAAATATTCTGCCATGTTGCTCAGCAATGCTGGCAAAAAGTAAATCAGCTGTACCTTTGTGTCGCGCGGCTATGACATCATCAAAAGTTTGTTTACCAGGTCATCTGACCCACCTGAAGACGGTAGATGAGCTGACTTTATGATAACACTGGCGATGGATGAAAAAATATAGCCAAAATGAGCGATTTTGCAGAGATTATGTCCCGCGCTGAAGCTCCCTTGCCGTGGCCCCCGCTAAGTGCGGCTAAATCGGTTGGATCTAAATAACTTCTGAAGGACTCCGAACTGCACGATGCTTGTCTGAGTGAGTATATGAGCATGCACACACCTATAAATAAGGTCCAGGTGTCAAAAAACCGGAGTTGCCCTTTAAGTCATTCAAAACTTATTGTTGTTCTTTTTCTTCTTGTAATAAAACCAAAACTTGTCAGGAATTCTATTCAAAATGTAGTCAATGTTCACAATTTAATGTATCAGGATAAATATCTTACCGTGGCTTCAGTATCAAGATATGTATTATATCGGGAGGTTGCAGGAAATACCTAGCCCTGTCAGGAGTGCCTCTTTCTATTTTTCACAGTAGAATCAGCTCTGCATCAACAGATCCTTCTGAGGTTTGAAAACTGAACAAAGAAACATTTGCAAAATGCATCTAAACATCTGTAAAATCAGAGCTTCTGGTCTGAGAATCACCTGCATCGGCCCCTTTAGTGTCATCAAAAGGTAAGATTTCAGTTTTCCATCAGCACCCTTTACATAAAATCAGTTTGTGTTCACATCCATACACAAACACCTACAGCAGACAGGAGACAAGGGCGACGGGGCGCTGAGGAAGAACATCTCAACTTTCGCCCGTTTGAACTATGTTTGGCCCCTAAGCCGTGTACAACACTGTGTAATCCAATCCAAGGCTCTTTGGGGAAGCAAGACCCCCTGCCAGCATTAGGTCAAAGTGGATTATAGTAAAATAACGCTGACACACACACTCACACATATACACAGACGCACAATAACACAAAACAATCACGTAAGAGATCCTTTTACATTACATACATTGCACTGTGAAGCACTAAAGCCCAGACTACATCTGCCCGCCTTTATTGTCACCACAGTAAACAAATACTTTTTCAAATATACCTTGAGGAAAAATGCAATCCAATTACACAAACTAAACGTGTTTTTGAAATTGAAAAACTAGGACAAACTCTGTGAATGTGTCCTGTTTTCATGGCAGCGAGTTCAGGGTCTGTTTCTGAGGGGGGATATTTAATTCATGTTTGTCAGGCGGATCGCAGCCTGCAGTCAGAGACGCTCCGTCGTTGGCATTTAAGCCGGCAGTGATGTACTTAAAGAGAGAAGGATCCTGGAGGACCATCCGCCAAATTCAAAACAAGCATGCTTGAATTACTCATCTACACAAACACACTAATTTGTCACTGTTTTTGTATAAATATTTAGATTTGATTTCCTATTTTAAACACTTGATCTGAGAGCCCTACAGGCCTCAGAGGATCAGAACTCACTGGGCTTTGTCTGTCTGTTTGTCTTTTAGCAACAAAACTGAAAAAGGTTGGAATGGATTTAGACGTCATTTACAGGGAGAGTTAGTCTCATGGCACAAGGAAGAAGGGACAAGATTTTAGTGGTGATCTGAATCTGGATGTGGATCCTGGAATATTCTGAAAGGATTTGTTAACCGTGCGTGACAGGGCAAACGGGGACAGAAGTGTTTAAGGTTGTGCTGACAGAGAATTTCTATGAGTTATGTTAAAGCAGCACATCTAAAAAATACTCTGTTTGGGTCAATCAGATGATGCTGCGACTGAAGAGCTACATACATAACGTAGTCCAGTAAATCAAATTGTTGCCTGAACCTGTGGAGGAGCAAGAGAGTGTTTTTTTTTTAGAACCAATATCATTATCATGCTTTGCTCTCATTAATGAGGAAATGTTGTCAAGTTTTAATGCTGCTTCACATTCGCTGTCATTTACAGACTGGCAGCTCCTTGGTTTACTAAAGCATACAATGTCAGGGTTCAAAATATTTATTTAGCAACAGGGTATTAAGCTGCATTGCTCTACAAAGAGAGAAGAAGAAACGCAGACTTTACAGAATCTGCTTGAGTTTACAGAATTGCATTTTATTTTGTTTTTTTGTACTTTTTTATTTCAAATGGCTTGTAATCTTTAACGTAAGCTTTCTCTTAAATGAAATTCTTTCATATGTTCATGTTTTTTTTCTTTCTAATGATGTTATAACCTGCCTGTTGGATTATAGTTTGTTTTAATTATGGCTGTCATTGTAAAGCACTTTGTAACTTTGATATTGAAAAGGGAAATATTGATAAAAAAATAAAAATTGTTCTTACTATAATTAATTGTCGTAAAATAATCAATTTAATTACTACTATTTTTGGCCCTACTCTACTCAGCCTTACTCGATTTGCAGCGTGTTTCCACTAACCCGGTACCTCCTAAAACAAGCTAGTTTTAGTACCTACTCTGTTCTGGTTCCAAGCGAGCTGAGTCGATACTAAAAGATGACGTCACCGACTTCCGGCTACTGATTGGTCAGACAATGTCATCATCGACGAGTCATGAGCGGGATGACTTAGCATGCTAGCGGTGGCTACCATTAGCCGACCCTCATACGTCTTTTCTTTGCAGCTCGATTGCTCTCATCCTCGGCTTCATTCTGTTGTGTAGCTTCCAAAACTCTCCTGTGCTTCTCAAGGGCTATTTCTTCTTGCCACCTGCAGCCTTCTTCTGTTTTCCTTTTTTACTCGGTTTGTGACAAAAAGCCGCAGATTGTTGTGTCACGCTCAAAATGACGTCACCGCAGTGCCGCTCACCCTGTTTGGCAGGCAACTGGGGCTAATGGAAAAGCAGCACAAGGCGAGTAGAGTAGAGCCGGCTAGAGCCGAGTAGAGTAGAGTAGGGCTAATGGAAAAGGGTCATTTCACTGTAAGGGAGACATTGCAGCCTATACTTCTCCCAGTGTAGTCTCTTATAAGTAGCCATAAAATATCCCAAAATGGATTTGATGAAGACGGTTTCAGTCAGCTTTCAACTAAATTAAAGACTTCTCGCTGAAAAAATGTGCTGCTTTTTTCCACTTTTAATGGCCTTAAATATAAGGAATCTGCAACCCTGGGGCAGCATGCATCATCTGTGGCTGAGGGATTTTAAGCAAGAATGGAAACACCAGAGATGGTGAAACATCAGTCCATGCAGAGTCAATAAATATCAGAACCATGTGTTTGACTTAGATGACAGAAACAAACAGCCTACCTTCAAATACAATTGAAACAAAAGAGACAATTTGGAAATAATTTAGGAATTGGATTGACGAACAGAGTCACCAGTGGCATTTGTACAATATAATTTCATTAACTCTTCTATCTACTTCCATTCGTCTGAAAAAGTCAACCAGGTTCTCACACTTCGGATGAAAAGAGGGTGAAGGACAGTTATCATAGTTTTAAACAGACGGTATACATGTAGTCTAACTAAATGTCAGCCACCGTGGTCTTGGCCGATGGCGAAAAAAGAGCCTCCTTTGTTTGACATTCAGCCAAACTCACGTTAAAGTGGATTTAAGATCAAGTGAAGACCTTTAAAGTGTCAGGATAAATCTTGAGTACTACAGCACACACATGTTGACCAAGACCACAGCCATGACAGTAACGTTAATACTTTTAACCAGCACTCAGAGGACGAGGTGCCACTGATAGCTGGAACACACACACAAACACACACATTTACGAGGTAAAATACAGACCCTGCTGGTACGCTGCCCAGTTAGTTTGCCTTTATTACCTTCGCCAAGGAGGTTATGTTATTGTCAGCATCTGTTTGTTTCTTTTTTTGTTTGTATGTTTCTTTGTTTTTTTCTCTGTTAGCGACATAACTCAAAAAGTTGAGGACAGATTTCGATGAAAACTTCAGGAAATGTCCGGATTGGGACAAGGAACAAATGATTCGATTTTGGGAGTGATCCAGATTAGCATAAAAACCCCCATGATGAAAAATGCAATTTCCATGAATAAAAACTGAACTAAAATAGATATCATTGTGACTCCAATTGCTAATGGTATGTTTTCATGGTAAAGGAATCGAAATATTTAGATGAAATAAAGGTAGGACTAATATTTATGGTGAAAATCACAATATAGGTGAGGACTGTGGCGCTGGCGGAGGTCTTTGCTCTCCGAGTGCTTTTCTAGTTCTGGTTAAGCGACTGGTGTATTTCTCTTGAGTGTTTAAAAGACATTTATTTTACTTTGAGATGTCTCATAAAGAATCATTTTTTCTTAACCTCAATAGGACTCTCTTTTTTTTTTAAGAAAAACTTGATGCATTTTAACAGTTAGTGGGATACCCATTAGGAATATAAAAATACACTCGGGCCATGGTTTAGTAAGTAACTTAGTTTTTGGGGGGGGGTTTCTTAGTTTTTTGTTTGTTTGTTTCAGTTGGTTTGGGCCACTGAAGTCCTTTTTACAATCACAATCTTTTTCACTCTGTGCTGTTTAAGGCCATATATTATAGGACAGCAAGGGGCTATTGAGGAGAACTTATTCATTCCTAATCCACTTACTTCCATTCAAAAACACATTTCCATAGATGCCCATGATGCAGTTTATGATACATCAAGTAAAAAAAGAAATGCTAAACAACTAATTTTCAGGTGTTTTTTTTCCTTCCAGGGAAAATTTGTTATATCTATTTTATAATGCCGGAGAGAACTGTCATTATCAATATTGTTAGACAACCACCAAAATCTCCTAGTCCTGATTATTTTTGTATTGTTTTAAGTTTTGTATTGAAACACAGTTTGATAACATTTTGCTAATTTCTTTAAATGCCATTTTTCAGAAAGCTCATGGAGGATATCATTATATAACCGTCAAGGTCGGCTATTTAAGGCTCATTAAGGATCACTAAGTTTGTTTCTAGCTCCAACTTCACTAGGAATTAAAACATGTATTAAATTTGCTAGCTAACAGAACCACTGGCAAAATCTGGATGTGCTTTTTGCGGCTGTTTTGAGCAGATTGAGTTTTTTTTTGTAAGATACGAGTCTGTTGTGGAGTAACCAGAGATTTGTAGACCAGCTCATGGTAGCAGGTTAGACGTGTATGATGAGATGTACTATGCTGATGCACATGGAGTTTATGTTCTCCCTGCAAATCCTGATGAATGTTTGAGCATTGATGGTTTGAATAAAGAGGCTACACATCTGGGCCCACAAGGCTCCACTGCCGTATTTATATCTCAAATGTCACTGATTTCCAGATTTGGTAAATGTTGAATCATCTTTTTACTACTCGACCATGGATTAAAGGAATGATATTGCGAATTGCTGCTTCTCCACCCAAAGCAGGGCCACAGTTGATTTTTGTGAATAACTACTGAACTGGCCTGACTTTAGCACACTGCAACTTGCAGCAGGAAGTTTACTTAAAACAGTGCTCTGACTCATGGAGTCAAACACAGCAGCACAAAAACAGAGCAAGGGCAACTATAAGTGACAGCTGTTTGTACTCAAAGCTGAAAGTACTCCAATTCACAAGTATGTATCGAACCAATAATAATAATAATAGTAGCGCACTTTACTTAAATAGCACTTTTCAAAACGGGATAACCAAGTACTTTACAAAATGTAAAAGATAACACAAGAATAAAAGAGAAACAAAAGAGAAATATAAGAAAAATGTGAGGAATACAATGACGGAACAGTGGAAAAGCACGGAAGAGCCAGAACAAAGAAAAATAAAAGATCAATAGCACCTAAGATAAGAACGAAGGAGGGAAATGAAAGGCAAAAACGACCTAAAGATTAGTGGGAAAAAGAGATAAAATGACAGTAAATGAAACCAAAAGAGGATAAAAAGTTTAAATTATGAAAAGATAAAAAATGAATGAATAAAAGACACTGCCTGTGAAACCATCTTAAACTGGAATTAAAAACAGCATCAGACGAGCAAAAGCACACTCAGGTGATATTTCTTGTAGAAGCACATAGATAAAAATGTGTCCTTTTTAAAAGAGGACAAAGTGGTTACTAATTTGATCTACTCGTGGAGGTTGTTCCAAAGGGAGGGGGCACAGAAAAGGCCCGTCATCTTTGTCCTGCACTTGGGAGCGAGACCAGAGCGTATTGAAAAGTTAAAAACAAAATCTTAAAATCAATATGAAAATGTACCAGCAGCTAAAACAGGGGTGATGAGGTCTCTCTTTTTTGATCTTGTGAGGAGTCGGGCTGCTGCATTTTGGATTAGCTGTAACCTGTACAGACTTTGTTGTTAAAGAGAGTTACAGTAATCTAAGCATGAGGAGATAAAAGCATGGATAACAGTCGATAGGTTTTCTAAAAACGACCTGCATAGAACAAGACTGCACATCGAGGTTGACATGTTGGCTCAGACTGAGGTTCTCATCAAAGATGACACAGACATTTCTACATTTGACAGAAACGCTGTGAGATAGGAAGCCCAAATGTGACACCTTTCCTGCTGAGCTAGGAACAACAAACAAGACTTAATTTTTTTTTTCAAAATTAAGCTGCAGAAAGTTCTAAAACATCCAACATTTAATGTCCTGGATGCAATTATTCAGTGTTTAAAATGGTTAAAATCATCAGGATAAAAAGACAGGTATAGCTGGGTATCGTCTGCATAAGAGTGAAAACTCACATTGTGGTTGCAAATGATTTGCCCTAGGGGTAACATGCACAAATATCATACTGAAGGCACAACGTTTTTTTGAGAAATATTGCATCACTCCAACACAAATGTCAGCTTTTTCTTAAAGCTTAGGCCCTACAGTGTACGCTGTGACTTCTCACAATATCAGGAACTCAATACAAAAATACCTGTCTTCCTTGTGCCATGGCTAACATTCCCTTACTGAATAAAAAGTGTATCTTTTACAGAGTTCTGTTAACAAACTAACAAATAAACAACACTGACTTTTTTTGATCTCACAACAGAGAAAAACTGAACATACTCACACGAACAGAATCACACACCTCATAATTTATAAGTTCATATTATTTTGTTGCTGCAGCAATATTTTTTCATAACTATTGAATCCTGACCAAAAATCCTATTTAAAGAACTTAGATCATCTTTTCCATTAGTTTTAACAGCTTCTTTTTCTCCCTCCTCCAAGCTTAGACAACAGGGACAGTTGTTGAAGCATGTACGCACACACTGATCAGAGTGTGCGTACATGGAAGCAGTGACATTGCAAATTCCAATTAGATTTAGATCCAATAAAAAAATATCATAATGTCTCGATTGTATATGCATTTTTTAAAATAAGGGCTTATTTTTCAGGTGCGTATTATGCAGGAGTACAAGCAAAATACTTAGAATATTTGTCTTGCCAACACCGCAATTGCAACACATCTGACACAAAAGCCAAAATTTTCCCTTTTTCTGCAATAACTCAGGCAAACACAGAGAGCTGCCATCGTGTGAGCAAGGGGACGCAAAATAGCTGAGCTGTGATTGGTCGAAGACATCAACATGTTGATAGCTGCTCTTGGTCGGTACAGTGCGAGCGAGCATGCTCGGGCAGATATTGGGTAATTGTGTGAAGCAAAAGATGTCGGCAAATCGTGTACTGTATTTGTTGTGAAAATAGAAATTTCAGTGATCAAAACTTTGAATAAATGTACTTCTGAGTTGTTTGAGAGAGTAAGGTTTCAGCAAAGTTTTAGTGTGTGTTATATTTCAGTAAAGTGTTCCAGGCAAAAAGCGTGAAAATTTGAGGTGCGTGTTACTATCCAACGTGTGTTATAATCAAGATATTATGGTTTCCAGGTGAAGATTTGGAGTGTAAAAGTGGACATAGTCATACAAAATATCAGTACATAGTCGTACTGAGCCGAATGGTCTGCACTGTTTTCAGTGCAAACCATTCGCCTCAGTACCAAATGAATACAATCAACATGCAGAACTATACCTCAATCAGCAAAATCCTTTTGGCTGAGGCACACCACACATGGACAAGCATAAAACAAATCTCTCCCCGCTGTTACTGAAGTCTCCAGCCAGGGAGCACTCAAGTCTTAACATATAAACAGTGAAAAAGTCACATCTTCAGTAAAGTACGGACATTACTTGCATCATTCTAATGTGATTTTCAGTGAACTGCTCGCAGTGAGCTCTACAGAGAAAAACACCTTTGTGACCACAGTCAAAGTTTCATTCTGGAAACTTGACGCCAACAAACATTCATTCAAAGAAGGATTTTTCATTCATCAAAATTAATTTACAGACCCAGAGAATGGTGACATGTTCCTTAATTAACATTTGAATGTAGTCAGAAACTTTTCAGCGTTGACGTCCATCTGTCTGCTCAACAAACAGGAAGCAGTTTGGGTGATGACAATATCTCATGGCTGCTGTTGAACTCCAAGGCTTTAACTCTTTAATTCTGACTTTTCCAACAAACGTCAAAGCTTCTCATCAAACTTGTGTTAAAAATCCTCCTTGTTTATTTTTGTATGATGGCCAACATCACAAAGCCATTCTGCTTCTCACTGCCTTGAGAAGACGACCAATCATCATCATTTCCTCACATAAAAAATGTCATTCATCCAGTTGTGAAATGTTAAATGTCTGAGCGAGGCTGTGATCCCTGTGGCACCTTTTTTTGTGAAATACATGAAACAGACATAAACTGTGCACATCGCTATTTTGCCGCATCCATACAGCAGGAACATACCAGATAATGTGACAGATGGAGCAGGGCTGCAGGTAACAGGTTAGTACCACTAAAAGATGCAGGTACAGGACTACAGCTGTCAGGGCCACTGATGCCAGCAGCACATGACATCCCTATTTTGAGTCATTTGGACAAAAAATGAATTAGTCTACCTAAACATTACACACATCTGACTGTGATACTCCAAAATAAGATAAACTCACCCTTCTATCTGAGGACACAAGTCGGAATTCTTGTGAAAGTTTTCCAAAGATGGATCTGTGTGTCCTTCTGAATGGATGAATGGTGCCCTGTGAACATGAAGACATGGAGAATAATCATCAAAACTAAATTCAGAGTGAGTAAAGAAAATGACCAAATATAAACCAGACAGTGAGCATCAAATTTAACTGAGCTAAAACATTCTGTAAAGGATTCAGATTTTAAATCAAGCCCTCACACTATCAGGTTCATGTTGACTGTGGCTGAGTCTGGGCAAAATGTGACCTACACTGACACCAAGTGGGAAATCAGTGAATATCAGCTACTCTATGTGTTGCTTTTCAGGCAAGATTTAAGATTCAAAGATTCAAGATTCAAAGTGTTTATTGTCATCTGCACAACAAGAAACACGTTTCCGTGAACAATGAAATTCCTACTCTGCTGTATACAATGAGTGCCAGATACTAAAACAGAATAAAGAACATATTGTAAAAATGTAAACAAGATAGATTCCAACTGTATGCATGTATAAAATGAAGTTTGAGGTTCTGCAAAAAAAAACACTGGGGGTACAATAAAGAAGAGAGAACACCACATTTACAAGTTTTAATTCTTTTGACCAGAAACATCTACAGAAAAAGAGCTGTATTAGAAAAAAATTCAATCTAATGAAACTTTTCCAGCATCTGAATGCTTTAATGAGGTCTTCTGTTTTTAGATAAAGCACTCCAGAATAATCAATCTTTAAAACTTCACGGAAAAGAGTTGGAAAAAATACAATTTCCTGTATCAAATGTAAATACTAAAGAAATTTTACTCCTTTCACTTTTCATTTTCTAGTGGAAAAAAATATAAAAACAAAATTAGTACAGTAGAACATATTTTACTGAGCTTTTGAGTTTAGATATGCATTTCAGAGATGCACAAATTTTAAATGGTACTGCTACCAAAAATATGTACGTCAATTGAGGTAAATTAAAATTTGATTATTAATGACAAAGGAAAATGTGGAATTCCTGATGAGTAATCTGACTTTGTAAGACAAATAATTAATAAATGCAAATACTTGTGGGACAAATATTTAGGAATAAAGTTGATAAATAGAAAAAAGGTCTGCCATGGGACTCTCAGCAAAAACAAAACAACAGAAGACAAGTTGAGATCAGAGAATGAGAAAATATGGACAGTGAACCACTTTCACCTCCGTCTGCCTTCACAATTTTCTTTTATTTTACACTGTGATGTTCATTATAAAAAAGCATTTCTGTCTAGTGGAAGAAATTTACATCAGGGAGGAAATCTTTTTTTTTTAAAAATCCAGTTTGGATTTCAAAAGCTTGAGGTTTGGAGCTTCACCTCACCATAGCTCTCATACAAATGTGAAATTCAGAAAACTTCCACCATGGTCAAGCTTTTTATGCCCCCTGTTTTGGCATTCTCAGCTTCTGTATTCTACACTGTCAAACTTAATGATATTGAATCACATTAACTACTAAATTGATACAAACAACATTGTCTAAACTTGAAACTTTTTTGAAAATATATTGATAATTCAGAAACTCAACATATCTCCCAGCCCTACTTTGAATGTTAGAAAAGGAAAAGGGGAAGCACAAATGTTCATGTTATGAGAGACAATGGTTAAACATTTTCAGAAGCAGTGGAAGAGGACCTGAGAGATGTTGGTGTCAATGAGTTGAAAAGCCAAGAAGTGTTCTGAATGACAGTAAAAGTTTAATAATTCCAAAAACTCTTATTTCAATGCACAAATATTAAGAAATATGTTTTACATGAGAAATTATATACTGTTACATGACTGCATCCCTTTAAATTCTCTCTCAGTTTGCCATTTTTTAGGTGGGTACTTTCACAGCCTTCCATTTTGTTAGCTCGCTTATAAAGTGATCAGGATTTTTTTAAAAGGGAAAAAATCTCTGGACAAAAAATTCTGAATTAACGCTAAAGAAAATGGTTGTAAACACCTCAAGTGATACTTACCAAGACATATGTGTCATGTTCGTGCTTCTTCCTGTGTAAGTGGACATCTGCAGAGGAATACAGGACAATCTTAAGCATGTGAAAACAAAAACCCGCTGAAAAAAAGACATGGCATCAAACTGTAGGAGGTCTGACAGACTTACAGTGCATTGAAGTTACTGTGCTTTAACGCTGATATTGACAGGTACTTTTGACTAGGCCTGTGATAATTATGGACTTGTTTTGAAATTTCACACCTTCATAAAGAAGTATTTTCTTGACAAGCCCAAAATTTAGTAGTTTATGTAAGCAGACATGAAACGGCGAACGTTCATTTTTCCCCTTCATTATTTTTTCAACAGACATTCAATGATTTCAGATGCTGTCTCAGTTTTCTTAAACACTGACATAATGAGAAGGATTTACATGACAATTTTGTCAGGTAATAGCAATGAATAGTCTGAACTGAATGAATCTCCTAAACTATTAGATTCTAACATTTGGATTTAATCATTCTGGTTAATGAGAACAGTTACAACAGGACCCTACCAAGTCAACATCCTCTGGGGATCCTCGCCTACATTTTCTACAATACGCCTGTGAGAACTGGGTCAGTGTTGTTGTCTATGGGTGAAATACTGTTTAATATTGACTCAGATAAAATAAATATTCTCCATATTATTGATGTAAGACTGGTACTGGTAGATAAAAGCCTAAAAGTATAATACTGAATGGACAGATATAAAATCCACTTAATTTTACAAAAATATATCTCCATGGATCTCCATGTGTTACGTGTATTTCGATACAGCGCACAGTCATACTCACCTCTTACGCACAATGATCACAACATGCATCAATAACAAACAACACGTAACAAATACTTCAAGATAATAATGTAGTCAACACAATAGACAGCGTAAAATGGACACAAAACACAGCAAACAAAAACACAGGGCCTAGCTATTAACACAGCAGCACAACAAATATCAGTTGTGTAATGAGTTTGACCTTGTTGACACAGAAAATCTGTCAAGGCCTACTTTTTCTAGACATATCAACCTGAACAGCATCAATAAGCAATATCAAAAGCAGCACTGATATTAATATATTCTTATCAATTCCCGCCCTCATGGGAAGGTGTTTACACATGAGACTTCAAACGAAACACTACTTAGTTTATATAGCCAGCCCTGCCAAGGAGGCTCAGCAGGACAGCTCTTTTCAGGCAGTTTAACTAACTAAGACTTCTCCTCATTGACCTGTTTGAGAAGTTTAAAGTCATAAGAGCCACAGAAGTGCTACTTTGGAGACTCAAAAGACACTAACTTCTTCTCTGCAGGCTTCATAGTGATATTCACATTGAAGTGGCTGATGCAGTCACGCAGCCAGAAGTCAGGCTGAGACATGGTGTCTTGGTTGGCCTGTGGCAGTTGGTTAAGCTGGTCTGGATAATTGCACCAAACGAAAGTATGACAAAGTCCAGGGAGACGTAAGCTGGTGCAGGAGGAAGATGCACGGAGGTGGAAGAGGAATGCCATAGGACAATGGGTCAGCAAGGTGCTCGGACAAAGTGGGCCATGCATCTGAATGGAAAATCACCTGAACAGAACTATGGACTCAGAACCAGCAAAACTTGAGTTTTTGTTCCAGTTTGTGTTCAGTGTCCTCCCAAAACCTGTCCAACCTGCATTGCAGGGGTACAGCAGAAACATCAGTGCGTCTAATGTGTCCCTTGAGCACATCCTGCTCTAAAGCTCTAGGAGAGGGGCACCTGGTGTCATGAACAGGTGCTGAGGGCAGCTGCTGACATCACCTGCAGAAGTATCAGCAGAGCAAGCATCGGCTCCCAGCAAAGCACATCATCAGGGCAGGGGAAAAATCTTAGGGGCCGTTTACATGGAAACTCCTGACTTAAAGACGCAAAGATTCTTCCTTTGCATTTTCAAATTCTTCTGCATTTAGATGACAACGCTCAGAGACGAGTTAGTCCCCTGTTAATCCGCTGTAGTGTGCATGCCGGTTCAGTAGATGGTGGTGTAGTTCTGCAGAGAGGCAGCGCTGCTACAACACACGAACAAAGAAGAAAACCTTTTACAAACAACAAAGGCAAAGAGATGCACAGAGAAGCAGGAGTTTCTTTTCTGGACAACAAATCTGTCTGGATAGTTTTTTCTGGATAACAAACCGAGCACGGTAAGACGCTCACATGTTACTCAGCGGACGGCTGAAGCTGCTGTTCCTGGTATGCGTGCGCAGCCTCCATGTGAAAGAGTACTGCGCATGCGGTGACGTCAGCGTTTCACCCTGAAACGTTCTGATACGGGTTTACACGGAGCTGGATAGAGAGTGGAATTAAATCTTTCCGCCCTGGAGCGCGTTTTCAAAATTTTCCGTTTTCAGTAAAAACGCCAACTTTTGAAAAGAGGCTCCATCTAAACGCAAGGCCAAAACGCAATGAAATCTTGTCGGATTTGAGCGTCTTTGGCATCATGTAAACGGCCCCTTAGTTTCAAGATCTCTTCTGTGCTGCTAGTCTCTGTTCATGACTGGCACCTGAAGGTGGATCTCAGGAGGCAACTGAAGTTTCCACAGGACGCTGCAAGGACATTACTCAGGTCAAAGGTGATCTTAGTATATGACTCCACAGAGCAAGTCTGATTGCTTAAAATAGCAGTGCCCTGAGAAGACAGGATGGAGGAGGCCCGTGAGCTTAAAAAGGCCAGATACCTTCAGCTGGTGGAGGCTTGCAGGGAGAGTTGCTGGAGGACCAGTTGTGAGCCAGCAGACATGGACTGCAGGGGGTTTTCCAAGACAATCTCAGAAAGAGCTTGGAACACAACAAATGTTGCTCCAAAACCTGTCCAACCTTTCATCGTTAATGGCGCCCTCATAGACTTGCAAGTTTCCCATGGGCACTAACACACCCCCATACCATCACAGATGTTGGCATATGAACTTGTTTAACCAACCCAGATGGTCCTTTTCCCTTTAACCTTGAGGACAAAACATCCATGACTTTCAATATAATTTGAAACGGGGTGCTGGTTTGGCGGAGTGGTTAGCAACCAGGCACCCCATGTACTTGCTTCTGCCGGTCCAGGTTCGAATCCCGCCTGTGACCAGTTTGCAGAGTGTCTTCCCCTGCTCTCTCTCCCCCTTTCACAAGCCTATCCACTGTCTCTCTCCTATCAATAAAGGCACAAAATGCCCAAAAACATACATTAAAAAAAAATATATATATATATAATTTGAAACGTGGACTCGTCAGACCACGGCACACTTTTCCACTTTGTGTCAGTCCATCTCAGAAGAGCAGAGACCCAGAGAAAGTGTGAGCATTTCTGGGTGCTATTGTGTCTTTGTATGGTAGAGTTTTAAGTTGCACTTGTAGATGTGGAGACCAACTGTGGTGACAGACGTGGTAACGCAGAATGATGCCAGTTATTACTGCAGCGTCACTTGAGGGTCACAGACATTCAATGTTGGTTTTTCAGCATTGCCACTTGTGTGCTGAGATTTCTCTAATAATCTGTAATAACCTTGACTAGACTATTACATAATGTAGATCATAAAATCCACGAGTTTCTTGCAATATGTTGAAAAAAAAAGTTCTAAAACTGCACTTTTTGCTTACACAATTGTTTAAAAGGTGGTGAAAGTTGGGGTGCTGGTTTGGCGGAGTGATTATCAACCAGGCATGTCCCATACATACTTCTGCTTGCCTGGGTTCCAATCCAGCCTATTGCTGTGTTCCATTTACCTCGGAACTGGGAACTGGGAAAGTGACGTCATCTCCAACTTAACGGCGTCGGAAGTCGGAAAAAAACATGCCGATCGACCATTCTATTGTTAATCGTTGTTAGCATGCTCTGCGTTGTTGTTCACAAATATCACATGAAGAATGTGATTATCACAGCATTTTTGTTAATATAAGTCTAACACTACTATGTGTCCAGCTGACTCAGAATGACGCACACTGTGCAAATAAATTGATTATTACAGGAGCTAAATAACTGTTCACACTGGGGGCATCCATCTCTGATTGTCAACTCGAGGGTGGCGAGGTTCCCCCGAGTTCCTAGTAGAGCTGGGTATTTCCAGCAACTTCACGATACGATACATATCTCAATACTAAGGCCACGATACGATACGTATCCCGATACACGTAAATCGTGAACATTGACTATGCTTTAAGCAAGATTCTTGACAAGTTTAGTTTTTTCTTATAAGAAGAAAAAGAACAAGGATGAGTTTTAAGTGGTTCTACAACTTGAGAGACATAAATTCATATCCTCAAAGATGGTAGACCTAAGTTCAAATTTAGAACATATGCTTCATTATGTAGCTTGTCTTTTACCTTGAACTGTGCCACTGTTAACATTAGCCAAAGTGTATTTACAACAACTGTAAAAATATTTTGGCTGTATCGATTCTGTAGAACCCGTATCGATACACATATCCCAAAGGAGTGCGATATGATATTTTGCTGTATCGATATTTTGAGCACAGGCCTAGTTCCTAGTAGGATATTCTGACCTCGAGGGGCGTTCCAGATAAAATTTCCTACTCGGAAGTGGGAAATTCCGACTTCCAACTACAACTGGAAGTTTGCAGAGTGTCTTCCCCCACTCTCTCACCCCTTTCACAAGCCAACCCACTGCCATTCTCTCCTAGCAACAAAGGCACAAAATGTCCAAAAATACATTTTTTAAAAAGTCGGCGAAAGTCTCCCATTCTCCATTTATCCCCAATCATGGCATTCACCTGCTCCCAATAAATCTGTTCACCTGTTTAATGATCCAAAACGTTAGCATTCGTCAACTTTCTCACTCTACTGCTGCCCTTGTACCAACTTTTTTGGGCCATAGTGCAGGCTCCAAATTTGAATGAGTAGGCCTATATGATGGCAAAAAAGACAAGTTGATCAATTTTTATAATAATCATCCTTGTATAATATTTAAATGAACAGAGGTCAGAGGAGATATGTGAAGAAAGAAACTCTGTTTATTTACGTTTTAACAAACGCACCAAGTCCAGCTATTGGGACTGATTATACAACAAATGAACTTCTTTGCAACTGGACAGTGGTTTCTGAATGAAGCTGCGGTTTTATAATCGCAAAATACCAGCTGCACCTGGAGTTATAATCATGGGATTTATGTGAAGTTTAGTCACCACCTCCGCTGCTGATGGTCTGTTTTTGAGCATCACTGATAACTCAAACTGTTCATTCAAACTCCGCATCACATCTCTGACAGGGGGCTACATGCTAGCTTTACTCTCCTAATGCAAATCAATCAAAGTCAAACAGTATAAACGGGCACATATGCAGATGCCTCTCTAAACAGTCCCAGCAAATGCCTCTTTTACTATATGTAAAAGTGTTAAAGGCCGTGCATGGCTTATTAAACCGAAAAAGCTCCCATGACGCCCACAGTGCACCTCAGCATCAGCTGTTAGCCTCGTTAGCAAAGCCGCCGTTTGATTACGTGTTGTTAGCAGTTAGCCTGTTAGCATAACAAACCTGAGTCGTTGATGTTAATGACATCCACAGATACCATGTCAGGTTTATCCAGCGGGCCCACTTTCCTCTCCGTCACCCCGGACGGCACCACGTCCGGCTTCGGGCCGAACTTTCTGGGGTAAAAATCCCCGCTATTGTGGTAAGTTAAACCCGAGGACGTGGACATCATTCCGTCCATCGCCATTTTGGACTTCCTGTACCCAGTATGCCTTGCTTCCACTCGGCTGATCTGCGCATGCGTTGGTGCGCAGATCTTTACAACATTAGCTGGACATTTTGTCGAGACGGTCCACATGCTATCGAAATCGGTTTTTGTCTTTTTATTATTAGGAGTCAAATTCACGACGTAGAGACAAAAAACTGCAACATTTCGGTGAATAAGCGAATGAAGTTTCAGGAATTATGAAAGCAAAAGGTTATCAGTCAAACTTTGATTAGACTAGAAAGACTTTCAGGCGAATAAAGGCCATTTCAAGTGTGATATTTTACACGACTGACAAAAACATGTTTGATGATAAGGTAGTCCGTCAAAAAAATGGTAAGGAGACAGATTCACTCCTAAAATATATTAAAGAAGGTAACAATATAGAAGTGATGAAAGATGGTAAGAGACAATAAATGAAAAGCAATTTTCTTTTCCACTTATCCCTTTTGAGATTACTGAGGGCTGGAGTCTGTCCCGGCTGACATGATCAAGGGCCAGGCAGTCCTACAGTTGATTATTGCCACATGGAGTGGCATAGAAAACCATTGGCACACACATCAACACACTCTGAAGGGTCACCAATCAAACCAGCAAGCATGTTTTTTGGTCTGTTGGAGGAGTGCCTGGAAGTACACACACATGCAAACTGCACACAGAAAGGCACTGGCCAACACGGGATGTGGACCATCAACCTTTTTGCTGTGGGACATGCACGCTACTTACCCTACCATGTACCACTCAAATGAAGCAAAACAAAGCATTTAAAGATTTATCAGATGAAAAATGTTTGAGAATTTGTTAGAAATATTTATTTAAATGTCTTTAGTGAAGAAGTATTTATTAGTCAAGACTTAAAAAATAGTAAGTCATTGTAAGAAATGAAGATTTAAACAAATTAGACATTTAAATGTGTGTTTAAAAACAAATTTGACTATTATAGTCGTTTTTTTATAGTAATGTATTTAGAGAAGATAAAGACACTTTTCTTTTAGAGTAATTAAAACATGTTTGTCATGAGAGCAAACACAGCATTTCATCATTATAGTGTGAGGTATTGTCAGAATTGAGGAAAACTGCCCATATCTCATACTGCTAGCAAATCCTTGAAGACATTATTGGATCTGCATCTGGGTTCGGATCACGAACAAAAATAATCTTGTGCCATGACCTGAATATTTAATTGAAATCATTGCCTTTTTAATTATCCTGTACAAAAACAAGCAAAAGAAACCTAATTGACAGCACCTGTACGCAAAAGCACCATAATGTGGCTCCGTTATATTTACAGCTGAGACAGCCAAAAGACATTTACTTTCATTCTTTGATGTTGTAACATCTTTGCAATTCACAGGGATGCACACTGCACATACACACAAAGGTAGAGACCATCAGTTGCAGCTCCTGTCTCCCACTGAGTCATTGTCTCTTCCTCTCCAACATCACACTAATGTCACTGGAGATGGAGCAAAAAGGGGATCAACTTATTCCCCCATTCAAAGTGGAGGTGAAATGGGACAGGGGCTTAAATATTATGCCTTGAAACAATAGCATGAATTGGGCAGCTAAAATAGAAGTGTTGTAAGGGCATAAACCTCTGTCAGTGCATTTCCAGCACTGTTGGGCAATTTACTTTCAGAAGTGTGTAAAACATTAATTTACACTGTAAATAAATCCATGGAAAAATTCATGGATCCACATGCATATTTTGATCACTGATGAAATTTTCTCTTCTTACTGTGACCAACATTTCCTGGAAATGTCATCAAAGTCTATTGAAACATGCTAACCTATTTGCAAAAATGTGGAAACGTGACCTATCAAACCATTTAAACAAACACTTAAAAAAATCCTGGATCTACAACTGGATTTGGATCACCACCAAATCGAGCCACTTCCAGCTTGTGTTATGACCAACATTCCCTGAAAATTCCATCAAATCTGTTCATAACTTTGAATTGCCCTTCTCACAAACAAACAAACAATACAGACAAAACACAAGATCCTTTGCAGAAACACAAATAAGCCTTAAAGTTAGGCCAACAATATGAAAATTTCTTAGGATGCATTTTAATTGTTCACATTCTTCTTGGCCCTTTTCATGACAAATATTAAATGAAAAAGCTTATCCACCAAAATGCAAAACCATGGCCCATCAGCTTAAGTCAACAACTCAGCTCACCTGGCATCATGAGGAAAACACAGGTTCTGATCCTTTTTGCTTTTTTTGCTGCCTGTTTTCTACCTGTCCATTCATTAAACTGGCACAGCTGCCATATTGTTTCAGGTCTGAAATGAGATGTGTGTAACACTTGTAGGGCAGCTTTCTAACAGGTTTGTGCAGTTTGAGGTTCCTTTCAGGTCTCTTAGCATACTTCTGAAGAAGGAAAAATGGAAAGAGAGGGAGAGTGTTACTGTGGTTTGATCCTTTTACTTCAACATTTCCAAATTTCGAGCAGCTTTTTCTAATGCTTGTTTAAGAACAGTGTGTGTGTGGTGGTGGTGGTGGTGGTGGTGGTGGGTGAGGGGTGCTTTTCATTTATCCATAAAAAGTAGGGGAACAATAAAATAGACAGAATGACCCAGGGAAGTGTTACATTTCATCATAGAAAAAATGTGTCTCAATATTATTGTGTATGTTGTAAATTTATACAAGTACATATGCTTTTTGTATCAGTTTACTTAGAAGCATTATTGCATTTTTGAGTTTATTGAGGGGGCTTCAATCTGCCTTAAAATGTACAATTAGAGAGCACAGAAAACCCACTGCAAAGAATTTACAATAGAAACTAGAAAGAAGTGAATGACAAAGTTGGATGATGGGGGGTATAACAAACAGGAAAAATAACCAAGAGCATGCTTTGAGAAACAGGAGAGCTGACAGATAAAAAGACTTTGATACACTGATTTCTTTGCAGGAAACGCTTCAATCTGCAATTTCAGCACTGCTGTGTTTTCTCAGTCTGGTGTCTGGCACTGTGCCCTGAATGGCCCCTCGATCTGCTTTCTGTCTCTCTTTTCCCTCGAGATAATGCAACAGTGGAACATGAGCATTTCCAAACACTCAGTGAGAAATGATTGCACTGCACATGTGGGGAGAGGAAGAAGGTAGTTTTTCATTGAGCTAACATCTGGTAACATCGAAGACTCCCATTGTGCTGATATGTTAGACAGTAATGTTGAAATCTGCAGGGGCCCAAACGTAACTTGAGAAATGAATCAGTGCAGCTGCTGTGTCAATAGTTCCAGTTCAAATTTTTTTGAGTAGTTTGTATTATTTTTTTTTCCAGATGCAGTGACATCTAAAGACATTGTTTAAAAGAAAAACAAAGGCACTTGTATCATAAAAAAGGATAGACACTAAGTGAGGAGACCCCTACCCGCACTAGTATCCACATACACATTTGAGGAGTTACATAATCTGCAGCATGACCCTATGTTGCCACAGCATTACCACCTCCAAATGACCTACACACTAAAAAATGTTGAGTTATTTTGGTAACCCAATTTATGTGCTGCTAGTGTTGAGTTAAATTTTTGGGTTATTTCTAGAAAGAGTAACCCATTTTCTGGGTTATAGGGCTATCATTTTAACCCAACTTTGTCACAACCAGCTCCACACTCACTCAGTGTCAGATCGTCTCGCTCTCATGCCAAGAACTCCAGACCTGCTATCCGAACTGATCACCCACTGCCGACCTGTTCTGTTCCTGTTTCCGCCTTTATCGCCTGATCCTCGGCTAGACTACAAGGTACCGACCCATTTCTGTCCTGCACCTACCTGCCTGCCTGATCCCCTGTTGCTGACCTTGCCTTCTGTTGCTGAGGGCGAGTACCTTTTTGTGAATCTTGATCTGTGGTGGCCATCTGTTCTCCAGTATCTGACCCTTCTGCCTGTGTGTGGCGACGAATACCTGTCTATGAGCCCGAATCAGTGGTGGCAGCCTGATCTCTGGCAATCAGAACCGTTTCCTGCCCTGACAGACAAAGTGAGTCCTGACCTGCTTCACCTTAAACACTCTGAGTTGTGATATAAGTGTGTGGCTTCTGTGTGGCTGAGTGGACTACGTCACTGCCACATGTTCCAAGGATTGCGGGTTCAATCCCCGTAGTCTGCAATTGTTCCTGTCTGTTCAATAAAGCTGGTTATTGTGAACTGTGAAATCTGTGTTGCTTCTGGGTCCTAGCTGCCTCTGTGTCAAACTACTGAGAGCGCTGAATTGCATAACCCAATAATTGGGTTAGGAACAACCCAACATTGTAGTTAGCATAACCCAGCTTTTGTGTTAAATAATACAACCCAATAACTGGTTCGAAAAAAAGAACCCAAACTGTTGAGTTAAAATAACCCAAAAAGGGATTCGTCCTTTTCTGAACCAGCAGTTGGGTTAAAATTGGGTTATTTTTTAACCCAACTTTTTTTAGTGTGTAGGCTCAGCACATGCAAGCTCCAGGTAGCGCAAATGCCAATATGATCTTTACAACACAGCCTCTTGCTGGCCCTCCAACTGAAACTACCTCCCTAGTCCATGATCTCCCCACTTATCAGCAAGTGCTGACTCCCATCAACTCTTTGCAGAACAGTTGCTTACAGTCAGGCAAAGATCTTTACAGTGGCCGATCAAATTTCAAGGGGCCCTGGACCACTGCATGGGCCTGTCCCTGGTCAAGATGCTCATGGCTAACTGACTTTCCAAATTAAAACAGAATCGAACCACTCAAGGATTACAAACTTTATAGGGGTTCAAAAGGCACATGAAGGTAGAAGATACAGACTTTGAGATCGAAGCAAACATGGTTGTCGATGCTGCTCCTAGTGACAGTTTGTCTTCAGTAGTCAAGTACTGTATTCTAGAGTGCACCAAGCTTCTGTCATTTCTGTAACTTCTTTTTGTGAGCCAAGTAAAAGTGGACCTCAGACCCTGAGCCATAGTTTGTCACCCAAGGCTTAAATTCAAACTTTGCTTATTTCAAATTAAGCCCAGAGGCCAATTGTAATTTTTAGACAATAGTTTATACATGAAATCAGGTGCCACAGGTTTGCTGCAGATTATATAACATTGCTTGGCATTTGCCCTGGGCTTTATCTTTAACCACTCCTGAATATCTAATGCTGATACAAACTGAACTGTGAATGACTTAATGGTAAACGACAATTGCAACGTGCAGAACAAAAAGAATACAGTGGATTTGAAAGTTTCATGCAGAGGAAAATTATGAACAAGAAAAGAGAAGAAATAGTCTCTGAAATGTCAAATCAGTAGACTATCAATCATATATGTGCCAAAGAATCTATCTATCTATATCTATGTATTAATATATTGATATCTATGTGTGCGTGTGTGTGTGTGTGTGTGTGTGTGTGTGTGTGTGTGTGTGTGTGTGTGTGTGTGTGTGGTTTATGGATTTTGAATTGTTTATCTTGAAAATAACACAGCTCTCCCAATGTTGTTCACTGGAAGTACCAAAACCTTGACGTAATATCTCAAACTGCTCTTAATTCTCAAACCCTTAAATCTTAAAGGTCAGCATGACCTTGTTTCTGATTACACTCAAGGACTGTGAGACGGTGCATATGTGAATAAATCAAAATGTTTCAAAAGAAATACATGAATAAATAATTAAAAATAAATGATAAAGTAAGGTAAAAATCTAATTTAATATAATCCCAAAAAAGCTGTTAATAAAGTTGAATTTATAGAGACTTGTACCCTTGATAGGATATTGAAAACCTGTGAGCTGTCATTCATCATGAATTACAAAAGTGAATGTTTGTTGACATCTCTCACAGGCAGGACTGACATCAGGGTAGAACTGAGAAAGTCTGAGTTTAGTCCAGTAAACCCGATGAATGTGTTTACATTGAAATAAACTGCTTTCCATACACAGAGGACGAGTGAACACAATGAAACTTTTCTGTATTTATCTCTTGAGGTGAGGTTTCTCCTGCACGTGACTTTGTTTTATTCACTTTTTTGACTTTTCTATTAAATATGTGCAAATGAATGGGCATTGAAATTCAACACAGAACAACAAATGTGTGAAAACTGCCTCTGACAAACTCGACTCTCATGTTATCCTTCCTCCGTGTGTCCACAGCCCGAGTTCTACCAGGTCTGCCACACCAAAAAGGAGTACGAGGAGATCGGACCGAGCATCTGCCGCCACAACCCGGTCTTCGGAGTCATGTCTTAACTCTGGTGCCTGACAGATGATGGTGGGGAGGGGGCTGCAGGTTGGGGGAGTCGGGGGGGGGTGGATGTTAGACTGTGTTAATGACAGACTGGCTCAGAAGGTGGAGGACGGTGCTGCTTTGTGCTTTAAAAAGAAAAAAAAAAACATTCTCAGCTGTTTGAGAAGAGGAGACGATCCAGATGTTAAAATAAAAAGAAGCCGGGGGCGCTATTGAGCAGGCCATGGAGTAAGTCGTGTTTTTGGAGGCTCCCGCTGATTACGGATTTTAAGTTTCATAAAGTACATTTTACAGCCTGCTTGAATATATTTCAGACAACTGAAGAACGTTTATAAGATACCAACACTTCCCACGTTTCCATTTTTGGTGAAATGGCATCTAGTCTGAGAAAATATAAATATCACGGATCAGCGACGACCAGGCCCGCCTCATCCCCAGACGAGAGTAATCCGAAGACCCCGAAAGCAGCGGCTAGCTCAAGTAGCCCCAATGCTAACGCTAACGCTAGTCCCCGCGTGGAGGAAAAGCTTAATCAGAGCGAGATGGACATCGCGGAGTTAAAGTCGGAGCTTCTGTTGTCTATCAAGAAAGATATTGCTGGGGTACTGAAGGAGGAGCTCAAGAAGGCACTTGCTGAAGATTTCGACGACATTAAAACGCAGCTGCGGGAGGTGAAGGATGAGATCGCTAACTGCAAGGAAGCGACGCGGAAAGAAATTGAGGAAGTTAAGGCCACGGTGGGGGACCTTGGGAATGGACTGTCCACTTGGAGTGACAAGGTGACTACTCTGCAAACCACAGTAACGGCCCTGAAGAAGGAGATGACCGATCTGAAAAATAAATGCGATGACTTGGAAGGTAGAATGCGAAGGTGCAACATCCGCATTATTGGCGTTCCAGAGACCCCAGATTCAAGCACCACTACGGCTGTGACCCGGTTATTGAGAGAAGTGCTGCACATGGACAAGAATGTCCTCATTGATCGCGCACACAGGAGCCTTGTTCCACGGCGCCCCGGAGGGAAGCCGCGTGCCATTATAGCGAAGTTGCATTACTACCAGGATTGCGTGGAGGTATTGCGCCGAGCCCGAAGCCAGGCACCGCTGATGTTAAACGGACAGTCCGTGGCCATATTCCCTGACTTCACCCCATCTGTTGCTCGGAATCGGGCTGCCTTCACAGAAGCCCGAAAACTTCTCCGTGATCAACCAGGTGTCCGGTTTGGCATAATGTTTCCTGCACGGCTCCGCATTACACACAATGGAGGAGAAAAGGAGTTTGTGGATCCTATTGCCGCAATGGATTACATTAAAAAATACGTGATTAAAACCTAAGAATGGAGACATGAACCAGCTTCGGGGGAACGTGCAATTTCCATAGAGGTTTGATATATCTAACTCTGTATTGACTTTATATCTATGCCGAACACTATTTCTTGAATTCTTGGCTTTTGATCCATTTCAGTGTTCCATTACATCGTTCTTAGCCAGCTATTTGAATAGCACAGTGAACGTAGGTTGTATTTAAGTTTAGCGGGAGCCAACTTTTGCTTTGTTTTGGCTCAATAGGTTACCAAATAAGCACGAATCGTGTGGATTTTTGTGTGATGTTTTTTTTGTTGGAATGGTAACCAAGTTCTATTAGGAGACCAAGTTCTTTTTTTTGGGGGGGGGGGGGACCAGCCAGACAGTTGTTTATTTTCATTGGTTGTATTGCAGTGTTTATGTTTATCTACCTTCTTTTCAGTTGCAATGCTCATACTTAAATATCTGTATTCACTATGAGTTCTTCATTGAGTGACTGCTTGATAAATTTTGTGAGTTGGAATGTAAAATCCCTGAACCACCCAGTCAAACGGAAAAAAGTTCTCACTCATTTACATCAGCTTAAGGCTGACATAGCGTTTCTTCAAGAAACATACTTGCGCATTTCTGATCACTCCAGACTTAGAGGTGGTTGGATAGGCCAAGTGTATCATTCAAAATTTAATTCTAAATCACGAGGCACTGCAATTATAATTAACAAATCCTTACCTTTTGTGGCTACTAATATTGACGCAGACCCAAATGGACGATTTATTATTGTTGTAGGGAAAGTATATGGATTCCCTCTGGTGCTGGCAAACATTTATGCCCCCAATTGGGATGACTCCAATTTTTTTAGTGATGTTTTTTCTCGGCTGCCAAATATGGAATCACATAACATCATTGTTGGTGGGGACCTAAATAATGCCTTATCCTCTTTGGATCGCAGTTCCCAGAGGGTTATTCCTGTTGCTAAGTCAGTACATGTAATTCACTCTTTCTTGGATACTTATGGTTTGGCTGATGTTTGGAGATTTCGGAACCCCTCCTCACGCAAATTTTCTTTTTTTTCAAATGTTCATAAAACATATTCCCGAATAGATTATTTTTTGTTAGATAAAAAACTCCTTCCTCTTGTTGCAGATTGTGACTACAAGGCCATGGTCATTTCAGATCATTCCCCTGTTGCACTCTCATTACGGATTCCAAATGTTAGTCGTAACTATCGGCCGTGGAGATTTAATCCGTTACTGCTGGCAGATGAAGAATTTAATAATTTTATGCGATCTCAAATTGAATTCTTTGTCAGTATTAATCAAACTTCAGAAGTCTCACACTCCACTGTATGGGAATCTCTCAAGGCGTATTTGAGGGGTCAGATTATTTCCTTCTGCGCAAAACAGAAGAGGGCCGCAACTGAGCATCTCACTAAATTGGCTGATCAAATTGTTAAACTAGATGCTGCATATAGTATTTCTCCCTCCCCTGTATTATATAAACAACGATTACGATTACAAACCGAATATAATCTTTTATCCACAAAACAAGCTGAATATCTTCTTTATAAATTTCGAAGCGGCACATATGAACATGGTGAGAAGACAGGCAAACTTTTAGCGCAGCAGTTGCGACAAAGGACAGCTAACCAAGCTATAGCTGAAATACAAAATGATCAAGGGATAAAATATACAAGCAATTTAGACATAAACAATAGTTTTCTACAATATTATTCAAATTTATACAGTTGTACCTCATTTGATGATCACTCGAATATAGATAATTTCTTTGAAAATCTCAATATTCCTATACTTGAGACAGATGCAGCTAATGGTTTGGAGGAACCAATTTCTGATCCTGAAATTTATAGGGCTTTGAGGAGCTTACAATCCGGGAAAGCTCCAGGCCCGGACGGGTTTCCGTCTGAATTTTATAAGGAATTTGCTCCTCAAATTATTCCATTGTTAAAATCTACATTTGAGGAATCCTTTGTCTCACAGTCTTTACCACCGACAATGCGCCAAGCAGTCATCTCTTTAATTCTTAAGAAAGAGAAAAGCAGCCTAAATTGTAGCTCACACCGCCCAATATCCTTACTAAATGTGGACACAAAGATTCTTGCCAAGTTGCTGGCTCATCGCTTGGAGAGGGTCTTGCCATCCATCATCTCACCCGATCAAACAGGTTTTATTAAAAATAGATTTTCTTTCTTCAATATTAGACTTGTATTAAATATTATTTATAACCAATCTGATAAAGATGCTGCTGAAGTAGTAGTCTCACTTGATGCCGAAAAGGCGTTTGATCGGGTGAGATGGGATTTTCTTTTTTCCACTCTTAGACGGTTTGGATTTGGGACAAACTTTATATCCTGGATTAAGGTGTTATACTCCTTGCCGGTCGCGGCTGTTCGAACCAATAGTAATTTATCTAAGTATTTTCGGCTCCAGCGCGGTACGAGGCAGGGGTGTCCTCTGTCACCCCTCCTCTTCACATTGGTGATTGAACCCTTGGCAATTGCTTTGAGACAGCGATCTGACATCAAAGGGATTCTTCGTGGAGAGACTGAGCATAAAGTCTCGCTTTATGCGGATGATATGCTTTTGTTTATTGCAGATCCCTCACATAGTCTTCCAAAAATTCTAGATTTGCTCCAGGAGTTTGGAGCAATTTCAGGATATAAGGTAAACTTTGAAAAAAGTGAAGCCATGCCCATTGGTAGAGCAATAGGGGAATCGTCAACTGTTCTAGATCCTTTTAAACTTAGTTACAATAAATTCAAATACTTAGGCATATGGATCACACGAAATCACAAAGATTTATTTAAAGCAAATTATCAAGTGTCACTATCAAAGCTAAAACAAGATCTTGGAAGATGGGAGTTGCTGCCTCTTTCGCTTGGTGGTAGAATTAACATCATTAAAATGAACATTTTTCCTAAATTTTTGTATTTGTTTCAATGTCTTCCAATATTTCTAACTAAATCTTTTTTTAAGAACATAAACAGTCAAATTTCCTCTTTCATCTGGAATAAAAACCACCGAGACTAAAGCAAAGTGTACTACAAAGGCCCCGGAGCGCGGGAGGCTTGGCACTCCCAAACTTCTTATTTTACTACTGGGCATCCAATATAAAAGCAATACTTTACTGGTACAAGTGGATGATAATTTACCATCTTGGGCAATCCTTGAAAAATTGTCAGTGAAACAGGTCACACTTCAATCTTTGTTATGTGCCAGGTTACCTTTGCAAAAGCCCATTTCCAACTTTACTTCAAACCCTCTTGTTATACACTCGATAAAATTATGGAGTCAGTTTAAGAGACACTTCAAATTGACAGAATTATCCCTGTTTGCACCACCTCAGAGACATTGTATGTTTCCTCCATCATTGATTGATGAGTCTTTCAGCATCTGGACAGATTTGGGAATAACATCAATGTATGATCTCTTCAAGGACAATGTCTTCAGCTCTTTTGATCAGCTGAGGACTAAATATGATATTCCTGGATCTCACTTCTTCAGGTACCTACAAATTAGACATTTCATCGTCTCCAACATGGACTCCTTCCCATTTTCTCCCTCTCCATCGCTTCTGGACGATATCTTCAAGCTCAAACCCACTGTCAGACGCCTTATAAGTGTTATTTGTGGGTTGTTCAGTTCAGTTCAGTAACGTTTTTATTTCAAACCTGCACAATACAACACAACATTGGTTTGAAAAGGGAACGGATGAAGACAACGCTTTTACATTTCCGATCCCTCACTCCCCATCACAAAACAAACATAGAGCTACACTCCCAATAACACTCATCCAGACAAAACAAAACCCCAGCACTCTCTGACCCCACACCCATCTCCCCCTAATTTACATCCTCAACAGAAGGCTTCAGTCTGTCTTCTCCATATATTTGGACATCACATTTTTAACAAACAATCGTTTAAACTGAACAATATTTGTACTTGCCTTTAACTCTTTTGCTAAACTGTTCCATAAAATGACACCCTGTATGGAAATGCACATTGATTTTAGAGTTGTTCTTGTTTTTGGCTGGTAAAGTCTATTACTCCCTCTCAAACTGTATAAGTGATGCGTTTCTGTCATGAAACATATTCTGAATATTTGTAGGTAGAGTTTTTTTTGATGCCTTAAACATTATTTGAGCTGTTTTGTACCTGACCAAATCATGGAATTTTAAGTTTGATGATCTTAAGAAAAGTGGGTTAGTATGCTCCCTAAATTTTACTCTATGAACAATCCTTATGGCCTATTTTGAAGTGTCACAAGTGGTAATAAATTTGACTTATAGGAGTTTCCCCAAATTTCAATACAATAAGTCAAATATGACATTACAAATGAGTTATATAATATAAGTAGTGCATTCTGGTTTAGAGCATGACTTGCTCTTTGCATAACACCAACACATTTTGCAACTTTCTTTCTTAAATAATTAATGTGAGGTTTCCATGATAACTTATCATCAATTACAACACCTAGAAATACATTTTGTTGAACTCTCTCAATTGTTATATCATCAACCCTGATTTGCACTGCAACATCAGTTTTCCTTTTACCAAATAACATAAATTTAGTCTTATTTAAATTTAATGATAATTTATTGACATTAAACCAACGTTTTAGTTTATTCATTTCATTAGTTATTTGTTTCAAAAGTTGCTCTAGATTTTGTCCTGAGATAATTATGTTTGTGTCGTCTGCAAAAAGGACAAACTTCATAATTTTGGATGACTTCACAATATCATTAATATACATAATGAACAAAGTAGGTCCTAGTATTGATCCTTGAGGAACTCCACATGTTATAGGGCTAAATTCTGATCTGCTTCTTCCAATTTGCACACACTGCATTCTCCCAGTTAGATAGCTCCGTAACCACTGTTTAGTTATTCCTCTAATGCCATAGTTTTCCAGCTTATCAAGTAAGATATTATGATGAAATTGTATCAAAAGCTTTTTGTAAGTCAATGAAAATTCCTAACACAAATTTCTTATTTTCGATACAATTTGAAATTTCTTCTATCAAATCAATTAAAGCAAGAGATGTTGATCGATTCTGTCTAAATCCATATTGACTATCAGACAGTAAATTATATTTTTCAATGAATTTACGAATTCTTTTATCAAATAATTTTTCTAATATTTTGGAAAACTGTGGCAATAGTGACACTGGGCGATAATTGTTATAACAGTGTTTGTCACCTGATTTGTATAATGGGATAATTTTTGCCAACTTCATTCTAGAGGGAAATTGACCATACTGAAAAGACAAATTACATATATGAGTAAATGGTTTCACAATTTCCCTTGCAACACACCTAATAGTTTTCATATCAATGTCATCTACGTCACATGATGTCTTATTATTACATTTGTTTATAACACCCCAAACTTCCTCCTCACAAACAGGAGTAAGAAAAAATGACTTGGAATTCACATCTACTAACTTCTCCATAGGTTCAATGTCTCTTGGAATTTTTTTAGCTAGCTCAGGTCCAATATTTGAAAAAAAGTTATTAAAACCCTTTGCAATTTCCTCTTTGTCACTAATAATTTTATCACTATCCACAATATGCTCAGGATAACAAGAGCTATTAGAGGCACGCCCAATGACCATATTCAAAACGTTCCACATTCCTTTAATGTCATTTCTTTTACTGTTTAGTAATTTTGTGTAGTATTCTTTCTTATTTTCTCTCAAAATACTTGTTAACTTATTTTTATATTTTTTATACTTTAATTCGGCCTCATTAGTTCTATACTTAAGAAAGTGTTTATACAGATTATTTTTCTTTCTGCATGCATTCAACAGCCCCTTAGTCATCCATGGAGTTTTTGCCCCATCATTTTTCTTGTATTTTATAATAGGACAGTTATTGTTATATAGCATAATGAATGTTTCCACAAAAGAGTTGTAAGCTGTGTTCACATCCTGCTCATTGCAAACATTTTGCCAAGTCTGAGAAGCTAAATCATTCCTCAATGCTACTTTTGATTTTTCAGTTATGACCCTCTTATAGCTAAAACTGTCTCTGTTTTTATTTTTATGACAGTTGGTTTCATACACCATGAAAACTGGTAAGTGGTCACTAGTGTCATTTAATAACAAACCACTTATTGTACTATTATCCAGAATATTTGTAAATATATTATCAATCAATGTAGCACTATAAGCTGTAATTCTTGTAGGTTTTGTGATAAGGGGATACATATTCATACTAAACATGGTATCAATAAATTCGGCAGTTAGTTTATGTTTTTTGACCTTCAATAAATCAATATTATAGTCCCCACAAATTATAACATTCCTTTTTGCATTGTTAGCAAAGAGTCTTTCCATCCATTCTTTAAATAAATTCATATCAGACCCTGGAGCCCTGTAAACACAGCTTACAATAACATTTTTCTTCGGTTGTTGTACAATTTCTATTGTAACACATTCAAAAACTTCTCCTACAGCTAATGACATGTTTTCTATAAGTCTACAATCAATATTTTTATCAACATATAAAGCAACCCCTCCCCCTTTCTTGCTTTCTCTATTTGTATGAAACATGTCATAGCCAGGCAAATTAAACTGTGCACCTTTATCCAACTTTATCCATGTCTCTGAGATAGCTATTATGTTAAAGTGTGATTTAAATTGATTCAGATAGTCTTTAATACTCTCAAAGTTAGAATATAAACTTCGACCATTGAAGTGAATTAATGATAATTTTTTGTCCATTGTGATTGAGTCATTAAATGTATTTTCTGTATGATAAACACAATCTCTACTAATGGCTTTAAATATGTTGCTATCTGGATCAATTTCATCCATAACCTTTTGGGATTTGTAATCAATAAACTCCGAGAGTTTGAATTCTGAATTATAAAAATCTATATTTGTGAAACTATCATCCTCAGAGATCGAGGAATTACTACTACTAGAACTGTACATTGTAACTTATCTCAAAAACATGTGACTCTGGAGATAACGTTATTAGGTCAGATCCATTCACATATACTCCCACACACCCACACCCACATCCACACATCCAACGCACACACACCCCACACACGCACATTGCAGGTAAATAGATAATAGCAAATAAACAATAAGAAAATATAAATAAATAAGGATTACTAGAGTCACTGACTACTACTCCATAATTATTTAGCATATATATTTATTGCTGCTTAATTCTTGAAATATCTTAAGAACGAACATTCTCATAAATTTTAATGTAAAGAAAATTGATCATAACTGAAATTTTCCTTCACTGAAATTATTCTTCATAGTGTCTCTCCCGTCACCAACTTTCCAGACGGTCTTGTACGACAGTTAACGTCCACACAACCGTTTACGGTAGTTGCTTTACGGCAAACACTTCCCAATGCTGTTTTCATCTACCATACATCTTATACTTGTTAAATAAGTATAAGATGCCTACACTTGTTAAATAAGTATAAGATGCCTACACTGCAGACACTTAAATATAGATGGGAGGAAGATTTGAGTGTACAGATTTCAGATGAGACCTGGAAAAATATTATTGACAGAATTTTTTCTTCATCCATTTGTCTCAGGCATACAATAATGCAATTTAAAGTTGTACATCGACTTCATTGGTCAAAAACTAGATTGAGTAAGATCAGAGACGACTTTGACCCTACATGTGACCGCTGTAGACAAGAACCAGCTTCGTTATTACATATGTTCTGGACTTGTTCGAAATTGCAGAATTTTTGGAAAAATATTTTTGATACTTTTTCTAAAATATGTGGTTTTGCCGTAAGTCCTTGCCCGTTTATTGCAATATTTGGAGTGACTTTGGACAATCACTTATCGAAAGCACAAGGTAGTTTAATTTCTTTTGGTGTACTTTTGGCTCGTAGGAGAATTTTGTTGAATTGGAAGTATGCATGCCCACCTATATATGGGCTTTGGGTCAGAGATGTTATGTATTACATTCAATTAGAAAAGATAAGACACACACTAAAAGGCTCTGTCCAAAAATTTTATGATATTTGGAAACCTTTTCTTACCTATTTTGAAGGTGTAGAGGCAAAAGACATTGCAGTATAAATGTTTATATTATTTTGTCTGGCTGGTTGGGGTTGAGGGTGGGTTTTGGGTTTGAACAAAAAATATATATGTTCAATGATTGTTTTTCACATTGTGATGAACCTTTTTTCTTAATAAACAGACCCTGATAAAAAAAATAAATAAAAAGAAGCCAGGTAACCTAAAGAGGCTGAAAATTATCTTGAATGTTTTTTTTTTTTTTTTTTTTGAACAAGGTTTATTTACATTTTTCTCAGAGCATTTCCAGCAACTCACAATAATGCAACAGTGTCACAACAATATTAAGTAACCCCCCCCCCCCCCAAAACTAACTAATTCATTCCGAGTAAAAAAACATCATGTAACCGTGGCCAATGTCATGTTAATTGTTGGGGTGGCACAATGGTGCAGAAGGGAGTTCATGTCTGTCCCAGCAAAATGGTTGCTGGTTCGATCCCCTGTCGATTAGGGTCTTTCTGTGTAGAGTTTACATGTTAACGTTCTGTTCAGGCACTCCAGGGTGCTGCGTCTCATAGTCTTGCTGATTCTATCACACGTGACTTTGGGTACAGCTCATGCTTGAATGTAAACAGCAAGGGCGACAATGTAGGAGAACTCTGCATGACCGACAGCTAGAAGTTCAATATCCCGACTCATATCTCCATCTCCTTGCTTGAAGCTGAGCACAGACACTGGTTCCCTAGTATGGCTTCCTCAGCTCAGCTGGAATTGGAGGTTTAACTCTTTCTGAGTCTTCTGAAGCACAACATGAACATGAACATAATCTTGTCCACTGTTGGCAAATGTACATTTTTAGTCTTTGGAAATACTGGGGAAATTTGAGATGTTTTGGTAGACTCACTAAACACTGAAGTAAAATGAGGTTTGATGTTAAATGTTAAGGACAAGTCAGCCATTTTGTTTATTTTTAAAATGACAAGAATCTCTGAGCTATTCTGTGTTGTCATGTTGCCATGGAATTCAACTCATCAAAGGACAGAGAGCTTCTGATAGCTTAAATAGCAGAGCTCGCCTAAACCCAGCAGTCTCATACGTCCACCGCAGCAGCAGCATTGACCCTGAGCACTTCAGGAGTCAATTGTAGCAGCAGCATCGACCCTGAGCAGCTCAAAAGTCATCTGTAGCAGCAGCATTGACCCTGAGCACTTTTGGTATTGAGACACATAGATCAACCAACGATGGATCGAAAACATGTTATGAGGGAGAACGTCAACCGTACCCATAACATGTATGAACCTAACAACTGGGCCCACCGGACCAACAGCAGGAGCCGCCACTTCGACACCAGGCAGCATCCTGACCAGTCAGGTCCCTCAACTAACAGAGGACAGAAGCATCCCCGTGGCTTTCACCATCAGTCCCATCAGCAGAACAAACACTCCAAGAAAGACAGACTCCAGGAGCTGGAGGACATGTTTAAGGAGGAGCACCAGAAGAGACTGAAGAGTGAGGAGGTGGTGGAACAGCTGAAGGATCTCCTTGGTAGGTGCATCAAAGAGCTGAGCTGCAGTGATGCAGCAGAGAGCACGCTCTCCTGGGGTGAGATGATGGAAGAGGAGGGCCTGCAGGAAGCTTTTGATGCAACCAAACAAGAGCTCTTTCCTGTTGACCACTTTGAGGCCAAACTAAAGGAGGAAGCAAAGAACCTGAAGAACACATTGAAGGAGGAGCAGGAGAAGAGAAAACAGAGTGAGGAGGAGGTTGAATGCCTCAAAAAGGAGCTTAAACTCCAGAGCGCCCTGCAGAGCGGCCAGCTTATACCAACTGAGCCAAAAGTGCCTGCAAAGAAAAAGAAGAGCAGCAGGGAGCTCTTTTACAAGATAGAGGCTCTGGAGCAAAACATTGAGGCTCTCAGTATGAAACTGGAGGAGCAAGAAAAGCAGAAAGACCATCAGACAACCCGGGCTGATGACCTCCAGAAACAGCTGGAGGAGCAAGAAAAGGAGAAACACCGTCAGATAACCCGGGCTGATGACCTCCAGAAACAGCTGAAGGAGACAGAAAAGGAGAAAGACCGCCAGATAACCCGGGCTGATGACCTCCAGAAACAGCTGAAGGAGACAGAAAAGGAGAAAGACCGCCAGACAACCCGGGCTGATGACCTCCAGAAACAGCTGAAGGAGACAGAAAAGGAGAAAGTCTGTCAGACAACCCGGGCTGATGACCTCCAGAAACAGCTGGAGGAGAAAGTTGGAGAAGACAGGACCCTGCAGAGGCCACCACGTAACCACGAGGAGGCCTCCAGCGGTGATCTGCAGATGGACGGTATTAAGGAACAGCTTGAAGCAACCATACTGAGAAACCTGGATCTGGCCTCCAAACTCTTCACAGCAGAGGAGGCCAATCTGGCACTCAGTAAGGCCCTGGATGACTCTCGAGAAAAACGTAAAGAGCTGGATTTGATGGTCAGCAGACTGGAGGAGGAGATAAATGATAAAATCCGCCTGGGTCTGAAGCTGACCGACGATTTCACAGCTGAAATCAGCAGCCTGATTCTGGAGGTTGAGGCCCTAAAGAATGAGGCTTCCAGCAGAGAGGATCTCCTAGGTGGGCAGATAAAAGAGCTGACCTCCAGGAATGGTGCGCTTTCCTCACAGCTTAGAGCTGTGACGAAGGCCCGTCAGCACCTGCAGACAGCTTTGCATGCCACCACACAACATGAACATTCCCTGCAGCAGAGGCTTGACCACCTAACAGGGGAAGCTGTGATGAAAATAGAGCAGCTGAAGACCCTGGCGGAGGAACTGCAGGCCCAGAAGGATAACAGCCTTCTCCTCATGTCCAAGCTTGTTGTCCAGGAGGCTATCTACAAGGCTGTTGAGGACGGGGTGAATGAGGAGGTGGACCGCCAAACATCAAGGGCTGAAGACTTTCAGAAGAGACTAGAGGGAGTCAGAGAGCTGTTCCACCAGAGCGAGAAGGTCACTGTGTGGAGGAGAGTGAAAAAACTCCTCACACCAAAACACAGGAGACAGAACAAGCTGCAGACCCAGCTGACACAGCTGGAGTAGCTTGACTGTCCCTGTCCCCCCACAGTGCAGCACAGTGGATCCATCAGTCCTGATATGCTGAAGCTAGTTCTTCAGTTTGTCAGGACTCTTTCATGATCTTCTGCCTGCCTGTTTTTCTCCCCACCCCACCCCACCCCCCACAGTGCAGCACAGTGGATCCATCAGAGTCCTGATATGCTGAAGCTAGTTCTTCAGTTTGTCAGGACTCTTTCATGGTCTACTGTCTGCCTGTTTTTCTCCCCATGTTACTCCGCCTTCTCCCACAGTCAAACTTCGGCTCCTCCCTCTGGTCCTGCCCTTCCCGTCTGCCCCTCACAACCCCAACAAATCCCCCCCCAAAATAAAAAAAACCTTGAAGCAGCCTAATTAATATGTTCTATTCTTTCTGTTCTTGCAAAGCGATGTATTTCTGTGTATTTGTGTGTATTTGTGTGTACCGCAGTGTGACTGAGTGTCGTCATTTCAAAGTTCAACAAGAGAAAGTCCAAGTGATGAAATGTGTTAAGCGGGAATCTGATTTACAAACTGGGTCAAGTCACTTTACAGCAGCGCTTGTCAACTGCATCATCTGATTTCCCATAAAGAATGTGATTACCAGGAATATAAACCGATCACAGTGTGTTTTTGAGAGGTACTGGTATTTTGCATTCAAACAAATAGTGCTCTCTAGCGTCCTGCTTTTTGAAATGTGCGTTGCAACCTCTAATTTCTACATTATTTTTTTTCTGGTGAAGAGGTGTGTTATTTCAAACGAACAACAAACTGTTTGTTAAAGTCACGAAAACATGCTTAGCCTTAGCCAGTAGTACTAGCTAGTGCTTTATGTCCCTCTCTGCTGTTCATAGTTTTTTAATAGACTGAAGGACACTGAAACCCCTATAAAACTTGTCCGCTCTGTGTGAATACAGATAGTAAATTATTCACTCAGGAGGGCAAGTCAGATTGTTGGCAGAGGCAATTTGACACAAATGAGGACAGTGTAGGTATTGTTTTTAGCTCATAAATAACTTAAAAGACTACACATTGTTCCTTTAACAAAAACATTAAAACTAAAAATCTGGTTTCCTGCACTAGCACTTAAAGGTTCTCTGACTATTTGTCAATATTGAGTACACTTTATTTCCACCTACAGTGTTCTTTGGTAACTTACTGGCATTATTGAAAGTGTTATTATTTGTGTGTGTGTGTGTGTGTGTGTGTGTGTGTGTGTGTGTGTGTGTGTGTGTTTTACATATATGTGCTTCTTAAGAATTTAAGTAATCGTTTATTGTTTGTTTTTGTCTCTGTTTTATTTTATTGTATTCCATTTTATTTCTGATGTTGTCACAGAAACTTTAGAAACTTCAGTGTGAAGTAAAGTTGGTTGGACTGGATTGGATTTTTGACCCCTGGCCTGTTGGTGTTTGCATTGTGGGAAGCACTTCACAATGTAAACTTGTCCAATACATACTGCTAATATTTCCTGACCAAGAATGACATCTGTTCTTGTATTCTGGCACACACCTTTCTCAATTATTTGCATACCACACAGCCTACTGCATTTTTCAGTAATCTGCACAAACTGCTGGTATAGTATGCGGCTATAAAAGTGGTCTTTATCTTTTATCAATAAACCATATGATTTTTTTTTTTTTTTTTATAAAAACGCTCCATGGTCATGTAATTTAACCTACAATTTAACCTCTACAAGACAGCAAAATGAAAAGAAAAATATAATGAAACATCCAGTTCAGCTTGAGATGAGCCATAATCCTTTAATATGCCCAGATCGTATGTTAAGGCTCATTGAACCTTAGTGTTTCCTTCTGCTTGTCTGGTTTTACATTTTTACATCTCAGGGTTCCAGATGTTGTCAAAATGACTGAATACTCCCTGAAAGTGTTTTATTTTTCTTGGGGTCGGTGCCATTTATAATATAGACATCCATTAACCTGAACATGACATACCAACATTTTTCGCTGAAAGATTCATAACTCTTTTCAGCCATGGCAACCACACACCTTCAACCAAAAAAGTTATGTCCTTCTAAAGAAAACCCAAAGCAAACAACACAGGAGTGTTTGTGTGGACAATGTGTCCAGGACAGTCTCTAACTGCTTGGCAGAACTTTAAGTGAAAAATGATATGTTTGTCCCATTTTTTTCTATCTGCTACGTAACATTAAGTGGCTTGATTCTCCAAGACAGACAGTGGCATTTTAGTACCATCAAAATTTACAACTTGGGAAATATTCCGTCCAGTATATTTGCTGCTTGATCATACAGCAGACTGTAATTCAAAGTATTTGGGGTCTGTCATGAGAAATATGTTTTGTTTATACCATGTTGTAGTCCAACATATATGTCCAACATTTCATTTCCTTTTACCTACCCAACACTTGTCCCAGATATCCAGAAGAAATATCTTTAAAAGTTTCTTGCCAAAAATGTTGGTATGTCCATGAAACCCTCTTATTCAACGCTACTCAGAACAATCTGCTTTTGTTGGCTTTTACACCTAAGATCTCTGGTCAAAAACTGCTTCACTTTTTTGGTTGATTTGGGGTGTTTTAAAAGCTACTACAAACTCTGGTATAGACCAAAGAACCAAACTCCGGTCTGTGTGAACCCAGGGGGTCTCAGTCTTCTTACAAGCAAACCAGTTTGGCTTGCTGTGAGTGTGAAAGCCATCTGAACTCTCCAGCAGAGGGAGCTAGACAAAATTTAAAATTTATTAAAGTATTACTTTTTAACTTGTCACGCACACATGTAAGATACATGATAACAAGCACCTGATAAGAATAATTTGAGCAATTTGAGCTTATTCACATTGCAAAAGTTGACAAAGTTTTTGTTGTTCTTACAGACCACTTGATGAATAACATCTTAATTTTTAACCAAAATGAAAAGATCAGCTTCTTTAATAGTTTATATTTTTGTTGACTGATTAAAAGTTGAGACAATTAAATATTTGATTAGAAGTGCCAACCTCTGAAATGATTAAGAAGTAGGAAAAAATAATTTTACAAAATAGTTGGTTGCTCCAACATTCACAGTGAAAACAAGCTTTGTCCTTTGACATTATAGTAGATTGCTGGACTATAACAAATCAAGAAAACAATGAACAATAGGCAAGGTCTTTTCCTGTCAGGACAACTGTGAGTGACATGAACACAGTGACAACAACAAAATATTGCATCAAACCCCTGCTGTGCACATTAAGCTGGCATGAATGGAGATCAAACTTTGACAGTCCTGCGGTTCTTCTGTTGTTGATAGCCAGCTCACCAACAAGTTCCACATCAATGCAGAGTAACTACAATGTACCAAGTTAAATCCAGTAACAGCCATGGATATTAGCACAACTCAAAGATTTTGAGCAGATGGAGCACCTTGCTCAATCTTTGCCTTGACTCATGATGCCAATATCTATCTAAGAGATGCTGTTTGTTGGGTGTACAGATTAGTGAAAGCTTAAAAAAGAAGGGAGCTTTAGGTTGCAGTATGCTTCAGCAGCATGGGAATGGAGCCCCCCCCACTTCCAGTCATGCAGAGGAATACAAATGTGCAAAAGCAACGGCTGGACATAACACACACAAAATCCCAGGGTACCATGGTGAGAGGCTGTGCTCCACGGGGATAGAGTGGGTCAAAACCAACAAGACAGAAGAGCTTTGGTTTGAGAGCAAATGAATCTTCCTGAAAAGACACTATGCCAGCTGAAGGCTGACAATAGGGGGTAAAGGACGTGTGCCACGAAGAAAAAAGAGCTAGTTTAGCTAAGGGCATATGCAAAGCCAAGCAAAGCTTTACGATGTGGTTGGAAAGCATGAGAAGGACAAGTCATGGCACAACAGTGGGGATGTATGTTGGAGGCAAAAAGATGCTTGAATGGTGAAAGGGGACATGAGTAGCTGTGTAGGAAGATGTCAGTGTAGGGAAAAAAAAGTTAAAAATTACATTTATTTAGGAGACAACACCCTTAAAATTCTGACATCTTGCTGGCAGTATTCTCAGGCTGGTGTGCTGTGCTTCTGTCCAGTTATGTAATGTTAAAATGGCTGCACAGACATACATCATTGAAAAGTCAAACTCAAAGTCAGCTTTGAGAAAAGGAAGACAAGGGAGAAAAGCTGTTTGAAAGTGGGACCACCTCCCTGCACAGTCCTGCATGTTTTCCCAGAGTACTAGTAGCCATCACTTTCAGACAACTTTGGTTCTTTGTTATTAAAGGCTATCTGTGTTACAATAATCTTTGTTTGCTGATAAATAAACCTTATACAATGTAATTTTTGTTTGAAAAGACTAAAACCATAAAGGTACGTTCACACTGAAAGTGACTTGAGCAACCTGAGTGACCATAGTGAAAACTTCTTCTAAATACCCCCAAAACTAAGGACATGTGTATTGATTTTAGAAAAACAACTGCCTCAAATCCTGCTGTCATTAATGGGGAACTTATTCAGATTGTCACTGAGTATAAGTATCTTGGCATTGTGCTTGATCACAAACTCAAATGGGACATATGGACTGAAAGACTGACCACAAAGTCCCAGCAAAGACTCTTCTTCTAAGGAAACTTCTTTCTTTTAATGTCGGCAGCAAAGTGCTCCAGTGTTTTTATTCTGCTTTTATTGAGAGTGTCCGGTCTTTCTGCATTATCTGCTGGTTTGGTAATGCAACAGAAGCACAGAAAAGGTCCATCAGGAAAATTATAACTGTGTCCAGTAAACTGACAGGCATCCCATTTGCAAATATGGACTGCATCTATAAACAGAGAACATTAAAAAAGGCATCCAGCATTGTGGGTGATGATGATCAGAGGCACCAACTTGCCCCCTCAATTACACTGTTGCCCTCTAGGCGGCGTTACTGTGCTCCTCTGTTCACCAAAAACAGATCCAAGCTTTCCCTTGTTCCACAAGCGGTTACATTTTTAAATAAACAATAAGGAACAGTTAAAATAGGTCTAGCCGGTCTAGGCCAGCCTGCCTGTCCATAACCACATGGCTTCCTTTGCTTTTTTTTTTTTTTCTCCTCTTTGTGAATGCATTGGTTTTTTCATGTTTTTCTACTGATTTTGTTGCCAAATGTCTGTGATCCCTGCCACACCCTAATTTCCCTACGGGGACAACTAAACTAAATTAACTATACTCTGCACAGTCAACGTACAGCCGCGGTTAGCCATGATTTGGCAATCAAATCTCACGCGATGCAACAGATGTGATGTGGTCCACTTGGTCTCGTTATGGGAGACATATTGCGACACCCTGGTTACAGCAGATGGGAACTCTGAGGTCGATTTGGACACGCAACCCGGTCGCAACACTCTGTCCCCAAGTTCACAAATTTGAACCTTTCAGGATATTTTGTCAAAAGTCAATCAGCGTTGTGTGGGTGTGGGACGACTGTGGCAGACTGTTATTATTCCAGTTCACAGATTGACAATCCATGTCCGTGTGGGACTCACAAGTTAGTACATTAGTCCGCAGAGAATGCTGTGATCCAATTGAGTTTCCCATCCAGTTTATCCCTCTTCCGCTGGCCAAAATTTTAAAGACTTATTCAGGCAGTAAACAAAATAGTGGTTTTGGTGTTATTCTGATTGTTGCATTAGTTCAACGAAAATCTACAGCAATGATACGAGAGTAAAGCAAAGCACAGAAATGTATGGTAGGTACTTCCAGAGGCCATGCTTATTGCTTAGAACATTCATATCTATCTGCACACGTCCCCCGTCATTTGCAAATGTGCAATAATGCAGCAAATATTCTTCCTAACTATTAAGAAGTATATTTTAGTCGCCAAGAACAATTTTCATCAGTCAATAGCTGAACTTTAAGCATTATGTAATGCACCAGAAAGAGAAAAAAAGGAATAAGATTAATGAGTGTTCATTTTTGAAAGGTTTTTATAACATCACAGTTGTCTGAGGAAGTGGTGACCAGCCAAAATATGTTCCCCTCTGGCTTTTTCCTTCCCTGTGTGTGTATGGGAGACTGTAGCTCGTCTGTCAGCATGTACCTCCCATCTACTGAACATTGCACAGACATCAGACACACCCCCACAAATGAGTGTGTTGGGTAACAGAAGGAGGAGACACCAGGCACCTCCTCCTTCTTTACTACTACACGCACACACTTTCTCTCTCATTCACTCGCACACTCCTGTACAGATTGCAGCTTATCTGCTACTACTACCTTGTAAAACTTCTCTTTGATCAGCTGGTCTTTCCACAGCTGTTCTTACCATCTCTCTTAGTTTCTGATCAGCTCGGCTACAAAACTCTAGACACGATGAGTTCTAATGACTTTGTTAAGTTTGCAGAGGCCAGGATGAAGAGGGCAAATGAAATGAAGAATGAGGATAAGATGTACGTTTATAATGGGGTGAAATATCCAACCCTCTTATGTCCTGAGGACCATCTGAAGGCTTTGGTGGACATGGAGGCCAGAGAGGATGACGTTGTGCTGGTGGCATATCCCAAATGTGGTGAGTAACTGTGGTCCAGATTTAAAACTTCATGATGGACTCAAGTTTGTTTTATATCACAGGCTTTGTTAATCATTACCATGATTACCAAACGGGCATAATACACATGTGATCATTCATGTATTTTCTGCTTCCGTATTCAGAGTTTGTTTTGGTTAGAGTTTTTAGAGTTTTAGTCAATGAATGACCTAAATGTACATAAATTAATAGTGCTTTTGGCATGAGAGGAAAACATTTGATACATGTTACACCTCAAAAATTTATTGATATTCTTCCTCCAATTGTTTTGACCCTTGCCCTTTGACCAATCTTACAGTGACTGCTCTTTATGTTTATAATTGTATCACTGGTAAAGACACAGCCAGTTTTTATTAAAATGCTACACTCTCCCCATCAAAGCTTTATAATGCATGTCTGTTTTGTTAGACATGTGCTTTGGTGGGTAAGAACATACAGTGAACAGCCCTATCCAACAGAGGAGATGAAATATGACAAAAACAAAGCTGTCTATCTGGGACGATTGTTCTGCCATGCATTTATCATGGGCCAAGACAAAAATATGTCGTACAAGTACAATATACTAAAAAGTATAACTAACTCTTGCCAAAACATGTTGGAAGTGGAGTGATATTTCAGTTGATAAATGCTTTCAGTGCTGTTGTTGTCGTCTTCTACTGGAGCTTTAAACATCTACGCTAATCACTGGACAAGCAGTCACTTCTAGCTGCTGTTGACACAATACTGAAACTGAGGAGGACCCAAAAACATGACTTGACATGTCCGAAGTAAAAAAACCAACAACTTTAATGCAGGCAAGGGTTCAGTACAGAAAGTGGCAATAAGAACAGGCAGAGGTAACAGAACCCAGAGGAAAAAAGGCAAGGCCATATACACACTATATTGCCACAAGTATTTGCTCACCCATCTAAATAATGAGACTCAGGTGTTCCAAACACTTCCATGGCCAAAGGTGTATAAAATCAAGCACCTAGGCAAGCAGAATGCTTTCAAAAACATTTGTGAAAGAATGGGTCGCTCTCAGGAGCTCAGAGAATTCCAGTATGGAACTGTCATAGGATGCCACCTGTGCAACAAATCCAGTCGAGAAATTTTCTTGTCCCTAAATATTCCACAGTCAAATGTCAGCTGTATTATAAGAATGTGGAAGTGTTTGGGAATGACAGCAACTCAGAAGTGGTAGGCCACGTAAACTGACAGAGCGGGGTCAGTGGATGCTGAGGCACATAGTGCAAAGAGGTTGCCAACTTTATGCAGTCAATTACTACAGACCTCCAAACTTCATGTGGTCTTCAGATTAGCTCAAGAACAGTGCAGAGAGCTTCATGGATGGGTTTCCATGTTCGAGCAGCTGCATCCAAACCTTACATCACCGAGTGCAATGCAAGGTGTCGGATGCAGTGCCAGCACGCCACCACTGGACTCTAGAGCAGTGGAGACGCGTTCTCTGGAGTGAGGAATTGGGCTTCTCCATCTGGCAATCTGATGGACCAGTCTGGGTTTGGCTGTTGCCAGGAGAACGATACTTGTCAGACTGCATTGTGCCAAGTGTAAAGTTTGGTGGAGGGGTTATTATGGTGTGGGGGTGTTTTTCAGGAGCTGGGCTTGGCCCAGGTATTTTTTTTGGGGTATTTAGTTCCAGTCAAAGGAACTCTGAATGCTTCAGCATACCAAGACATTTTGGACAATTCCATGTTCCCAACTTTGTGGGAACAGTTTGGAGCTGGCCCCTTCCTCTTCCAACATGACTGTGCACCAGTGCACAAAGCAGGTCCATAAAGACATGGATGACAGAGTCTGGTGTGGATCAACTTGACTGGCCTGCACAGAGTCCTGACCTCAACCCCATAGAACACCTTTGGGATAAATTAGAGTGGAGACTGAGAGCCAGGCCTTCTCGTCCAACATCAGTGTGTGACCTCACAAATGTGCTTCTGGAGGAATAGTCAAAAATTCCCATAAACACTCCTAAACCTTGTGGACAGCCTTCCCAGAAGAGTTGAAGCTGTTATAACTGCAAAGGTTGGACCGACGTCATATTGAACCTGATGGATTAGGAATGAGATGCCACTTCAGTTCATATACGAGTCAAGGCAGGTACTTTTGGCAATATGTTGTATACTTAAATTAGGGAAGGGGCTATAAATACACACACAAGGTAATCAGACACAGGTGGGAACACAGGTGAAGGGATCTACATTCAGGGAGACACAGGGAGGGGAGGGTCGGAAACAAAACCTGAGTGAGAGACAAAGGTGAGTGCTTTCACAATAAAATAGTGATGACAAAACAGCACATGAGGAAGAAACAAAAAGAACTTAACCTGACAGTTGTTTCACTTATAGATTCCCCCTCTTCCTGCTGTACTGCTGTAGATTTGAGCTTGAAAGATGGATCTGTCTGACTATAGATATTGAATCAGGCCAGTCCAGCTAGTGTCCAAACTTACTAATATGCTGCTGAGCTTTATATATTATATTCAAATGTTTATTTACAGTTGAAGTACAGATTTTAACTCTTGTGTTTCAACGGACATATCGAATATTGACTATAAGATGACAGCTCTAATACTTACCATGACTTTTTAAAACAACAAATATTAATGAACCAATATTTTGCCTCATCTCTGGTTCATATGTTGATTTTTGATGACTGCAAGCGGGTGCATACACTGTCTAGTATTCATATGCTGACCTCTGATCCAGCTGCATTGCCAGTCTGGCTGAGACACTCTATAAAAGAAAACATTAGTTTCTGTTTCATTGTTGTTTATAATGTTACTATTGTTGGGGCACTAATTGCTATATGTGCTAAATTTACCTGTTAACAACTTATATGTTGGAACTTTATTTTGAATTTTTATGATTAAGTGTTATGTAAGGACATAGGTGTGCATTTTAACAATGCTTAACCTTGACAAAATTAAATGTAAAAATCTGAAAAACTAAAGAAATGTTTTTTTACGTTGGCAATAAAGAATAATAAAAATTGTTTGAAGAGTCAAATAGACATTTGTGGTATTGGTATTGTCAGTGCAATATTGTATGTACACCTAAGTGCAACCTCCAGTTATTAGTTGGCAGCAGATATTCAGTGATTTCACTTTTCCTTTCCTTTAACAGTTATTGTCATTATTCCTGTCACACAATGAAGTTAACAAATCACTGCTGTCAGGCACACACATCCTATTGTCATTTTTATGATTTTATTTTTATTTGTGTTTCATAAATCAGTACTATTGGTCACCTTTTATGTTGCTGAATGGGTTTTATACATTTTCAGTCACATAAATGTGTACAAAGTATTTGCCGGATTCTTGCCAATGCAAATCCTGAAGAAACAACAACATCAAAACTTAAACACCCACATAAATCTAGCTTTTCTGACTTCTGTTCCATGTTAACTCCTGAAAACATCTGCACATAAAAAGAGCGATAGACACTCAGGAAACACACTTTCCTGTTGGTGCATTTCAGGCCAGATCAACGCCTATTAGAGGTACAGCAGCTGGAAAACATCAGTAGAGTCAACAGTGTTTCCAAACATGCCTTTTCCTGCACAGAAGCTCATGTTTTTCAATCAGCGAACACTGAGAGTGTGTGTTAGGGAGGGAGTCCACCCTAAATCTGGCAAACCATTGAAACCTGACCTGCACGGCTTGAAGCTGTTGCCTGGGGGTTGTGATCTGGATGGACCGGGGACTGAAGTAAGACACCGAAACAACGAAAATGTTGGAATATTCCTTTAAAAAGCGCAAAAAACTGCATTTTCTGAGGATGATGGCTGAGTTGTTGAGAATTATGCTTTTGGAACTGTGGCAATGGCAAGCAAACAGGATTGCTTCTGGTGCCTCAATTTTAGATAAAAATACTTCCATTTGTGTTTGACTTTTAAGAAATTATGTCTTATTCTAAGTTAATTTTGCTTATTGTTTTTCTTGGAGTTGGAGGATAATTACTCTAAACCAGCTAAATCGGAAAGAAATTGTCTCGTTTAAAGAAAATATATCATATTCCAAGACTTTTTTTACTAAATGAAAAACATGTCAATTTTAAATTAAGTAAAAGTTTCTTGAAATAAGCTAAATCAAAAAGCAAAACACAAAATTTAAGTGAACTTTTCTTAAAAAATAACTTTTCTATGCTTGAAATAAGCAACTTTTCTCAAGTTCAGGGCAATTTTATCTAGTTTCAAGACAGATTCCATCTAGATTTATATGCTAGTTTTAAGAATTCTTGCCAAGCAAAATTTGCTTACCCCATTCGCAGATTTTTCGCTCAAAACAAGAAAATTGTAGCAAATTTAAGGATATTTTGCTTATTTTTAGTAGGGCTGTTTTTGCAGTGGACAAAACATGAACCTGAGGGGTCAAAATGTGAGTTAACAAGGGGCTTTAATGGAACACATGTTTATGAAACACAAGGTTATGTGAACTTCAGTAACATTTAGTCTGATTTAAAAAGAAATAAATTTCACAAATTTTTAAGATTCATTAAATGTGTTGAATAAATAATAGTCAAAGAATGACTTTATGAATGAATGAAAAACAAATAAAATGCCATTTTGAACTTGTAGAAGAAGAGCACACCAAAAAGGATCTTACGACTACAAATCCACAGGATACATATATGCTAGACCACCATAAAAGAACAGCATACAAGAAGGCGAACATGTTTAGTTTACATACTCAGGAAAGACTGGGTAGCTAACTCACCTATTCCCACCCCTTCTTCATAAAATACTTCTAGAGCTTGAACATGGACATGAATATAAATAACCTCAAACTTTTTTGTCAAAATATGAGTTAAATTACCACTTTATATCAAATACACAATATAGAGAAACATATTTTTCTTATTTTCTTCAGTAACATTCTCATATGTTCATCATATTCACAAGTAAACATCTATTATTGCTGTTGTGCACAAACCTCCTATCTCCAAAATTGCCCCTTTTTCAGGAAACCAAAATCCTCTACTACAGAGTGAACAAATATTGTATTTTTCTGATTCATAAAGATTTTTTTGCACTTCAATTTGATCAAAAGTCTAAAAAATCCATTCAACAGCATGGAAGGTGACCAATAAGAAAAACGTGCAATCATAAAAGTGGAGTTAGGATGTATGAAATATATGTTCTATTTAAAAAAATCTTTAAGAGATTATTAAGCACATACTTTTGCAAACCAGAGGACAGTCCCTTCAAAGCAAGAAAGATGAAAGACAGAAAAAGTTGATCACCTTTAGTCTAAAGCGTTGAGTTTGGAACAGCCAGGATACCCCCACCCAGGATCTGAGGCTGACAGCTTGTGTATATAGAGTCATGTTTCCAATCTATTATTATTAAACATTAAGCACAAAGAAGGTTGTTGGATGGTTTTGATAAATAATGAAGTTTGTTTTGTTATGTGTGTTATGCTGAATTGTCATTTTTACTGTTCTTTTTAATTGCTGATATGTTTTGCTGATGTTTTTTAAAATTGTGAAATAGGGCAGTTTTCCCCATTTTCCGTAATGCCTAGAAGTTATCTATAGACTTTGATGGCTTTTTTACAGACTGATGGTCATGGCACAAAGAATGACTCATTTGATTATGTTCTGAATCAGGATGTGGACACAAGAATATTTCCAGGATTTGCTAACATTGCGAGATAGGGCAGTTTTGCAGTGTTGGAAATGCTTTGTCAGGAGTTTTTGCTCTTCTAGCACCTTATAGTTCTTATTTTTCATGGTGAGTATATAAGTCCTTAAACACAACTTTATGACATTAATCTAAATAATATCAACCAGTGGCTTGGTTGCTGTGGCTGTGAGTAAATCTTCAGCTGTGAACTCATATTTCAAAACTTCCTCCATGACAGCATCACATGATCTGGTTCACCTCTGTCACACTGAAGCTCCAGTAATCTTTTTTACTCCACTGCTTTGCACAACATCTATTATGCTGCATGACTCAGCTGTAATACAAACATGATTGATATGTCTAAGTGCCACATAAATCCATCTTAATCACTTTCTTTGAAATTCTCAAGTTCATATTGGAGAGTTTTTACAGTATGCAAGGCTGCTGTCATCGTGGTGCATTCGAGGAATGTGACATGTTTTCCTTTGATAAAATTTAGCGTTTGCTCTACAGCTGCTTGGAGAAACAACATTAAGATAGACAAGTTAAGTAATCTTTGGAGGAATGTTAGATAACAAACAAACCCAGCCCACATCTTTGTGCAAAGTGGCCAGTTTGGTTCACTTTGGTATGTTTAGTTGTTGTTTTTTTTAATCTCTATCCGTGCAGACATTGCAGCCCCTCTCAAAATGACTGATTGTGTTGTTTGGACCTGAAGGGAGAGCTGCAGATAATAGCTTCCTGGTGCCTTTGTGATATATTGAGCAGATTAGACATCACTTATCCTTCAACTCCAGAGTCAAAACTGTACAGTCTGTTGGCATTAAGTTGTCTGTACTATTTGCCACTGTCACTGATTCCCTTTTTAGTCACCAACAATTTCTTATTTTTGAACTAGACAAAAAATGCGAGGGGCTTTTTAAATCAGATCCAATGGGTTAAAAGGAAATCAGTTTTACAACACTTGCCGGTAAAGGTTTGCAAAAAGAAAGAATTCTTTAAAGGCTCATAGCACAAAGCAAAGGTTCATTGCAAAAATACAAAATTAAACAAAACTGTCCACAAAGAAAAAAATCCGAAGCACGAGGGGTTATGTAAAGGATGTGACACAGAGGACGTCTGAACAGACATAAGACGAAACAGAGACACTATAGACAGAGAAGAAGAAGACAAACATAAAGGACTGAACTGAAGAATATAGAAACTATAGAGAAACACATCAGAGTAAAACAGACACAAGGCAGACATGATTAAAAAAACTAAAAAGGAAAACTTACACTAAAATAAAAGGTACATTCATGACACTTCTGAGAACTTTTATTTCTTAACATTTAAAATTGCTTCAGTACTTTATTCTAAAACTTGTATCATGTTAATTGCAATTCTGATCCCCTCAAATAGAGGATGATTGTTTTTGAATGAGTTTTTGGTTAAATCAATAAATCAGTCAGTCAGACTGCATCGGTTAAGTACTTCTCAAACAAAAACGTACCACAAAGTGCTGTACATGGATAGGGACAATCATAACAAACAAACCCATACTAAACATACACAAAGGAAAAACTTTTTTTGGTAGAGTATATGACTAATAAGGGTAGGGATGGGAATCCAAAACCAATTCCAGTTGAGAATCATGAACAGCTCCATCAAAGAATCGATATCATTAATCTTTTTGCTAATCGATTCCCTTATCAATTCCATTCAATTGACAGGGTTCAGAAGCATTAGAATTGTTGCTTAATTTTTATTGCACCTACTACACAATCTTAAGTGAGTGGAAACACCAGCAACTTGCAGAAGAAGATATCTATGTTGTGATGTGTTTGACATTGTTGCTACTGAAAATCAGACCAACATTTGCCCACGCGCAAAATCTGCAGGAATCGATAAGGGAATTGTTAAAAATTTGGATCGATTAGCAGGATCGTTAACAGCATTGGTATTGATAAAATCGTATCAATTTCCATCCCTAAATAAGGGTGTCACGGTAGCGCAGCAGGTAGTGCACGTGCAAGAAGGTCTTCAGTTTGATCCCTGGGTCGGACAGGGGTCTGTCTGTGTGAAGTTTGCATGTTCTTCCCCTGCATTTGTGGGTTCTCTCCAGGCACTCCGGCTTCCTCCCACAGACCAAAAAATGCTCATTAGGTCAATGAGTGTGAGCGTGAGCATGATTGGTTGCCTGAGTAGACATGAATTTGACCGGCATTTGGGTAGAGTTTATAACAAAAAAGAACTTTATTAAAGACCGTGTTTATCAAGAACTGTGGGATGAACTGAAGGAAATGCTATTGTGAGTTCATAATGAGGAAACACTGGATATGATGTTAAACAACAACAACGTCTGACACGTTTTGGTGGGAGTTTGTTGTTTAAAGGGGCTCATGTTTTGTACTTTACACTGCCTGCCCACAACATGATCTTATAGGCCCTAATGACTGAGATGGACAGAACAATTATCCTATCACCTGCTGAATATTTAACTGAAGGGTTCACTTTTTATGAGCTGTTACTCACAATATACTGAACGGTCCATCTGGTGTGTCAGGTTAATGTTATCCAAATAGCAACACTAAAAACCCCAAAGATTTTTTTCTCAGGGGAACCAGAGCAATGCAAATTCTCAGGTAGGCATACAAAATGACATTATCACTGCACTGAGGCATCAGTTGTGTCTTGTGACACAGGAAATAGTGATTGTAGTATTATATTTTCAGCAATTAAGACCATTGACAATGTTTTAATGTTCCCTTTGCCTTTCAATAGAGTGTGGATTAATGATGCTTTATTTTGCAGCTTGTTTAAAAAATATTCTATCTGTATTTCTGCAG